>CM020218.1:39335051-40535051 GCA_009819775.1 Phoenicopterus ruber ruber
TCTAGCCATATTTTTTTGATTTCTAGTTGTTCATGTTTCCCATAATTTGAATATTTCAATATTGGCAAATAGTCACTTGTTATTTTCATTCTGTTTGAATTCAAATAATTATTTGTTCTGACACTATTTATGGGACTTTTTTATTTTATAATACCTCTGTTGTGCAGCCACATGCTGATATTTCTTTGTTCTCATATACAAAAAGAGGAACCAGTTATGCTTAGTCAGAATCACGTTTTAGGGCAAAGCAATAAGAAAACAAGGGTGTCGTGGTTTAACCCCAGTCAGCAGCTAAGTACCATGCAACCACTCGCTCACTCCCACCTACCCAGTGGGATGAGGTGGAGAATGGAAAAAAAAGATGAAACTCGTGGGTTGAGATAAAGACAGTTTAATAGGACAGCAAAGGAAGAAATAATAATAATAATAATAATAATAATAATAATAATAATAGAATACACAAAACAAGTGATGCACAATGCAGTTGCTCACCATCAGCTGATTGATGCCCAGCCTGTCCCCAAGCAGCGATCACGCCGGGCTGGCCAACTCCTCCCAGTTTATATACTGAGCATGGTGTCATATGGTATGGAATATCCCTTTGTCCAGCCTGGGCCAGTTGTCCTGGCTGTGCCCCCTCCCAGCTTCCTGTGCACCTGCCCACTGGCAGAGCACGGAAAGCTGAAAAGTCTTGGACTTAGTGTAAGCACTACTTAGCAACAGCTAAAAACATCAGTGTATTATCAACATTATTCTCACACTAAATCCAAAACACAGCACTATACCAGCTACTAGGAAGAAAATTAACTCTGTCCCAGCCAAAACCAGGACAAAAAGGAACAAAACAGAAACTCTGCACAAGAGAACACGGACACAGACTTCGTTAAACTCTGAGAACTTCAGGTTCACTTTTTTCATTTTTTCAGTCATTTTCAGAGTACAGAGTAGATTAGCACAGAATCACAGAATCACAGAATGGTAGGGGTTGGAAGGGAGCTCTGGAGATCATCTAGTCCAACCCCCCTGCCAGAGCAGGGTCACCTAGAGCAGGCTGCACAGGACTGCGTCCAGGCGGGTTTTGAATATCTCCAGAGAAGGAGAATCCACAGCCTCCCTGGGCAGCCTGTGCCAGGGCTCTGTCACCCTCACAGTAAAGAAGTTTTTCCTCATGTTCAGATGGAACTTCCTGTGTTCTAGTTTGTGCCTGTTGCCCCTTGTCCTGTTGCTGGTCACCACTGAGAAGAGTCTGGCCCCATCCTCTTGACACCCACCCTTGAGATATTTATAAACGTTGATGAGGTCCCCTGTCAGTCTTCTCTTCGTCAGGCTGAACAGCCCCAGCTCCCTCAGCCTTCCCCCATCGGAGAGATGCTCCAGTCCCTTAATCATCTTTGTAGCCCTCCGCTGGACTCTCTCCAGTAGTTCCTCATCTTTCTTGAACTGGGGAGCGCAGCCGCCTTCGGGCTCATCCAGCTGCTCCGGTGTGGGGTCCTCCACAGGCTGCAGGTGGATATCTGCTCCACCGTGGCCCTCCATGGGCTGCAGGGGGACAGCCTGCCTCACCACGGTCTTCACCACAGCTGCAGGGGAACCTCTGCTCCAGTGCCTGGAGCACCTCCTCCCCCTTCTTCTTCACTGACCTGCGTGTCTGCGGAGTGGTTGCTCTCACATGTTCTCACTCCTCTCTTCTGACTGCTGCAGTTGCCTAGCAATTTTTTTCCCCCTTCTTAACTATGTTATCCCAGAGGTGCTACCACAGTTGCTGACTGGCCCGGCCTTGGCCAGCGGTGGGTCCGTCTTGGAGCCGGCTGGCATTGGCTCTATCGGACATAAGGGAAGCTTCTAGCAGCTTCTCACAAAAGCCACCTCTGTAGCCCCCCCCTCTACCAAAACCTTGCCACGCAAACCCAATGCATTAGGACAATACTGTTTTTAAAGGAATATGACAGATAGTTCCTTTCCTTGCCTTGAGTTTGATAGTTTTGTGACTTCTGTAGTAAGTATCTTTTATATAAGGTTTGGCATGGGTCTTGGCACACAAAATGGAATAACCTTAGAATGTTTGTGCTGATATATTTAATCAGCTATTTTCTCACAGATTCACTGACTGAAGAGGCCTTGTAGTCAGTAACTTCTACTCAGAACATGAAACTGTATTGAAGTATTGCAGTAAAAGATTAAGAACCATAGCTGGTGTAACTTGGGTTGAAGAGAAGTGCTTTTGCGATTTCCACAAGCAGAATATGACAGTTGCAGATATCTTTTTCTGAAAAAGTTATTTTTGTGCTACCTTAGGAGGTTAGATGGAAGAACTGTTTCAGGACTTCCATTGCTGACATGTTGAATGTATTTTTCTGATGCAGAAAGGATCTCATTGTCCAGAGCTACAATTAGTAGGGAATTATGAATATTATTTTCATGAGAAAAATCAGGCAGCATATGTATATATATGTGTATAACATGTGTATAGGAACAGAACCTGTCCATTTTGTTACTCTTTAAACAAAAGAGGATTTAAAAACTTTCAATGTGTAATCATGTAAATTTAAGATATGACGCAGAGAATCATTTTGGTAATAGTTGTAATGGCTTAAAATGAAGATTTCTTTCTCGGCAGCTGAGCCACAGTAACCAATTATGTGAATGATCTCCATCCATTTCAGTGCAAAATTTAACTACATTTGGGCTTTCTCCAGGTCAACACTAACAGTTGGACTCCCTCCTTCTTAAGCTGCCCCATTTAAATCTGGAACAGATGTCTGTGTATGCATCTTTATTAGAAAAAAAGTCAAAACAGAGTAACTGGGTGAAACTATAAGAAGTTTTCCTTGGAATGATAAAATAATATATAATAGATTTAATATGCCTTATAATATGATAGGCTTATTACACCATATACCAGAGCCTCCATACTATGTGAATTCTGTGAGAAGAGCAGCTTAGGAAGTCTCAGTCAACATATATGCAACAGAAGTCAGATCTATCATAATTTTACCAAAATGTCGCATGTAAACTTCATTATTTTAATCCAGAAGTCTCCAAACAAAACAGAAAAAAGAATAAAGGATTAAATACATAAGAGGCCTAACATTTTACAACTCAAAACCTTTATCCAAAGAGAAAACAAAAGCAATAAAATATTTCTAAATACTTCATTTTCTTGCTCTGATTACCTAAGGCCTTTTATTCATGTTATGATTTCTGTAAATGTGGGTAAAAGGAGAAGGGAAATGAAAAACTGAAAAGAAATAACAAATAGAAATCACAAACCTTGATGTAGAAAGTGGAGACTACAATAAAGTAACCAACTGGGACAATATCAAATGAAAGATTAGTCTTATTTGTTAGGAATCAATTCTTGCAAAAAATGGAACCAGGCACCTTTGTATTCAAAAGCAGTAGGGATACGTATTGAACTAAGAGATACCCTGCTTTTCCTGTCAGCAGGTGTCCTGTTTTAGGTCTGTAAGCAGCCTGGTGTACAAAACATAAGCATGTTCTGTACGCTGCTTTCCCTTGGCAGTCTCTAGCAACTGTTCTGTCTTGGGGAGAAAGGAATTCAAACATATACATGAAACTTGTTGCAATAGCTTTTCACTGGAAAAATTCCAGCAACTTTTATATTTTTCTGAAGCCTTGCCACATCACTGAGATTTTCAAAGCACAAAGGATGATTAATTTCAAAAAGTTTATTACTACCAATCATCTGAGCCTCTCTAGCTTTTAAAAACAAAGGTGGTCCAAAATATAGCTGTCTATTTTATGGCTGTGTTCTTTGGTGTACTCAACTGATATTAGCTTTGCCTATTTGATTAGTGTATCGTATCTATCACTACTGTATATTGATCATGAAATGCCCATTACACATATATTCATGAATAGAAGTGCCTCTACAGTTGTTATTTTATTTTCCTACTTTATTAGTCTGATGCTTCATAATATTATAACACAACATAAACCATAAAAATTTTACGTAATACTTATATACACATACATATCTGCAATATGCATAAACATAAAAAATAAAATTAAAAATTTATGAAGATCTACTTGTTCTAGAACATTTTATTAGTCAGTTGAGTATGGCTGGAGGACCTGAATTCTTTAGAGTATAAATCTTTGACATACAATACTTAGAAGATGGTTTTGTGACCAAGTCATTGAAAATAAGGTTTGTAAGTATTTCCAGTGCAGTAGCTACTTTAGAATAGCTGTCTGTCCATATGCTAATCTTCTTCAGTTATAAAAGGCAGCATATCACGTTTACAGCGAGGAATTCACTGCCGCAAATATTGTCTTATTTGCCATGACATAAGAACGCACACAGAGTCAGTGCTACCTGTAAATCCATCCACAGTCTAACTAACTGCCTCATGTTAACTTCTTCATAGCACCATCCCCTTGGTATTCCAATCTGACTTCTCTGCTTTCCATACACAGCAGTATTTCTCTGCAATAATTGTTTCCACAGTGCAATTCCTCTAAAATATACATATTCAAGCATCTGTCCTTGATATGTACATCAAAAGTAAGTATTTGGTAGTCTCATTTATTTTTATGAATAAAGTGGTCAGAAATCTTTATAAAGCACCTGAGGGAAGAAATGATTCTTAGAAGAGAAAAACTTATAGGCTTTTATTAAAACCATGGATCTTCTAGCAAGCCAATGTGTACATTCCCCATTCAAGATTACATACACGTCAATGCTTATTTTTTGAAACTTAATATCTAGAAGTAAATAAAACCAAAATATTGTAATAATACTTTATTTTCCTATTCAGACAACAAAAATAATAACAGAATAAGACTAAGCATAAACAGTAGAAGCACACTAGCTTTATAAGGGAAATTATAAGCAACAATCAAGCAGTGTGATTCTTCCTTTGAAGTTCATGGCAAAACTATTGAGTCTAGCAAGAACAATGTTAGACATTAATCAGTGCCAATATTAGACATTAATCAGTGCTTTAATATTAAACTTTAAGAATGTGTTATAGCCCATCAAAGTTCATGGAACTTATGAATATGTTTCTAGTTAAACATACACTAAAGTGTTTTGCTGACTAGGAATGGCTTCCTGAATCAGAACCTGATATAATAAATTCTCACTTTTTCTGTAAACTAATTAATTTCCTGCTGTTATCTTTTCATTGTTGTTTCTCAAGTGCATGGTGACATTTTGTCATATTCACCTATTTTAGATGAAAAGATGGTTTCATTTTTAAAATCAATATTGGCTTTTTGGACTTATCTTTGCTTTCATTAATACCTTGCTGTGCAGAATATATGAAGATGGTCACAGCAGAACTCTCTTTAATCCTCACACTGGATTATGTCTTTGATCATCTATTAACTGAGACTATAGTATATTAACTTTCAGCTGAGTCAAGATAAAAGGTTTCTGTGAGTGGAAAGTTTCCTTCTTTGCTATTCAGCACTCTTGGATATTAATAACAAGCAATATATGAGCTGTCTTTCCTTATAAACAATGTAGACCAGAGAGAACTAACGCTCACACACATTTTTCTGCATAGACTTATTGTGTTTGATACATTGACAGAACTTCATATCATATATCTCTTAAAAGAAGAAAGCCCTTGAAAAGGGCAAAAAAAGAAAAAGCAAGCATAGGCTTTGAAGATGTAAGTAAACTGACGTCGTTATAGATTAATATGAAAGAGTAATACTCCACACAATTTTGTAAAGTTTAACTTGAGTGAGTAGTTTAAAAGGTTTTTTCAATTAGTTCTTTTGAATCCTATACCATCTTTAAGTCAATGAGACAAAAGAACATAACCAGTGCCGTGCTTGAACAGACTAAAGCCTGTCTAGCCCCATATCTCCAATAATGACCAGAAGCTGATAACTTGGGTAAAACTGGCAGGCAGAATTAAATGTTCATATATTAATCTTCCAATTACATTCGTAGTTTAAATATCTGTTTCAAAAATGTTATAGGAATTGTCATAGCTCTGACTATGCCGGATATGCTAAATAAGTATCCTTACATTTTAAAAAAAAAGTTCAGATTTCTTTACCTCAACAGCTTTCAATGACAATAGATGACATAGATTAATTACAAATTATGATCACAAAGCTATAATTTCTTTGGAATTAGTCACTGGAATGTTTCATTATTCTTGCATTTTGAGATAGGGAGAATTTATATTATGGAGGACAATGTATGGGTGGCAGCCTAGTGCTTGGCTGTTAGCATTCGATGTTTAGCTACAATGCTGGAGCAGTGCTACCCATTAAGTGAAACAAGGAATGATTTCTTGCCCCCTTTTTTTTTCTCCTGTTAATTGAACTTGATATTTGTTCAAAGTTCTGCTGTTAGACATGTCCTGGATTTCTATTTCTTTTTTCTTATGTACTTCCTTTAAAATCTTCTGATTGTGATACTGAATTTGAAAAAAAATGTTGGAAGCAGAGTGTTCAGAAAGTGGAGACTGGGAAAAACATTTTTTTGGTCTAGCATAAAACTGTTGAAAATGTGTTTCTCATACATTTAAGGACTTGTTTTTTTAGCATTAGAGGCCTCTTCTCTTGTCATTGACTTAAGTTACTATAGCCAGTAATGATCATTAGCAACACTTTTGAAAATTAGTGCCATGGCAGTGCTTATATATTCTTTGGAGTTGAGCAGCATTCTTTTTATTTTATTTATTTTGCTTTTAAATAAGTGATATGTTAACTGAATACCACACAACAGTTCTTTCTAGTAGAGGCAAAAATAGAAACACCTATATGCATTTATTTAGTGTATTTTGTGTTTCTATCAAGCAGTTTTCAAGATTTAGGAGTGTTTCTTCTTTTCAATTTTCTGCAACGAATACTATAAAGTGAAGAGTTACACCAGGAAGTAGTAATTATTATCCTAATCCTGGTTTCAGTGTATATAGTATCATGTTTTCTCTTTATCTGATGAGCAGAGAAAAGAATCCAGGAAGTCAAATATAATATTTTATCACTACATCTGTACTGATAGTAGGTATAGTAGGGATAATGCAATGGGGTAAGCGGTTCAAAATCCGGAGTGTGCTAGGTTATGCAATAACAGCAATGGATGTGAAAGGTAAAATGTAATTCCCTGAAAGTCCAAGATGCCTCACAATAACCAGGCAGGGATCAAGGAAGAAAGTCACATTCTTGCTAGATACAGGAAAAGTCTCAGATTTGTTCTCTGACCTTTTGCTCTTACAAAAGGTGGGAAGAGGAAAGGCAACGACCGTTTTAGCCAGTAGAATCAGTGCAGGAAGAGATTTCTTAAGTTGCTAGAGAAAGATTCCAACTTAAGCTAAAAGAGAGAAGTAGAGGCTAGCTGACATACCAAAGAAGGTGAAGATATTGTTATATATAATCCTAATGTGCTTTGCTTTTTATTTTTGTAACAATTCTGTTATCATGAAATTGGGCTTTTTGCTAAACATATTCTGGTCTTTAAATCCTGTCTAGTGAGCAAGTTAACTCTGACTTCTCTCCTGGATAACAGAAATTTCACAACTGTGGCTATGGAGATCATTAAAAGTAGACTAGGGGTCATTAGCAGGTGCTTGGTTCCCTTGTTCACTGTATTTGAAGAATAATGCCATGTGCCTCCATAGAATGCACAAAGAAGTTGGAAAGCAAAGAACACACAGGTCAGGGGAGATACATTTATATTTTGAGGACATGTGATAACCAGAAAAGCTATTTTGATGGGCTGCATGTTAAAAGTCTCAGATACCATCTACTAGCATTTTGAGGAACATTATAGGGTACCTGAGCACTTAGGTTGTTAAGATACAGATGACCTGTCCTGCTCCTTGCTTCAGCCCTTTTCGCATCACTGTAGCTATACAAATGGTGTATGGAGATTTTTTGGCCCCAGACATAATAACTGTGCATCACAGGGGACTCTTCTGTGCTCCGGCAATCTCTCTGCTAGTACAACTAGCATGCCAAGGCTCTTCTTTGTGGTCAGGGACATTTGTCTGCTCCCCCTCATTCTTTCCTGTGACTCACACAGTAGACTGGACCTGAGACTCTTACCTATACAAACTAGTTAGCACAAACTTTTCAATACCAAGTAATATGGGAATGTTACATGACATGACAGGTTTTTCAATAATAAAATAATAAAAAAGAAGGAAATAAACAGTTGCAACCTGTTCCTCATCCACTTACCACAATATGGTTATACTGTATCTTGTGAAACAGTCGCCTTAGGGACCTACAGCAAAGCAGAGGAAGCACTTTGTTAGCACAAACGATTTTGCTAAGTAAGAACATGAGGTCATTTTGACAGTAATTTGAATTTCAAATGCAGACCAAAAGACAAACCTGAGAACAGACTTCAAGGCAAACTGCAGGCTTTTTCTGATGAATTTATTTCAATTCTTCTTAACCAAAAATCCCTAATTCTCCTGCTGGAAATCATCAGAGATCAGAAATTTAAAAAGTATGTGGAAACATTATAAAAACAGAACATTAGACAAAACTAACAGTGAGCAGAGACAAATCTTTATTATAAAAATATAGTTTTATTCAGCATTTCCCATGCAAGCCATTTTCCAGGTCTGATTCTGAGTTAAACACTGAAGTACTTTTCTTAACATATAAATTATTTCAAAGATAATGGGGAAAAAATACTAATACAGATTTTATATCACTTTTATCAGTTTTATAAATGTCCCATGACCACAATATTGCATATTTTTCAACTCTTGTGAAGAGGGGAGGTGTCATCATATCCATTCTACAAATTAGGAACAGAGACACAGAAAGGCTAAATGATTTTTTTTGCATGCTGGAGAGAGAAATGTGAAAGTATGGTCGCTAGTTGCATCTGTATAATTGGAAATTGGCTCTGTTTTTATAAAGAGTACCACTAATTCTGCAGATCTTCAGGAGCTAAATTAATCTTACACAGCTATAACTGTCTAAATATTTATCATCTAGGCTATCTACTTAGTAAATAAGTACCTCATGGTAGTCATTCGTTGCACTGATTTCTCTTTTGATCTTTGAAAATTCTTTTGATTCAGAACTTTCCGTGTGTATGACTCCCTGTTTGATGCCTGACTTTTAGAAGCAGATACATGAGATAAATTCAGCTGTGAGTCTCTAATGCAACCTAGCTCCAACAGTAATGTTAACTTGGCTGTCTCCTGATAAAAGGTTGTATATAGTATTTGAACAGTTTCCTGAATCCCATCAGACAAATATTCAAACATCTTCAAAGTGGCATTTTCAACTCCAGGATGTTTTATGTGGTAAACCCATATAATCACTTTGGCCTTCCCAGCATCAAATTGGAGTTAGCAGAGTAGCCTATTTGCTTTGAGCCATTAACAAAGGCCTCTGGACCATCCTCAAAACATTTTCTATGCTTCAGAAATCTTTATAGTGCCTTTGGGTCCATTTTCTTAGTACACTAATACTAATTTATAGTTTTTCATTTAAATTATGTAAAAGGTACTTTGACTTAAAACATAATGGAACTTGGCTGTTGTGAGCTACCTAACTTCTGAACTCAAAGTCAAGAAAATTCATGGCTAACAAACTCATGAGGCTATAATATGAAGTAAATGACAGTAACTTGCTGGTATACTTTGGCCAGATATTATCAGCCTTCACTAGAATTGTCAAGAACTATTGGAGCATACTAGCATATCTGAGTCAATGTTACAAGAGACTCTTGGAAATGAAGCTACCACATTTTGCTGTGCTATATTTTTCTTTATCTCTTTGAATTTTACACTTTCTGTTTCCTTTTGTAGCAGGTACCACCTGATCTTTTATAAAATCATTACAGTTCGGGGTTTTTTTTGCATGAATTTAAGAAAAGCAGTAACATGCCATTGTGATAATTACAAGGAGGGAAATATGATGCACACCATTTGGGTACAGGACAATATACTACCATTATTGCAATTTATTGGAAGTTAGCCAAAATCTGTATGCTCTAAGGTGTGTAGTAAAGCTTATATAAAAGGTATAGTTAGTGATTACATTTTTCCACCTTGAATTTCTTAGAATAAACCAATCAGTTTAAATTACTTTGGAAAAGGCTTTTTGGCTGATGTTTCTTCAGCTGTCAAACATTATTCTTCTTTACAGTAATGTTAACTGATTGATCTATATATTGATCACATTCACTTTCATTAATGATCAATCTAGTCTTCCTCTCCTGAAAATAATAAATAAATAAATAAATAAATAAATATTTCCTGTATTTTGGAAACTAGGTTTCTGATGATTGCATGCTGCCAAATCTGCCCGATCTTCTTCATTTTTTTCTGAATACTGAGGGACCTCATACAACCTTGTGGGTGCCTGAGCAGAACACCTAGACAGCTAATGAGTCAACATTTCTGAAAACAAACAGAGTCTGTTTCACACACTGAATCTGTTTTCTCTTGAGATTTTAGAAGCATACAGAATTTTAATTTCACACATCGATAAAACAATTTCTGAAGTATATCTTGATACAGGTAGTTTATAAGGAAGATATTGGTTTAAGGAAGTCAGTTGTGAATTTTAAGAAACACCGTTGCCCGTTGTCTGGACTGAGTTTTTTTTGTCATCAAGCAATTGTCTATAAACTAGCATAAGGCATCCTTCATGCCGTAGAGACAACATATGTGACAGTGATATGATCTGTGGAGCCATCTTCATAAAGTTTGGCAGCAGAAAGAAAAAAAAGTTCCACAAGAAATCTGGGGGAAAAAAGTATAGTGTTTTTTTTAAAGAACATATCTTGTAACTTTCTTTGTGTTTTGTTTAATTTTACATATTAGACTCTGGTGATGAAGTCATTAAAAATAACGCTATTGGGATTATTATTTAATATTAAAATGACATATTTTTATGTACTAAATGCATTTGAGCTCAGCCCACCATGAAAAAATACTGAGGAAAAAATAATGCTAGCAAAAACTCAAAGCCAACTTCTGCAATGTATAGAGAGAACCTGAAATCTCAGGTCAATAAATACATTTCCAAAGCTGACAGAAATGTACATTGTAGCAAGAACGTACAGTCTTTCCCAAATCCTCTCTTGAGTCATAAAGCTGGACAAGTAATGGAGGCTTATTAATAAACATTCCCCATAGGTTTGGGGGCCACTTGATCTCCAGATAATCCAATTCCTCTCATTATCTTGAGAAGCACTGGCTTAAATAGGATATATTCTCCTGGTGTTGCCAAGCCTCTTCAAGTACTGCGGAAAGTTTATCATTTTTATGATAAGCTAAAAAGGGACTGATTTTCTCTGATTCCTTTCTGCAGTGATCTTTTCTTTGATGAGGTTCCCATATATCTGGTTCTTCAGAAGGACCCAACTTACCGTTGGCCTTTCTGGTTTATGAAGTTTATTGCTAGAAAATTAATTGGGAAAGGTTTTTGTTTTTTTTTTTTTTTTAAACTGGACTCTAAAGAATAGCAGAATAACTGTGCACTGTGTATCTCAAAGGCTGGACCTAGAGTGATCAGGTGGAATCTTGCATTGATGGTGATAAGAAATACTTGCAACTTAAAACAGGTAGGTTCATCATAGGTTTTCCCTGACTTCTGTGATGAAAAGGTTTCTAGTTGGAGACTGTGATGGAGGACAGCAGAGAAAGGATTGTAACTGTATTCATAGTTCTGCTGGTTGTCTTTGTATCTCAGGATATTATCCTAAAGCATGGTGCTAAAAGCTAGAGTAGGATTCTGTTAAAAATGGCAGTAAGCAGACTGGAGTATGTTGTTGCAATTTGCTGGGAATCCACTTATCAGTCAGTAAAAGAATGGATTAGAATTACAAGATAAATGGGAAAAACATGGTTTGATCTCTATGCCAAATGGAAACACTGCCTTAGAGTAAAATAATTACTTTTTAATGTCTAGAGACATTCATAATATGCACTGCAAAATGGGTGGAATTTGAGAATCACCCGAAGGCTAGGATGGAAAAAGCGTAAGAAGATTTTTTACAAAATATTTTTATAGCTTGGCTGGGCAGATTTCCCTCATATTTCATGGAATCATAGAATAGTTTGGGTTGGAAGGGACCTTTAAAGGTCATCTAGTCCAACCCCCCTGCAATAAGGAGGGACATCCTCAATGAGATCAGGTTGCCCAGAGCCCCATCCAGCCTGACCTTGAATGTTGCCAGGGATGGGGCTTCTACCACCTCTCTGGGCAACCTGTTCCAGTGCTTCACCACCCTCATCATTGTAAAAAACTTCTTCCTTATGTCTAGCCTATATCTCCCCTCCTTTAGTTGAAAACCATTACCCCTTGTCCTGTCGCAGCTGGCCCTGCTAAAAAGTTTGTCCTCATCTTTCTTATAAGCCCCCTTTAAGTGTTGAAAGGCTGCAATAAGGTGTCTCCGGAGCCTTTTCTTCTCCAGTCTGAACAAGCCCAACTCTCTCAGCCTGTCTCCATAGGAGAGGTGCTCCAGCCCTCTGATCATTTTTGTGGCTCTCCTCTGGATCCGCTCCAACAGGTCCATGTCTTTCCTGTGCTGAGGGCTCCAGAGCTGGACGCAGTACTCCAGGTGGGGTCTCACCAGAGCGGAGTAGAGGGACAGAATCACCTACCTCAACCTACTGGCCACGCTTCTTTTGATGCAGCCCAAGATACGGTTGGCCTTCTGGGCTGCAAGTGCACATTGCCAGCTGATGTCCAGCTTTTCACCCACCAGTACCCCCAAGTCCTTCTCGGCAGGGCTGCTCTCGACCCCTACATCCCCGCAGCCTGTATTGATACTGGGGGTTGCCCTGACCCAGGTGCAGGACCTTGCATTTGTCCTTGTTGAACCTCATGAGGTTCGCCCCGGCCCACCTCTCAAGCCTGTCCGGGTCCCTCTGGATGGCATCCCGTCCCTCAGGCGTGTCCACCGCACCACTCAGCTTGGTGTCGTCTGCAAACTTGCTGAGGGTGCACTTGATCCCACTGTCTATGTCATCGATGAAGATATTAAAGAGTACTGGTCCCAATACAGACCCCTGAGGGAAACCACTTGTCACCAGTCTCCATCTGGACATTGAGCCATTGACCACTACCCTCTGGATGTGACCATCCAACCAATTCCTTATCCACCGAACAGTCAACCCAATAAATCTGTATTTCTCCAATTTAGAGAGAAGGATGTTGTGGGGACCTGTGTCAAAGGCATTACAGAAGTCCAGATAGACAAAGTCCGTAGCTCTTCCCTTGTCCACTCATGTAGTCACTCTGTTGTAGAAGGCCACTAGGTTGGTCAGGCAACCATTTCTACATTTTGGCGAAAAGCTGTATATATGAACTAAGCAGTAGGCCAGAAACATTCTGCCATTTTTTCCGTATTTTTTGTGGCAGTAAAAGTCTATGCTCTTCAAGCAGCTTGCTAACTGATATGGTGCCACCATCTTGGCTGGGAGAAAGGAAAATATTGAAGACGTAATGTCTAATCAGTGTGGCCTAGCAGGGGCTCAGAGAGAAGGAAAATACTGCAGTAATAAGTGAAAACAGTAATTACATGTTTACATAAATAGAGAAGCATGACAGAAAATGGAATGATTGGACTTCTTTGGACAGTAAGGACTATACAATAGACTCGTGTTGCAATAAGGCTAAACTAACATGGCAGCTTCTTAATAGTTCCTAATTTAAGCAACTGTGCAAGGGGTACTGTATGATATATTTGTGATTTGTATATAGATGCATTAGACATTACTTTTTCCACTGTGCTGTGATGCAAATACAGCTGTAATTTAGTCAGCTTCTAAATCTATGGCTTCTGTATGCATATTGGCTTCTCTGGACCGTGAGGTAAAATGATTTTGTGGTGGATTTCCTTCTACTTTATATTGGCTGATATAGGACTGTCATATTGAATTATGATATCCCTAGAAAATATAGACTACCCCTATATCAGTAAATTAAATGGTGCCTGCAACAACTTAGTGCTCTCACAAATGTTACAGTAGAATTTCCAAGGACTGTTCCCGGTAGGCAGCTTCCCTGTTTTGGAGCCCAAACATTTGGTAGCATAGACATAGGCTGTGCTGTGCCAGTTGGCCTCAGAGCCCTGGAACATTCCCAGAGATGCTTAATTTGCTAGCACAGACCCAGCCATATGGTCCTGACTCTCACAGTAGCCATGGCCATTAAACTACCTCTCAGACGTTCTATTTTGTACTGTCTCGTCTGGTGCCTCTTCCTCCTGTTGTGCAGTGGATTTGGTTACCTATAGTGTCACAAGGCTTGCTTTCCAGCTTTTAGATTAAATATAGACTTCTGACTTTGAAAGAAAGTAAGGATTAGATATGTTCTTCTGAGGGAGTAGATGGTGCCTTGTAGTTTAACCAGAACCCATTCCCTTCAAAGGGAAGAAGTGGATGTGCTTCTTTGCTAGAATGATTTTTTCTGTTGAAGGGGTATTTCTGTTGTTACTAGGATGGAGCTGTCCTTCTCGTCCTTTGATTGTAAACCAAGAATGAGTATGACATTTTACTCTAAAGTAGCTAAAACACTTCTTATTTTGACTGGCAGAAGATAAGACCAGACATCTCTTCCAATTTTCTTTCACCTTCTTTCTTTTAGATTAATTGTTTGTACAGTGGCTAGAACTCAAGTGGGTTTATATATGCTTTTCTTCTCTGAATGTGATGCAAGATCTCAGCAAAGGGCCCTGCTTAAACAACAAATGAAATAGCTTCAATAATCAGAAGTCAAATGTAGCTAAACTTTCCACAGGCCCTCTTCATAAAGGATGGAACTTAACCATATGCCTGGGTTCAACTATGAAATAACATGACTCAGCATGTAGTGCGACTTAACAGTCTTAGGTCTGACCAGTCTAAGTAGCCTCCAAAGCAATAAAAGATATTGTATTAGCAACAGACAGACTTACAACAGTTGTTTTTGAACTAGTTTTGTTACAGGTGATTTACTGTAATTTTCAGTAAAATTGTTTTCAAAATGGGCATGTTTACAAGCGCTCAAACACTATAAAATTCATGACAAAATACGTCACTTATGAGAACAAATCATTTTATTCAGAAGTAACTCAAATTAATGCATAGTGAATTTTAGCCTCAGTGACTTGAGATCACAGAAATAGGTTTTGGTAGACCAACATACTACTTCCATTTACCCCACAGAACCGGGAATTTCTGCCTCAAATATATAGTTGTCAAAAAATGGACATTGATAGCCAAATTTGGGGTTGGAATGCCATTTTAAAATGAGATGGGCCTTAGTAACAGAGATTTTGAAAACTCCAAACTGTATATTTCAGATATTTCTCAACAGCCAAACATCCATCTCAAGATGACTTAAAATGAATACTTGAAAAATGAAGCATTTGCAATCATAAGTAACTGACTTATGCATAGTTCACTAGCAGTTATAAGTTGTATTTCTTGATCTAATTAAGTCCAATACAGTTTTCCTCTTAAAAACAAAAGTACCTATTTTAAAAAGCTAGCCCAGGCTAACCCAAAAATTCCAAAGTATTTCAATGGTTTTGGATAAGTACCTTCATGACACAGACTTGCACCCCATACATTTCATTCAGAATGAAACTCCTATGTATTTTGTATCAAAAATTAAAGCTATTTAAAAATATTAGCAATTCTTAATATCTTTATCCTGGTAATTCTTATGACAGTAAGATAAGGACTTATGGTAAACCTGAAATAGATTTTGCTTTTAAAAAACTAGATAGTACAGTAGTTTACTTGTGCCTTTCAATCACAGGATTTCTGTAACTGAATAGCACACAAATAGTATTTCAAAGTCAAAGATTGCAGCTAGGGATGTGATTTCCTCAAGAACAATTGAAAGCAATTAAACTACTTGTATCACGTTACAATATTTATATACCTAATTCTATTCAGGACCATGATTTAGCTTGAAGGTTGTGTAACTGTACAGGCAAGTAAACAAGAAAGAACATGCTCTCTATTTACTGAATACTATATTGTTACTTATCATTAAATTCAATGTTCAATACGTTTCAAAAACTGGTGACTGAAAACTGTGTAATTACTATTTTTGAGTGGAATGAGATACTGTTATAAGAGATAGGAAACCTCTTACTGAACTTCCTAGTACATACAAGTCAGTATTAGGAAAAAAAATGTCTGAAAAATGTTAAAAAACCCATTTTCAATCTAGAGAGTCTCAAAACTGGGTAAAAACTCAGGTGTTAACAGGCATGGAGTTGTTGGATAGAGGAACAGCTTCAATAGATACACAGCTGGTTCCATAAATGATCTTTCAATCACATCTCCGGGAATCATGACAGTACGTGAAAAATGAATAAATTTTATTTTATTCTTTTTAAAAACTAAAGGAAAGACATGAACGCTTCTAACATAGACTGGGAAAGTTTTTTAAAGTGACCTGAATTAAGCTGAACATGTCAAAAAGGAGAAGACTAGGTACAAATCCCAGAATAGAAACAAAACAAAGAATGAATAACTTCTTTATCATATGGTTGTGTTTCATGAGTTTTAAAGATAATCTCATGATTCTTTGGGAGTAAATAATCCTGTCTGAGTATGAAATTGTAAAAAAAAGTTAGAAAAATATATATGTTCCATTAGCATGTACAAATATCAATAAATGCTTCACTTCTTGAAAGATTACATTAATTGTACCATCTCAAAATAGTTCTTTTTTAACAGAGTAGCTTGAAAAAAGTCACCAATCTGTTACGTTTATGAAATTCTGCATATTTATTTTCACTTTTAAACATAAATTTATCAAATAGGATGAGCTCAGTTAAACTGAAACACACTAGATGATAGCAGGAAAAATGCATTTTTAAAAGAAATGTTCTTAAGTTAACGACATGTTCAGACAAAACCGTGGATTAAGATAAATAATCAGGTATGTAATCATTCATTTAAACTGTCCACTCCATTTCTTTAGGTTAGCCATTTCTGTCTGTAAGAACAGAAACATCCACAATTTGAAATAAGCCTTTTGACCTTTCCTCTTTTTTCTTATTACAAATAACAATTCTAATTCAAAAGAAACTTATGTAGAAACTAGAGATATTATTTTCAAAGCATATTGATTTTTAAACAAATAGCTCAACAAGCATAGCTTCAAATGAATGTCCTTAGTTATATTAGAAAAGGCAGAAACAGGAAAAGCTGAAGTGAACAATTCCATGAATAAAACCTTCTCTTTTACATAGTCATATGGCATTGTGAATTAATCAAATTGTCTTGTGTTCTTTTCCTTCTACTCTCATCCATCTATGTTTTTTATCTTTTCTTTCATTTTTTACCAGCACATACTTAATGAAAATATCCCAAATTCTCTCCATGGTAGTTTAAGGGACACAAGTGACCACCTGCAAAAATTTTATATGAAAGGTTGGACTAGAGTGGAGGCTTTGGCACTGATATTGGAAGTTTTTCTCTTTATGGCACCTTTGTGGAATAAACACAAAACAGTAAACCATGATAAAGGTTACTTGGATGCAAACCAAAAGCAACAGAGAAATTCTTCTTTTGCTACAGCAGCCTACTAAGTTACCCACTGCAGTGTTTTTCAGTGGCAGCCTTGTTTCATGTCAGAGTGACATCAATAAACAGGAAGGGAGGTAAAATGGAAATGTTGTGACTGCAAGAATCAGATTTCAAAAGTTTCAAAATTTATTGGGTTTTAATTTGGTTGTCTTACCTAGATATTGGGAAGATTTCAGGAAATAAAATCCTTGCCCAGCTCCAATGATGTTGCAGTTTTAGAAATAGCCTATATGAACATTGCACACCCTTTTCATAGCATATGTAGTAAGAAAAATGTAAATTATTTTACACAGTAAAAATAAAACTCTACTAAAAGCTGCAGTTTGCATCAGTGCTTAGTCTCCCCTGGTGAGCTATGGTGGCATAGGAAACCATACTGCACAGAACTCTTTCACACTTTGGGTCCATAATGCTCCGGTACCTAAATAATCTGTGCTAAATCCTCTACATTTACAGGTAATTGCAATAATTGGAGTAAGAGTTGTACTCAGCATTCTTCTTGTAAAATTTCACTGAATTTGTAGCAATTTTAAACTCAACTCTTGAAGTACATAATTAAATTTAAAGTAGAAAATGCTCATGTCAAAACCTTTGAAAGTTGAATCAAGTTTTACCATTTTTAGGAGTGATTTAAAGCACTAAAAGAAGAAAAACAATTCCTTCCGGTACTAATTCTCTTGTTGCTCAAATGCATACTTTTTTTTTTGTATGAATAAATATAGCTATTTTTAATTTTAGAGAATACTATCAAAACCTAAAAATTATTTACACTCTTTAGCCTCATTTTAAATGTTGAGATGAACTCTTCCCTTAATTTAATTCCCCTAACACTTAGTCAATTAATTAGTCTCATCAAGGTTAATGGAGCCAAATGCTAAACCACTGTCCGGTGGATTAAGTATTTGACCTTATTTAGAACTATTTTCCATTTTTCTCCTTTTTACTCTTTCAGATTTCTTTATATAACTTCTCATCCTATGGGTCTGTAGCCTCTTTTCCAGAATTCATTGATATTTTCATTTTTGTGTGTTCTCTATATATTACAAGAAAACATATGAAAAGATTGAGTCCAAATTTTCTGCTCTACTGAGAATCAGTGGAATCACAATTATATGCATCCTTAGGAAATTTGACTTCTCCTACTGCATTGAAAAATACGAAAATGTTCTCACATTGGTTTATGTGAGCGTAGGAGTGTATAAAACTGAAATTTTGAAGGCAAAAAACCCTCTACGTCTGTAGTTCAGCCTATAAAATTAAAAACAAAATGAAGGTTTTTTTTTTTAAAAAGAACTTGAGCACTATTTGTAAAATATTTCTGAAATTTCTTCATGGTATGCAAACTGTAGTATAAACTTGGTAAAAGGTGATTACCAAACTTTAGTGTATGAATTTTAAGTTCTAATTAATCCTGAACAACTTTCTACCTGGTTGGGTTTGTTTACGGATAATCATCCCATGTGCTTGTAGTCTAAACATTGTAAGTAAGGCTGAATTTACCAAATCAAATTCAGTTAATCAAAATGTTGAAATAGAAGATATCACTGTAGAGAAATCAAATAAATTGTAAATGTAATTAAAAAAAACTTTTGCACTCTCACTCATCAAATTTACATTACCTCATCTGTTTTCGTAATGTTTAATTCAGAGTGTCTGGCATAGTGTGAGGCAAAAAACAAACAAGCAGGTGAACATCATCTTCATGGGCATGTAAACAGAAACCGTTGCTTCTTCCATTGTTACTAACAGCAATTGTGAAAAAAATGAGTTTAGGAAGCCTTTGTTTAATTTATTGGCAAAACCTGAGCACCCTGAGAGTTGTAAAAGCATATAAAAAAGATGAACATTTAGTCATGGCTGGTTAATAATATCTTATTCATCCTATGATCTACATGCTTTCTAAATGGTGAGTGAATCTGGGTCAAAGGAATAGGTGAAAAAAGAAGATATTAATTTTATTAAGGTTACTCTTTCTTTTTACCTACATACAGAGAACAGCAATTCATATGTAGACCTCATATCAGCTAGAAGTAGTATAGCTCAACTATCATTGCTGACACTATAAAAAACAAAATCACTGTGAGGAAATTATCTAACAAATTACATTCAGTCACCTTCTATGATCTGAGTCAATCAGAACCAAGGGCAAATTGCAAAGACAGGAATTGAAACTGATTTATGTAGCATCAACAGATTGGTTCCAAGAGTGATAGCATTCTCCACAGAGGGAACTGCTATTCAAGCTGTAGTTACTTTCTGTGAAGAGGATATTTGGTAGACCACTGTGTGTTTTTATGACACTAGTGAGAAGGAAGAAATTGTTGTGAGTAAGTGTTATGTTTTCATAAAAACTCAGGCAAATAGTTAACTGACTAATTTAAAGGGGGACTTTGTTTCTACTAAAGAGAAATCAGGGACAGAATTGAGTAAAATGAAGAGGTAGTGCTTGGGTACAGCAAGTGCTGTATGGAGATCCTAAGAGTGGATTGATTTTTTTTTTTTAAATACTGATCCTAGTAGTTGAATCACTTTGCACAGAAGTTTTGGATTACTTTTTTGCAAGTAACTGTGAGCTCTGGAGTATGTTCCTGTTTTTCTGAAAGTTCGAAGATGCTACATGACATACTATTTTGAAGTGTAACATCATAAAGGCTGAGCTCCTATCTCTAAACAAAAATTGCTAGAGGTGAGCAAGAGGGGAAGCATCTATGTGTGCATTGAAGTTCAAAGGTGTTTTATGCTACAAATCAGCGTTTTATGTTATAACTTGGTGTGCTTTGTGAGCTTTAAGTAGCAGCAATAAAGTGGGAAGTTCCTGTGTCACTGTCAGCAGACTTTCAGATTAACAGCTTTTCTTTTTACTCTTCCTTGGAGAATGTCAAGCACTACTTTACAGTGGTTTATATGTATTAAATATTATTGTTCTGATGATAAGCCATGCTGCATTCTCTTTCCAAAAATTAGATGAGAACCTCTGAGTCCATGGACATTGCAAACAATGGACCTTGTGTTTATAGAATGTTTTTTCAGAGTGCAGAGTTCTTGTATGTGTATTAGTCAAAACTTAAGCTGAGATTCTAGGAAAAAAAATGTAATAGTTTATCCTATTGCATCAGCATCCCTTCCCTTTATTATATTTGCAGCATGGCGAGCTCTTCATTTTAGATAATATATGGAAGTATCTTTTTATATTGAAGGACCACATGTGCCTAAGGACTGTATCACATAGAATGTACTTTGCATTGTAGTCTCATACATCTTTTCCATCATTTTGGAGATGCAAGGAAAATAATCTGTACAGAGGGTTGGGAGGATGATTTGTTTCCCATCCTGACTAAGATGTATAGATTTCTCTTTTCTCTGTACACTAGTTGTCTGTCTAAAGGTGTCTGACAGTTTTCCTAGTATTCTAGTGATGAGATTTATTATTATTATTTTTCTTATTTCAAATATGAAAGTTTTGATTTACTCATCAAAGAACACTGTCATCTGAAAAGAGGAATATTTCAGGCTGGCAGTGATCTTCACTTAAGATCACTTAGAGTGATCTTTAATTTCACTGAAACTGCTATTTTGTATTTCAAGGAATGCAGATGACTTGATTTTGTTTAAAGTAACCCAAAGCAAGCCTGCATCCATTCTAGAGAACTGCTGTTTTTAATAATAGTAAGCCAAAAAATGTACACTATAAGCTGACAAAAACCTGTAAAATGTATTGAATGAGTGTAGTCACAAATAAAAGGCAAAAGATTTGTTAGAGGCCTAGACACAATGCTAATTAGAAAAGGTTACAACTTGCAAACATGTGTTTCACTTCCTCTAAGAGAATATTGACTACTCACTTAATAAGATACATACTCAGCACCTGGAAATTTGGATTCTGCTTATGTTTTGTGCAAGACTTGATTTAATGGGCATGATCACAGAATGATCAGAGGAACCTATAGGGTTAGTTGGTTATCTAACACAGAGATGTAAATAGCCTTTGGAGCCCAGGCAGCAGGTACCTGAACATGCGTATGTCAGCAGATCATTGCAGAACTTAGACCTCTTAAGAGGCAAAGTTTAGATTGTCATTTCTTGGTGGCTGCAGTTTCTCTTCACGGATGTCTGGAGTTCCACATTGAATCTTCTTGATGCTTTGATGATCTTCCCCTCAATATGCCTGCAAATGCATTAGATATGGTGTGGCCAGGAACTTTGAATCTCATGTCTAAATCCTGTCAAGTGTCATCTCCCCAACTATCGTGCCTCTACAGCACTCTCAGCGCACACCCACTGGGTAGGACACTCTTTGTGGCTGGGGGAAATACATTAAAATCATCTTAAACAGAAATAAAAATGGAATATGAATTCACCCACTGAAAATGAATGCATTCTGGATGACTGATGTACAGTAGAGGATTGGCAGCTTCTACTTCGGCAGTGACTTGTAACAACGGGCTGCTTTAACTTCAGGATATACTGAAGGTTTATAAATGTTGATTGAAGCCAGGCCTTCCTTGGAGCATCATGTAAGGGAACTAAGTCATGCAAAGCAATAGATTTAGTGACTCAACACTATCTCTGATAGCTCCTGCTAGGTAATTTATATGACACCCTCTCAGCATACTGTTCTTGTGTGCCCTTATCTTAAATATCTCAACTCCTAAACTATAGGACAGGAAAAACTTGATGGAAAAGACACTATGCTTATAAAACCTGTCATTGCCCTAAAGAAAGATGAATGGAAAACACTGTGGAACAGAATGTCAAGTGATTTTGAAGTGATTTGACTTAAGTGATTTTAATGAATCTGGAGAATTTGCTAAAAAAAAGAAACAAAAAAGAAACAGCAAGGATAAGTGCAAAATGATGCAAATACCAAAAAAATAAATAAAGAAAATCACAGATATAAAATCATAGAATCATAAAATAGTTTGGGTTGGAAGGGACCTTTAAAGGTCATCTAGTCCAACCTCCCTGCCATGGGTAACAACTAAAAAGGCAGCAGACTAGATAACATAGCAAGCCATTTAATTTGAGTCAATATTATTTTGCCGTTGCAAGAGAAAGACATTTCACACTGAAATGTAGTTTAGTGTAGAAGATAGAGGAGATTCTACTCTGTTAGTTAGGTCTTTACTGAAATGCTGCCTGGTTTGGAGGTGAGAGGCAGACAAGCTGCAGGGATTCCACCAGAGAAGTGTGACATTAATTTTAACACTTTAAATATGAGATGTGAAGAAAGAATGGATTTTTTTTCTCTTTAAAGGTTAGGTCTGGGGAGGGAGACATGATAACTCTTCCAGTGTACTGGGAAGGCTGATTAACTGTTTTTCCTACAAATGAAATAAGAGGAAATCACTTCGTTGCTTTTTTGGGAGGAGGATATGTTTTTTGTTTGGGTTTGATTTTCATTTTTTTTTTTAAGTAAAAAATGGTTAGGTTTGAAGAAAAGAAATTAATTCTTGATGGCTTTCAAAGGAGGTGGAAGAATGTCTTTCAACAATGATTTTTTACAGGAATTTAACAAACATCTTTGACAGATATATTTGATCCTACATAATAGGTGGAATAGATAATCCCTTGCAGTTAGCTTCCAGACTTTTTTTTGTTGGTCTCCTTTTTGCATAAGAACAGTAGATTAACAATCAATTTGTCAGTAATCTTCATGGTAAAACTCATCCCAAGGCAATAGTTTTTATTGATCTCAAGTCCCAGTCTAAGCACTGAGGAAGGATTTAAATATTTCATTGGGTGTTGTTTAAGAAAGGACTCATTAATCTGCCAGTGTCATTTCATAATTTAACAAATTAAGCAAAAAAAAAAGAAATCGCAGTATATCTTTTGTATAACGCATGGGATTCTACTGGGAGTAGAAATCACTATATTTTGAGGCACCTTGAAAGCAAGATGCTTACACAAAGCAATATATGAACCGGAGTAGCTTTCAGGAAAATGGTATGCTTATCAGTATTTTGAAACACAACAAAATTTCAGTGTAAGGTATTTCAATGCCATCTGTGTGCCATTTGGATAGTCTTAGCCAGGCAATTATCTGTATATTGTGCAAGAATATCATCTCACTGAATATGATGTCAAGTGGCAGTTTGAGAAGCTGAGTATATCCACATCAGAAATGGACTGTCAATTCTGATTGACCATGACAGGATATACAGCAAAATGCAGTTGCTTGCAAACAGGATGTAGTTCGCATGTAAGCCTGGAAATTCTTTGTC
Organism: Phoenicopterus ruber ruber; assembly: GCA_009819775.1. Lineage (NCBI taxonomy): Eukaryota > Metazoa > Chordata > Aves > Phoenicopteriformes > Phoenicopteridae > Phoenicopterus > Phoenicopterus ruber. The sequence continues at coordinate 39,358,774 of CM020218.1, forward strand.
TTTGAGTTCATGATCAAATACATGTCAAATAGCTCAGCATTTCTTCAAGCAAATTTTCAGGCTGTACCCCAGAGGAAACAACTACCTCGATGATCAGTGTTACCAAATTTTACTGGTATAGCAGTTGAATGAATGGGAAGTTACGTGTAAAAAGGCTAACAGAAACATAAGACTTGTAAAAGTGTTGTGAAGAAGTAGTGTGGGTGGGAAGGATGTTGTCACTGAGTGAGCTTTTGGACAAGAAGATTAAAGAACGAAACACTGGAGGAGGAAACAGCTTTAAATACGAGAATTTTTGTTTTTCTAGCCTTGGGAGGGAAATGCAAACACAGCAAACCTCAGTGTAGTTCAGTGGCTGAATAAACACTCAAATGAGATGATGATTGTCAATTAGTTACTTTACATAGCGTCAAAGGATTCGTTTTAGTGTTGCTACTTTTCTTCAGAGCCCTTGAGAGCCATGATATTCCCACTCATTGCTGGCCATTACTGCTGCAGTGCTCACATCTATGTTTTACTAAAAGATCCATAGTACAATAGGAGGCAAAGTTCACCATTCTAAAAAGTACAGATATCTCAGCTGACTAAGCTGCTTGCACTTAAAAGAAATACGAAATTACCTCCTTTGCTGATTTTGCTGGTATTCTTGCTGAGAAGAGCAAGGAACATCTGACTGGTTTAGGCAGCTTCAAATAAATCTTTAGATGACAATCCATCACACAAATATTCAATAAGGAGGTTTTTTTGGTCTTTTTGGAACAGTGATTTTTTTCCCCTCATTTAGGATCTAGACTTTTATTTTTATTATTCAGCATTCAGAAGTCATAGATGTAGCTTTTAGGTATGCAAATAGCAAACTACATCTTTCTTCAGAATTATAATCCTGAGAATCACAAACAGAACAAACATCCCAATGGGAAAATAGAGTAACTTTGTGGTTTTTTTTCCTTAAATCCCCTTCACCAGACTTCTACGGATTACAACAATAACAGGTGTCACAGAAGCTTTTTTACTTTTTTTTTTTCCTGAACAAAATTCTGGGCAGCAAGAAAATGGTACCTAGGGCCTTCCTTATGCTCATGCTGCTGACAGTGGTCTAATCCTCTAAAAAAAGGGTGAGGAGGGGAGAAAATGATATAAGCATGTTCAGAACATCAGTCTGTTTTGCATCCACCTGTATCTAAACATAAATGAACAATTTCCTTGAAATAAGAATTGTGGGAGAAAACAAGGAGCAAGTGATGAGGAGAGAAGAAATTTAATAAGAAGTAGCTATATTCCTCTATATAAGGGTATCTGTAGTGTACAAAGTGTGGAACAGGATATGCCAAATAGAGTTGGAAAATGTATTATGTTTGGCATCCGTTTTTTCTTCTTCCTACTCATGATTTCACCTTTTTGATAGACAATTCTGGTAGCAGTGTATTATTGAAACAAAATAACTTTTGTCACGAACTCAGTGTACCATTGATGTATACTGGCTCAAAATGTTTGTACCCAATACCATAAAAATTTATGTCAGCAGTTCCACCAACCTCTATGTTTATTCCTGTGAAACCTAGTCCCTTTGTTTTGGTAAATCATATATATATATATATATTTTTTTTTTTTTTTTTAGTATTGTTGCATCTCTGATGGAAAATCAATGATTTGGAACCATTTTTGTATAGATTTCTGGCACTGGAAGTCCTCTGCAAGGCGAGTTTCTTGCACCACTTCTTAAAGTGTAAAATGCTCAGACGACTGTTTGCCAAGAAAACTGCATGTTTTAGGAGAAAAAGGCAAATATATATTTAAAAAATGTGTTTCACTAAGCAGATTGCTTACAGTATTGGTATACTGTAATTTTTTTTAAAGTCTCCAAAATTCAATTACATTTCTATACCTATTATTTAATATCTCTAAAAGTATCATCACATTTGCACCTAGATTTATTTTGGTGCCAGATTTTGGGTTTTTTTAGACACTGCATACTATTGGATACTTTCTTTATCTTCAAGCTTTTTTAGTCACCCGATTTTTTTTCATCTTTCTGACTACCTTCAAACTTGTATTGTTTTGTTAAATTTATTCTTTCAATGCCGTTAGATATGCAGCCAATCAGTAGATCTTAAACTTGCACAAATTGTCATAAATGCATGGAAAGAAAACTTACTTACCAGTGGATCTATATCACCTTAGAATGTGAGCTAAATATTTGTCAAAACTAGAACTTGATTTTATTTCACAAGGTTTGAGGCTTATTTTTTTGGTAGCATACATATATTCTTTATAAGTAGAGCATAACCTGCTTGAGTGTTCTTATGGATTTTTTTCCATACCTATAATTTAGTCTTTAAATTGCTGAGATCTCCTGAGATACCACATGAAGTGAATCTTTGTGTCTCTAGTATCTCGGTGTTTTTTCTGCTTGCTGGGGCCAGTCTGTACAATGCTATTATATTCCATTATTTAATTCCCACAGTTTTAACTGTAACTGTAAATAATTACAGTCTTTCCTATTTGTCTTAACATAAATTGGTAAATATTTACAAAAATTTAGGCATATAGGAACAGCAGGATAAATGCATAAAAGAATCTTACAATATCTATTTTTAATTACAATAACTTTCAACGTAAAACAGTATTCCACAAAAACCACCACAGGGATGTGAGAAAAAGGAAATTAGCAATTCAAAATCAAGAAGTACCCTTATTGGATTTTGACATGTAAAGTACCAAATGACGTCATATTTACAGGCTGTAAAATAGTTATCTATTACAGTACAATGAGAAAAAATAGAAGGGCTAACATTCAGGTTAAGAAACATTATTCTCTTGATTCTATTACAAGGTACAAAGGCTTAAATGCTGGCTGCCTAGACGATATGGGAAGAAATTGAGGAAACAAAATAAAGAAAAGCAACAGGAGAAAAAACATCCTAAAAACCTATTCAATGTTCAGTTTTGGAGGAAATTCTTTGTGTACTGCTTCCAGGAGCCTTTTCTGTCCAGGAATTGATAGCTGTAAAGCTTTATAATCATCAGGTAGAAAGAGTACTGAAAGGCACTCAGAGTATATAGAGTTGGATTGTTTCCTGTGTCCCCCACCTGTATTCTTATACATCCTATGGGAATTTGCACAGTGGAGGTTCAGAGTTTTCCAGTAATCACCTGGACTAGCAAGGGTTGCACAGAACCTCCTGTGAACTCATTACCTCCTGGTGAGGTTATTACAGGGTAAACCTGTGTTCAAGACTACCTGATGGGCCCACTACGCTGCCAGTTTCAGGGGAGTTTTACAAAGGTTAGTATTAATAACTTCAACATGGAAAAGTTCAGCTTTAAGATAATCCACAGTAAAAATTTTAAGTAACTTCACTTTTAAGATCATTCATAGTTCTGTTGATTTTTAGGGGTAGTTAGTTGCTGATATGATTTACAAATGCTTTGATGGAACAAGGGCCTACTGAGTGTCAAAATTCAAATTCTGCTGATCCTGTCCTCTCACTTCATGGATGCTACCTTTATACTGTTCCTGCCTTCTTCTAAACCTGCTTATCCTTTCCCAAGGCCAAAATTTATGTGCAATTATGTAATTTATGCACAATTATATAATTAGCTACTTAAAGAATCCAAGCAATGCTAATACCTAGTAAATGTTGGAATTCAACTGTAAGCCACAAGAAACAGTGTTTTGTTCCCTTACAAAATGGTGTTGGCAACATTTATTTCTGTCATCACTTTAGGGTTTCTACAGGTACTCCTACTTCAGGAGACAGTCTATAAAGCTTACTTTCTTTTCTTTCCACTTAAAAATTGTATAGTGTTTCTGTTTGCCTTGGGATTTTTAAATATATGATTCATCTTTTTGTTTCATAATATAATGGATGTTTCAACACTAAGTTAGCATCTTTCATCTGCCATAATGGAATTGGTCGTGTACTATGTTTGCTGTGATCAGCTACAAGACAATGCTTTACCTTTTCGCTGCTCTCATATTTTACTAGAAGTTATTATATTCATATTGTTTAAAATATTTCAGATCTTTAAGAATCTACTTGGTTTTAAACATGAACATGAGTCTTTTTCCAATGAAGTATTTTGCTGATATGTGAAAAAGCATTTTCTGGTTCTGCTGTTGTCAGGAGTGGGGAGTCTATTCTTTTTAAGAGTGCCAAAAGCATATTTGAAGTTAGTTCATATATCAATCAGCATCCAAAATCGTGGAAAAAAACATTACCTGGTAAACCCCAGACACCTCAAGGGAAAGAGTCAGATAGTGGGAAGATAAATAAGCTAAAGGACAACCTAAAACATTATGGCAGAAAGGTTTTGGTTAGTTGGATAAAGGGAGGTCGTATCTACGTTAACACATAGAGTAGTACATTAGGATGAGATCCATGGAGAGAGAAATTTGGTGATGAGGACCTCACATTCACAATATCTGTATTTTGGAGGGGAGAAGGGAAGCTATACTTTGGACTAGCTCTATTTTACTTCTGCAAGCTAAATTGTATTTTAGTTCCACAAGTTGAAGCATATTAAGGGCTCCTGGAGCGCACCTTTCAGTGTTCTCACCTGAAACCGTGTAGATTCCAAAAGGAGCTCAGTTTCTGTGCTCCAAAGTCGTGGCCAATGTGGCATGTGAGCATGATCAAAAGTAAAACCGTGGCTTGAACTCAAATACGGATTAGGTACATCCAGAAATAAAGCAACCAAGTTTCATATAGAGTTCACTGAAGATTTTCATGATATCAGAAATTCCAATGGCATTACAGGTGTCATGAGCCTAACATGAATTAAGATCACTCTTTTATCAGCAACAGTCCCAACTGGACTAATTTACACAGCCCCAGTATATGGTGTCAGAACTGCAAGCATACAAGTGAACACTAGTACCAGTCAGTCTAGATTTCATCTCCAGACCAATGTTAATCATCTCAGTCAAATACACCTTACACAAGTAGTGCATGTCCTTTTTATAGGCTGCTTTACAAAATGAAATGTAAGCATAGAGTTCATCATAGTTGTGCTGCATCAATAGGACTAGAAGACAAGAACTTGCCTGTCTGTAGATTTAGCACAAAAAGGGCAATATAGTAATATCACATGTAGCCCAGGTCAGAACAGCTGTGTGTTCTACCATCCCTTCCCCCCATCAAAAAAAAAAAAAAAAAAAAGAGAAGTTATTTCACCCTTCATCTGTTTTGCTAATGTTTCCGTCAAAAGCAGGATTTGTTCTGCGACTCCTGATAAACTGTATCAGGAGTTTATGCAATGACAAACAGCACCACATGCCTGACTGCAGTATTTGCTACTCGTTCTCTTTCTATCTACCTACCTACGTATTTATCTATCTATCAATGGATTTATCTCTATTTGCTAGTCTTCATATAAAAAATTTCTAGTAAGTATAGACAGAATAGGATGGAAGAATGCAGACTTAAAGAAAGCTGAGCTTTCCCCTTTTTGTTTATGTCATGGACAAATATTGCGCTGCAGACTGGAAAGCAGTGCTTTGTTTTGGGAAGTTTTTTGGTGTGAGTTTTTTCTGATTCAGTCTTTTTACAGAAGGCAAAAGTGATCCCTATCTAGTGCCCTGGACATGGATAGTGCATGCTTTTCCTGTGGCATCTTAGTCTTATGGACTCAAGTGTGCTCCTGAAGTCCATCTTGTGAATTTAAACAATGTTGAAGCTTCTTGCTGGCATCTTATACCAAGTGATAATTTTGTGTTATCCTCCTTACTTTTCATCTTCCTATTCAGTGTCGGCAGTGCCCTAGCTTTCCATCTTCTGAGTTTTTCATTTGTCCGCTGACAATTTGCCAAGTAATGATGTTCTTCCAAAGAGCAATCTTTGCGCCCTCATAGAGGATTTTTACCTACTCTTACAAATGTTTACTTTGAAGTGAGGAAGCTGTGATCTGAAATATCACTGATGTATCTGCAGCTGAAATGCTGCTGAAAAGTTCAAAACAGATTTATAATGAGATCTACAGAAGTAAATGATGATTAGTTTTAGCACTTTGGTTAATAAGATTGCATGTGAAGATAAATATACTGTACTCTTAAACATCATGAAAATTATTGGCTAAAAGGAAATAAAGAAGAAAAATTGGATTGGAGAACAATTATCAATAGTGCATTACTGCAACCTAAGTCTGAATAAACTGCTCTTAGGGAAAAAAACCAAAGGCTCACATGCTGTGTCCATTTCTAACAATCGATATAGTGACTAATCATGTGGAGCACAGAATGGTGTCCACAGCTAGAATCTTTATTTGCTTTTAAGCAGATTAAAATGTGAAGTTTCCTTAAATGTAAACAGAACCATATTTGAAAACATAGATACTCTAGTAAAATATATTTTGAAGCTGAGAATTTAGTAGTGTGTTATCAACATTTGTGTATATTTGATATTCAAGTGGGCTCTTGTTTTACAAAATTGTTTTTATCTACAGATTGTTCTTGATATAATTTAAAAGCAAAAGACAGAGATGTTCCTATATACAGCATAATCTTGGCTGATACTTTTCTTGATACAATATTTTCTTACAGGAAGATTTTGATCTATTTCTGGTGTAGAAAACGTTTTTTATGTTTTTCTCAATTAATAATCCCAAAACTATTTGGAGATGGAGGAAACATTTAAAAACCCAGAGGAATAACATCTTGAAATAGACTAATATTTTGTTTTCAGTACCTGTTGGAAGGAGACAAAGATTGATTTAGGGACCACTTAAGCAAACTGGATATACACAAGAGGATAGATGGAATGGGACTGGCTGGCATGCTGTTGAAGGAAATGGCTGACAGCATTGCGAGGCTGTTCTCTATTAACTTTGAAAGATCATGGGGATCTGCAATGTCACTGATGACAGTAAAAGGCATAAATGTCACACCCATCTTGAAGAAAGGAAAGAAGGAGTATGTAGGGAACTACAGGCTTTATCAGCTTCATTTCCATCCCCAGGATGACTGGCCCTGTAAACAAAGGGAGAGCAATGGACGTTGCTTATTTTGAGTTTAGCCAGGTAGCTAATAGCGTTCCAATAGCCAAACTGGGGAGATGGCTTGGATACGTGGACTATATGGGTGTGGAAAACTAACTAAATCACTGGGCTTAGGTCCTGATCAACAATTTGATGCCTAACTGGTGGTTAGATGTTCATTAGAGATATTAAATGGATCAATAAAAACATGAGGGTAGAGGAAGAAGGCGAGGGAAAGAGGCTTTTTCTTCCAAGGCAACCATTGCTCAGAGACTGGCTGGCCATTGGTCTGCTTGTGGGAAGTGATGAATGATTGCTTTTTGTCACTTGTTTTTATTGTTGTTTGTTTGTCTTGTTGGCCTTCTTTGGTTTGGTTTGGTTTGCTTTTTTCTCTTTGCTTCACCTATTAAACTGTTGTTCTCTTCACCCATGAGTTTTCTCACTTTTGCTCTTCGTGTTCTCTGCCCCATCCCACTGGGGTTGGCGGAGTGAATGAATGGCTGTGTGGGTGCTTGGCTGTGTGGGTGCTTAGCTGGTGGCTGAAGTCAACCCACAACAAGAACATTGGTGAGCTGGAGGAATGGGCTTATAAAGTTCAACAAAACCAAATGCTACCTTGATCTTCCTGATATATGAAGAAAATTGAAGAAGGAGGTACAAATAACATACTGAAAAGTAAAGTTTCCCTTGTACCTTTATTATAAATTAACAGGGATAAACTAACAGGAAGATGACCAGTGTCACCCTTTCGGTGGTACCTTTTGTAACAGGCTTTAGAAAAGGCTTTTAAAATATACTGGCTCAACCGAGCTAATACTGTTGTATCATATTCAAACTGTATGTTTATGTCACCTCCTTATAGATTCTTGGCTTGCTCACACTTTAAGGCCTATATACTATTCCTTCCCTTTATCTTGGCGAATATATGACAGAGCTGGAAAAGATGATCCAAGGGAGGTTCCAAAGTAATGGAATGGTTTTCATACTGATAGAGTAAGCTAAGACTCTGCAATGTGGAACCGATGTGACTTACTGGGTATCATCACGGCTGTCTACAAAACAAGACTGTCATGGAGAGAGAGGCTACAGAGCAGACATTCGCTACAGCTTTCAGTACAAGAACTAGGTGCCGGCATATTAATATACAAAACTAGCAAAAGGAGATGGTTTATCACTAAGTAGGTGAGAACCGTACAGAGCTTCTTGCCAAAGTGTGATGAGGTTGCAAAATGTTTACCTGGGTTCAAGCAAGATCCATCAGGAGTTAAGAGACAAACAGCATCAAACTCAAAGTCTGAGCTGGAAATCATTGGAAGCAGTATTGGGAAAGAGGTACAATATATATAAAAGCAAGAAGTATATTTATGAAATATATAAAGATGAGATTTTTAATCTTCCTTATCACTGCTAATAGAGAGCCCTGAACTCCTGAAAGCTTTGTCTGTTGAGTTGTCTTAAAGACTGTCTGTGGGAATGTTTGCACCCATTTCCATGAAGACTTGAATGTAAACTCTTTATTTAAACCATTGCATAAGTTAGGCTGGATGCTTTAGTTTGAGTTATAGTTATAGTAGCTATAACTGCTAACTAAATTCCTATAAGAAATATATTTGTTATATCTATTTAGCTAGTTGAGTTTTTAGATATAGATATGTAATTTAAGCTCAAAGTAGACAGGGTGTTAAGAAAGATGTACTTTCAGAGGCTTGGTTAATCAGCTATTGCCTGAATAATTGGAAGGGAACAAAGGCAAGCGCAGTGCTCCAGAGGTTAGTGTTGCTGTAGAAGGTGGAAACCTAAATAATGACATGTAAAATAAAGGCAAAATGAATTCCAACTAATTCTAACTCAAATTCTAGTAGACAACAATAGGTCACAAAAGAGAGTGCTCATTAAATTTCAGCAAACTTTACTTTTAATTAGTTTAAATTTAAAAAAAGAAATGTACCTTAGTGTATGTATAAAACTAGCCATTTGATACATAAAGTGCAAACGAGAAATACCATGGAAAACAGAGATGCGATAAAGTTTTCTGGTGACTTCATTTACTCAGAACAGCCCCATCATCAGAAGGAACATGTAGAAAAGTAGTAAAAGCCAATTTTAAACTTAACAGAAGCAATAGAAGTGACAAATGATAGCCAGCAGGACTCTATGCTGTTGCAGCTTGCTGAACCAGATGTCCAAGAGATTTCCAAAACACTGAGAACAGAAACATAATTTCTTACCTGAAAGTTACCATGGATCATCTAGATTGCTATTTTACCTTGCAAAAACGCAACAGTATTTGAGAAGCTCTATTTTTTTGTAGGCAAAACAGTTGGAGTCAAAATCTATATATTGTTTCATAAAAAACTCAGCTATAGCACACTCAAAAATGCTACAGTGTTATGGCACTTTTGCAAAATGAGGTTGTCAAAACTTACCCTATTGACAATTATAGGAACAGCAGACTCTGGGAATATTGACATAGACCAAGCTTGACATTTGATAAACTGCTAGTCACTGTTGTAGCAAGAAAGCATTTCTTGGTGCCGTGCATAAAACATAAATAAAACTATTCCAGTAGCACCACAGTGAATTCTATCAAGCACAAAGGCGGCAAAGCTAGTGAGCATGGTGGTAGTTTTAGGGGCTGTCCGAACAAGAGATCACATGTTGCTGATGAGGTCCACCCAGGTCACTGTTTCTGGGAGTTTACTTCATAGGAAACAGAGTATATGGCTGGATAACAAGTCTGCCTTCGGAGACATGAAAAAATGCTGCCATGCAAAGTAAAGATAAGACCATATATGATGATGAGAAATTAGAAAAATTAATTAAAAGTATCAGTAATTTTCAGTGAGAGTTAGATTCCTAAATCTCTCTGGGCTTCATTTACCATACTCTTTTAAAGATATCAACAAAGAACTTTCATAGACTGTAATGTCTGAAATTTCCTGAAGATAATGACCATTGCAGAGGTCATCACCTATAATATAAAAATGGTTTCCGACATAGGAAATAAGTCAAATAGCTTGTCGCTATTATTCATATCTGCATGATGGTAAAAGTTGAGATGTTAATAGAGGACTGCTGCTTCATTATTCCAGGCTTTGCATACCTGATTGCTACAATCTAGGGTCAAGCTTTTCTTCTACTACTTTTCTAAAAAAAAATTTAAAAAAATATTTAGTGTCTGAGATACTATACTGCTGTCATTAATATATCACCTTCATCAGCTGCATCTAGGTCAAAAAAGAAAGGATGGAGTTTGGGAAAAAAAAAAAAAAACATCACAAAATAATCAAGGTACTATGCTGTGAAATATACCAGGTAATCTCAGTCTTTAGGATGTTCTTCCCTTCCTTCAGCTAGATCTAAACTGGCCTTTCCCCCCTCATGCTTGGAAAACAGGTCAGAAAATCCATCCTACCTTATGGTGTTTAAATGAAACTCAATGTTCACGTTCCAGTCTCCTTGCCAGCCAAGTTTTCCTATCATGCTCCATTGCCCACTCTTGACTTTTCCCACAACCTTTTGTTCAGGCATTCATAAAGGCTTTTCCATGCTATATGTGGTGCTATCACTGCCTACCTGATGATAAACTAATTTACAGAAATGAGTCACAAGATCCAGGCACAAAAGTCGTATCCATGTTACACAGGAATATGAATGCAGGTAGCTGTTTGTTCACTAGTGCTTAAGAAAGATGTGGCAGTATTCAGAATGGAATTCTGTTTGTTTGAGTCCCAGTTTTATTCTTTTACTACAGTCTTGGCTTTTTCTAGAAGATGATAGAAATTCAATCCTTGTTACAGACTCATGTTCAGCCTCTTATCCATATGTTTTGAGGGACAGGAAGGGAAGTAAAGAAATGAACTACCTATAGTTGAACTTGTAGGGTTTTGTCACCATTTTTGAATTCCTTACCTACTGAGTGTAAATAGAATTATCCCATTTATAATGATGTGTCCAAAGCCAGGAAAGAAAACAAAGCAATGATAAAAATGAGCAAGCTGGCCAGGGGTTGGCCAAGGGGATAAAGATAGGAGCAGATAATAATAAAGAAATGACAACAGTGCTTGTACAGCTAGAAGGTCAAGGAAAAAACAGGAGAGCAGCTAAGCCTATGACTAATGCTGTTATAAGAGTATACAGGGCATGAAGAGTCAAGAGCAGTAATAGTTGTGTTGCAATAGTGTGCATATAAAAAGAAATCCATCACTTTTAGGTTATATTATTTCTTGTGTTTTGTATTTTCCTTTTGTGTCAGACAATCTAGAAAAAGCTGAGCTTAATTAAACTACATAGTTTTATGTCATGCTTTTCTTAATTATTTTAATTAAATAACTTAATCAGTATTTTAATTATTTAGCTGTATTTTGAAATCTTTTTATTATTTAAATATTCCATCACACCTTCTAAAAAATACTTTTTGAGTTAAAAAATAAAAACAAAAACCCCCATCTATTGCATTAAGACAAATCTTGCATTGTTCCTGTGTTGGATAGAAAGCATAGGATGGAAAATATCAAATGATATTTGTATTTACAATTATTGTATTTAAATTAAGGTATTTCTCTACATCATCCTATATTTATGATTCTAATATATATGTTTATGATTCTACTTTTAAATGTTTCCACTTTTAAATGATTCTTTTTTGAAATGTTCCACTTCAGGAACATTTTAAAGGTAGCGTTGTCCGAAATGCGGATCTGTTGCCTGGTGTGCGATACGCCAATAATCACACACTCAGGAGAGACATTGTATATTTATTTCAGGGTTGTACAAGCCTGGGTGCTCGGTGGTTTCCCACAAATCAAGCACACCCAATGCCGGTTTCTTTGTTACATTTATACATTAAACTCATGCATATTCTATCTATCTAATACATATTTATCCTAATCTATATAAGTTACGTAATTATGTGAAGTCATTCTTCTTGGTTTCCTCTCAGGTCCTTCTGCGCACGTCCTTCTCCTTTTGGGGGGGTCCTTGGGGGTCTTCCCGGATGAAGTACACTAACTCCTTTTGTCCATATATGGTCACATATTACCTAAGGGCGCCTTAAAGGCTACTTTGCTTTATGCTACTTAAACACAGACAATTTAAATCCTATACCCTGACGCCATCTACTAGTTAAACAGTTACAGGACACAATCGCAGTCCTTCAGACCTTCATGGCTACTGGACATGATCACAGCCCCTTAGATCTTCATGGTTGCTGGACATAATCGTATACTTTAGAACTTCATGTAACAGTAATGAATGGTGATTTAATTTCACTTACTTGTTTAGATACATGTTAAATAAAGTTTAAGCAAGTCTTAACATTTGAAGACAAAGGAGAAGTCAGTGACCCCTTGGCCATCATTAGTATTATGAGTCCTGCCTTTCAGCACTGCTCTGAGTTCTGGTTAAGCTCTACACTGGATGAAGCACAGGGTTCCACGGAGCAGAAAAGCAGTAGGAGCATGAGTGAAGGGGAGGCTTGAAAGACAATACATCAAAGAATGAAACACCAGAAGAATTAAAAGGCAAGAGAAGGTGACCACCCTGGCAGAATGAACAGGATGAACAAAAAAGGACACATTTATAAAATTTATCAGGCCATATTGAATAGAGATAGTAACAGGACTAGCAACATAAGTTTATAATGTTATTTGACTGAAGAGTGCATCCATACATCTTCTTTTATTATGCTTTCTCTTACTATGAAACACTATTGCTTCCTCTTCTAGTTGTACGACAAAACGTAGTAGATACTACTGTTGCAGAAAAATTTGCCTACTATCTAGTAGTTGACAAGCTCATTAACATTGTACTGAGCTGGGAAGAAAACTTTTCTTCCATATTCTTACTTCTCAAACTTAGGTATTTGAGAGAAAGTGACATTCAAATAGAAACATGAACAATGACATGCCCCAATTAGAACAAGAAATAAGTATAGTTTTGCCTATATGTTTTCCCTTTGAGTTTAATAACATGATACAAAATATAGACATTGTTATGTATACATGTAGACATTATTATGTCTACAACGTAAGGTGCTGAGCAAACCAAGGTTGAAGAAGATCACATTTGTTTTTTAGTGTTTTACAGCATGAATTCTTTTTTTTTTTAAGAAACTGTTTATCATTCTTTCCACTGTAGTGAAGGGACTCTTAGGTCCTGATTCATTACATTCAGTTTTAGGGCTTTGATGTAGCTAACCTAAATTAAGAGCCTACTTCTTGCATAATTAATGGAAAGAGGCTGGAATATATATAAACTATGAGGCCCATTTAAGATCTCTGTTAACTGTTAGAGGTATTTATCTATTTCCAATAAAGAGAAGGAGGGAGCTGATGATGCCTTTTCTTCCTAGTTTAGATGCCTTGGATAATTGTCTAGGCAGGATGACCGAGTCACTCCTTTACTTTCAAGACAAGTAAAAAGATAGACCTGAACTAAAGGCACCCACCTCTTGGTGGATACGCTCACTACATAGCTACCACATCAAGCAGAAATGCAATTACTTAAATCCATGGACAAATATTATTTAAGCTCATGGACAAATTTTCTAATACTTTTGCTGGCTGAGGTTTGATACTTGTTTGAACAGTCTCTAAAACTCGGTTTGGAGGGGCAATATACATCATACATTTTTTTCTTAGGAATATAGGCTCCCGTTCTCCCCACCTCCAGATAACCTAGTTAAAAAAAGTTAAAGTGTCTTAATATTAAGAGCTATGGAAATTAGATATTTAGTATGTGTGTGTAATTAGTGGTAAGTCTGTAGTCTATGGGTGTGTGTTAAACAAGATCTCATTCTGTGCATTCTTACAGGGCTTGACTTCTCACCACCAGTAAGGACAATTACACAGCTCTGATAAGGAAAAGATATTTTAAATATGGATCAAGCTTAATTTATAAGCATTTTCATGTATGCTTTAAATAGCCAAAATAATTGAAGTCACATTTGTATAAATAAGGATGATGAGTTAGAACAAAGTATTTATGGAATAATATGCAGCTGAGAGCAGTGAGGTTTCAGCAAGTAGTCTATAGATGGTTATTACATGTGATTCAAGAATAAGGTTATCCAGATTTTTTTTTTGGTAAACATTAAAATGTTAATTTTAGCTTTACATTAGAATGAAAACTTTCTTATCTTTAAGGAACTCCCTAATCCATGCCTCTGCTTTCTTTTACCAAAACTCCCATGTTCATAACAGCCAATAACTTCAGAGTTAGGTCTCATCTGGGATATGAAGAAGCACAGATTCAAATCCTTATTTTTATGTATAAATTCTCTTGTTCAACTCACTTCACCTTGTATAAATATCAGTTGAGTCAGAGGAAATAAGTTCATAACTAACAATATTACCACAGTTTGTTTCTGCTATTTAAACCTTTTAAGACTTTAAAAGAACAACAATTAAAAGAAGATACACAGTGATTCTTCCTGACAAATGTCCTTACTTTATAGATAAAATATGTTATTAATAAAATAAGGGAAGAAAAGAAGGAAGGTATGCATGATGAAGACCTCTTTAATTTAAGAACTCTGTACTTTCAAGTCTTCTAGTTTGCAGGAACTCTCAGTCTGACAAAATGCTTTATATTTGTGCATGTATATGTATACATACATACATACACAGTTATGCACACGCATGCATACACATGTGCGCACCCACACGAACATACAGGTACACACATACTGAAATTGTCTTATGACCTTTCTGGAGTTCTACACTTGCAAAGAGGCATTAGGCAGCTGCTTAATGTTAGCTTATTTTCTGCCATAAGCTTTAGTGAGAAAGGTGGAATAAAATAAGTGGACTATTATAGCTTTCAGTCAGGAGTTTTAATTGGCATTAATTAAATTGGCTTCCAAAGGGCACATTATGTAGGGGACTTCCCCATTTAAATAATTAGTCCATGTTTGTTAAACACATTAGTTCTGGTAGAAAGCCAAATTCAAAGAGAGGAGATACAGACCAGGTAAGCGTTAAACTTAAGTGCCTTCTAATTGTTTTGCACTCATTATTGTGAGCTTTTATTATGCAACTGTTAATAGTATTGCAGCTTTCTTCGGTAAGAAGCACTACCAACATGCTTCCGTACTGAATACGTCATCTACACTAACAAATCTCCTAATGGAAGCATGAAAAATAAATATGTAAGAGTGTCCAGAAATTTTCTGGAGTCAATAAGTATTCCTCTTCATATACAACTCCGAAGTAAATGACTTCTCATTTAGTAAAGCCAGAAAGTAATTTTGTTAAAGCCTTGTTTTGTTTAGCACAGAAACAATAAACTTTTGTGTATATTTTTATTTCACTAGTTAGCAAAACATTATGTGGAAACCGTAAAATATTGAGGCTCTGTGTATTCTGCTTGACAGAATTGTGTTTCCATAATAATGGAACTCCCTTCTTTTCCAGTTTGAGACTCAAAAAAATAAAAAAGCCTCTTGCATTTTTTTTTTTATTTCCCAAATTTCACTTCCAACTCAAAAAGTTTAGAGAATACAAAATACATCCAACTGCTTTTTGTTACTAAGAAAATTACTTCTACCTTGGTGTCAGGTGTTGCAAAATCTGCATTCAAACAGCTTGTAAATGCATTGAAAAGATATGCCTTAAATGATTTCTTTCCCAGCTATCTATCCAGGATTCCTGCATAAAGAGCACTTTTACTTTTAGGATTAAGAAGTTAGTTAGAACTGGAATTGTTAGATGCATGAGGATCTTTCTTTCTCACCTGGCAATAACCAGTGAAAACATTTAATCAATGTTATCTGAGTGTTAAGATTTGATAGGGTTTGGTGAATCATTTAGCCTAGGCATATTTTATTTCAGCAATCCGGGGAACACAGTTCTTTTGGGAGGTTAGAAGAAAAAGGCTTGGTTTTGCTGTGGGTACTAATGTTTCAGAAGTGATTAGACACTTAAAAAATGGTAGAACCCTCGCTTGCTGAATGCAGTGAAACTATCACCACCTATCAAAACAAGGCTATGTCTCAGCCAAGAGTTTGGTACAAAGAATAGAATACAATATTGCAAGATAATCTCTATTAATATTGAAGAGAACAGTGGTAAATCAAATTCAATAATTTTTGAGCATAATTTGAATGAGTGATACCTAAGTTAGAGGAGGATTAGTGTTCAGCGATTTTCCATATTTAATCCAAGAGAGGGAAATGTGGCAGCCTAATGACTTGTCAGCATCTAGAGGGACTCACTTTCATGAGTGCAATAAAGGATGTTCGAAATTCAAGAATTTAAATCATACTTAAGTCAACACAGGATGATTATGCTATTTTTCCTTTCCAGCAAAACTCCTCATAGCATCTAGCAGACATTTTAATCTGCTTAGCTTGTACTTACATTGATTTTTTTTTTCTTTATATCCTTTCTCCAATAAGTCTTGATTTAAGATAATAGAGATTGGTAATTTCACTGAGGAAAATCACTGTATAATACTGCACAAGCGCAGGAAGGCTGCCAAAACAGGAACTTCCTTAAAGTTGTGTTATTCTAGTTCTGAAGTGTCTAGCTTTCAGCCCAAAGAACCTGGGCTGTAATCCTTCTCTACCAGTTCTGTAGCCCTTCCTACCGAGACACTTTTCTCTAGGCATGAACTTTTGTCCACTGCACACAAAGAGGCCATGTGCAAGGCGGATATACACAGCTTAAAAACACATAGCAGTTGTGTGGCTAATAAATATAGTGGATAGGTATGGTACCAGGTTAAGCATTAATGTGCTTATCAGCTCTGAGACTCCTAAATCATCTCTGCTGGCCAGTAAGTGGTCAGTCAGGTGTGGAGTGTCACCTCCCATAATCCTGGAAATGTCTGACCTTTGATCTTGCTGATTTGTTGCATTCGAGTTGCCTGCTTTCTCCTTAAGGTGTTATATTTTCCATGTCTGTGTTTTTCCCTCGTGATTCTCTGAGCTGCCAACTATTGTCATTACAACAATTTCTCTTCTGCCTGTGTTATTACTTATTTCATGTGGCTCCCATTCATGTACTCTCAAAGCTTAACAACAACCTTCTCAGTAAGACTGAGCCAAGGTCACGCAGCTGTGCTGCACCAAAGTAGCCCTGGGGTCAGAGAGCTCAACTCAGGGGCTGTGGGTAACGCTCTGTCTATAGTGTAAGTTGTCTAACTGCTTGCATTATAAAAACATTTTATGTAGCTTATAAATTAGCAGTCATAAATTAAAACTTCTGGAAATATTTCATTCTGTAGTCTTTATCAGATAGGATAAAGAATTTTATTTACAGGATATAGTACTGAATGTTATTCTGTCTCTGAGAAAGAGGTAGAGGGAAACCCTTATGATGCCTGGAATATGTATGTATGTATGTATTTGTTTCTACAAATCTTTCTTTGAAAGCGTGCAGCTTCAGATTTTGGAGGAGGGATTCAGATACTTTCCAGTGTTTTCTCCTGACACAGCAACACAAAATGACATGCTAGTAACACAGCTTAAATGTAAGCATGTTTTATGATTTTGGGAGTAGGTGTTAGAGTACAGTACAATTGCTGTATTTCCTGAGCATTCTGAGCTTTGTTGAGGAGGGTGGGAAGGCACAATGAGCATGTTGCAGTTCTTAACAATACTTGCTTTTCCTAATGTTGATTACTAGACCTGGTGGCAAATCTCTCTCTCGTAAGAGGAGGCGGAAAAATCCTAATAAAGACTGAGGAGGGAACCAACTGTTTTATACCCTTGTGGTCAGTGAATAGATGTAAAAAGCAGGTGCCTAGGAGAAAATATAGAGAGAACAGAAGAGAAGACAACTAGGTTTTAGAATATATGGGAACAGAGAGAGATTTGGGCAAGAGCAGGAGCATGTGTTGGAGGGTGAAAAGTAAAATGGAGAGAGAGAGCATCTTTAGACAGAGTGTGAAAGGCAGTGCTAGAACAGCAACAGTAAGAGTTTACACAATGAGAACATGCTACTTTCCAGAACCAGAAAATCTGTAAGTATTTATATCACTTCAAAACATTGGACTTAAACTATTGTCTTGAGACACGTTTTTCTCTGTGGTTAAAAGAAAGTTCTATGACACAGAACATTCTTCAGTGGGATTTAGCATGTGTCAGGCAGTGATTACATATGCTTGTTTGTTTTCAGTGAGCACCAAACTTCCAGCCAAAGTTTTTGTTTTAATCTGAAAATAAACCAGAGTCTCTGTGACATTAGTGTGACTCTGGCACTTGTATCCATTCTGTCATAACAGTCTGCACAGATTTCCATTTCAGCCCTTGGCAAACGAATCTGTGTGCCCAGTTCTCACTGATCTGAATGTGCGTCAGGCATTTAGGGATGTTTCATGGGCTGAGAAAGCTGGAAAAGAACTCCACAAATTATTTTGAAAAACGAGGATGCCAGATTTGTTTCTTTCCTTTTTGAATAGTCTTTTCCTTTTGTTTCTGTGATGAACTTAGTGTTGTTTCTAGGCAGCAGGCAATGAGAACTGTGGGTTGGTACTTATTAACTCATTCTAGTCATATAATGTAAAACTAGCATATAACAAATAAATGTCTTTGTGAAGGAGGAAGGATGTCTGCATTAAGTGGGAAGGATGCATCTCCTTTAGTGTTCAGAGAGCACTTTTCAAGCAGATTTCCTGATTTTTCTCACTTTCTATGCTTTGATTCACATTATGGCATGGTCTTGAAATATATGAATTGGATTTGTCTTGGATGAAACTTAATTGGATCGTGCTCCAGAGGGGCTTTTCACACTGGTTGCAAATAGGCAGGCAGTCAATGACTATAACTAGTTTAAAACAAATTAAGCCCAGCAACAACCAAACAAAATCCTGAAATGTGTACAGTGTTTGTCTCAACAGAGCCACTGCCATTGGTCTGCACAACTTGATGTGTATAATCTCACGCTTCCATCACATACCAATGAACTGTGTCTCAGTCAAAACACTTCATTTCAATTCAGCCCAAGCCTCTAAAGGGCTTGGGTAGCTGAAGTTGTTGTCTAGATTAAGAAAACAGCAGGAATGAAATCCTGTATGTCTTTTGTGTTTGTCTTCAAGAAGACTGACTGAACTTTCTTTTGTCACAGATCGTGAGCTGAACTGCACTGGCTGTGGTGCAAGAAGCAACACGAATCAATAACGTAGTGCTTAGTAGTGGCAGGGTCACAGGTCCCGATTTGAGCCCAAAAGAGCAAACCGTGAACTCAATACTGGTAGCCCATGACCACAAAGATGCATCACATTTTGTGATGCTATTAATTCAGATAAGTTCTCATCAGATCTCTCTTTAAAATTCCAACTCTAATTTAGGGCTGTCTCTTCATTTGTCAGACACCTAAGTTCACTTGTTCATAAATACTTTAAAGATTGATTCCGTTAACAATACTCACAGTGCACTTCCGGACTGCTGTAATCGTTCAATAACTTCTTTCTGAGCATCTAATAAAAAGATTAGGACACCTTCTCCCCTATCTCTTAAGTCACAGATTGCACTCTTTCTTTCTTTCTTTCTTTTTTTTTGTACTGTAGATTTTAATAAATCACATTGAGTAAAAGGCCTTGTAAAACTAATAAAATAAAAATCCTATGCTGATATTGTTTCTATAATGAAACCATATACAAAGAAAAGCAGCACATTTCACCAGAGTATTTTTAAACCATTTTCTTAATGAAAAGAAGAACCTCAATTTATAATCCTTGCATTCAGGAGCAGTATTCATCATTCATTTAAGAGGCCAGCATTAGATTTATGAACGTCTCCAAAAAGAGTGACAATAACCTTTCCATGTTTACTCTTCTGAGATTCTGCCCAGCTCAAGTAATAAAATTCTGTTATGACAAAAAAAAAATTAAAATAAGACTTTTGAAATTTTTCACAAAAGTGAAGAGTAAATCAAGGAGAAGATGAAGTAAGGGCTGGCTTTTTTCCATGAAACAGAAATAACTCAAATGTCTAAAATTTAGGGTGAAAAGCAGAGTGGTATCCTATGAATCATATTTATATTACTCTATTTTTTTCTTCCGATGGTGAGATCTTGTTGTACAAGGGGAAAAATAAAATTAATATATGATAAGAAGTGTATGTATAAAATAGAAATTTACAACCACCTGACACCTTTTGAATCCTTTGTCTATAAGTAGTAATATAAGAATGTTTTTATAGGTGGCTGTGGAGCTGAGTTTCGGCTCTGTGACTTCAGCTTGTGACAAATCATTCATGAATGAATATATTTATTAATCCAATTATAGATCATGGAGAGCTGCAGCTCAGCAACTCCAAAAAACTTTATTTGCTCCTTGCAGATATGTAGGTATGAGATAAATAGATAATGTTCATATGGATCTATAGAGGATTAAACAAAATTATTGCTCTGTTATGGAAACTTGATAGCAGTAGATTTTTCGTATTCTGAATAGTACAGGTTTCTTTTTCCCTCCAAATTTTTTCCTGTGATTCAAGTCCCACTAGAATCTGTTTGTACTTTGCCCAAAGCTTCCCCCAGTCCATGACTACCTGTTGTTTATTCCTCGTTTGTTTTGTTGATGGGACCTGGGATAGGGAAATGCTTTTGTGTTGAATTAACTACACACAATACAGTAATTGACATGTAAGGAGATCATTCTAGTTAATGCAAGCAGTTTTAATCTTGGTAATTTCAATTCTTTTTGATAAGTACTCATTGTTTTAAAAGAACAGTTTCTTGACATCATTGAATACTCCCTGTGGCTATTATATGTTCTGACCTTGGGAAATCCGTTATGCCCAGTAAACAGGTTACCACAGACCTATTAAATGCTTGTTCCTTGGGAGTTCAAATACAACACCACCTTGAAACTCTGATTTTAAATAAATAAACAAATAAACCTCACTGTAAGTCAACATTGAAAATTTTTAAAAGTTATTTTGTTAGTTTTACAAAATCCAAAGAGGGTTAAGAATCCTGCTGACACACGAATTCCCTGTTTTCTCAAAAATTTTGGTTCAAACATTAAGGTCCTGTTCCACTAGAATACCAAATTGTAAATGACTTTCAGTATGATCAGACAGACATCCTTTTGGTTTGTTGCAGTTAGACATTCTTTGATCTTGAAGGCTATTTTGCATTATTAAACAAAAGTATTGGAGCCTTGAGGTAGGGAGATGGGAAATTCAACTCAAAGCAATTTCCATAACCTCTTACTTGATGAAGTTATTTCTGAACAAGCCCATTAAATGGAAACATTTGGGCATCACAGACTTGTGTGATGTCTGACTTGGGTAATTGTGTCTTCAGGCCTCAAAGACTTAGCTTAGTGCAAGCCTGGTGTGCTACTGATGAACAAGTCTAAGGCAGAAGTACAGAAAAAGGAATTCTGACTCCTCTCCCTGCCCTTCCCAGACTTCTTGTTGCGTGTGAGCCTGGGACAAGCTGCCTTTCAAATAGTCTGTGTGTCTGAGAGGTCTCAGTCAGCACTTTGGGATGAATGCACCTGTCAACTTGATACTCACAGCCATCTTATCAAAACCAGTCATGCATGGATAAACCAAATGCAGAATGATGGCAATATTTTGAATTCACAACAAGAAGTCATAGGCTTTCATTGCAGTAAAAGAAAATGAATTGTAAAATATTTCATGTATATTTGACTTCAATATTAATTAGGGAAATACAGACATCAAAGGTCACAGAATGTATAGGTATGTGTGTGTATTAGATATTGGCTAAAATGTTGTATCTGTTAAAATGAAAAAAAAATGGCAGCATAGTCTTAATATATGCAATTTTTAAAAATGTCGGTATCTTTATGAGAGGACAATATATTTTCATGAAATTGAACAAACCTCATACTTTTAGTTGGTTTTGCAACTTTGGCACTGACATATATGCAGGCTTAAGAGGGAATTGAAAACACCCGTGCTGAGGTGTCAGAAAATGATTGCTTCATAGAACTAATGTTTATCTCTCAGAGGTCACAGCTTTTCTTAAAAAGAGAACTATCTATACTTGTTACAGGGGGCTTCATCTTTTAAGTTTGCTTTATGCACAAATGGAGGTGTTCTGTAGATTATACCTTCCACCTATGACAGCGTATCAAAAAAATGAGGAAAAAATAAGGGCATTGTATTTGTCCTAAACAACTCACAGGCAAGATCACTTGAAACCTTTACATTGAATTAATGTGAGAGACTGACTTCCTATTATATATAGCTTTCTCATTTGTATTACAGTACTGAATAGTTTTGATAAAGTCATGAGCAAAATGAATAAGAGTAAGGGCACTGGATGCTGTAATATTTGAGCTATTTAAGAAACACTGTGAACACTAAGGTCGGTTGCCGTTAAATATGTCCTGGAGTGCTGATTGTCCAAATGTATTAGGAAGTACCAGGTTTTGGTATTTTGTTTCTAAGGGGTTTTTTTGGTTGGTGGGGATTTTTTTTAGTGGTTTTTGGGGTTTGGTTTTTTTTTTTGATTGCTGTTTTTGCTGTGTATAGAATGTGGATCTTGCCTCTTTCTATAAAGAGATGATTATTTGAGCTAGATGACATTTAGTAGTAATAGATATATTCAGTTTATCCAGGGAATGAATGACCACGTAGATGCATCAGTCTAACCTCTGGAGAACCAATTCAACCTGTTCTGCTACAAGCCTACATTTTGTTTATGAAATTTAGTGCACACTGCCTGAAGTTCCAATCTGCTTTCACGCCTTTTTTACAGGAGCAACTGCTTTAAACTTCGCATGTATCAAGGACAGTAATTGTCATACCAGAATATTATTGTAGCCAGTTAGGTTTTGAGAACTTTCACTATTGAAAAATGCAACTGAAACTGACTGGGGAGAACAGTTCTTGTGGTTTAAGAGTGACTGGATAATACCGTCTGAACAGTTTGATGGCAATCTTTAAGTGAATGTTGTACATGGACCTGAACATTCCCAAATCAGCAAACTTGAAATTAGCAGTTATTTTAAAAACATTTTTTTCAGAATTTATATTAGGCTTTCAAAATCCTCAACAACTAATTTCACTGAAATTAAAACAGTGTGACATTGCTCAAAACACTCCTGAACTGTACATAAACAAAAATGAAATTAAGTAAGTTTAATAGACGAGTAGCTCTACAGGAAAATGAGTTTAACTCAGGAGTAAGAAGGATGACACCAGCAACAAAACAAGTTAAAATTCCCCAAACTTGTTTTTATCCTATATTTTGAAACGGAAGCAGATAGAGCAAGAAGTTTGACTACAGGTTTATTGGTCAGAGGCTTGATCCTGTTTTTTATCAAACAATACAATGAAATTATAATGACAGTAAATAATTAAATCACAGTAAAATCTCTGGGAGATTAATTTAAAAGTAGCGAAGGATAAAACACCTGGCTGTTTTCAGGCAAAAATATGATTGGATTTATATCTAGGGTGTGCTACAGGTAACTGTCTCTAATTAACACCTCACATCAAACATGGACAGGATGGCAAACATGCAACCATTTGGGACTGATATTAGATCCACAGAAAAAGCTTTCTATCCTGGCAAGTAATTATAGAGGTGAAGAGAGCGGGAAAACTACTTATACTGAAATTAGCCACACCAGTGAAGCCTTTACAATTGAATCGGCAATTGGGAAAAAAAAAAAAAAAGTAGATGGACTGCAAAAATGAACACATTTGTTTTCTAGTCATAAAGCAGATATTCAGAGTACTAGATGATCTGCAGAGTATTTAATTGCTGTTGTGGTGAGCATCTATCACACATTAGTGCTGTTACGGATGTTGCTTAAGGTTTCATTTTAGTCAAATTGTTTAGCTCTACTTGTACGAGTTGTACTGAAATAGATGACATTACTCACCTGACTAAGCTTAGCAATATTTGACCCATTAGCTCTTAATTTGTGGGTTAAATTTCTTTTCATAAATAGTTTATAGGCATCATGTCACTTATTGCACATTCATTTCCTTTTTCAGAAACTCATCTTTGAGTCTTGGTTTATACTGAAAGCAAATGGCCATTACTATTGTTATTATTTTTTTGCCTTCATGAAAAAATAACTAAGTAGCACTAATTCTGGTTTCCATGGTTAGAGGTTGTCAATAAATTATTAACATTAGAACAGCTGACCTTGGGGAAAAATGGTGGCTGTAGAGTTAATGAAAAATTATAGGCTTTTTGAAAATAACTTTGAGCCATTTATGATTAACATTTCTGTAGGTAGCTTGAAAAACTTAAGTTGATTTTCACATTAGATGATTTTTTTTTATCTCACATGCATATGTTTTCTTTAATAATCGAATTTCATTGCTAGCATTGTGAGTCAAGCTCCACTAACTGACTTTTTCCTCTATGCTTGTGGTGTATTTTTGCTCCTGCTAGTCTATGTTTTCTTCTAAAATAAAATTGAGCACAACTTATTGTGCTCTAAAATAAAGAAATTAAGTATTTTTGTGTCTTGATTATGTACACAGACATGTTCTATATAATTCTCTTTAGCATGTTTTTGCTTATGTCCTGCAGAATGGCAGAATGATGACTTTGTCTGAGTTATATGGTAACCTGTAGCACCAAAAATGTCTTATCTTCCTTATAAAAAATTATTTAGATAAATATTTCCAAAACTTCTGTAATGTATACTATGCGGGTACTCAAGAATCATTGTCCTTTGCTTCAAACTCTTTGTTCCTTTATTGAGACATGTAGTCTAAATCATGGAACTAGTCCTATTTACTTAAGTGGAATTGTGGTGCAAGCACACGTGCAGGATGTGTGTCTGAGTTGCATTCTGTTCTGCATTTACTAGGTGCGTGAGATAACAGCGTACCAAATGACCAAAAACATTTTTTCATGAAGAAAGAAGATACTCCAGGAACAGATAACCAGAATGTTGATTTTTCTATCTGATAGTGAAACTAGTTTAGAACACCTAATAACAGACCCTATATCTTAGTGCTGGTCTTTTTTTGATCAAATGGTTTTTCAGGTTGCTATATATGAGCTATACTGCTTTCCAAAGACTTCCACATAATTTGTTTTTAACTCCTGCAAAGATTCTCTCTTTCATTCATCATTTGCTTTCATTTACCAGCCATTTTAGCAGCTTGGTTCGTTTAGCTTATGTGATGGCACTTGTTTATCCATGACAACTCATGTTATTAATTTCACATATAAAATGTACCATTATGAAAAAAACCCTGCGATAAAGCAGGAGCTGTAATCAAATACTTCATACGAAAGTGATTTATGTCTCTGAATACTATAAAAAAGGATCCATTTTCAGCACCCAAACTGCTATAGAATTCATCATTAATTCTGTTTTCTCCTGTTCTGTTGATAAGAAATTATTATCTAACAGAGATCTTTTAAAAATCAAATGTAAGTTCTGACTAGTAAGGTTTTTAAACCACACTATTTAAAAAAGCCCCAAACAAACAACAAAAAAAAATCAACAAAAAAACCCCACCAGCATTTATTTTCATGTGTTGGTAGACTATAGGAAAGTCATATTTTACATAGTCAACTTGACAGTTGCTTATTTCTTTATGGACAAATTCTGTTGCTTTTCCTCAGAAAACACATATGACATACATATTATAGTTTTGCCAAAGGACAATACTCTGTGTTTGTGGGACTAACTTTTTGCAGGACATGAAGTGCCACACTGTACATCTTCCTTGTGAAAGCTTTGATCCAGATTTGGTGAAGTTCATCTAGTATATTCAATTATAGCCATTTTCTTATCACTGAAGTAATGGAACATGTGCACAACTGGTAATAGTATACCTTCCAATGGACACACTTTTTCAACTGAGACCTTTATTTTCAATTCTGTTTGGTTTTAATCACCCTCTGTTTTTCCTCATTTTGTTAATATAACAAAAGGATGATTCTTTGTTGCTTCTTAGGGTAACCCATGTTAATGTATACATGTGTCTATGACTCTCTGTGTGTATATATGTGCAGAGCAGAGGTCTAGATATTTTTAAAGTACTTGGAGTTCCACCCACTCAGGAAGGAAAAAGTTATAACTGAATTCAAGGTAGAGGGAGAAGAAGGAGCATGGGACTGTTGAAGAAAAAATGTCCAGCCAACCATGCTGCAAGGTGCAAGCTTCTAAAGTAATGTTTTAGAAAGTAGAAGTAACAGCCTTGAGAAGGACCGATTTTAAAGTAAAAAGACCTGACTATAGCCTTTAAAAAAGAGCAGAAAACTCACTAATTCATCGTACTTTCCTAGGACCTAGGAACCAATACTTTTTGCAACAGTAGTATAACTCCTGATATTGCCCTTCAGGCAATGCAATTCCTGCTCATCTCCTTACTGAGCATAGACACACCACAGGTCTTTCAAGTTGTCAGTGTATTTTATCAAAATCCAAAAAGGCAATATAAACCCATCAGCTGTTATTAAATTTAAACTGTGTACCAGTTCTGCATTTAATTTCTAGCATTATAGAATTATGCTATGCATTCACATAATATCCTTCATCATCTGCGATTGCAAGATAGCAGATTTTCGAGGTAAGAATGCCTCTGAGTTCCTGCTGATACAATTCTGCATTAGAAAATATTTCCATGAAATCATACAATAGTGAACACTGATTTAGCAAAGAGCACCACTAAATTCAAGGCATCCTGTTTAGCTAGAGTCAGATAAAGCTTCCTTTATACTCATGTGAATGCATTTTTTATCAGAGCTGCATCTGCATTTAGTTCAACCTTTATATTGTTTGGTTTTGTTTGGTTTTTTTTTTAACCTTTAACTGTTATTGCGAAAATTACCCTGGATTATGTTTGTATTTTTTTAATTATTATTGCTGCTGTTGTCTTTAACTTGGGTCTACCCTCACTTTAACCAGCACTCCAGTCCTGCAATTAACAAAACTTTGAGAAATGGGTTACCACCAGGAATGTAACCATTTTAGGATTAAACTGTTGTGGCAGCTCTGACAAGGCAACATTGTTAATGTTGCTATGGCAGAAACTCCATGTTATTTAGTACTATAGGCCTTTGTTGTTTTGGTGTTTCTTGCTTTTATGTATTGCTTGAGTCCTGTGTACACAGAGATAACATTCATATGTATTGCATTGCAACTCTGGCTTTACTTTGGATTTATAAATGATTCACAACAAATTCAATCACCCCGTATGTCTTTGAAGGTATGGTATTGTATGAATAACCAAGTTCTTAGGGTAGGAGGAAAATTATTGCAAGCACATTTGAAATAACTTTGGAAGATCAGTATGATACAGTTGAGGATGATGATGGCATTGTATGTTCCAGAGTATAAGAATATGATAATATTGTATAGTCATTTGAATAAATGATATATAAGTTTCCACTGTCTTAACAAATAAAGAAATTTAAAATGTAAATTGAACAACAATAAGCACTCAGGAGGCTTAAGATGAAGGATAAAATAAAATCAGACTTAAGATAGCAATAAAAGACAGACAGAAAAGCAATAAACTGCACAGGTGAAAGATGGAAAAACCCCTAATGTGTCATTTCCCAGTGTGGCCTTGTTTCGTGCTTATGAATGCTGAACAGTGTTTACGGGTATCTAGAGCACCGAAGCATTGTCCCCAACTCTGTCATGAGGAATCAGAAGACACCGTATGCAGGGGAAGTTACTGGCACCCAGACACTTCTCTGCAAAATATGACTGACAAGGTTTGGAGAGTATGCTTTTACTTTAGAGCAGTATTTTCGTAATGAGTACTCCCAATCATCCTAAAACTGGTTGGAGTGGAAGGAAATTCACATGGCAAAGTTAACAGTTCTTTGCAAAGATGTATAAGTTTCTAGAAAGCACTGAAAGGAGCTGTGTTTAGCTAGCGTTAGTATGAAAGTTGCAAAGAATGGTGTTTGTTCTTATGAAATGAAATCTAAACCTAAAAAGAGTTAGTTGGTGAGCTGGCTAAAGGAAAGTGTGTTCAGAATGGAACAAATACTAAGTGTATATGTGGGAAATCCTTTTTCCATTTTAAAATTGTCAGACAAAAAAAAAAAAACATCTTGAGGAGTAAATATATGAAGAGATTAATATTCTTTAGATGATGTAATAAAATTACCTTTTGTAAGGTTAAGATTATAATACATTCTTTGCCATTTGACTAATTATCTCAGAGTTGATAAAATTCAACCAGTTTCTAAGAACTACACCATTTCTGGCTAAATCCTTCTGATGCACCTTTCTAATGCTTTATTCACTTTCACTGCGAAGTTTTGATCCACTTTTCATTTGAGTAAGTCTTAAATGACTTCAACTGAAAAGTCAGTTTGGTAGGTTTGCTGCAAAAGCCCCTCATATTAATTTCAGGCATATATATGAAGTAGCAACATTATTATCAATCATTCACCTGTTATAATTGTGTCTATGTGCCAGTGCATTTATTTTAAAATCTTTCATATCTTTTAAAATCTTAATATCTTTTCTGTCAGTTCATAGGTTTTGCTGGCCTGAGAAACAGCTTTGTCAGAATTTTTCCCTTTTTTATTTTTCTGAAATAAATTTCTTCACATTCAGTTGCAGTCACATTTCTGAGTGTAATGCAGCATAGTATCAGATGAGACTTTCAGTACTGAGAGACAATTCCTGAGAAGAGCAGGCTGCTGGTGTTTCTCTTCTTGTTCCTGTTATCTTCTTCACTGTTAGTGACCTTTGCTATTTTGACAAGTGCACAAGCATAGCCTTGTAGCCCAGGGAATATTGAGGTAGAGTTGTAACGGGCTTACGGGATTTGTATTAAGCTAACAACACAGGCTTCAAATGCATCAAGGCTTGTCTTGACCAGCTTGGAGCTGTGTTTTAGCTTGTAATAGCAATGATCTAATGACCAAGTGATTATTATGGACTTGGTTTTAGCTTTTGCTTACTTTGGTATAACTTTGTGGTGTAATGCCTTCTTACATATATTTTGTAACAAACAGGCAATAGTAGCAAGTATTTACTCTGTGTAACAAGAACTGTCTATGAGCCTAGAATACAATACAGCACTGAGGAGTACAGGCATGGGGTGATTGCAGGAACTTTACAAGTACAGGCACCAGTTAATACTGGAGGCCCCAGGGCCTCACCAATGGACATCATTACTAGTCATCAGAGATGCACTGTTAAGAGCTGTATAAAACCAGTTTAAAGCTCACAAAGAGATTTAAAAAACCCACAACCCACACAAGGATCCAAATAGGTAAAATACACCATACGTAGTAAATTCAGATGCAACATGGACTTGCAGACTGAAAAAGAGCAAACCATAGAGCATGTTACCAAACATATGAAAGTGACCCCAAGCAATCCTAAGTGAGGAAGAAGATACCATCAACATGATACTCCTCTGTTGAAGGACTTGGGATGTTCACAGCTCACTGTACACCCCCTTCCCAGACCATCAACTTTAAGACCCAGAAAGACAGTGAAAGGGTGAGCATAAGACCAGAGAAATCTACACAGGGATTGCATATCTTTTTATGTATTTTGAAATATCTTCTAGATTTGAATGAATATGAAGTAAATAAGCTCATTCCATTAAATGTTTACATTTCCTAATATTTCCAGACTAAGTTTTCTTGAAGTTTGAAGCTTTCTATTTACCATTCTGTCAATGCTGCTCTTTGCTGAGTTTAGAGATCCGATTTTTACGTATATTTTCAACTGCAGTTTGAGCTTCTGTTAAAATAGCATAGTCTCATTTGCTTTCCCATTCAGACTCATTTATCAAGTTTTCCTTAAATAGCTGTCATTCTATCTTGAAAAACATCAGATTTTTAGAGATTTTTTTTCATA
Organism: Phoenicopterus ruber ruber; assembly: GCA_009819775.1. Taxonomy (NCBI): domain Eukaryota; kingdom Metazoa; phylum Chordata; class Aves; order Phoenicopteriformes; family Phoenicopteridae; genus Phoenicopterus; species Phoenicopterus ruber. The sequence continues at coordinate 39,388,495 of CM020218.1, forward strand.
TCTTTCACCAACTTTTTTCCTCTATAATTTAATACTTGCAAAGGCTTGCCTGGAATTCCTGCCATCTCTAAAAATCATTGCAGAACAAAATGCTTTCTGTAGGTTTATGTTTAGACTTTGGTATATTTTGATATGGTTTCCCATCAAAATGGCTGTGTACGTTATTTCTTTTGTATGGAAGGTATTTAAACATAAGAGCAGTAAAATAATTAAGGTGTTTTAAGTCTTTCTGTCTCTCCCTATTTATAAAATATCTTCCTGTATATCATGATACTATGTATCTACCTATATGTGGTACATACTGTGGGAATTTATTCTTCTTTTTTTAAGAACAAAACATTTTTTAAAATGTGTCCTGCCATTACATAGAGGCCTTTCCCATTCCCATCACATCACTATGCTCAGTGGTGTAGCAAGCACATGTCTTGCAAAATGTACACTTTGACAAAAAAAGGAATGATGAGGAAAGATGTAAAACAGACAAACAAAACTTTCTACACAAAGTTGGTATTTTTGATGGCCTGAAATCACATGCTTTCCAGTTTATTGTAGGCATTCTTCTCCGTTTGTTACACACCTCTCTGAGATAGTCCAGTCACCCGCTGTGTTCTACACGCTCTGTTCTCTGCATCTGCAAAAAGAGCAGTCACAGGCTCCTGCTTTGGTGATGATAGACATAGGTGTTGAAAATAAAAATGTTTTTTCCTGGGAATTCCACCCTATTCCTGATGCATCATTTATATTTTACCATCCTGAACTTCTGTTAAATACTACTTCAGTCTCTCAAAATTGCTCACAAAGTTGTATTCTGCTCTGCAGTATCTTATTTGTCTATGTAATCTTTGCATCTTTTTACCTGTTCTCACCTTCCTGTCATCTTCTACAGAGACCTCTAACAATGAACCCTGTAACTAAATTGCCCTTCTTTACCTCTTGAACTCTGTGACTTAAACTCACTGTAAACTCACTTTGTTCTGTTAATTCTTTTAGTTGTGTAATTATACAAATACTGGCCCATATTAAACAATAAAGGAGAAATTGGGTGAGACAGTAAGTGACATATCAAACTGATGCATACTTCTTAAATATATGGTTTAATGAAGTCCCTTCCCACTTTTATCTTGTCTGCCTACTTCTATACATTTTGTAAATTGTACAAGAAAGTGGGTTTGCAGGCTTAGGTTATTTGTGCAATATGAGAGCAATTAGTTGCTTCTACTGCATTTATTAACAGGTGTATTATTTTTTTAGCATGAACAAGATATGTTTTAACACTATAGGTATGGCTGTAACTCTTGACAAAAGTGTTCATACTTTAACTATACTTAGGTTTTTCTCAGAGTATTGTTAAACTTCTGGTAATTTATTATGATTCAATATTGGATGAAATACACTCCTAGAATGGTAGATATTATGCCAGGGTACATCCTATTTCAAAGAATTCTTTGCATTTCTTTCATTGCCATCACAGGAAAAACAAGAAAAATGCAAGAATGCTAATTAGAGGAAAAACTGAAACTACTTCTGTCTTGAAGAATTAAGGGACTGGCAGACTGTAAAACCAGATGCACAGTCCATTAAAAGTAAAGCAAGCTTTTATTATCTGTATTTTTCAAAACCAGCTGCAGTTAAGAAAAGTGTTATTTCCAACTAAAACTTATGAAGGATACTGAAAGCTGCCTTTGCATGTAGTTTCAAGCGGAAGAAGCATTTTCTAAATATAAGCAGTGTTTGAAATACTGTGAAAGTTTTGCCAACAAAACAGACTGTACAGAAAAATGGAAGAATGCATATCTACTGGCATAAATATTGTTAATATGTTGAGATTCTACTGAGTTCTCTTAACTTTGAACACACGCAACACACTACTTGTATTTCTAAGAAGTTTCCTTGGGCTAAGTGAATTGAGTTGTTGGTAGACTGAAACATAAGTCTAGTATCCAGAAAAGTTATCTTTTCTGCTGACTGGAACTGAAACACATGATATTTTTCCAAAGTTGGAATTTTGGCTTGTTAGAATTTTGATTAGTAAAACATTGCAAAGTTAAGTTGCAATGTCATGAACTGGATAATATATTGAGAGTGGAACAAATTAATTCAAGTGGATATTTCATTTTGTAATAAAAATGGAAACTAATTAAATAGATAAAAGTCATAATTAATGCTTAAGAAATAGAGCCAAGGGAAAATTTTGGAATATCAGCAGAGTCTGTCAGAATCTTGGGAAGCTGGCATATATAGTTTTATGTGTTCTATCTATTGCAAATGAAGTATTCATAACAGATCTTTCAAGAAAATGTGGAGAATACATAAAGAAAAGGTACGCTAGCTGCCGTAATAGGCACTACTTCCTCAAAGCGAAGTTGCCGTGTTATATATTGACTTCTGCTTCCTCACCAGGTTTGTTTAGGTGGAAGTTATTCAACAAATTTCTGCTTCTGTTACAACAGAATTCCCAAATAGCTTAAGCTCATGAAATTCTCCATAGCTTCCACTCTAGATTTCCAGCCTCTCTTACCTAATTAACTAACAGGCTTTTTTTTCCTGCAAAGTTGTAATGAGGTCACTGCATAACCGTATTACAAAAGTGTAATGCTGTGTGCAGGATGAGTCATTTTCATCAAATATCATGAATGGTATTAAGAACACCAAGGTCTTTTGAATTTAATGGATAAATCATTCAGATTTTTAGCATCATTCAGAATGTATTTTTTAAAGCTCTATTGGCATTTATTACAGAGCACTTACTGCTTTGTTAGTGTAAAACCAGTCATATAAACATCAGCGATAATGGTTTCTTGCTTCTTGTATTGCATTTGCATTTCTTTCTTCCAGTGCATACTCCATCTCTATTTTAGTTGAGTCCTAGCATAACTTCCCTCTGATAAAATCCTTCAGCCTTCAAGCCAAGCCTTAATATAAATCTTTTTGTTTCATTCTTCTCCCCCCGCAAGAAACAGGAGTCTAAACATAGTTCCAAGTTTCTCCTTTGTCTTTTCACAAGCCTACATACAGAATATGCTGATCTGGTACTCAGAAGCTGATTTCTAAACTTCCAATAACAAAATGTGACAAATCACAAAGTTTTACCTTTCACTGGTGCTTTCTTTTTCTTGCCTTCAACATGCATTTTCATGCATTACCTTCCTGGACTTTGTTCTCTTCTGGACTTCTGAAAGTTCCTCCAAACTTTCTCATTTTCTCAAGCATAATTCTATTTCTTTTGAAAAAAATGCTTTTTGTATGCTTTTGTGTGCTTTTAAATTACTCATAATGCAATGCTTTCTGGTTTATATGAGTCTTTTGTCAATTAAAATTATTTTTACTTTTAAAAAACTTTTTTTTTCTTGAAAAGTGTGACCATAATAAACTAATACATTTTATAATGGATTTGGTACTATATTTGTCATAGAAGGAGTTCATTTTGAATAGGCTGTCCTCTAAGAAAGGCCAGTCCTTGTAGTATACAGAATTTATTTCCAGCAATCAGCAAGAATAATGTTGCAGTGAACTTTATCTCCTACATGCAACTAACATTTTGCTCATTTCATTAAAACTGTTTAATTTGATAAGATTTTCTCAAAAAGTCTTTGCAATCTACTTATAATTACTCCAACAATGGAAAATGTGATTTATTTCAGTATGTTGATTCCAGGTGGTTGCCAGTGAAACATATGTAGCTATGAATCTTGTACAATCTTTTATATTGCTGTAGTCAGCACCCTCCTGTATGCATCTTCTTTAAAACTATGAAATCCAAGCAACATTTAAAACATCTCAAATATTATGAGCTATACATTAGATACCGAGTCATAGGTATTAGGTGTATAGCCGTAATTACTGGTGTTGAGCAGTTTTGGTAATATAACAGACATAGCTGAAACCAGGAGATTTTGGTAGCAAATGCTTATCATAGCACTGCGAGTTTGTCTGTATGTGCTTGTTTTATGTGTATGTATCTTCTAGTGCGCCACTTCTGGTAGAGGGAACTATTAATGACTTCAGAGAAAGGATGCATGTATGATGAGGTTGTGCTAATAAAAAAATAGTTATGCTGTTAGGAAACTACAGCTTGAAGGCTGTTGAAGAAAAACAGAGAACTGTAAGTAGGATCTCCAAAAGTACAATCATGAAGTGATAGCACAAAATGGAAGTGCAAGCATAGGGTAGTGTCAGAGGTCCCAGGGATATAAGTAACTCAAAAATGGTCAGTACTCTGTCATTAAAGAAATGCAACCTTGGGAGCTGGTGGTTTGGGTTTTTTGGGGGGGTGAGAGGGTGGTGGGTTTTTTATAATGAAGAGAGGAAGGAAATGTAAACCATACTACATATAGAAAATTTAGATACAACATGGAATTACAAAAAGTGTTGTGGTTTAACCCCAGCCAATAACTAAGCACCACACAGCCCCTTGCTCACTCCCCCATCAATTGGAAGGGTAAAAGTGAGAAAACTCGTGGGTTGAGGTAAAGACAGTTTAATAATTGAAGTAAAATAATAATAATGATCATATGATCATAGAACCATAGAATCATAGAATGGTTTGGGTTGGAAGGGACCTCAAAGATCATCTAGTTCCAACCCCCCTGCCATGGGCAAGGACACCTGCCACTAGACCAGGTTGCTCAAAGCCCCATCCAACCTGGCCTTGAACACTTCCAGGGAGTGTCCACAACTTCTCTGGGCAACCTCTTCCAGTGCCTCACCACCCTAACAGTGAAGAAGTTCTTCCTTCTAGCTAATCTAAATCTACCCTCTTCCAGTTTAAAGCCATTACCACTTTTCCTGTCACTACACACCCTTGTCAAAAGTCCCTCTCCAGCTTTCTTGCAGGTCCCCTTGAGGTACTGGAAGGCTGCTAGAAGGTCTCCCCGGAGCCTTCTCTTCTCCAGGCTGAACGAGCCCAACTCTCTCAGCCTGCCTTCAGAGGAGAGGTGCTCCAGCCCTCTGATCATCTTTGTGGCCCTCCTCTGGACCCGCTCCAACAGGTCCATGTCCTTCTTGTGTTGGGGGCCCCAGAGCTGGACACAGTACTCCAGGTGGGGTCTCACCACAGAAGAGTAGAGGGACAGAATTGCCTCCCTCGACCTGCTGGCCATGCTTCTTTTGATGCAGCCCAGGATACAGTTGGCCTTCTGGGCTGCAAGCACACATTGCTGGCTCATGTTGAACTTCTCATCAACCAACACCCCCAAGTCCTTCTCCTCAGGGCTGTTCTCAATCCATTCTCCGCTCAGCCTGTATTTGTGCTTGGGGCTGCCCTGATGCATGTGCAAGATCTTGCAATTGGTTTTGTTGAACTTCATGTAGTTTGCACGGGCCCACCTCTCTCAAGTCTGTCAAGGTCCCTCTGGTTGGCATCCCTTCCCTCCAGTGTGTCAATTGCACCACACAGCTTGGTGTCATCAGCAAACTTGCTGAGGATGCACTCAATCCCACTGTCCATGTTCTTGACAAAGATATTAAACAGTGCCGGTCCCAATACCAACCCCTGAGGAACGCCACTCATCACTGGTCTCCACTTGGACGTCGAGCTGTTGACCGCCACTCTTTGAGTGTGACCATTCAGCCAATTCCTTATCCACCCAGTGGTCCATCTGTCAAATCCATCTCTCTCCAATTTAGAGACAAGAATGTCATGTGGGACAGTGCCAAATGCTTTGCACAAGTCCAGGTAGATGACATCAGTTGCTCTTCCCTTATCAACGTAATCCCGTTGCAGGAGGCCACCAAATTTGTCAGGCACGATTTGCCCTTAGTGAAGCCATGTTGTCTGTCACCAATCAACTCCTTATTTTTCATGTGCCTTAGCACAGTTTCCAGGAGCATCTGCTCCATGATCTTGCTGGGCACAGAGGTGAGACTGACTGGCCTGTAGTTCCCCAGGTCTTCCTTTTTTCCGTTTTAAAAATGGGGGTTATGTTTCCTGCTTTCCAGTCAGTGGGAACGTCACCGGACTGCCACGACTTCTCAAAGATGATGGACAGTGGCTTAGCAACTTCATCTGCCAGTTCCCTCAGGACCTGCGGATGCATCTCATCAGGTCCCATGGACATGTGCACCTTCATGTTCCTTAGATGGTCTCGAACCTGATCTTCTCCTACAGTCTGTGCCCTTGCCTTCTGAGACTTGGGCAGTGTGGTTAGAGAACTTGTCAGTGAAGACTGAGGCAAAAATGTCATTGAGTACTTTAGCCTTCTCTGTATCCCGAGTAGCCGGGTCTCCTGTTCCCTTCCGGAGAGGGCCCACATTTCCCCCAGTCTTCCTTTTATCACCGACGTACCTATAGAAGCTTTTCTTGTTGCCCTTGATGTCCCTGGCCAGATATAAGTCTATCAGGGCTTTAGCTTTCCTAACCTGATCCCTGGCTGATCGGATAATTTCTCTGTATTCCTCCCAGGCTACTTGTCCTTCTTTCCACCCTCTGTAAGCTAATAGTAATAGTAACAGTAATAGTAATAGTAATAATAAATTGTAATGAAAAGGAAGATAACAAAGAGAGAGAAATAAAACCCAAGAAAGACAAGTGATGCAAATGAAAACAATTGCTCTCCACCAACCGACTGATTCTCAGCCAGTCCCTGAGCAGCAGCCTCCCCGCCAACCTTTCCCCTAGTTTTATTGCTGAGCATGACGTCATATGGTATGGAATATCCCTTTGGGCAGTTGGGGTCAGCTGTCCGGGCTGTGTCTCCTCCCAACTTTTTGTGTCCTCCCAGCCTACTTGCTTGCAGGGCGGTATGAGAAGTGGAAAAGGCCTTGACTCTGTGTAAGCACTGCTTGGTAATAACGAAAACATCCCCGTATTATCAACACTGTTTTCAGCACAAATCCAAAACACAGCCCCATAGTAGCTGTCATGAAGAAAAATTAACTCTACCCCACCCAAAAAGAGCACACCAACTAATGAAGCAAAAGCAATTATGCCATCTGTGTTAGCAACTGTAAAAAGATGACTCTGAGTGACACTGACTTCAAGAGCGAGAAGGAAGAAACGATTGACATAAACACCGTATTCCTCCTGGCAAAACGGAGGAAGAGGCCACCCCAGCCGTAGTTAACAGCAAACTCCTCCCAGAGAAGAACACGGGACTTTGATTTGTTGTGGTTCCTACTAACACTTCTGGGACCCAGGAGCGCAGGAACGGTGAAAACACTGGTGAAAGGGGTCAATATTAGAAAGTTTATGTATATCAGTTTTCATTGTTGCGCTATTGGGAATGAGCTGAATAATTGGGCAATCTGAACCGTAAATGTTAATATAATTGTAACAGGACTACTACTAACTCTATGATTAGACTACTTAGACTTAGACTAGCAGTAAATTCTTGACTTTGTTTAAAATCACCTGGGTGTTTGATCTGGTATCAGTGGCCTGGAGGGCAGGCTGTTAACGTGGATTCAATGTTGCTTCCTTGACAAGAATAATATTTCTAGCAGGCAGCTCATATATCTGTAAGGAAAATGGTCAGGTGTGACCTTCTGGAAATAGCATAATTTTCCAACAACAGTGGCGATTTCCAGGCTCGAGCTCCTCTCGAAGATTTTATTAGCCAGAAATTATTCCTTTATTAATAACAAATAAATTTTGCTAAAATCTGATAAATAGCAGGATCTACACAGAGATAACATGTATTTACACATGAAGAGATTACTGCAATCTACATCTTTTTCTCATTCAATCTCTAATATTGCAATCAACCAATTTAAAAGATTATAGTTCTTTGTGATAAGCGGTAGAATTTGTTTGTGTTCTCTTAAAAGTCCCCAGTGCTAGTGATTTCTTTAAAATTATCATTTATTTATTTTAATTCACAATATGCTAAAGACATAGGGCTTTGACCTTTTTGTTCGGATTTTTTTGTCGTTGTTTTGTTTTGTTTTTTGTTTTAATAATACAGAATTTATAGGTAGTGGTCACACAAATCCCTGACAAATTAGGAAAAAGCTACAAAGTAACTCTTCAGTGGTATGCTGGAAGTTAAGGAGTTCCTCCTCCTGTTTTGAAGTAGGTGGTGATAACTAGAAGTCCCAGGTGCTACATATTATTAAAACCATAATAATAATATAGTGCCTAGTGCTCCAGAACCACCAAGATGGAGCTCAGTGCTTGCGGCTAGTGTTTCAGCTCCACAGGGAATGTGGCAGATGAAGTGAGGAACACAATCTTATGAAAAATCTCAACAGAATTAGACCAGCTGTTTTCTATAAATATTCAATAGCATCCAATAAAAATAACTTCAGAATTTTACATGGAGAGACAGAATGTAGAATTAAAGAGCAGAGTATCTCTCTAGCAGGCAGTATATCCCTGTACTGTTGTAAAGGAGCACTAACAGCTACCTTAGGAAGACACAGTGGGTAGGGTTCCTCTTAACTCTCTTTTGACCTCTGCAGATAGTGAATTATCTTAGGCTTCCATTATAGTTAATTGAACAAAATAGACATCTTAAGTAACTTATCTGATTCTGAAACTGGTATTTAAAATCGCTTGTACTACAGAACTAATTATCTCCTCTCCTAACTGTGAAAGGATGAGTAGCAGAAAAACAGTACTCTGTGATTTTTGTATCTCTCATTTGTGCAAGGTGTCAAGAAATTCAGTACTCCTTTAAAAGGTCTGCATATTTTCCTGTGTACTTCAAAATGCTATCTGGAAAAGTCATTTCCTCTACGTATAACTTAATCCCGGTACGGGTAACTTCACAGCAGCCCTACAATATACTCCGTGTGTACTGCAACTAGAGGTTGCAATTCTTGCCAGTCCTTAGAGAGATCATACAAAAATAAAAGCTTTCCAATACTTCAGAAAAGGTTTAGAAAACTTTAATCAGCTACATTCTAGCTCAAAGTTTGTTATTTTCTTTCTTTCTTTTTGTTTAACCTCCAGAAGTTGAAAATTCTAACATACCTTTCTACTACAAAGTTCTGCATTTCCTACTCCTGCATACCTATTTAATCAAATGTGTTTATCCCATTAATGATCAGACTGTAAGGACAGGTTTGTAGGTCATTTTGTCTGATCTCTTGTGGTTATAGGGGCCTAAATGAGTAGGTTATCCTCCCTCTCTACTCTGCCCTAGTGAGGCCTCATCTGGAGTATTGCATCCAGTTCTGGGCTCCCCAGTTCAAGAAAGAGGAGGAACTACTGGAGAGAGTCCAGCGGAGGGCTACAAAGATGATGAGGGGACTGGAGCATCTCTCCTATGGGGGAAGGCTGAGGGAGCTGGGGCTGTTCAGCCTGACGAAGAGAAGACTGAGAGGGGATCTCATAAACGCTTACAAATATCTCAAGGGTGGGTGTCAAGAGGATGGGGCCAGACTCTTCTCAGTGGTGACCAGTGACAGGACAAGGGGCAACAGGCACAAACTGGAACACAGGAAGTTCCATCTGAACATGAGGAAAAACTTCTTTACTGTGAGGGTGACAGAGCCCTGGCGCAGGCTGCCCAGGGAGGCTGTGGAGTCTCCTTCTCTGGAGATATTCAAAACCTGCCTGGACACAGTCCTGTGCAGCCTGCTCTAGGTGACCCTGCTCTGGCAGGGGGGTTGGACTAGATGATCTCCAGAGGTCCCTTCCAACCCCTACCATTCTGTGATTCTGTAAATATAGTTACCTTTGTATCTACAAGGGGTAACTTGGGGGTTGGACCAAATGACCTTGAAAGGTCCCTTCCAACCCAAACTATTCTATGATTCTATGATTCTACACTTGTATTAAATGTGTGTATCTGAAAAAAAGCATAGCATATACTTGTCTAAAAGCAAACTTTCAGAGAGGAACTCTATTTTAGTGTTAAAAGAGGAAGAAATTCCTCATTTAGTCTGACACGTTGTTATATTTCTTAAATAAGAATAATGTTAAAAACATTCGGCTGTATTTCCAGCTTCCATTTCTGTGAACTCCCATCATGGCCAATTGTTCTTTTTAGACCTTATTATAAGATTAAGAGAATGCAAACCCCAGATATTCATACCAAATTCACAAAAACACATTTCAGAAATATAGCCTTGAGTAACATAATACTAAACTGTTAGCATGATGCTCATTCCTTGACTTTAGATGTTGAAATTTGAAATGGTTGTGTTAAAACTGGAAGGAGTACCAGTAAAACTAGAAGCAGTTGAAAACCAGTAATATAAATTTCCTTCTATGCAAAAATCCCTAAGTCACAGTTATTTACATGACATTAGGTGAAAAAAGAAAATTATTATAGGGAACATCAATTTGACAAATTTGTGAATCTGAAATTTCTTTTTAAAATGAGGAAAGTGCTAGTGAGGCACCATGGCTCAACATTCTACTTTTTTAGTACTAAGGGACAGTTGCTACTTGGACATGACAGACATCTTTTTCTGAATCAAAGCATGTTTGTCACAGAATGAAATATCTTGACATTCTGTCATAATGTTTATCAAAGCATCTTTGCTTCTTGCAGGACAAACAAAACCACGTAGATCTCTAAAACAGGTATGATGTTTCAATCACTACAAATTGTCAATTACTTTCAAGAACAAAATTATAAAAATAAAAAATATAAAGGCAAATACAGTTCTGAAATACATATTTTTTTTTTAAATCTTAAAAGATTAGGAACAATCCCTAAACCTAAAAATTAGATTCTTAAAGATATTTTTCTTTGTTCAGTTTAAAATAAAATACATTGTGGGTACTTTTGTGAAAGAAAGCTTCTAGGTTTTAGTTCAGGTTGTCAATATTTTATTTTAAAAGATTTAGCATATCAATTCATTGAGATAACTGTCAATAACTTTTAAGATTTGTCAACTCTTAACAAATTTCATGTTTTTAATGTTCTGGAAATGTTATACAGTGCTTATTTTTAAATCAGAATGCTATTAAGTGCGTGGTGGAATTCCCAGTCTATTATATATTTCTGTACCTATTTAAACCAGCTAACATTGTAATCTTCTTTATAAAAAATCTGTTAGCTTTGTTTCACATCAGCTATTTAAAAAAAAAAAAAACTTTGTTAAATAAGATTAAGTATGTTCCTATCCTTAAATCTTAGTTAATTGAATCTCAGATCCATTTTTTCATCATTTTATCTCAGACTTGATGGAAGAGTAGCAGCCTGCAGTTACTTGGGTCACTTTCCTTCTTTTTTCAGTTGTTGTATAATACCATCAGTCTTCAGTCTGCTGGAAATTCCGTGGTATTCCAAGATTTATTAAAAATTTATATCATCATTAAATGTTTACAACATGTAGATATTGTTTTATACCTCTTTGCTTACTAATGGACTGGAAAGTACTTTATCTTCCTTGTGTGATAAGAAGATTCATCATGCTGTTTCCTTCTGAGTAAAGAACAGAAATATATATTGAACTCTTCTATTTTCTTCCATCATTAACTGCATTACCATTGTATTCTAGTAATTAGTCTTTGTTAGTATGTTTTTGCTGTCATATTCTTCACACACTTACCTCTGTTTTCCCTGGTCCTGCAGTCCATGGATTTCTCTTTGGTAGTATGTGCTCCCTTAATCAATTTTCTGAAGTGATAACTGCATTCCCTTTTGTAACTCTTGTATGTTTCTTTTTTACTTAGTACTTAGTACTAAGTTTACTTAGTACATTTTTACATTTACCTTCTACAGAAACAGGCTAGGTATTATAGATAAGTCATATGGCAGGATGAGCAAGATGTCTTGTTTAGATGTATTTGTGTTACACATGGTAAAAGACCTGACCTTCCACAGCTAGTAATATGATTTTATTTTCCAATGCCCGTTTGGATACAGGAACGGGGTGAATATTCAAGGGATCTGTTATTTCCAGTTGAAAATATATATAGCCTCCATTTAAAATTCATTGCCTCCATTTAAAATACCATTTGAATTTTCTTTCTTGGAGCTGCAAAGTATTAAGGATATAAAACTGTAGTTTTCAGTCTTCTGTACTTGCAAAAGTCTAGATTAATTTAGAGTGAAGGGAAGAAGATTGACTCCTTCCGTGTTATAGGCCAATTACAAATTTGTAACAACACAGTCTCCCTTCCCAATTTCTTTGCAAAGTCCCAGAAAGTAGTGAATACACAACCAACGTGGCAATCTTCCTTTGTACTTTATTGAGTGAGATTCTGGTATTGTATGCAGGATAAAAGGAATCACTCCTAATTAAATCATGGGCAGTTAAAATTCTATTTAGTATTGATCATGCATTTAACAGCAAAGACTCCAAGATACCAGATCACTATCTATTGACATCCTAGCCCCTTGAGAGGTAATTAACAATGAAGCCAGAGGTATTGGATTAAACATTTTGCCTGTGGTTTATTCTCTGTGTGGGATTTTCTTCTGGCCTTCTTTACAATGATTGCACTTGGGAATAAACCACCAATTTTAAGTTAAGGTGCCATAACTGTCATATCAAATAAAAAAGACTGTCATTTCTTTTTGTAATGATTAAATAATTTTGAAAATTTAAAAAGCTTTTTAAAAGTATTTTCAACTAAGTTTGTACAAAGTCACTTGAATAAATAACCATTTGTACAACTTCTACACATTTACATCCAAGAATAACCTTAATGAGAAGAAATTAATTTTGTATTTAGTAGATCTATTAGCATGATTTTTTTTTAATAATCCAAATGCGGAATTTTAAAGTAGCACTGTCAAGCTCAGTCTTATATATTCAATCTTTTTTTTTTTTCTTTAAATGACGGATGTTCAGTGTTAACAATAGACAATATAGTCTTGTGATTTCATTTAGCTAAATTTTGACCTATATTGTTTTGAAATTAATTAAAATATATTATGGAGAAAGAAGAGCGAATACTAGAAAAGTGAGAAAGTATTAAATACTTGCTTCATGACAGAAGAATTATATATAATTCAAAGCTTTAATTAGTTCTCTAGTATATTTAAAATAAATAGTTTATTAAGAACATATACTTTAACTTTTTCAATCATCCCTCACAGAATAATTTGCCAGTCAAGAACTGGAACTTGCAAACATAGGCCTGGTTTTGAATAGTAGCCAAAACGCTGATGTAATACTAAGGACTGAAGGAAATAATAGAGAGCAGAACAGGAAACATGATTATGTCACTGAAAAAATTCATAGTACACTTGCAGCTTGACTAATGTGTGCTGCATTGAAAGATGAAACAGAAATAATAATAAAAAAAAAAAAAAGGAAAAGGTACAGAAAAAGATAAAAATGATCAAATGTAGAGAGCTTCCTGTGAGGAGTGAATAAATAGGTTTAGACTCTTCAATATGCAGAAAGGGATGATTCATGGGAGGGCATGATAGAAAGCTAGAAACTCATGAAAGCTGCGGAGAAAGGGAACAGGAATGTACTGTTCATTGACTCTTCAATACAGGAACTAGGTAGCACTTAATGCAATTAACAAGGGATAAATTCAAAATAAACAATGGGAAGGAGTTCTTCACACAATGTGATTGAACTGTAAAGCTGCTTCATGTGGATGCTAGCAGTCTACACAGCTTAAAATGATGGAAGAAGAACCTATCAAGATAAAAAAAAAAGGATGACGTTGTTCAGAATCACCGAACTGCGAATTGCTGGAAGCTGAGAGAATATTCTGGGGAAATATCATTATATGCTTGTCCTGTTATACTTCTTCCTATACATTACCCATTGGCTAACATAATATTATGGGCTATGTAAACTTCTAGTCTGATGTGGGCATTCCTGTCTTTTTATATTTAAAGGACCTACTGAACAGAGATGGAATTGTCACTTGCTGAAATGTTTGCAGAACAGTAGGTATCAGCACGTGATGAAAAATCTGCTGAAGTCTTTAAAAAGAAAAGTCAACCAATGAGCTTTTAACTGAGTTCCTGCAGGATCTTACCTGTTTGTAAAATTCAGCTAAAGTAGATTCAATGGCTCTATATACTCTTCCAAAAAACCCATAACCACACCTCTCCCTAAAAAAGCTTATAAAACTTTAAAAAATGTGATCTCCTTGCTAATTTTATTTAAAGACAGTCAGCCAAAATCATGTAAATCTTTTTGAAGTGTTGCATTGCCTTCCCAATTATATTCCATTTACATGAGTTCAGAAAGTATTTCTCTAGCCAAGCAGTTGTGAGATTTGTTCCCATGCTGTTTTGGTCTCATGCCTCACCTTCATCATGGCTTCCTTCTGTTTTTTCTCCTGAAGAAACAAGCTAATATTCACATGAGAGAACACGTCCTTCCTGAAGAAAGGAGCAAAATACTGGTGAGAAAAACAGAAACATACCAAAGAGTATCAGAAAATTTCCTTGACCCATTGTTTTATTTCTCACTGGAAAGAGACAAATGAGGAAGAAGAATCTGAACACAGAGTGTGGAAGGGCCTACTGAAGTTACATATTTAAATAGGTGAATTACTACATTTTAGAAAAGTTTGAAATATTCAGAAGTAAAGATTGTTTCAGTAAAAACAAAAGCCACAGTTCCCAACTACATGTATTTCTGCCTCTCCATTCAGACAGAGCTAAAAATCGGTATTGCAGTAATGATCCAGTGGTTTTGGAGACAAACAAAGCTTTAGAGAAGTAGGCTGAAAGTTTTGTTCTGCCGATAATTTCCAGTTAATGGTGTATTACCTAGCTACCTAGATGTATGCCACTTAACTGCTGCTTCGTAAAATAGGTATAAGTATTTTGAAATTTTAAGCTTGTATGAGTTCTGGTGATGAAAGAGGGAGATTTTCATGTGATGTCAATTTACTGGTTTAAGCTTACTCAGTTGCTCTGTTTGTTTCTTCCACCATTTCTCTCATTGATGCTTTCCATTTTCCACCAAATGTTTTTGGAAATAGGAGGCCAGTTACACTAGTCCAGTACTACCCTGATTAAAATCCCTGACTTCAATGGAGTTTCTGCATTTACAGCACAGTATTCAACAACATTGAATTTAATTATTTTTTTAATACAAAACATACTTCTTTGCAAACTAAGGTGACCATAGAAAAAGAAATCAATTAATTATGGACTACATCACATTTCACATTCATATCTGAGAAGTTTTATTGGCTTCCAGAGGAACAAGTCTCCTTGTGTGAATAGAGTAAATAGGTTTTGGCCCAATCTAGCACATTTTTAATTTTTTTTTTTTCCTTTATAGAGGAACATTTAAATAACATTCTTAAGACATTCACACAAAAGGGAGGATGTTCTAAATAAAGACTTCCTATTGAGATTGAATCCTATTGTTCCGAGACATTGCAGCACATATTATCTCTTCCTACTGAGATTCCACTCTCCCTCCTACTGTATTTTCTAATTGAAATCTTTTTGTGGAAAAAATGACAATTCTGTATTATGCTTGTAATTTTAAATGTCAGCAAATTATGTCAGTAAGCAACCCTCAGAAGGGAGTTTGCATTAATAATTGTGAGTTTCCTACGAATTGAGTGATGTGTAAGTATTTGTCTGTAACTCCTTTGGATTATCAGCCATGGCATTTCAGGGATTAACACTCTCTGTTCTGAGAATCTGAGGAGAATTGGTCAGGAAGCAATTGATGAAATTTTTCAGTTTGACATTTTTGGGCTGTGACTGCCTGTTGACCAAGACCTTACTTGGGACATGATATTCACAGTGATGTCAGTGGCCACCTCATGAGACAGTTTTTTGATTAAAAAACCAAACAAAACCAAGTGCACTTCTGAAGCAGCTGAATGCAAAACTATGTCCCATGCACAGAAATGGTGGTCCCACTTTCAGAGAGGAAGGCAACATACATAAACTGAAATTAAGGGTCAACGAGGACATCACACACTCTGTGTGTCACACTTTGTGTGTCACATTGCATAGGTGTGGCCTAATGCAATCCCTGGGTGTATAAACAGGGGATAACAGTAGGAAGGCAATTACTTGGTTTTATCTCTAAATATTTATACATAAATATTTACTGTATATTGGCTTACTATACATCTATAGTATAGATCAGGCCAATATTGAAATCTACTTGTGATGATTACTGTTAAAAGAATGAATAAGGTAAATGAGGAGACCTACGGGCATTAGCTTGATGGATTTGGAGAGACAGAAAGCACCCCATCTATTTATCTTGTCAAAATGAAGAGGTGATTTGATTACAGTCCATAAATATTTTCACAGGGTGAAAATAAAAGATTCATTAATTTAGCAGGAAAGGGCATAACAAAGACAGCTGGCAGGAAGATGAAGCCACACAAATCCAAATAGAAAGTTAGAATTTAATTGAGAGTATAGTTGATTCTCTATTAGAGTACATGGAGAAGCAGTAGCTCCTATAGCTCTCGTGTTTCAGATGAGAACAGTACCTCTCATAAAGATAGATTTTTATTACTGTCTTTTGTGGAACTCAGTTCACTGTAGCTCCAAATGTTTTTAAATATTCATTTCAGGCTAACCCAAAGTCCTTTCTTTTTTTTTTTTTTTTCCTGAGTGAAATAATCTGTTTGCAGCTGAAGGAAATATTTTATAGAGCCCACTTAGTTTTTCATAGAATCATAGGATCATAGAATAGTCTGGGTTCGAAGGGACCTTTAAAGGTCATGTAGTCCAACCCAGCTGCAATGAGCAGGAACATCTTCAACTAGATCAGGTTGTCCAGAGCCCCATCCAGCCTGACCTTGAATGTTTCCAGGGATGGGGCTTCTACCGCCTCTCTGAGCAACCTGTTCCAGTGCTTCACCACCCTCATTGTGAAAAACTTCTTCCTTATGTCTAGCCTATATCTCCCCTCCTTTAGTTGAAAACCATTACCCCTTGTCCTGTCGCAGCTGGCCCTGCTAAAAAGTTTGTCCCCATCTTTCCTATAAGCCCCCTTTAAATGTTGAAAGGCTGCAATAAGGTCTCTCTGGAGCCTTTTCTTCTCCAGTCTGAACAAGCCCAACTCTCTCAGCCTGTCTCCATAGGACAGGTGCTCCAGCCCTCTAATCATTTTTGTGGCCCTCCTCTGGACCTGGTCCAACAGATCCATGTCTTTGACTTTTATATTTTAATTTCATTATTTTAATTTTATATTTTATTGTCCTTATTGTATTTTATTATTTCACTTTCTATTTTCATGTTATTATTATTTTTATAATAATCTCAAAATACATTATTTTTCCATTTAAAGATTTTTTAAAATTAAAAAAATTAAACAATTCTAAGACAATTTTTTCTTCTCTTTTCTCTTTCCTCTTCCTTAACCACTCCCATATCAAACATAACTGAAAATCAAAACAAAATTAAGATGATTTGGCAGTGTTGAAATATTTTTCTTTCTTCTGAAAAAGGGATTTGACCAAAACATTTTTCATACTCTGAATTTACTAAAGTTATCATTTAGTTTGCAAGTTGTTAAATTCAAGCTAGACAGAAATTTAATAGCAAGAAGTCAAGCTAGTCAAGCTTTAAGAGTCTCCTTTGCAAAGTGGAAGAGTCTGTACCGGAGGTATTACTAAAACCGAAGGAATGGGTGATCCCATTTCCAGAGATGGCAAGTTGTTTTGCAGGATGATCTAGTGCTCTATTTGTCTTCTGTTACAGTCAAGGTTCGGAAAGGTTACAGCTCTGCTTGTGGAAAGGCTCAGGCTGTATGTATCCCACTAATACTCCTCCAATAGTTAGCCAGCCCTTCTCTTTCATCTTTTTACTAGAAATCTCAGATAAGTTCACCTCTCCTTTCCCCTCTTCTGAGTTTCAGATCAATACAGCTGAGGGTTTTGTTTATGAAGCTGCTTGTCAAATGGGCTCCAGATAATGCTGAGGCACTAATGCCTTTTTAAAATTCTGTTGCGTTATATTTAGTTAATAAACTTGTTTAGTTTACAATCAATACAGATGAGGGACTGTTTGCGTGATGCTTGCTAAGTGTTATCAAAAAAAGACTCTGAGTGAGACAGAGGAATGGATATTTGGTATTTGTACTTTCCAGAAAAAAACATGGGCCAAAGTAACTTCTATCTGTAGAGATAAATATATCATTCCTCTTTCATTGTAGCATTAGACCCAAATGAAGACAATGATAAATCTTGAAAATAAAAATGAGGCCTAAAGCATTCTTGTGAAGAGCTCTCTTACTATTTCTCAAAGTCATCACAATGGAAGAAATATTTGCACAGAGTTTGCAAGAGGCACAGAAAAGAGAAGGTTATAGGAAAGAAAGATTATTAGGTCTCACAAGGCTTTATTTAAGGAAGAAACAAAAGTCTTGTTGTCAGTGGAGTAGCTGTATTCTTCTCAATTCATATTCAGTTGGAGCCTCTGCCCCCAGTCCTTTGGTCACACTGTGGACAACATTTGATTTTATGTGAAAGAGAGCTAAGACTGAATGCATGAGAATTCTCTCAGTAGACACAGGAAAACATTAACAAAAATTATAACTGCACATAATATACTTCAGCAAGTATTAGTTATTAAATTGACAGGTCAATCAAGGTCTTCCAGGTTTATGCCAACATAACTGCACACACTCCTGAGAAGATAATTTGGACCATTAATATATTATCTTAGATGATTCCTTAATGCAAACACGTAAATTGCTAACACTGAACCGCATTAATTAAACTACATCTTATTAATTACTTGTAGACTTCTAAAAAGGCAGTCAAATGTTGCAGATACCAGTTTATAACCTTTAATGGTGCCCTGTTATAGGAGATCCTATTATACTGCCATGATATCCTCTATAAATTGGCTGCTCAATTTAATCTGCACAGCAGTATTACAGATCCTGTGCATGCTGTTCTGGATTTCTGTTCTTTAGAAACTTTGTATAGGCTGAAAGGAGCATTCATGATAGAAAATCTTTCTGACTTGAGGAGGATTCTCTATCAGAAACACAGAAGATGTCATGACACTGCACACCTCAGTTTCAGCCTGCTGTACCTGTACCTGTACCAGCCCACCCAGTTTTGCCACCCTTTTCCTCACTGCGTTGTAAGAGAATCTGCAAGTATCCAAACTAAGAAGTTAATGCTAGTACCACTAAAAAGCTGTCAATGCCATATTTCCATGATGTCCTTTGAAATCTCTACTCTTTTTTCACGCCTAGGACATTTTACTATATTGTGGTATAAGTAAGAACAATCTCTTTTTTTCCAACTTCTTTCAGTATACTCATGAGAATGATTTTAAGTTCTTAGCTCATAATTTCTCACTGCTTTAACCTTCATGTTCCTTTTCCCCATAGATTCTTTCAACACAAGTATGCAGTATAAACTTTGCCATGTTTAATTTAGAGTGTAAGATCCGAATGACAGAGGTCTGTCACTTTTTTCTATCTGAAAGAGGCAGTGCACACCTGGGAGACTAGAAATAATAAAAACATATAATAAGACTCAATATTAACACATATTCCCAGGCTAATTTCCTTGTCCCAAGATGTTTTTTGCTTCTTATCCTTGAACAAAGGAAAGCATATATTGAGATTACCTTGCCTATATATTTTGAAATTAGAAAGTACATTCAATTTAGTAGCAGATATTTCCTTTTGCTTAGCTTGTATTTCTGAAACAAAGTGCTGGCAACAGTTAGAGGTGATAATCAGATGACAGAGTGGGAAAGAGGAAGGTACCCAAAACAAAATTTGTTAGGTGCTATAGGAGATTAAAAGAGAAGTTTTTTAGGCAGAGTACACTAAAAGGCAGGAAAAAAGGGTGGCTTTCAGTGGTCTGCTTGTACTTCTAGGCTTGAAGAAGAATGAGCGCAGAAAAGAGTTTTGATTAGGGGGGAAAAAGGATGACACATTAAACGACAGTTAGAGAAACATTTTTGTGACATAGTGGGGCATAAAGATCCTATGTATAAAATAGTCATAACAAAATGATTAGTTATAATGAGTTCATAAAAAAAAATAAGGATGTGAAGAAAGAGGGAAAAGCTAATTTTAGGTTGCATTTTGTATTGAAAGTTTAGCAGAAATCTTGCTGATTCTGTGTAGTGGAATTCCTATTTTTAGAACTTAAGCACTCACCAAATTTTCTAGAGTTCTCTGAGTTGTGACTGGTTTGTCTCTGAAATACGGAGCAGCATAACTGTCTAGACTATACATTGCAAGTAAAAATTGTTACTAATGAAGCAGATTTCACTGTAGCTAACAAGATCTGAGTTTTCAAGAACTGAACATTATTTTCCAGATCTCTGTAAAGTATGTCATGACCTCCTTCCTCCTTCATGTTTCTTATTAACAGTTAATAGTCTTACTGGTAGCAAAATTTCCTTTCAAAGATGCGTTAAGTACTGGTCACACTATTGCGCTAAGTGCTGGTGACACTATTTTTTAGATTCAACAAAGATGCCTCTGGTACCCTTCAGATTATTTGACTCTTTAAAATGTATAGGCCTGGGCTTTAAGATCAAAACAGACTGAGGATAAAGCTTTCTTGCACAGACAAGACAGACAAATGTATACACTCCTTTTGGTGGTTTAAAAAAACCCAAACAACAACTAACCAACATTGCAGAACTTGGGGGCACACACACAAAAAAATTAATTTACCATTTGAGATGTGATGCAAGTTCTCTAATAAACTAGTATAAGGAACAGAGAGAGACATAGTCCCTGAAAAAATATGCAACATGTAACCGTGTAACCCAGTAACACAGCGCTGCCATGGCTTGGTATAGGTCATAAGGTTTGTACGGAGTTTGCAAGGCCTCAGGACTGGCGTTTGTCAGTCTTGCTACATATGAACTTTTCTTGACCTACCTGCAGCTTCATTTTACTTGGCTTAGCTGTGACAGCAATTTCTCTAATTGACCAGGTGTCTAAGGCTAATTTCTTTTACCTTCTAGCTGTGTATGTTACAGCCATCCAGAGTTTTATGCAGTTAGCAGTGTGTACAGTTAGTTTTATGCAGGTAGCAGTAACAAGCGGTTGTTGTAGGTAGAATAAGGTATTTACCACTCTACCACAGTGATGTAGTGTAGAGATGTACAGGCCTGGTACGATATTGGGGGCCTTGAGAAGAGGAGATCTAGAGAGTGGCCTGGAGGAGTACAGGCACAGGGAATATAATACCATGAAAAAGAGTAGAAACTCAAAAGAGTGTGTATAACAATTTTAACTACATTATTATTCTTTCTTTTTCTGTTACACTTATATCTGGACTAATAATAATTAGACTTTTAAGGTTTCAGTTATTCTAACAATAAATTTTTTGGCTTTACTTACATATAGGGTGTGCTGCTGCTTTGCCTTTTGATCTTAACAATTGCTCTACGGGTCTGCTCTTGTAATCCACACTGAGCAGCATAACTGATGTAATAACTATATGACTACATCACACGTGGCACATGGCATATTTTTATAAATTATTTTAAAATATAACCTGGTAAAATATAGCCTAATTTTAGAGGTGCAAAACATTGTTTGTTAATATTTTTTTCTAACCATAATGAAAATAGTTTAATTTTAGTCTGTTCTAAGTCAGGGAAAACTTCCTGATCCTAGTTAAGCACTAAAGATAACGAGAAGGAGGAAATATTTTTCAAGGTTTCAATATAGCAACTTATTCCTTTTTGAAATATTTGCATTTCTTTCCTCTTCTTGCTGGAACATTCCCCTGAAAAGCACTTTGAAAACTTTAAATTTGGTAAATGCAAGGTCAAAACAGTAAGTTTCACTGTACCATAAGCATTTCCCTTATATGGACTTAAAACCACTTGCACACACTTAAAATTACTGACTAGATCACGTTGAAAATTTTTGCTGGAAAGTACAATGAACAATGGTTCCTAACATGCTCTCTTTCTAAGGCCTGCTACGGTGCCATACAAGTCTCTCCCTGAATATAGAGGCTAAGGTGATTTTCTGATCCCTGTCAGTAGGGAAAGGGGTACTTTAAGCATGAATTAAAAGGAATTAATGCATTTGGACATGGTATACGTAAAAGAATTCATAAATTTCACTCGTGTTCTGATGGTCACTGTACTTCATGGACGCTGAAGCTTTGATTTTAGACAGACTGAGAGATGCCAGGAGGCTATTTCAGCAGATTTGGGTGTAAAAAGTGGTGTATCTCATAAGCGCAATAATAAAGCAGGTGAAAACTGAAGCAGTTTTAAGCAAATGAAGGTTCTGCCTTTTTCTGAATGCTGATGGAAGGAGGGTAAAAGTTTGGCCCCAGCTGGGTAGTAGCCAGACTCCCATAGTATTTGCTTAACAGCAGCGCCTGTTAAAAACAAGAATCCAAATCTGTTTAAGGTATTTTTCCTTAGCGTGGTAGCACTTCAGAATTTTGCATAATGCTCTAAAGATGCAGAGAAGTATTATTATCTCCATTTTACAACTGGGTAACAGAAATACTGACACTTCACTGAAATTATGCATAAAAACCTGCCAGAATATAAAACTAAAATTAGATCTTTTCAGTCCTCCATTAGCTTCTTTAGTGCCACTAGCAACTATTTTTCAAATCAGTATGCTGAGTTGCATTGATTGTGGTGTCAGATTACATTGTCTCCAGAATCAACATCAGGATCAAAAAAAAAGAAAGTAGGTGTAAACTATGTAAAGAATGACACACTCGATGCACAGTATGGAAGAACTGCTTCCTCTGCCGAGCTGCAAATACAAATCGGAAGTTCCCAGCCTGCTGCCAATCCACTCAAAGAACTCATTGAATTCCACATAAGCCTCGACTAAGATATTTTTATATTATGTTGTGTTTTTTAAACTGTGAGGTTGCCAGGAAGAGAGGATTGTCCTTGTACGTTCCAGGGCCTGCCTGTTTTCTGGCACTAGATGAAGTGGAAATGAAGCAGGTTATGCTCAGCTCTGGCATTGTTTCTTGTCATGTCAAAGAGGTTATTATATTATGTAAAAAAATCAGAAAAAAAGGTTGATTCACTATTAATAAGCTAGACATGGAGAAATATTTTGACAGTCATTTAATCTGGAGCTGATTCACTTTTGCACGAGAGATTTACAGTTCACCTGTTTTATGGATTATTGGCCCACTACACTGGTTTTATTGCTTGGCTGTAAAGCAGTTGCTCATGACTAAGAGTAGTCTAGAGTAGAGGATCACTATATCCAGACTTCTATTTGAGTTACATGAAATTTTTGCCTTGTTTTCTTTTAATTTGCCATTTTGTTGTTGTTGTTTAGAAACCAGGATTGGGGAGTTTGTCTACTTCATGGTTTGTTCTGTTTGTTTTGCTTTAATATAGTCCAAAACCCAAAACTTTGGTTCATTTCCTAATTCCCTTGTTTTTGTAGGTTTTTTGGAGGGGATTTTTGTTGATTTGGGGTATTTTTTTTCCTGTGTGGTTTTTTTTTTTTTCCCACTCTGCATTTTAAATAATGAGGTTTGGGAGAAATTATTTTGCCAAAATTTGAAATCCATCAAACATTATGAGCTAAAATCACACCTCATGTGATTTTGCTGCGTTCATTAATGCTGTGCCAGAGATTAATTTGGCCTCCTGAGTTCTTATTTTGGCAATGAAAATAAATTATTAAGATTCGTATTCTTGGAACTGCATACCTTTCTTAGTAAAATTGTAAAATAAGATAAAATAATGAATATTTAACAATAACTTTGCAAAATCCATCCTTTCACCACACTGTTTCTTTAAAATATTATTTAAGGGGCCATTATAGAGAAGGTCATAGAATCAGATGGATTTTTCACCTGTGCCTTTAGTTTTCTCTCTTTTTGTACCTGGCATTACCTTCTCCCAGCTCTGTTGTGAAACACTAATAACATTATTTTTCCTCTTTCTCAGACATCAAAAAGCCTATTGAGCTTCTCCAGAGAAGTTCACACTAGAGATATATGAGAAACAACAATGTTTTTTTGACATTCTGTCCAATGATAAAACCATGTCATTTATCATTTTCCATTCTTTAAGCGAACTGGATAAGGATTTTTAATCGATAGTTGCCACCTCTAATTGCATCCTTTGTTTTTCCTGTCTCTCTGGATTCCTACTAAATCATTTAAAAATCATATGCTCTACCATTACTCATAAGAGTACATTGAAAATACTGAAACCCCTAGGTGTCTTGTAAACAGATGGATAGAATTTTAACAGAATGGCACACTTTTTAGGTTTTGGTACAAATATACTCATTTACTTTTTTTTGGTGGAAACCTTGGTTGTATATTCAATATTTACATTTACTTAAATAACCAAAAAGGTTAAGGATTATTTTAACCTTACACTAACAACACTAACAACGTGTAGTCATGCTGATAATGATCTCTGGAAGAAGAGGCTTCCTATTGAGCAGTTTGCTCAAAAAGTGACAGTATAAACCTAACAAGCACAGCTGAATGTATTTCTGCTTATTGAAATTTTTTCTTGAAAATTAACCTTTAAAAATAACATAGCTTTGAAAAGCTGGAAGATTTTTACTTTTAGCTATCATTGGTTTTTTGTTAGGTAAACATTAATACCAGTAGGTGGAAATGAAGTGTTTGGTTTTTTTCTCCCTCTCATTTGATGCTAAAATTCCACCAGTGAAGTATGGTCATAAAATGGTCACTTGTGCTGTCATAAAACTGTGTTTTTCAATCTCATCATAATCAATCAAACACAAGCTCTTGTTCAGCATAAAAAAATACATTGAGGTCTGAGAATGAATTACTAATCTTTTCCTGCTAAGTCGCAAAGTATTATTTATAAAACTTACAGTATATGCCAAATGTTAATATAATTAGATCATAATAAACTAAATTTTATGAATGTTAATAATTCTGGATAAAAATGGAAATGACCAATTATTTCTTTTTTTAAAGTTTACACTGTATCTGCATGTAAAGACAAGTTACAAGAATACATGATAAATTATTAAATCTGTAATGTTATGACAATTTTGGTATAATTCTTTTCAAAGTCACTGCTATATCATGGTAGTCTCGAAAAGTTCAAAAGGTATTAAGATACTGTCAATTTTAGTTATAGATTAAACAATATTATTTTTATTCTCTCTAAAAGACTTATGTCAAAATCTGTAATCTTGATCATCTTATCAGTGTCATATAAACCTGCATTAATTTGCCAGATGTTGTCAATTTGTAATTTACACTTTCAAATAATATACTAATTTTAAATGTTACCTCATCAGAATTATAAAAGGGGTTTCTTCAGTCTATTATTGTTGAATAATAAAAAGCAAAGTGACATGTTGCTAGTATGATTTTTGACAGCATTTATAATAAGAAATAGTTAATCTTACTGGATTTAGTAGATCATGTGCATGAATGCTACTGTCCCAGTTTAAATTTCATATTAAATCTGGATAATTAGATAAAATTAATATACTATAAAAGAATAAACTTGTTATTTGCCAGAGTAGGCTAGAGATAGAGCTAATTAGTTCCCTAACATGCACATTATCAATGAAATTCATAACATGATGCAAAACCTTCAGCTTCATCTAAAGCAGTTTATTTTATTTGTCCAGTGAACTCCTAATGTACCCAAATGGGTCCATCAATTTACAATGGCAAAAAAGCAAGAAGAAAAAGAAATACTTTTTTTTTTTTTTTAATCACATATCTGACAGTTGCTTTTTAAAAAGTTGCTTAAGGCTTTCATTGACATAATGATGTAGAGAGTGTCATCTAGATGTAGATCATTCTGCACACAATTGGGTAGGCATTTATTTATTTTGAGTATGAGAGTGAGAGGAATTATTTGCCCTTGAGGCTACTCTTTTGATCTAGAATGAAATTACAGTTGTAGCTATAATCTTCATTGTCAAAGTATATTTTTTCTTTCCATCAAGTAAAGAGTGGATGGATCACATAGTTAGCACAGTGGCAGATTCATGGGATCTGCGCCTGTTTCCTCCACAATTAAATGTACTTCGGCCAATATGAGTTCAAGATGACTATGTCCAAGAGTTTAGAGCAATAGAGTTGATAATCCTTTCAGATAGCAAAAAGAGTCATTTGAACTATAGTTTCAGTATGTTCATCTCTCTAGTCAGAGAGACATTGCATTTTTCTGTGTTCAGCAAAACATCTTTGTTGGCAGAAGGAGTATGATTCTTTTTTAATCCTGCAATACTGTTGTTAGAGAAAATATTATTAAAATGGATGTCTCTTTCACTGTAATAAACCATAAAGCTACTATCACTAATGAAAGAGTTATCTGTGCTGTGATTACAAAATAAATATTGTTTTGATTTAGTGTTTTTAGTCAGAATTCTGCCTTGGATACTGTTTTGGACTTTCCTAAAGCCATTGAAATAAAAGCAATTTTTATTTATCTATTATTCTGAAAAATTATCTATTTCTACTTTTTCTTTTTTTTTTTTTCATTTAAAAGGGAAAGAGAAAAGAATGGTTCCTGTATTTCAGTCTCTTGGAACAGCACACCTGCGCTGGTGATTCCCTGCAGGCAGGTAATTTAGGATTATGGAATCCCGTAAATGTTTGGAAGGGACGTGTGAGGGTCTCCTATTCCAGACTACCTCCTGAAATGGGAACACCAGGCAGGGCAGCTGGAGTGCTGTGTACGTGAATGTTGAAAAACTCCAAGGGTGGGGGTTCCACAGACTCTCTGGGCAGCCTGGCCATTGCTACAGTACCCTTGAAATGAAAAGTATGTTCCTAATGGCAAGCAGAGATCAAGACAACAGCAGGACTGACTCAACTGCAGGCGCCAATGTGTGTTGTTTTACAGTGTGCCGTGCTATGGAAGCCGTTTAAATTAGCCTTAACAGTGGAAGAACTGCCCGCAGTATTCTCCCCAGTTGTTCATTTGAAGCATTCCACATGATCTGAAGAAATCTGAAGCATGATCTTTCCTGCTGAGGGACCCTGGTCCAGCTGAGCTGCTTCCACAGAACCTCATTGTCTTCTCATTGGTAGTTTGCTTCACTTCTATGTGCACTCAGACAATTTTCCGTGGAGAGCTTATTTAAAAGGCACAATACAATGTTGAGGCTTTTTGTCCTTTGGAACAGGAGCTGTGTCCCTTACAATATGCACCAGGTTGGCAATTCACTCACATATCACTAATAATTATAAGCCTGTGAGAAAGAATGTAATCTTTCTGTGCAAGATAGGCACAAAGTAGTACAATTAAATAGAATTTGTAAATGCTTTATAAAGTGGAGAAAAAAATCACATTTCAGGCAAGCCATCTCGCTAGTAGTGTCAAGCTAAAATGGTATTTTAAATGCAGTTTGTCTTCTCTAAGTGCCTTCTTAAATATTTTCCTCTTGCCAACTGCAATATTTAGCACTTCAGGCATCACAACAAAGCACGTATAATAACAATCATTGATAAATTTCCTTTTAAAAAGTCAATGAAATATAATTACATTTCACTACTTATGCTTTGAAATTTGTCACAAAAAAGGTTTGATTGCTCAAATTCACAATTAAATATTTAAACAATTACGAAATTATACAATTTTATGTTTTTTACAGTGCACTATTGTGTTCTAAACTTTATTTTTTTTTTTATGTTCAATTTCAACCTCACCAGGGGGGACTCTATGATGTGTAGCATTTGGCAGAGGGAAGAGCATGGCAACTGAAGTACTGAAGAGATACTGTAGTGACACCAACCAATACGAAGCATTTGTTTTCTTTTTTCTTCAAATTTAAAATTCTTGCCTATTTTTATCCGTTACGAAAACCACACAGCCACTTGTTGAAATATTGTTGACTGGCAAACTGGTAGCAATGGATGAGGAGAAGGCTGAGGTACTCAACAACATTTTTGCCTCAGTCTTCACTGGGGGAGCAAAGTCCCTCCCACTGTAAGAGAAGATCACATTTGTGACCACCTGAGGAACCTGAACGTACACAAGTCTATGGGACCTGATGAGATGCATCCCAGAGTCCTGAAGCAATTGGCTGATAGAGTTGCCAAGCCACTCTCTGTGATATCTGAAAAGTCATGGCAGTCAGGTGAAGTCCCTGGGGACTGCAAAAAGGGAAACATTGCACCCATTTTTCAAAAGGGTAGGAAGGAGGACCCTGGGAACTACTGACCTGTCAGCCCCACCTCTGTGCCTGGGAAGATCAGGGAACAGATCCTCCTAGAAGCTATGCTGAGGCACATGGAGGACAGGGAGGTGATTGGAGACAGGCAGCATGGCTTCACCAAGGGCAAGTCCTGCCTGACCAACCTAGCGGCCTTCTACGATGGAGTGACTACATGAGTGGACAAGGGAAGAGCTACGGACTTTGTCTATCTGGACTCCTGTGAGGCCTTTGACACAGTCCCCCACAACATCCTTCTCTCTAAATTGGAGAAATACAGATTTGATGGGTGGACTGTTCAGTGGATGGGGAATTGGTTGGATGGGCACATCCAGAGGGTAGTGGTCAATGGCTCAATGTCCAGATGGAGACTGGTGACAAGTGGTGTCCCTCAGGGGTCCGTATTGGGACCAGTACTCTTTAATATCTTCATCAGTGACATAGACAGTGGGATCGAGTGCACCCTCGGCAAGTTTGCAGATGACACCAAGCTGAGTGGTGGAGTGGACACGTCTGAGGGATGGGATGCCATCCAGAGGGACCTGGACAAGCTCAAGAAGTGGGCCTATGTGAATGTCAGGAGGTTCAACAAGGCCAAGTGCAAGGTCCTGCACCTGGGTTGGGGCAGCCCCCGGTGTCAATACAGGCTGGGGGATGAAGGGATTGAGAGCAGCCGTGCCAGGAAGGACTTGGGGGTGGATGAAAAGCTGGATATGAGCTGACAATGTGCGTTCGCAGCCCAGAAAGCCAACTGTATCCTGGGCTGCATCAAAAGAAGCGTGGCCAGCAGGTCAAGGCAGGTGATTCTGCCCCTCTACTCCGCTCTCATGAGACCCCACCTGGAGTCCTGCATCCAGCTCTGGAGTCCTCAGTACAAGGAAGACATGGACCTGTTGGAGCGGGTCCAGAGGAGGGCCACAGAAATGATCAGAGGGATGGAACACCTCTCCTATGAAGACAGGCTGAGAGTTGAGCTTGTTCAGCCTGGAGAAGAGAAGGCTCAGGGGAGACCTTATTGCAGCCTTCCAGTACCTAAAGGGGGTCTATAAGAAAGCTGGGGACAAACTTTTTAGTAGGGCCTGTTGCAATAAGACAAAGGGTAATGGTTTCAAACTAAAAAAGGGGAGATTGAGACTAGATATAAGGAAGTTATTTTTTACAATGTGGGTGGTGAAACACTGGAACAGGCTGCCCAGAGAGGTGGTAGAAGCCTCATCCCTGGAAACATTCAAGGTCAGGCTGGACGGGGCTCTGGGCAACCTGATCTAGTTGAAGATGCCTCTGCTTATTGCAGGGGGGTTGGACTAGATGACCTTTAAAGTTCCCTTCCAACCTAAACTATTTTATGATTCTATGATATCTCAGGAACCCAGGATTCCCTGTGAAATAAAAGGAAGCTGAAGGTAATTGGCACTTTTCATAAGTTAAGTATCTTTTTCTCCTTCATACTGTTAGTATTTTATACTCTAAACCTCTTCATGTTTCAATCCATGTGTAGAATCTTGACTCTGAAAAGGCACTATGAGCTTAAAATCAATTTCTTGAAGTGAGAAGATTGATAGTCTAAGAAACAAAGTCCAATAGGCACTAACAATGAAAACTTCTCCTCCCTGTCTTGCCAAACACCTGAGCTGAGGCAAATATCTCTGCAGAGGAAAAAATAACTTCTGAGTCCAATTGGTCTTGATCCTCTCTTTTGAGATTGTTCACAAAGCTCTCATTCAAGTTCTTCTACAAAGCTAAAGATTTTACCCTGTGAGTACTGTATATGAAGACTGGAATTTGGCCACCAGTTCATGTTGTATCGGCTCATCAGTCTACAACTGAACAGTCAGTTGAGTGTGATGGGAAGGGATGGACCGGAGAGGAAGAGCTGATGCTCAGGCAAGAGCTAACTGTTCTCTGACAGGAGGTGGCGTCTATTCCAGTCATACTGAATTCTTCCCAGGGCACAGATCATGGCAGGGATATGTTCTCTCTGTGCTACTGCAAGATAAATGGTGACTCAGGCAAAACTGGTCAGGGAAATCCACTACAGAGTTCAGACAAAACAGAGCAAAAGCAGTCTGTTCATTCAAGTCCCAAAACATAGAGTGTACCATAACTAGCCCGTTAAAACAAAGATGAGGTCTTACTTTGTCTGCCATTTGTATTACACAATAACTAAATCTCAGTCTAGATTAATTGAACAGATTAGCAGGATATATTTGCTACCCTTATCGCCTGTTCTTGGAGGAATTATAGTGAAAATTGTTTCTCTAGCATTACTTTCTCCTGTATTTCTGCAAAGTATCTATTTAAAGTGAAAAAAAATAGAACTGAATGAAATTGAAATTATACATGCACACTCACTCTCATGCACACACACACACACATTCTATGTGACTTTGGAAATATCGGTAATTATGTCTCCAGATGCACTGGAACAGCAGGGCAAAAAGCAAGGCTATAGACACAGATTATTAAAAACACGAAAAGCATCAGATTGTAACTTAGATCCAAATTTGGCTTCATCAGCTAAAAAGGCCATACTAGATTGTGACTTGTAAGATGAGATTTTTACAAAATATTTTTTCTCATTAGGAAAGACCAGTCCATAGTGAAGTCTTGCAGAGAAATGGACATTTAAAATAGCAACAAAAGATGTTTTATTAACAATCTAGTTTCAGTGATGAACAGAATACAAAAAAAACTTCAGTCCTGAGATCAGAGGATTCCATTTCTAAAGGAAGCTTTTATGATGAGAAGGGAAGTATCTCCGGAAAAACAAATGAATGTGCAAAAACAGAGAGGTTCTTGGAACAGCACACAAATGAATGAGAACTCACATTAGGATGTAGTGGCATACCTCAGCAAGAAATAAAGATTGAAATGCCAAACAAGTTTCTTGCTGCTCCCCTTATATGCATGGGCTCTTTAAACTATGTGTGGAGAAAGGGAAGCAACAGACTGAAACCTTAACTTAGATCTTTGTTAAAGCCGTTGCAAGTGGTTAGCTTTTGGTTTCCAAATGTTCCCTCTCTCCAAGCCTACCTTCTCAAAATCCTTTTGAAACTCTGATTATCTGAAAGATGTTTTTATTTTTAGCCTTTCTTCTTCCTACTATTTTTTTTTTTTTCCAGAGTAAGAAATACATGGAAAAATAGGGAGATGAATATATGGTATAAGTAAAACCATGTCTTTCTAAATACATATGTGTGCACACACATACACATTCTAGAAATGTTTAGAATGCAAGAAAGGTGCATCAGTAAATTACAGGGTGTTTTTTTGTTCAGGATCCATATTAGTCCAGAAGTGCAATCTCAGATTTTATATTTGAGTTAAAAATCATATTTAAAAATACCAATTAAATAATAATGACAATCTCTTCTTCTTATTCCACCATGAAATTTTTTATTAATGGAGAAGAAATTAGATATCACCTTCACCTTTTTTCTTGTGGCTAAACATTATTGATACTAGAACTGAAAATCTGTCCTTTCTCACTGGAGTATCTCACAGGAATCTATGCAGTCCTATAGCTAAACTTCATCTGGTAGCCAAATTAGTTAGTTTAATTGTTACACTAGAGGCCACTCATGCTTTCCTACATTACATTGCAGCCAAACATATAGGCATGTCTGCACTGAGATTTCAGATATTAATTTGTTCAGCTAAGAGAAGCATTAGTGCAATTATCTATAAAACTCTTTGTTCACATTAGGTAGTTGTGAATCAGGTCTTACAAATGTCTAGAAAGTTCATTTGAGTTCATGGTAAGCTATCTCTCATCATTTTTAGAGAAAGATGATTTATCATTATGGGCACAGCTACATACTTGTATATCTAATCACCTTCTGGATGAGAGGTCACTTGCATTTGGACAGTTTAGAATATATAGGAAGGTTGTGACAGCTTGCACCAGATCCATTATTCAGACATTTCCTAGCTTTCTCTCTTACTGGCAGTTGTATGAAGAAACTCTCTTCTCCTAATGTTGTGGAACAAATGTCATGGAAATTATGTCCTGTAGTTATATTTTGTCTTACTTGTTTAAAAAAAAAAATGCTATATGGGATGATGTTTGGTTTGATGTGAATCAACTGTTAAATCTGTTTACCTGATAGACAGCATAGAATAGAATAAATTGAATGTTGTTGCACCATAAAAGCATTATGTAATTGGAGCATCTGCTTTCTACCCTATGTAGTCTTAGGAAGGCAAGGCCAATTAATATATTACACGTAATCACACAGAAACTAAATGTTCAAAAAATACCAAGATGTGGGAATGTGTTTTGAAATGCTGACTGCTTGATGGCTAAAGTGCAGAATAGGCAGGCTTAAATAATTCTGTAGTAAATAGAAAGAAATGGCTTTGAAAAGGGAAATTCTCTCATGGATTGAAACTTTTCTCACTCTGTGCCACATATCACATCAGAGTGTCTTTCTATATTCATGCAACCCAAATAAAATATTAGAAAGTACAAAAGTTTTTCTGAGGTTAAGAATCTGAAAGTGTTTTTAAAGCTGAGCAAAATAATTGTAATTTAACACTATTTTCAAGTTTCTGAGATGGGGAAGTGCTGAAGGAAGAACTGTAGATTTCAGAGATCTGAAATAATGGCTAATAAGGCCATCTCTCTATCTATACCACATTGTTGCTTGCAGTGAATTATCTAGCTCATTGTCCTGTTATTTGGGGCAAACTCCACAAACTGAAGCTTCCACCACTTAAAACTTTATGAATCAGTCAAGACAAGGCCTTATGGGGGCATATATTCTGATATTAATGTCACTTTATCCTTCAGAGTAATATGCAAAAAATAGAAATAAGTAGATGTAGAGAAACATGGTATCTGCTGGGAATTAACTGTTCAAAGAAGGAAAGTAGATTACTGCAGCCCTTGATAAGGTGCATCTTCATTATTTCTGTCTCTGACTCAGATTGGTTTTCATGTTTGCTGTCCACGCTGCCCCTAAATCTCTTTCAGTGTGCCAGCTTTCATAGTTCCTCCCAATCATACTGTCCTGGTTTTGGTTTATTTTTCCCCAGATGTATTAGCCTGTGCTTTTCTATGTCTGTTTTGTTATTTCCTGCCTGTGTTTCTCAGACTTCCCGGGTCCCTGCTGTTGTTGTCCTCAGTCAGTATATAGTACTTCCCCATTTAATACCATATGTGAATTTATTTCTGCTCTTTGCTCATCTTCAAATCATTAATGAAAGTGCTAAATAACAACAGACCTAATATTACAGCTGACACAAAAAAGTACCTAGGAAAGTTCACATGACCATTCATGAATTATTATCTATATAGAGCTTTTCTATTAGCATTACATTTTTGTTCCAATTACAAAAAAATTGTGCAGGTATAAAATTGCACACATGCTATCTAAATGCTTACATTAAAGATACACAAATATTATAATACTTGTGCTTCTGCATTCTAAGAAAAAAATCACCTGCTTCTGGACAGTTAATTGAACTAGTAATTACTTTTGAACATGTGGGTTGGTTGTTTCCTGCTTGAAATAATTACCCAATGAAGCCTATACCACGGCTACCAGCAGGAAGCTAACAACTGGTGTGTTGGTGAAAAGAGTTTATAAAGCATTCCTACGCTTATTTTTGTCTTTTTTTTTTCTTTTTTTTTTCTTTGCCAGACGGAGGAACAGATGGATGTGTAATGCACACAAAAACTAAGTACACGATCTCAGCTCTCAACCAGCAGCCACAGTGAAATGTACAAAAATCAGTTGTAGCTACTCTACAGTTGTTGGCTGCAAAGGGATTGACACATTGCTCTAAAACCAAATTTCTGAAGTGAATATTTCATTTTCATCTTCCAAAAGCTCAATTAGAAAGTTTATTTCTAAGCAGGAGAACTATCACCATCATTAGTGTGATTTATGGTTGCAAATCACTAGATAAGTGATAGCACACTTGATTCATTAATTGTTTAAGGTTCATTTTATGACTTTTGATAGGTGTTCTGTACTTGTGCTATGCTCTCTCTCATATTTCTAAAATCTCTGTGTTTCGTATTTATTTGTTCTTCTCAGTGGTTGTATGCACTATGATTAGAATGCTGATTTTCAGTAACGATAGTTTAACTTTCAAGTATAATCATATATGTTAATTTTTTTTCTCCTATACATGCACTATTCCCTCATTCCCAATATAATTGACATTTCAGTCTCAGCACAGTAAGAACACAATCACAGTTGTAAATGCATTGTCAGATTGTGCTTGGGTTTGCCAAAACTGTTCCTATATTAATTTGGGGTCATTGACTGTTAACAATATGAAATGTCATGAATATGAACTAAATCAATGTGATTACCACAGTGGAAAAATTAATCACCTAGCTTGTCTTTATCATTTGACTACCAACAGATAGGAATCTATAAACATAAAGGCAACTAAAAAGTACCTAGGTATGCTCTTGCATATTTATCCTCTTGATAATAATATCTTTGAAAAGAAGGCCATAAGGGACACATTCAACTTTTGATGTAAAAAACTGAGACGTGAAAAAAGATTAAGTAAATGAACATAATTTACAATCCTTTTTCTAACTCATAATAAATATTCATAATGTTAAGTCATAAAATACTTCAGTAAAGAGTCAAGAAATAAGTAGGGAAGGCGTAAGGGAACAAACGAAAAGCAAGCTGGAAGGCTTTTATACTGGTAACATGGAGCCTTTTTTGTTTCCATGATCACCTGCAGGAAAAATTTAGATATGCACAAGAAGACATGATAAGCATTTAAGGGGATTATGTCTGGAAAACAAAGCCAAAAGCTTTTGGTAGTATTTGTGTTACAAAAAAAAACAAACTAGGATAATATATTTGAATGTGTAACTGAATTGTAAAGCCAAGATAATAAGACAGAAGTCAAATCAGTTGATGAACGATTCTGTATTAAAAAATAAAAGGAAAAGGATTGTGAAAAATAAATGGCAAACTCTAAAAGGCAATAGATAGTGGATTCATCATAGGTGCATAAAGTTTCATAAATATTTTCTCTTATTTCTATATGAAATGTTACATTGTTGCTTACACTGCTCAGTGATCATTTTTGTAATTGATTTTCATTACCATAAAATAATCACATCCTACTTTTCAGTGCAACCAGATCAAGATCCATGAGTAGTGCCTGAAACAAAGTTTCAAAGTCACATGAATGTCTAGCTGTAGGAACATATGTGTAGGTTTGAAAGTGGGTATTTCCTGGCAGAATTGCTCTCAAGTTTACTTACTATGGATAAAGGAACACTGTAATTTGACATCTGAAGAATCAAATAACTGTAGAGCTCATATAACAAAGTCAATGCTACCTACAGAATGCTTTAGAAATAAATAATGAATGTGCCACATGAAAAAAAAAAGGAAAAAATGAGAAAGAAAGCAATATTATCATTAATATATTATTAATATTCTTAATTTGATAATATTCCACATACTAAATGAGCTGTTAACATTTTCAGAACTTTGTCATTGAAGAATTGTTGACAAATGACAAATGTTCTTAAAAATCAAAGCAAGACAGAAAAATGAAATATGACTTGGCATCTTTTCAATATTTCCAAAGCAGAAGTTAGGCAGAATTTGACCTCTCTTTTCTGGCGAAGTTTGGGAGAGACATCTGGGAATCAATTTGTGTTGGCATCTTATGCACAATTTGGTAATCATATTTTAAACAATGCATATTTTAAATGGTTCCTTTGTGGCAGTGCAGGAAAATATTGCATATATTTTTTGCTGTAATGTAGTATTACCAGATATTTAACCTATCTTAAATGATACTGATAGATTTGGTCATAAAAGAACTATGGATTATGTGTATTATAAAAATGAATTATTTTTTCTGATGACTACCTGGCACTAAAAAAAAAATCAGAGTCCCTTTCTTGAGGATTATAATAATATCATTGACTACTACCAGAAAAACTAGTTTAACCTCTATGTATATTCAGACAAGCCATTTTATAGACTAAATATGTTCTTAGTGTGCCTCATATGCTTTTTTTCTATGCAGTAAATTTAAAGGATGGTTTGTAGAATTTCTTTGTGGATTAAGGCAGCAACAAAGGTTCCTGCCCTAAATTGGTCCTTTTTTATTTGTGGAAAGATAATAATAAAAATACTTATTTCCTTCATTAGTCGCTTGGGAATCATTGTAAGTCTCCCTTAATATAATGATATGAATGCGCTCAGATGATTTAATATTCATGTATTTTTCTACAGTCTTTCTTTAAACCTAATCAAAATATCAGAATAATATGAGCAGCACTCCCATTGGCAATAGCATATAACTGCTATACTTTCTTAAGAGAACTCATTTCCTCTTCCATCTACCATCTTCTTACTTCTTTTCATACACCAAGTTTCAGTTCAGGATTTCAGAAATTCCGTGTGTGACAACTGTTCATGCCATCACCACTCCTGAGAACAGTAACTTACAGTAAATGTTATGGCTAGTTACAGTCTGTAGCAGAAAAAGACATTTGAATGGGCAAATGCTAATTCATACCTGTGCTTTATTGAGTATATAGTAACAATTTTGAATATGAATTTGCTTTACACTTCCTCTTGAATATTTACCACTAACATGGTCTGTTTGTCCCATTGTCGTCAGCTGCTTGTAGCTTCGGTTTATTTACAAAGGTTCAGTTTAGCGACACTCCTTTTTAACAATTCTCACCCTCCTTAACATCCAGTAACTTTAATATCCTATACACTCAACTTACATTGACAGCTGGGGACCAGGAAAAGACTAAAAAGAATGCAGATCTATATTTTGCAATCAACAAATCCCTCTTTCATCCATGGACAGGTATGTTTTAAAAAATAATAACTGTACCCATTCCTAGTTTTATTTGGCTTAGAACGTTTCCTCTATTAGTGCAGCTTTTGGTAGCTTGTCTCTTTTATAACTGCTAAAAGATTCAAAGCTTCTACTGAGCACTACTTTTATTGTCAGTCCCCAATGTCACCAATGACTCTGAGAAGTCGACCTAATTACTCCCTAGATCAATTCCCAACTCTGAGAACACATGTTCATAGACCACCTCTGTTAGACACACCTGAACATGCAATGAATGAGTATTAATAATCAATAGATTTCTTCCACGGAAAATTCATGACTGTAACTCAGCATAATTCCATTATGAGACCCAAATCCAGGATCTGAAAACTGGGTTAACCTTGATGGAAAAAGCTGAGAAAAGAATAATGAAATATTTTAAAATATTTTGGGGTTTTAACACTGTGGATATTTTAGGGTCTAATCATGAATTAGTACACATTTTTATTAGTGACTCGGTAAACTGAACAATTCAAAACTTTTAATACACTCTGAGTTTCCTGGTGCAGTGGAGGCTTATGAGTTCCCCACTTAAAGAATTCAAATTCAAAGTACTGCTTCAAAAATAGCTCTAAAATTAATAGATAAACAACATATAGCTGAAGACTGAAGGAGTATTAGTGTACAGTACTTTAGTATCATAGAATCATAGAATGGTTTGTGTTGGAAGGGACCTTTAAGGGTCATCTAGGCCAACCCCCCTGCAATGAGCAGGGTCATACACAACTAGATCAGGTTGCCCAGAGCCCCATGCAGCCTGACCTTGAATGTTTCCAGGGATGGGCATCTGCCACCTCTCTGGGCAACCTGTTCCAGTGCTTCACCACCCTCATGGTAAAAAACTTCTTCCTTATGACTAGCCTGTATCTCCCTTCCTTTAGCTTAAAACCATTACCCTCACCACCCTCACTGTCAAAAATTACTTCCTTATATCTAGTCTAAATCTCCCCTTTTTTAGTTTGAAACCATTACCCTTTGTCCTATCGCAACAGGCCCTACTAAAAAGTTTTTCCCCAGCTTTCTTATAGGCCCCCTTTAAGTACTGAAAGGCTGCAATATGGTCTCCCTGGAGTCTTCTCTTCTCCAGGCTGAACAAGCCCAACCCTCTCAGCCTGTCTTCATAGGAGAGGTGCTTCATCCCTCTGATCATTTTAGTAGCCCTCCTCTGGACCCACTCCAGCAGGTCCATGTCCTTCTTGTGTTGGGGGCTCCAGAGCTGGACGCAGGACTCCAGGTGGGGTCTCACCAGAGTGGAGTAGAGGGGCAGAATCACCTGCCTTGACCTGCTGGCCACGCTTCTTTTGATGCAGCCCAGGACACAGTTGGCTTTCTGGGCCGCGAACGCACATTGTCAGCTCATGTCCAGCTTTTCATCCACCAGTATCCCCAAGTCCTCCTTGGCAGGGCTGCTCTCAATCCGTTCATCCCTCAGCCTGTATTGACACCGGGGGTTGCCCCAACCCATGTGTAGGACCTTGTGACATTCAAAGGGAACCACTTCTTGAGCTTGTCCAGGTCCCTCTGGATGGCATCCCATCCCTCAGGCATGTCCACCGCACCACGCAGCTTGGTGTCGTCTACAAACTTGCCGAGGGTGCACTCGATCCTGCTGTCTATGTCACTGATGAAGATATTAAAGAGTACTGGTCCCAATACGGACCCCTGAGGGACACCACTTGTCACCCATCTCCATCTGGACATTGAGCTGTTGACCACTACCCTCTGGATGTGCCCATCCAACCAATTCCCCATCCACCGAACAGTCCACCCATCAAATCTGTATTTCTCCAGTTTAGAGAGAAGGATGTTGTGGGGGACTGTGTCAAAGGCCTCACAGGAGTCCAGATAGACAAAGTCCGTAGCTCTTCCCTTGTCCACTCATGTAGTCACTCCATCGTAGAAGGCCGCTAGGTTGGTCAGGCAGGACTTGCCCTTGGTGAAGCCATGCTGCCTGTCTCCAATCACCTCCCTGTCCTCCATGTGTCTCAGCATAGCTTCTAGGAGGATCTGTTCCCTGATCTTCCCAGGCACAGAGGTGGGGCTGACAGGTCGGTAGTTCCCAGGGTC
Organism: Phoenicopterus ruber ruber; assembly: GCA_009819775.1. Classification (NCBI taxonomy): domain Eukaryota; kingdom Metazoa; phylum Chordata; class Aves; order Phoenicopteriformes; family Phoenicopteridae; genus Phoenicopterus; species Phoenicopterus ruber. The sequence continues at coordinate 39,427,327 of CM020218.1, forward strand.
CTCCTTCCTACCCTTTTTAACCACGGGTGCAATGTTTCCCTTTTTGCAGTCCCCAGGGACTTCACCTGACTGCCATGACTTTTCAAATATCACAGAGAGTGGCTTGGCAACTCTATCAGCCAATTGCTTCAGGACTCTGGGATGCATCTCGTCAGGTCCCATAGACTTGTGTACGTTCAGGTTCCTCAGGTAGTCACGAGCCTGATCTGATCTTCTCTTACAGTGGGAAGTACTTTTCTTCCCTAGTCCCCATCTTGCAGCCCATCCACTCGAGAGGTGTGGGAAGAGAGACTGCCAGTGAAGACTGAGGCAAAAACGTTGTTGAGTACTTCAGCCTTCTCCTCGTCCATTGATACCAGTTTGCCACTCCTGCTCATCAGGAGGAGTACACTTTCTTTGACCTTCCTTTTCTGGCTGACATACCTGTAGAAGCCCTTCTTGTTATTCTTTGCATCCCTTGCCAAGTTCAGTTCCATCCGCGCCTTGTCCTTCCTGACCCCGTTCCTATACAACCAGGCAGTGTCCCTATCCTCTTCCCAGGATACCTGTCCCTGATTCCACTGCCTGTGCATTTCCTTCTTGCCCTTTAGTTTGACCAGCAGGTCTTGACTCAGCCATGCTGGTCTCTTGCCTTCCTTGCCTGATTTCTTGCACCTGGGGACCGAGAGCTCTTGCGCTCTATGGAAAGCATCCTTAAAGATCTGCCAGCTAAGTATCAGACAGTATATACCAAAATTATGGGTCAAATATGAAAAGATACCATCATAACTTGGATGTTCCTAGTGGACGTCAACATGTCAATCAGAGGAAGATGCTAAAATTCAGTGGTATTTTAACTAAATGACAAAGTTGTGAAAATTTGGCAATTGCAGATTTTTACATATGGCAGTGTTTTCACTGAAGCCTAAATCAGTGAATTTTTATTAAAGGTTACATTTTAAAATATGTCCACATCCCATTTTTCATAATAACCTCTTGGAACTTGTATTCCCAGAGGGAAGGCTTTGGACCCAGATGACTTTATACGAACTGTGGATTTTAGTTGCACTTTCATAATTAAGCTAAGTTGCACTTTCATAATTAAGTTCTAGAGTAGTTGTAAGCTACCCATGTACAGCTTGTTCCTTTTGCTCTAGACATTTTTGACTGTTCTTTACACAGACTGTGTTCCAGTAGGTACCAGCATGAACCAAGGAAAAGGACTGAAATGATACAGAATTAGACAAGTATCCCCTTACTAAGGTAACACTTTCTGCACTGATCAATTTAGGATAGAAATGCAGGGAACTAGGACACGTTGCTGAAGCCGAAGAGAAATAAGGAGGAGAAGCATTTGGGCTAGGAAGTGGAAGGAAAATGCCAAGGGGCAATTTTCCCTGACACAGAGCAGGAACATGTACATGGTGTGCTAATTTTCAGCCACTGCACAAAAAATTAAGTGTAGGAAATACTAACTGACCTCTATGGGTTTACTCTTTGAGAAAAAAGGTCTATTCACGAAATCAAGAAACTGAATTAATGTAACAAATTAGGGCTACTATTCTGTGCATTCAGATACTTCATTAAGTGGAAGTGAACTCACAGAAACATTCACTTCTGTTTGCACACTTCTTCCTTCATAAAGAGCATTGAAAATCTTGCCCTGAAAGTCCAGAGGATTTTCTGTAATCAATGTCATTTGAGTCTCTCCAGTTGGAATTTCTATTTTGTTCAATGTGAAGAAGACCTCATATAGTAATCTAAGAAAAATAGTGGGTATATCAGGCGGAAAAAAAAAAAAAAAAGATTCTGCAGTAGTTGTATGCTGGTTTAATTAAAGGAAGCCAGGATATCCCAAAGATGATCGTTGCCAGAATGCACTTCTCTTGTTCTGGCCAAGATATAGAGTCTTCATCAGTAGCTGTAGCAGAAGCTGGACTATAAAGGCAAGAGAACCTGTGTAGTGATTTTCATTTAGAATAAGATTCTCATCTCTGTTATTTACCCATATATCATAGATGGGTACCTAGTCACATTTTTGTGTCATATTCATCAAAATTATTTGCAGAGCTGACTCTTGTCTGTGTGGCTGGGCATATAAAAATAGATATAGGACGTATAAAAATAGATATAATGGTTTTATATGTTCTCTTATTAACCTTGAATTTCCATGTCAAGTCTTTTACTACTACTAAGTACTTTCCCCTGAATAGGGAATTTCTCAGCAAATAATTTAGTTAAATTTCTACTGTTGTATGGAAGTCTTCTTGACTATTCCAAACTGATGTTTTTGATATCTTTCTCACTGTTTGTGTCTGGTTAATTCAGATAATTCTTTAACAAGGATAAACTCAAATTCAATTTTAAGGCTGTAATACAAATACACACAAAATAATAAAAAAAAAAATTGTAAACATTAGAATTCATGGAAATTAACAACAAAGTCATACAGCCCATTTTTCCTTTAAAATGTTCTTCATCATTCACAGTTATCTGTCCTGTCACAAATCTTAATGTTTGGCCCCACTGTTGTCAAGGACAAACATATTTTGAAGATGACCATAGTGGGTCTCCAAGAAAGCCGTTTGTCTGTGCTAATTTGGAAATGTTGATGTTTTGATTTTTACAGCTTTTTACAATTTTATTTTACTCAGTGAAGTTCAGCTGGATCCATATTAAAAACTGGTTGTGAAACACTGAGTTACGAAGGGTTACATGACGAGGCAAAGCAAGCAGGATCTATAACCTGTCAGTTCTGAAACATCTTAATTTTCTGCTGCCTTTTTAGAAAAAATACATAATTTTGACAAGTGTAATATTGTTTCTGCTGCCAATTGGGTCTAATGAACAGAATTTTCACCTTTTCTTAAACAGTTTCATATCTGCATACAAATATTAAATCCTTGTGAGATAACTGCATGAATTTCACTATATAATTACACACACTCTGGGTACAGAAATAGCTAAGAAAATGGAAAAATGGCAATTTACTGGCAATAATCCAAAACTAACAAGAAATGTTTTTCAAAACTTAACATATTATTGAGAAGCAAGTAAATATCGTGACATTCAGGGAAAAGAGATAATAGGATCTTTCAGCAATAAGTTTGCAATTACATCTCTATAGAACTAGACTACATCTACCTTTCAAAATCATACATAGTATAATGTATTTAGTTAAAGGAAGATTTTCATCTAAGAAGAAACTAATACTGCTTTGTTCATCTTTCTCAGTAGAAAGAATGTAACAGGGTGTTTTGACTGTCAACAATGTCAAAAATAAATAAAGTTAATGCCTTATTTAGAAGCTAATAAAAATATTGAATAGTACTTCATAGAAAGTAAATTATAGAGTAAAGCATTTTGTCATACAGGGTTAGCATAATCTTCCTTGATATTTTCTAAAAAAGTTTATTTTATAAGAATAACAGTAGATACAGATAATATATTTTTATAAATAGTGCATTTCATATAATATAAACTCCAAACTCCTTCAAACTGAATCATAGTCTCATCTCTTATAGAATATCTTTACTGATGTAAATTTGCTCCAAACTGCTTCTATGAAGGAACATTGAATTAAAATAAAAAGCAGAGAGAGATCGTATTTATATAGTAGTTCTTTTCCCTCCTTTCAAACAAAGCCAAAACAGAACTCTCTTTCCTCAAACTGATATGACTAGCTACTGCTGAATCCTATAAGATCAACAAAGAGATGATGCAGAAAGTATGATTTATAGTTTAAAATATCATTTAATTATTATGAATGAATTAGATTTTTGTAAAAAAAAGAGTATTAGATTTTTTTAAAAAATAAAATTTGCTGGAAAAAATTTAACTCAGTTTTAAATCCTCTTAAATCTTCTATATGGCTTGGGATTCAAATATATAAAATACGGCTGATGTAGATATCGTATTTAATTCTAGTATTAGTACTGAATGCTTCTTCATTTAGTCCTTTTTTAAAAAACAAACCAAACCAACCAACCAACCAACCAACCAACCAACATTCTTCTCCTCCATATGGTTTCCCAGAATAAACTATTCAGTTTTTCTCATGGTTTCAGATGCGGGTCTTAAAGGCAAGATGCTCTGTTTATTCTGGTTGCATGTTCACCTGTATTCAGAGGTATATAAGTTCATCATAACGTCTGTAGAAGACTTTTAAATCTACAAATCTCTGAATGAATACAGTATTAAGCAATTCATAATTAGAAGAAGTTTCCTTTAAGCCTTTTTATCACTGAGCAAGAATTTAATAGGTTTCATAAATATGGTTACAACAAGCATCAACTGTCTTCTAATACATACTATCTCTGTTAACTTTTGAAATTAACCGAGGCACATTTGATGTTATGAACAGGTTTTAAATGTATGCATTTCTTCTTTGTTTTTTAACTCTTAACTTTCTGGAAGATAGCCAGAAGTAGATTATTGCTAGTAAAAAAAAGAAAAAAAAGTGTATTTTTAAAAGTAATAACATCTAAAACAGTGTCCTTATGCGTCTGAGACATTAATTAAAGAAAATGTTATGGCAGTCATTCAAGAATGGAAGTGATGCTTCCTTTAGGTTTACAGAATATGTCATTGTTTAGGAACCATAAACTGTATGAAATAACTTTAATAGCAGTAAATCTGCATAAGTGTTCCATATCCAGCCATAAAGGATGATAATTTGAAAAAGGTTATACTTATACTTCAGTGAGATGTCTTTCAAATGAAAAGTTATTTAAGGGCTAAAATCAATTGGCTATATAGTATCATGTTTTCTGATGGGAATAATATAGAAAAGATGACTGGAATTTGTTTGTTACAATGACAAAATGAGTTTTTACCTCTGGTTATTATCAGCCCATACATTCATCATTACATACTACTCAATTTTTTTATTATATTGATTTATTTTATTGCCCAAGACAGTTTGTACTTGTATGAAATTCAGAAAACATTGATTTACTTAAATTATTCAATGCTTTAGTGTATGGCCATTATGTCATTTAACACTTTAGACAAATCAATACACTTTTAAAAATTGCTTTCCTTATTCAGAAGGTTTGCAAATGTACTTTTCTGGAATCATTAGTTTGCTATAAGGTGATGATGTTTTATAAATAATCTATTTTAGAACTACAAGGGGTTATATATATGTATAAATGCATAAATACTTACAAGTAAAATGAATAATTTAAGTTTGCCTAAAGCATGCTATGATGTAGCATATGCCTTTAAATTTACAACATTATTCTCAAACGTATCATGGTATGGCCATATAAAGCTCTTTTTGTTTAACTAGTAATCGTTGCTGAATGTTAAGAATGTTTCTCACAGTACTTTAAAGACTGGAAAGTTTGACTGTTTGACACAGAACAACTTGCAATTGTCTGCGGAAAGGTCTAAGGCAGAGGATAAATCTTGAGCACTAATGGAGTTTTGTAGTTGGGTTACAGAAAAGAAGTATATGATCAAATATGACAAGTGAAAACATCATCTACAGGTAGATAACTCTATCATAAGAAAAGAAATCAGTGCCATGTTCTTACTGAAATGCACAGTCCTGAGACAATTGCTTTTGTACACAGTGGGCACTTTGACCTTTATTCCTTGTACACAATCACTTACGGTGCCTGAACAAAAGTTATTTTACAAAATGAAAAGTCTCACATTGATTAAAAGAGGCATTGGTTCAGATCCAAAAAAAAAAAATTATATTTTTTACTAAATGTATTCTAGAACAAAGAAGCTGTTGAACAAGCAGCTTGTACAGCAACCTTTCTCTACAAAAATCTTTTTCACCTGCTAAATAGAGCTGAGGGTTAATCCTAGAAAGATTTATTATTCAAATTTCACTGTATTGACAACAATACACCAGCTTTCATATTTTACTAGAAAGTAAGCATTTCAGTTCCATACATTTTACAACAAAATACATTATTCAGATCTGTTGGGGATACTTTTATCTCCCTCACTGCAAACATCTCCAGAAAAAAAAAACCTGTATTTGGTTTCTTTATTGGTAATTTACTTCTTCAAAATTAGAGTGCATGCTGACTATTTCTTTTGACGGGATAGTTCAAACTTCTTCATGCTCATGTTGGACAGCCGATGAATTAGCAGGATATCTTTTTTCCCCTTCTTAAAGTTCCTTATTTCTATATGTCTCCTATTCCAATCACAAGGAAAAAAAGTCTCTGCCTATATATTACCAGTTTTCCTTTATGTGTCTCTTCCCTTTCTTCAGCAATGTTAACTCCCATATACTCATGTTAATTCACATTAATGCTCTGGAGCAACGTCTCTATCATAAATAGCAGTATACAAGATTATTTCTAAAGCTTAAAAATGTACATACAATCCATATGCATAATTCATTTCCATAGAGGTTTAAAGTTCAAACTTGCTGTGTTGCAAGATTCCTTCTGTTTTGCTCGAGGGTCCATGGAACTGTTTTAGATCTTGAAAATAAAAATACTCTGTAGGTAGCAGTATGGATCAGTTTGTTCAGTAATCCGTCCTACCTGAAATAGTGTAGTGTGGTAGTTAAGAAACACCTTTAAGAATCTTAAACCATCCCATTTTTAGAGGTCAGAATGCATTTACATTGAAATAATTAAAATTGCTTTCATTCTGAAGACATTGTCTAGGGGTTTCTGCAGTAACACATATGTTTTCTGCAGTATTTGCCATGTTACTGATATTTTGTCAGATGTAGACATATTTTTATTGGAAGGACTGATGCTTGGGAGTTATACAACTGTAAGGCAGGTTCATACCTATTTATCTAGTGAGGTGCTGTAAGGAAGTACCCTACTATTTAAAGTATTAAAAAAAAAAAAAAAAAGGCAATTCTTAGGCTCTCACTTTGTAGTAGAGTTATACTCAATAACTAGTGAAACATGTCCCTGCCCATGGCAGTGGAGTCAGACTGGATTATCTTTAGAAGTCCCTTCCAACCCAAACTGTTCCATGATTCTATGATTCTATGATCTACCTTCTGGCCCCATGGGAGTTTTGTCTGACCTGGAGGGACAGAGAGAGGAAGAGCCAACTGGAAGTTCCCATTGCCTTCTTGTTGCACTGAAGGGTGCTCCTGAAAAGACTCGAGAGTCAAGATACATGCACTTCAGTAGAGGGTCCTCTCTTCCAAGGAACAGAAGATGTGAGATATAAAGTGGGCGTATTGTGAACTGTGGGAATTATATGCTTATATAAGGAATTTAAATTTAATAACAATCAGTCTAACAAAAATCCCACTGCCAGTTTTACAGTGTTCCAGGAGAGACATACGGATTGTTTGTGGCTTCTCTGGGCATGTCTTTCAAGCAAACAAAGAATATATGATGATATATATTGAAATATCCAAAGATACTCTTAGGGAGTTTTTACTTTTTGCTTGCTGATTGGTTTCAGTAGGAGATTCTACACACACTGGGGGTAATCATGGTCTTGACTGATTAAAACAAAAAAAACCCCACTGACATGTCATGGTGAATAAAAACATGAAAATGTGAGGAAGAAAGTTGAAACTATCAATCTACCCTATAGTGGTGTTCCCTTATGAAATACAGATTTTACAGCAAGAGGGGAATAGAGGGCTTATCTGACACATTTAATGGAATAATGGAATTTGGATTTATTAGTGGAATAATGATTTGGATTTAAAACATTGGGAGACATTGTACTGGGCAATTCAAACAAGAACACTTATTTCCTATTTCTTGAAAATCCTTTCCTTATAACCATAGCATTCTGGTGGACTGAGCCACCAACAGCTTGGTTCATTCCATATGTAACAATCAGGACCTAGTGCACCTAATTAATAAACAGATGGCAATAGCCCTGGGGGTCCTTAAGTCAGTAAGGGCTTTTGTGCTCCACTGGTTATGTCACAATATCCTTTCTTAAGGGATGCGCATGCCAAGACTGGATAATGGCACAGCAGATGCTTCATCTTGATTTCAGGATGGTAGGAAGCCAGCCAAGATCCCAAGGTAGTGTCCAGACAGTTATGGAACGAGCTTAATCTTGTTACAGTGGGAGGCACAGTATTCCCCAAGAGTGATGAAGAGAATAATCCAGCATGGAAGTGTTTTTGAAATTCAGAGAGCAAGAAGGATTGTAGTGAGGTGAACTTTTTAGGTGACACACTGCATGGCCAACATCCTAAAGAAAGGCTTGGCGCCCTCCACTCTGTTGAGTATTCTGGTAACCTTTCTGTTTTAGTTCTGTCTGATGGCATTCCCAAACACTTTCTGGGGACAGCAATTCAAAATCAGCTTGCAAGTTCCTGTCCACAGAGGTGGGCACAAGAATGAGACAAAAGTGGTGAAAATCTAGCTAAACATGTATTAAAGCCATGAACGCTACTTGTAACTGTAGCAGAAAACAGTATTATTTCATTTTGCATTTACAGTGTCATTTTTTGGCACACTCAGGGTGCATGATTCCCATATTATCAGTAGATGATATTTAGGGCAGAACCATGAGTGTAAATATTATGGTATGCACAACAATAGGAAATTTTATGAGATATACAAAAATCTCGCAGGTAAAGGGTCAGTAAAGTGTCTATTTAGGTGACTGCTGTACCATTCCGACATTCAAGAAATTCGGGGACACCAGTCGTCAAGTTGCACACTGTAACAAACCCCTTCTTTCCTGATTTCAGTTTTGACTGAGAAGAAACATCTGCAAGTGGGCTTAAACCTTTCTAATGTCAGCAAGAGTTCATTCTAAAGAAATGTAGGCATGTCAGTTGCTTTCTGTGTGTTCAGGAGAGATCCAACTCGTTGGAATGGCTAACCTGTTACTGTAGGGCATATGTTTGCTCTATAATCATGCCTGCTTTATTGTAACAATCAATAGGAACTGAGATATAGTCCTGTTTCTGGCCACTCTGTAAATGCAGGAACTCTTAAGGCAGTGATCAGTAGCCATAAACATGACCAAAGGTATCTGTAATTTTTTAACCCAGTATGATATCAGGATGGACCAAATTCTTTGGGGTCCCCAATAATGCAGGTTGGATTTTCTCAGACAAGTAGAAAATGATTCTTGGTTATTACTTACAGGTATTTATTTACTGTTTTGCCATTAACAGATATATTTTATGTTTTACAGTCACTTTTTATTAGATTTTTTGAGTAGTTGCAAGGGCACAGAATTAAACCAAAATGTAATTGGTTTAGGCAACTACTTTGCTTTGTGGCAAGCTGAATTAGTTTGGATAGAGAAAGCTCTCAATTAAGCAGAAATCTTGTTACTTACAATGCCTGCCATGATTTCAGTTATAGAATGGGTGGTAAATAAGGAAGCCGAGCAGATAGGTCTTACCATTTTCTACCACATCCTAAAGAATCCACTACTTCGGTAGCCTATTGCCTAGGACTGAAAAACAACATGATCTACAGACTACTGAGTTTACTTGATACAAATACCATCTGCAGAGTCATGACTGACAAGTGCTATTAATGCCATAGGCTCTAGAAACACAGGGTGTGTGCCTAGTCCTTTCCTTCGCTATTCAGAGAGAAGATTCCACCCTGTCATATTAAATATCCTTTTATAGGCATGAAAAATTCTGCCTCGGTTCTTATAATCTTTCAGCTTTAATTGAAATTAATACTGTTGACCGATTCTCTTTAAAAAATCATATGCAAAATTGGCTTACGAGTCAGCTTTAGAGATCTGAAAAATGCTTAATGTAGCATTTAGGCACAACTGACTTCAGAGTAGTCCTGTAATTGCAGGGGAGGATAGAGTCAGTCACTTCCCTGTACTAAAAGTAATGCTATGCTTTTTTCTTTTCTACTAATGCATTAAAAACAGCAAAGGAGCTAACCTAACTGGTCGTTCCTCAGCAGTCCATGGAGTGTGCCTACACTAATGTTTCAGCTGAGAGCAGGAGTGCACTTCTGAAGCAAATGTCCCCACCATCCCACTTACTGTGCTTTGCCTCAGTAAGCAGAGCACGTGCACTGGATTCTTCTGGGAAGAAACTGAACTGGAGGACACGTTCCAGGAGCGCACCTGATGTGCTTTGACAGGCAGTCCATCCACAGGACCAGACTGACATTAGTCTGAAGTGATTTAATTTGATTCCATTTTCACTATAATGCTTTTACTGACTTCAATGTCTCCTTTCTGGTGTCATGATTACATGGTAAAATCTCTTGCTTTAGTATCCTTTTGGCATCCCTTTACCAAATGCCAATGTGTGAAAGTGATGTCCTTTGCCTACTGCCTTGTTTCAGCTGGTTTCCGCGATGGCGAAAGCTTTAAAGTGCCTTGCCCAGTTGGAAAAGTCAAATCTCAGAGCCACCATCAGATTTCACAACTTTCCTTCCACATAGTCTTTTGCTTCATGTGGAGAACAGTATCCTCAGCCTGCCAAATTGCAGTGTTGCAGTTAGCCTTTTCTGCCTGCCCTTTAGAGTGACTGAACACATCAAATTCTATGGAAGTTGGCACATAAAAAAGGTACTCTCTCCTATATATTCTTTTCTACTCTCACCCTGTTCTGCTTTTATTAACTACTTTTTCTTTCACTTGGGGATTTTTAAAATCTTCCATTTTTATGTAGTACCAAACAATGCTCTCTGCTCAAGCAGTCACCAGAGGAACTAAGATAAAGCTATTGTAAAGGCAGGGCGATGACACCCACACATAGAGAGACTCTTGAGCGTGATGCCAAATAGCAGGGGTCCTGCTTGCCACTGGCGCTCCTGCCTGCGTAGGGAAGAGCATGGGTTCTGTGGTAGCTAGGAGGAAGGCGAGAAGAAAGGGAGTTCTGCACCCTAGGAGACAAAATATTCTGTTAGATGTCTGACTTTGGCTACATGATACAGATCACTTCAATGCTTAGGTGTAAGTTCTTTAAAGCCATATTAAATGATATTTCAAATGCTTCAAGTGGAGGGGAAATTAACTCACTTGCTGGGTAAATGCCTCTACTATCAGCGAAAGAAAGTCTCCAGTACCAAACACTTTTGGATCAGTCTGACAGAAACAGGCAGAGAATAAGCATTACCCAACAAGGCAGAAATGTTCTTGTGCAGTTATTTCATGAAAAACAACAATGCTATCAAACATTTCCAAGTAAGGCAAAACTGGAGGCGAATCAGGATATTCACAGTATGCTGGCTCCTGCCTTTATGGCAATTAAATGCATCATTGAATGCTATTACAGAAAATTTACAAGAGATGCGCTTTGTGCCATGTCTCCTAATGATTGTTTGGGCTTATCAATGAGATAAACACAAGATCTTTACAAAATCCCTACCATAGCATGCCTGGTATCCTCTACAGTTCCTAATAGCACAACAATCGAGTGGCTGAAAGAAGCTACTTATAGCCAGGTTCATTTTTCATAACAGCAAATAGCATGTAGATAAAAGGTTTAAACCAGTAATGACCTATAGCTATTCCCCCTTACCTCCAATTTAACCTTCCATTTTAAAGCTCCCACCTACCTCCGTTCCTGATTGATAGAGATGAATGCAACCTTTCATTGCAATTCACTTTTTTGATACTTACTCTCTCTTCTCCTTATGTGTCTTTCTTTCAGCGGGCTGGGAAATAATTTTCCCTTGCCCTTCCTCTCCAACTCAGCAGATTCAATACTGAATTTTAGTATTCCTTTTGATTTTCATACCTGCAGTATCCAGTACTGGGATCCAGGCAGGAGCTGTTTTCTGTTTAATTATTTGATTATCATTTTCAAAAGACGTGATACTCACAAAGATAGTATACTAATCTTGGCAATATTTTATTTCCTGTGGGTCTCCTTGGTTTTTGCCTCCTCTGATTTATCGCAATACATTATTATATACATAATAACTTGGCCCTAAGAGGGACAGAGAAATCCTTTGATATTAACCTTAAAATGTTTTGAGCACATTTCAGTTCTCTATGCTTGCATTGTGTATGTATATTATTCATTAATTTAATTTGTAAAGGGATTACTTCAGAGTAATCTTATTAGAGATGATCATATTACCAGATAGCCTTACATAAGACAATCTCATTAACTGTGCCTCAGGATGTCACTTTAGATATCTATTTCGTACCCCAGATATAAATTGATTACATGCTTCATATTGGCTTCAAATCTTAAACTGACAAGTGTTGTTCTCTATGATGTGTGTTAAACACATGTTTAGTATCGTTGGTTTTGTAATTTCTAAATATAGATGTTTCCAGTAAAATTTTAAAGAATTGAAATGCAAGTAGGGGTTTAAAGTACTGTATAACCATGTACTGTAATTATGCTCTATCTCACATAAGATATGTGATTCATATCTTCAAATTATTTTAGATGTTGTTGCTTAGACTTAGTTTTTCATCCACTTTTTATATTGCTGCAAGTATCTAATATAGACTAGCTGAAACTAGTAATAGACAATTCCTATTGATTTTGAGAGGATTTAAAATTAGCCCTTCTTGTTCCTGATTGGACAAAGGCAAATTCAAACAAAAGAAGTGACCCTCATTTTATTGTAGGAGGAACAGATTTCCACCAAAATATGTGGTGAAGAAAGAACTGTGTTATGTATAACTAGTGAGCAGTTTCAGAAATGTGACACTGCAAATCAAGAAATTATTTTTATGTAGTTATCATTCCATTTTCTGTACATTGGGTTTTTAAATGCAAGAAGCCAGCTGGCTCTGCTGTCTGGAACAAAAAAGGGTAATGTTTGGACTCAAGTTGATGGAAAAAGAAGGTTGATACAGACATAGTGAAACACGAAGAATTCATCCAAGTTCCTTGGCTATGACTTTTCTTGAGAGCTTAAAAAATATTTCTCTCATCATTCAGTAAAGCTGCCAGTGAATTATAAAGTTAAACTGTTCTGCCAGGTTTTGGTGCTGAATGAACCTTTGGTGCTGATCTTCCTCCTTCACTGAACAGGATGGAGACGATTTCTCAAAAATCTGTTTCAGTTCCCTAAACTGGAAACCAAATAGACTGGCTTCATTCCCTTTTCAACCAGTTGTCCATTCAACCCAAAAGGATGGTGCTTTTCCTCCTCCTCTGTCCCTCCTTTCTAGTACAAACTAATATACACATCAAGGATGTGCTATTTACTTTTGGCTGATTGCCACAAAATACCCATTTTTTAATAGTATAACAAATTTCTATAAGAGCATACAATATGCTATAGTATCACAATTTTAGATGATCACAGATGATTTATGCTTTACAGTTTTGTTCAAGTTGTACTTACGACCTGTCTGAAAGATATGTCCAAGACCCCAGGGAATATTATAGAGCAGTGTGAGCCTTGCTTCCCTAGCGGAGGAGAGGGCAGGTATGAGAAATTGCATATCTACCACTAGACTCTTCTGTAGGACTCTGAAGTGAGATCTATGATTTCAGGCTGTCGTATTGAATGTCTACATGCAGGCAGTAGGAGAACTGTTCAAGTGACATTCAGTCAAGTACCCACATTATAATGATAACATATAGCTCCGCTTTGTCTTTATCTCACATAAGACTGCCACTATCGCAAGAATGGTTAAAAGTGCTTGAAAAGCTGTTCTTGATGAAGAATGGCAGACTGAAGCACTACACCAGCAAGACAGTGATTATAGTGGAAGACAGAGGAAAGAATAATTGCAGAAATGGTCTAATACCCTGTTTGGAAAACACAAAGAGCAGCTCATTAATTTAGTTTAAGGTTTACATAAGGCAGAGCAGCATTCCAAAGTAATGCTTTCTATCAGTTCTTGTTGGCTGGGAGACACTGCTGCATTCTGGAAGCTGGCTTTGTTTTATGTTATTTATGTTTGTTATTTTGCCAGTTCTTGGCAGGGCCAAAGTAATGCAACATAGTAGAATTTGAAGCTAGGATGCTGGAGTTTATACCATCATCCTGGAGGAGTGTGAGGACAGGACAGCAGAAACTATCGTTATACAATATTTTAGCCAGTGATGCTGGTACTTGAAATTTGTAACACATAGTCCCCAAAACTCACTTTCTTAATTTATTTTGTGGATTAATTTGTATTATGGATAAGAATGTTACTAAAGAATGACTCAATGGTAAGACTTTCCTTTCCTACCAATGTATTTCAGACAACTCTGCTGATGTTAGCTCCAGCAGCATCATGCTGGGAAAGACACAGGTCTCAGGCAACATTCAAACCACATACACTTGTCTAGCTCCTAACAGCATCCTAAACCTACACCGAATACTCAATACTCACAAAAAATCAGTGATAATTTAAGAAATGAGCATGATGTAGTACAAAGCTGCTTAACATTTTAGTTGTATTCACCACTAATTTTAGACTCTGTATGGTTTTACAGTACAGTCTTATAACCTTGATGCAAGAATGGCAACAGAAAGATCAATACGAGGAGAAAAGACTGTAATATATTACTGAGCTATAGAGAGAGCTGGGTGAAAGAGGATGACCTAAAAGCAGGAATAATCAAACACCGGTGACTGATGGCAGATCAACTCCACAAAAGCAGTATCATTGAAATTAACACCTGCGCTCATGGGAGGAGCAGCGTGGGACTATAATTTAAAATTGTAAGAGAGTTGCACTCTTCATTTGCTTTGAATTAACTGATTTCAAATAGTAAGATGTTATCTGTAAAATGCTAAAAATGTGTGATAAACAGTGACCACTATGAATCTCTACATCTGACCGGATGGTGAGGTGGAGGCAAAGTGACACTTGCAGTCCCCACTTAAACGTAGAAATGCTTTTTTTCTCACAGCTATTGGGGAAATATATGCCCACATTTGAGAGCAGATTAGGAACCTTTGCCTCTTGATATGTGGTAATGCATCTTAGCTTGCTCTGTAATTGTACCTTCTAATATACGCTAGCTATAACTGATTTGTGTTACGATGGAGTAAGATCGATGGGTTTTAATATACAATTCACTAAATTAGGCTCAGAGTTACACACTCAGTTCTAGCACATAGTGCTGGAACTTTATGTGAAATATCTGAGGAAGTTTGAATGTCAAATTGGATGGTACAGGAAATGAAAATTACATTACTTTAGAGAAATAATTATGGTATATGGAGATTTATATAAAATTCTTGAAATAAGGTTTACAAGACAAATACAGTTAGGCTTTAATTGTGATACTGTTAACGATGAGTGTTACATCAAAACGAATTATGGCCAGAAAGCTAGACTTCTTGCGGTGTTATGTTGCGGGTAGTGACTCTTAGCCCTTTTGAGATGATGGGTAACTCTGGAAGAAAAAATGTGTCTTGAGCTAGTAGACAGAAGCAGGAAAACCCTTAGCACCTATCACAGGAGCTGTGCAGGCCCAGTGAAGTGTAAGCCGCTCCGTGAGATGTAGCATGTGTGTTGTGGGGAGACACCATCAACACAGGACATCCAAGGAACCAATAGCACGTTTTTGTTACTCTGTTTTTGGTCAACCCAGTAGAGCTGTTCCTTCTAGCACAGTACTGCCCTATGTGTTGAGTAAAATGTATTAACACTGGCCTTTTATGTCCTGATACAGCTTTTGATTCTTCTACCTAAAAGAACTGGAGTTAGGACTCTTAGTCCTGTCGTTCACCCTCACTAACTGAGAATACCATTGCTAAAACAATCTTACATATTTGCAAAATGCCAGAAATGACACTCTTTTACTTGACTGTTACTTATAGAAAATGGAATTTTCTAGTTCACTGAACTAAAAATATGTCTAAATGAACACATAAATTTATTCAGTAATTTTTTGGGGCTGGGTAGTGTTATTGTAAAAACTTGGTGAAACTGTTTGCTTAAGGGTTCTGATGAGACAGTCTTTTTCTACACTTCCTATTTTTTAGCACAGAGTTGTACAGTAATTACAGTATATCAACATCTGAAGAACGGGCTGGGAGCAATTGCAGTTTTCTCTGTGGACTTGATAAAAAATTGAGAATCACTATCCAAAAAACTATATTACCTTTCTTTACATCTGCAGAATTTTCCTATCTATCCAAAATGTCAAAAGGAAATACCTTTGAATTTGTTTCTACTGCTTTTAATAATTTAAATCTCAGAAATATTTTTATAAATAAAACAAAAACTGTAGCAGAGTACTGAAACTTTAATGTTATCGTACAGTGGGCTCGGTCTAACATACTCTGTTTACACCGCTCTGCAGAAATTTTTATCTTACTGTGTTTCTTCTTGGGCAGTAGGGCAAACAAGGCAAAGAGAGAGCTTCTTCAGAAGCTGGTCTCCTGCCCAGTCTTAAACTTCTTCCCAAGTTTTCCCCAGTTCATTTATACCTTTATGTTTACTGTCAGGAGACTCTATGGCTTTGTTTTCCTCATCAGCTTTCAGTGTGCTACATGCACTGGAATCCTACCTATATTTCTGGGTTTGCTACATGATCAAACCTAGTAAGTGCTTTTTCCCGTAGTAACTAACAGTCTAACATCTGTCCTCATGTTTGCAAAAGTAGAACCTTGATCGCTCATTTAGCGTTTAATTTCCTTTGCAGGCACTGCAAATCGAAAGCCGTATTTCTGCTTTACACATCAGCAATGCCATCTTTTTGTTCTCATGCATATTTTTAATTGTCTGGATTGGCAAATTTTGGTTGCCTGAAATAGGATGGCCTACTTTATTTATTTATTCATTGTCCCCACTTTCAATTCTGCATTCTTATTTTCTATCACTAGACTTCAAAATTACTCAACACTTTTTCTGTGTTCCTGATCAATTGCAATATTGGTTCTTTGTCTTTTTAATTCAGTTATTTTCTGGTCAACTAAATGAGAGGAAAAGGAATAGTCAAGTCTTGAACTGTCATCGCAAATTCTTATCACAATCTTAGGTTTAACATTTTGGGAGACACAGAAATCAGCACTTTTCCACTGAGATTAGAGCTCAATCCTGGGTCCTTAGATTAAAAATAAAACAAACAAACAAAAAGTATTTTATGAAAGTACATCAGAACAAAGGATATTTCTGGACTTTTCTGTTTTCATAGACTCCAAAAGACTCTAATGAATCTAAGACTAATGAATCATTGTGGCTAATAAGACTGCCGTATCTTTTGCCAGCATCTTGTTCATGGTGAGTTTTTAAATATATTTGATGGAACTGTTGTTGCATTTATACAACTGAAACCTGACATATGAAAGGATACTGAAGCTTCGAAGCTCTTTTAATCCCCAAACTTCTCATTTAATCTCTGGTAATTTTGGCATTAAATATATGAGTTAACATGGACATTTGCATTCCTTACTTATATAAAGAAAAAAGCAACAACCCCCCAAATATTATCCACCTTAATTACTGACAAACCCACAGGAATATTGTCTTAAATCTTTGTCCCTGAAGAAGGAACGATTACATATTTTACTTGCAAATTATTCTGTTTTGAGGATTTCTAGTCATTTATCAAATATATATTTGCAAGAGGAAATACTTCTGCTGGTAACAAATTCCAACAGAAACAAACTTTCAGATGCAGCTGCTGTAGTAAGAGAGCTAATGTTTTCATCTTTTTTGGCTTGTTACTAAACCTTCCAGGCAAAAATTCTCATCTGCACAGCATTGTCCTGAAGCAAGGAAGAGAAAGCTGTGTTGTAGATGGAATTCTTGCAAGGCAATCTAAAATGATGAAAAAATTCTGCAGATTGTCATCAGCTTATCTGTTCTACAACGTAGGACTACAGCTTTAGCTAAGGCATACATCTGAGAAAGCTATTGATTTGATGATAGATTTCATCCTTTTACATACCACATATTCTTTCTATGATCTTGGCCATTTGTATGGGCTTATCAGATTTCCAGCACTGAAAATGGTGCACTAATTGTACAGAGAGGTATGTGCATTTTTTGCCCATGCCATCAATTTCTGAATTATACGTATTCTCACATATGCTGACACACCGGTGGTTAGCAAAGTAAAATGAATATTAGCAATACATTCTCAATTACTTTTCTTCTGAAGAGGTTGAGGTGTTTCATTTCTGTACTCACAAAGGTTATGTGGGGGAAAGAATCCAAATGATTTTTAAAATAGTAATTTAAGTTGTGCTAAGATATAAGCAATAGGAATATCAGCCTGGTGGTTAATGTAAAACTTACAGAAAATTTTTCATTTCCCTTATTCTAGTATTTCTCAGATAGAAATTGACTTTTTCAGAGACTGCTTAGGCTTCTGTTTGTATTTGCCGTTGATAATATATCATTATTTAGTATATATTACTTGGCAGCATATTAAGCACAGGTAAATTGTTTTATTGATTTAACTATTTATTTCTTTAAATCTGCAAACTTTGTTTACGTGTAACTGTTCTAAAATCCAAAGTTCACCTCAGGGAGAAAAAAATACAAAAGGGGGAAAATACCGTTTCTAGATAACTAAAAGTTCCCTAGTCCCATGACTTCTATATTTTCTTCTATATAGTTTTCATTATGATACTTTAATACTTCCCCAAATAGTGATTAAAATAGAGTTTGGGGAATTTTTGTTAGAGTAGTGGAATAAAAAATACATCTTTTAGCAGTGGATCAATGTAAAAGAATCAATAAATAGGAGAACTTACCTAGATAAATTTACACAGTATATTGTTATTATGGTGCTTTTCTCTGTAAATTTTGAAGAGAACAATTTGAAAGGAGTTAACTATAATATGCATTACAAATATTACATTTGAGTTATGCTTCAATGTAGTTTTGTAAGACCTAGAGAATGAATTGTTCTTTTGAAGCATATTTTGAAGAAAATTCAGAGTGTTTTGAAAGGATATGTTGTGATGAGGTAAGAAACCAGTGTCATGTCTCTCTTCTCCTCTAACAATCACTAGAATGTACAAGGCTTCTGTTTCTGTATTCTACTATAATTACTATTACTTAGGTGACAATGCATTTTTAACTCACATTCCTATATTATGATTTTAAGTGTTTTAATATTTCTTCACTTCAAAGGAAATGGAGGGTAGCTTATAACATAGCTGTGTTGTTCTTTTGATTTCTGCTAACAGCCTGCCAACTTCCACCCCCCATTGAAAATGGGAAGGTTTGTTTAAAACACTCTCAATCACTCACAAAATAAACTTTTTTTTCCCCCTTTGGGATACTTGATAAAGACAGTCTGCAGATATTTGGAAAAATGAGTACTTCACTGGAGTTATAGTACAAGAGTTATTACTGAACTGTTTGATTAACAAGAACCATAGATTAATTCTTTTAGTGACAGCAATATTGTAGATATAAGCCAGTGAAGGCACTTACATGTAAATATGATTTTCTTATAGTTCTATGGTTCGGTAGTTAGGACTGACTGTAGTCTTTTATGTACATTATGTTTATGAATACACAAATACTTGAATACTCCAAATTTTCCTAAATGATACAAACATGAACAGAAACATCACCCTGAAACCCATTCGCACTCACAAGAGACTTTTTAATTAACAGTCACATCTGTGCAAGAATACTATATTTTGCAAAGTTAGCAGCAACCTAAACCGTATTATTAAATTTTGAAAAAGAGTACAAATCTCAGTAGGCCTGTTTAACAATTCAAGAACTAGTGTGGAATGATACCTCTGGCCTCCCGAGTCTAGTTTGGAAATAGCTAAATTTTCCATAATGATGTCATTAAATATTTAATAGTATAATATTTTGAACACCTTTCCAACATAAATGACATTAAAATTTAACCTGTTTAAACTGTTAAAGGTTATCTGAGAAAATTCCATTAGAATACACTTTCAAAGCCAATTAAAGATGCCTTGATATTAAAAGATGGCTTTTGTGAAGAAATTGAATTAATGTAAACAATAAAAAATGAAGATCAAAGTGAACAGGTAGATACTTTTTGAAGCATTTCATAAGGTTATGGAGTAAAATTCTGAAACATATTTTATTTTGCAGCGTGGTACTATTGATCCTGTGTAATCCTGATCAGAGTCTGTCTGCAATCCCAGTCCAATCACTCTATTAAATCACAGTAAGAGTTGCAAATATTCATCAAGGTATGAAGAAATATTGCCATTTTAAGATAAGGCAAAAATTCATTATATGGGAGAAAGGTCTAAAATATTACAATAAAATAAAGCTTTAAATATCAAAGAAAATACTTTTTCTTATTTTCTAGCCATAACTAATCCCCTAGTTTCTGCTTGCTACCAACAGATATTCTAAAGGGACTCTGACTACAGCTTTGATTTTGTCTTCATTTTTTTTTATACCAACTATCTTTGCTACTCCATCAAGGTTCTGTAGGCAAAAGGCTATGAGAATGCACACGATACCTTATTGGAGTAGCAATTCCTTCACTGTTAGCAGAGTGGGTGAAAAGCAGCTCATGGACCTAATATCTGCCTTTACTGGGTTGATGTCTGATTATGATCACGAGCATCTCCATATAATGGTATAGTATTTCACAGAATGGACAGAAAACAATTAGAAATCACACATCAGCAGTGAGGAAGAAACATAACCATTCAATTGCAAGAAGCTGAAGGCAGCATTTCGACTCGGCATAGGCAACGTTCTTCAGGACTTTGAAGACCTGCATCAGTTTGCAAATACGACCTTCATGCTGAGCTAAAACACACTATGTTTCATGTTAAGTAGGAAGTGGAAATCTTATGGCGGAACTCCTCCTCTTTTAGAATTTTGCTCATGGAGGAGAAATAGAAATGCTGGAGACTGGACTATGTTTTGTTTATTATTTGAAATGTGGTAGTATGTCTTACCAGCTTGACTTTAAGCTCATAGCGGTCAATTAAGGCAGCAACAAAAGCAAACCTTTGTGAGATTTCTGTTCAACAAGATTTGTGGTCTATGGCTCTCATTCTCCAAATATTTCTGCGTAAGTTCAATCTAAATAATTGTATTGACTTTAATGGGGTTGTTCATGCATACAAGTGGCAGAACTGGGTTTTATTATTAAATCTGTAATGTAGCTCAGGGTTCATGATGTTAGGTGTTATATGATATGGAGAATGTTATAGTCGTTCCTCTGAGAGCAAAACACTGTATACTACATTCATTTTTGTTTTAAAGGTAAACAGAAATAAAGTGTGAAAGGAATCACAGACCATGTATCACACTCACGGTGGTACCAAATGACTCCCTTTTTGAAGCTCAGATAAAATAATTCCATTTAATTGGAGAATCAGTCACAACTTTGAATTGTCTGCTGTTGTCTTTAACAGGGGAGGAGAGCAAGGGGAGGAGAAAGGTAGCGAGACTTGCTTCTACTAAAAAAACGCACAGTACAATTTAAATTCGTTCACTATGGCTCCTTGTATGAAAACGAGCGGTCACTAATTTAGAATGGATATCAGAGACTATGATGAAGGGCATAGCTGTTGGGGTAGTACTAACACTGGGTTTACAATTGCTTAGTAGGTGGAGACATATGAAAAAGCATATGAAGGAATTCGTTCATGTATGTGGATGTTTAAGGTCATCTTCGCTGAGAATATCCAGCCTCTTAACAGTTTTGATTTTGACTAAAACAACATTTTGTTTTCCTTTCATATACTTTAACTTGATGAAATGATAAATATGCCTATAATTCTTTGGAAGTTTTGAACATGTAACACATTTAAGAATTGAGCACAGGCAGAAAATCTTGCAGAATTTGTAAGGTGCATGAGAAATTTGAGTGATTTCAAATGGTAAAATGATAAAACCTTGCCTCCCGTTGATAGAACACCTTCCTATGAGCTCTTTCCTTTTATCTTTAGTTTTGTTTTTACTAAGGATATGCATCCTTTCCTGTGGAAAGGATTCCCTTTCCATAGGGAATCAATAGCTCCTAATGGATAATTTTCTCTGTTTTGCACTTTATTTCTTAAATAGAATACAAAAAGAAATAGAAGTGTTGTAACAGATTTTCGTTATGAACAGTCTCTAGATTTTTAGAAGAGGATCACTTCCACACCAAAACAGCTTTTATGTCCATCTCCACCATCATAAAGCTTCTTTACTTTTTGGTTATTTATTTTCTGATTGACAATCACCTTTCTGCAGCGCTTCGCTCCTTGAAGCATCTTCCCATTTCTTAATGGGTAGTTTCTCTTCTGTACCCTCTTGTCTCCATGATATGTCATCTTATTCACTTCAGGCTTTCCAGAAATAAATATATTTAAAATGAAACTTGAGGGATGATGGTGAAGTTTTGGTAAAGTTCAGAGCAAGAAGTACTGTCAAAATGCAAGCTTTTAATTGAATTCCGACTTGGAGCAATGATATGAAGAATCTAGTCTGTTCTCCCTAAAGTACTATTTTAATCATAATTGAAGGAATCTTTTACTCTGCTAGGGCCTGCTTCTTCAAAAGTTATTGATTGTGATAAACACTACTCATGACCGTCTCCACCAGATTTGGTGTTTAGCATGAGAACTTGCCTCCAGCTGTAATTCCTTCTATTCTTCTCTCTCTTCTTCCTGCTTTTCTTACAGAAATATTTTAATCTGCATGCACAACCACCATCTTCACATCTAACTTCTTACATATATTTCTTGTAAACCATTTTCCATTATCCAATCTGGTCTTTCTAATTTCTTATTTTATCGTATTTTTTAATACAAACAGCTTATATTGTCCCAAGTTAACATTTACCTTAAAGTGAATTCTAAGACAGTAAAAAATTGAACTCTTCTTTCATTAAGTAAACTCCTTTGTATTTATAACACGTGGTATTAATTATTTATTAGATAACATGTCATATTTTAGTCCACAAGAAACAATGAGTTTCACACTGGGGATCAGCATGGGTCTCGCCTAAGGGAAACGTGATTATTTGAACAAGACAGAAGGCCTATTGATTTAATGTTCAGGACTCCAACAATTTCTCTACAGCATGATATTGAAACATTGTGTGAAGCTCAATATTAAACTGAACACTAATCTTAGAATTAACCAGCAGGCACAGGAAAAAAAATGCAGGATCTTAATTAGCTCATCAGTTATGTAAGTACAGTGCTTATTCACTTCAGCAGAAGTCATATATGTAGAAATAGACAGATGACATGGGGTTTTAATTTTGATTTTTCACTGTATGGCTATCTTTAATGTTGAACTACGCTTTCGTGAAAAAAGGGGCTTTGACTTAATAATGATGAGTAGAAGAAAATATTTGTGATGTTTTGCAATGATTTGCCAGTTTTCCAAAGAACTGAAATATATTAAAGCACAGTTTAGCTTTGGTTATATTTTATTATTTGCAATATTTAAAGCAGGACAGATTCCTTCATTTTCTAGAGAGCAGCAGAAGGTATATGTTACTCATATGAGTAAGTGTCCCACACTCAGAAGTAATCAATAGAATTATCTGTTATTACTCTTGGTTTTTTTCCCCATGGATATTCTTATAGCTACTATTGTACAGCTATAAAACAGACAGGGGACTACCAAATCCCAAATGACAGTGTTTAGAAGCCTTTGCAAATGGTGGCGGAAGGCATCGCTACATTCTCTCTCTTCTGTTTCTTTTCAATCCCAAGGTTAGAATGATGAAAGTAAGGAGAACGAGGGTTACAGCTTTAACAACTATTATATGTAGGTAACTTTATCATGCCACATTGTGGGATTACTAGAACAAGACTGTACGTAATTTGGCTTTTGAATATCACTTGATTGACAGATTGTACCTACATTTGTTTTGCTCTTTGTTCCTGCATCTTGGAAAAGATGAATACTCAGATTATAAATAAAGATACTGATTTCTTCTTTAGGCAACTTAGCCTCAATGATTTGCTCTTTATGAATGGAACTCTACACATGCACAAATGTTTTCTTAAATCATTGATTAACACATGCTGTTTTTAGTAACTGCTTCTTCACACTGCAACTTGCTAATTCATAAGTCGGTTCATTGAGTCTAGTACAATGGAACCACATTGGTCATATCTCTTGAAAGAACAGAATGATACACACTATCAATCTCAAGATGACTTCTTCTCTTCTTCTTGTGTTGGAATTCAGTGTCCACCAAGCTTCTATATAAAAATGATTCAGACCTTTTTCATAGATCTAGGCACTATCGTTAGCATCACAGGCAGTAAATTACACAGTCTGCTATCAGACTGACTAATGGATGTTCTGCTAAACCATCTGGCATGCTTCTATTAAAAAGGAGCTGCTTTTTTTCAGATGGAAAAGCCTTTCAGAAAAGTCTATCCATCATAGCTGAGCTCACTGCATCTTGAGTTCCTAACTGTTGTATACTTTTTCTTTTCACATTTTTTATATATTTATTACTGTTCCTAGACCCAGTAACTCTGTATTTTATATCTTTTGAAGACACTACTTTGTATATGCTCCTAAAGACTGAAATTTTTGAATAAAGGAGAAGGCATTAGGGGATAAAGTAACTTTTAAAATGTTTTTTATTCTCCTTTAAGGAATTTTTGATGTAGGTATGCAATTTCATGTGGACAGCTATCACAGAACGTGACTTACTGTACTTGTTTTCTTTTCCTCTGTCAGTGATCAGCTTGCTCAGTGAGTGTGGCCTTAAAATCCAAGCACTGTGACACACTGAGAAGAGATATCAACTATAAGGACACTATTTTGTGCAAACTTGTGTTTATTTTTAAAATATTTTAGCACTCCCTAATTTTATCAACATATCTCTTAATATGTTTTCCTTCTTTTATTCTTATTTAAAAGTAATAAGACCTCATTTTTCTAACTATCATCTGTGTAATAATAGGCAACCTCTGGTATTGTATATCTGAAAATCTCTACATTTTAAATATAAAATATATCTACTTTCATGCGTTTTACAAAAGCTTAGTCTGATAATTCCATAGCTGTTTGAAAAGAAAAATGATTTCAGGTCAGAAGACAACCCAAGACTAAGGAAGAAGGGTACAAAGAGGATTTGTATGTTCTGAGCTATGACTGCAAGCATGGGCTTTAAGTAAAAGCTTCTAGCCCCGAGACGCACACAGATGTTGGTTCTTTGGTTGCTTAGAAGATACAGAGGGACAAAAATCTGAAAGAAGAAACAATCTAACTAAGATTTTAAAAGTCAAGAGGAGGCAAGGCACATTGCATCTACCATGACAGAATGGTCTAAAGCTTGGACTTTCATTTACTAGATTAGTATTTATTAATAAATACAACACCTTGGCTATGCCATACACTGTAAATGTGCTATTTGTAAGATATTACAAAATAGCTTCTTTCTTAGCCTAGATGAAAACTGTCAGAGCAGCAGAAGACAGTCTGTCGATGTATTTTGGAATTCATTGATACGAGCACACATCTTTGTGCTTCCTGGCTTCCCAACTGTAATTGTGACTAAAAGTGCTATGAAATTATGTTCAGATAATCATTAAAATAGTTATCTCAGTCAGCAGTTCCTATGTTATCTTTATATTTGAATAGTGGCACCATTTGGGATTTCCTGTTAAAGACTACTTAGGAACAGGCATTACTGGAAAAAGTTAGCAATGACATCTCACCTCTGTATATGAGCTGTGTGTTAGCTGCCATGACGATGCAGCTACATATGCACAAGATATCTTCAAACCCCAATTTCATATTGCCTAGATCTGCCAAACTTCTATGGTTTTATGCCCATTCAAGAAAGCCTGTCAGGAGTTTGTCAAGGATGAGATACACAGTACCTTTCCTCAGTAGCAAGTTCACGGGAAAGGTATCTCCAAAAATGAGCATTAGTGCGTTAGGAAGCTGTGTATAACTTTGGTATGGTCTAAAATGTGGAATTCTAAACACACAGAAGAATTCTTCACAGTAAGTTTTGTATTTTGTGTTAAGTATGTTCTACTGGCTGAAAAACTTTGTGTACTGCTATGCTACCACACTGTTACAAATAATAACGCATGAAATTACCAGCAATTGTACACAGTGGGCGATGGTACAGATTGAACATTTACCACAGAATAGACAAATGCTTTTGGTTTTTTTCCATTTTGAGTATACAAAATGTAGCTAGAACTGCTATAAGAAGGAAATACAAAGATGAATAAGCATTTCTAAGAACAATACATACTGGCTCCTCCTTGTGTTATAATGCAGAATAGTTATAGCACTATATTTCTAGTGGAACAGATATTTTCATGGAGACTCTTGTACTAGGCAACCAACATTCATTATTTTGGCAATGCCAGAACCACTTGGTTCCAAAAGCTTTTTGAATCACCTCCTCTGTCCCATAGCATTCACTACTTCTATCTCTACATATGTTACTGAAACATTCTCTGAATTGTGTTAAGGCAAAGTTTGTTAACAAAATTAAAATATAAGTCACACTTCATAATATATATATATCTTCTAAGCAATGTATAATTTCATCTATTGAGCTACAAAAGGGGGGGGGAAATATTATTTTAGCATAAAATAAAAAGTTTTTACTTTCCATTACTGAAGCACAATACTGTATTTCCTTAGGCACAGAATACATAAGTCTTAAAATAGATTAGTTTTCAGATTCAGCAATTTCACTGTATCCCTGTGTTGTTGTGATGGTTGCTACCAGTTTGATTTTTTTTTCTTATGGGGATACAGAATAAGAAAAGTAGGAGGAGTGATTGGGTCAAGTGGAAAGAGGGAAAAATTCCAGTTGTAAGCAGTTACGTATGCTTGGAAAGAAAAGGTTCAAAATACTGATAGGTGTGAGTACGGCACAGTACAGAGCTGGAAGCCCAAAGTTTATGCTGAGAGAAGAATGCAGCAGAGAGACAGGCCTCAGATATGATGGAAAGAAGAGAGTCTCAGAACGAGGGAGGATTCTGGGGAGTTTTCTGAAACTCAGAAAGTCAGCAAATTAACCCAAATCAGGCCTTGGAAAAAAGGACCTCCCTGGAAGTATACAAGTTTAAACTTTTTTTTTTTTCCTGTTCTGTCTTTCCAAATTCTTTCAAATTAACTTTTGAAATATATGCAATATTGTAGTTTACATTTGCGTATCATCTGATTTCTTCAGGTGTAAAATCCTTTTAGTTTTTTTTTAAAAATGTTTGCTACAGAGAAAAGTTCTCACAGCTCTTGCCATCCCCAGGGACTTCTAGCCTTTCATCACCATAAAGGACTGATATCTATGTTGATGTTTATGGTGTTGTATCTTGTCTCATTTGCAAATCAGTAATGAGCAGCAGGCATGTTTCCTGTGTTTGCTTGAAGTATGGTTGCCATTTATGTTTATTTAAAATTAAAATTTATTATAGGGCGTTTTCATGCTAGAAGTTGACTGTTGCCTTAATAGTTATGAAATAATATTGTAGTTTTAGCAGATTAACAGCTTAATAATATTTGAATAACTCTCAAGAAATATCTTCACATAGCTGGAAAGGCACTAGTAATTGCAATTATACCTAAACCAAGAAGAAAAGGTCAAAACTGCTTCTTGGATAAGTTAGGATTAATGATCCTGGAGGGAGGTGTTTGCATTTGAGTGAATCATCAACTATTTTACAAAGGTATAACTATATTAAAAGAACAAAACCAGCAATGCCTTCCCCGCTATGGTTTTCAGCCTAAAATTATCTCCTTTAAATGGAACCTGACATAGAGGACATTTTGAACATCCACCAAACCTAAACCTTACCTTCTGCTTTTGGCAAGCATGTACAGTTTGTCAGCAAGGTACAAAAAAAGAAAGAAAAATAAATGTTTTCAAATTAAATCTTGGTGTAAGCAGATCAAGGGTAGTTTTCTTTCTTTCCTTTTTTTTTTTTCCTTTTTTTTTTTTTCTCCTTGTTGCTTAGGTCTGGCTATTTTCTATTCTGTATTTTGTAAATTTACATTTTTTACTACTTTTTCCTTAGTGGCTTTTGTGTGCAAAAGGTTTTCAGGGTAAATGATTAAGAGACAAGTTCATTGCTTTGGTTTGGCATTCTTAGAGTTGAATATAGGAACACTTTCCAAACAGTATACCTATATATTATTCTGGGAGGGGGTGTAAAAGGTAACACAATAACACTCATCTTAGAGGCATGGGCAAATGTGAGGCCATACCGTAAGATGAGGGGCATGGCTTTTTGCCAGCTTTAACCAGGAAAGCTTCTTAATAGACAATAAAATTCAAAGAGCATGAATACTAAAGGAATCTGCAAAAATAATTTGTTGGCCCATTTTAGGCTTTTAGAATAATCCAGTTGTTGTAATTATAAGAGTAAGAGCTACATTAGGCAATGTAAGTTTCTCTCTAATGCACTTCTCTGATATCTTTTTCCCTGTTTTACTTTTAATCTATATTCATGAAATATCCCTTTATTTTTATATATCTGTGTGTCTTTGTATGTATATGCATATAGTCAGGAACATTAATATGTGTTATTTCTAACAAAAAGGCAAAATGTATATTTCACAAGTACCTAGTAGTATGGCAACCCTCTTGCAGGATTTTCTCCTTCTAGAAATGAATTCCCTCGTTGCAATAGATTCTGGAAAGATGATAGACCAAACAATACAGTAGTTCATGATCTTTATTTTCTTCTCCCAAAAGCATATTTTTAACTTACATTCTGTTTCTCTTAAAATACTCTACTACTTTAACGAAACAGAAAATGCACAGTAACCTTTGGAAAAAAGTGACCAAAGTCACATTGTGATTTGAAAGTACAGCACTTAAATCATTACTAGATCAAAGACTTGATCTCTTCCTGCCTCTAATTTCATCCTGGTACTTTATAGTCAGAGGAAATTGAAACTCTACTGATACATTCATTTACCTATTGTAAGTAGATAAGATGCCTAACAAAATATTATATAATAGCATTATCTTTAAAATATTTTTATTTTAAATAAATACAGTGTCTCACTCAAGTTAGAAGAACTAGAAAAACAAGTGGAAATACTTCCAAGGAAATGAAGAACCAGATTTTGCAAAAAAGGAAGTCATCTGAGATTAGCATCTAGCAAGATTTTTAAATTATCCACTTGTCTCCGTGAAGTTCAGCACTACATCAGCTGATGCTCAGGCATCCATTTTCCAAAAAGGAATCTCTATATCCAGGTTAGGTTTCCAGGTGTCCTGGACCATTCATGCAGAGAGCTGTGAGTCCTCACAATGCAATTCTTATTCAGAGCCAGTGCATTAAATGTCTAAGCTATCTTATCTGGAAACATGAACAGGTGTTAGGTAGAGGAGGCTTTCAATTTCACTTTCCTGTGGCTGACTTTATTGCCTTGCAAGACCTTGTAAGGAGTTGTTAGATTAGCTCGGAATTCATACAGCTTCATGGGGTTTGATGTAAATCTCTTCCTTCCACAGGAAAGCAAAAAGTCACTGTTTTCTTTTAAAGATTTTGAGGAATGGTAGTGCAACTTACCCTTGTGCAGAACACGCTGGTGTTAGGCCATTCTCACATGCACGTCAGTGCCCTTCTCTGTGTTAGGATGTTAAAAAAACAGTCTGTCATTTCCTAGGAGAGTACCTAATGATTAGGCTTCAGGCGATTTTCCTCTCAAAGCTGTGCCACTGTGCAGAAATAATTTAAGACTCATCAGACCATAACTTTCTAGCTCAGTGAGTAGGGCACTTACCTGAGAGAAGGATAGACTTGGATTTGGATCTCTCCCCCAAGCTAGTTTGTGCGATTTTTCATCAAATAAACATTCGATAAAAGACTGAAATGCACTCGTTCGAAGGATCGAAAGCTGAGACTCTTACAATGAGGCCAAGAGCCCCCCTGCTAGACTGAGGCAGGTTAGCTAGGGTCCCCGCTGCTGAGCAGCTGAAGGCGTTGCAGCTGAGGAGATGGCAGCTGTTAGTCTGTTCTGTCTAAAGCGGAGGAAACCAGTGAATCTAGGTTGTCTTCTACCAGGTCAAATTCTCAAGCCAGAATTTTGTGTCAGGAAAAGAAGATGGCACCCACACTGTTCCTCCTAGTTTGTTTTTTTCCAATA
Source organism: Phoenicopterus ruber ruber (assembly GCA_009819775.1). Lineage (NCBI taxonomy): Eukaryota > Metazoa > Chordata > Aves > Phoenicopteriformes > Phoenicopteridae > Phoenicopterus > Phoenicopterus ruber. Next base: position 39,457,132 of record CM020218.1, read on the forward strand.
CAAGTATCCTTAGCCACATATTTTATCCAGACTCCAGTGCTTTTAGGATGTTGTAGTTCTCAGACCAGGCTAACTGCTCGAACTTTCAGAGGGACAAAAAGAAGACTGCCCACTTTGAAAATCACAGTTCTTCATAAACTGTGCTTCTGAGACAGGGGAGGGATCACTGTATACTGTCCTTGAGAAACATTAGTAGATAAAGCGTGAAACTACAGATATTGTGGACCTTTAGACCATAACGTTTTCCTATTTAAGTACTCTTAACATACTTAACTCCTTTCTGTGGGTATTGGGCTAACCTAATTCCCTTTGACTTCAGCAATATTCAAGGGCACTTAAGAGAGCAAGAATTTGTCCCAACTACATGTGTTTCTTGTAATTCAGTGAAGATAGTGTAACTACTTGATATTGGTGTGGTAGTCAGTAGCAGGAGTATGCTGAGATTTCTTTATAAATGATTTTGTTATTTATGTCTAAGTAAGTAATATGACTGCAGTTAGCTGTATTAGCTTTCACAATATTTGAATAATTCTATTTTCCACTTAGACTATTCAATAACTGTAGTAGCACACAGCTCACACCTGCAGAAAGCAATGGCTTCCTTCCAAGCTATGCCTGGGTTTCCCTGTAGGACATTAGATGAAGTGAACAAGCAATGCCTAGAGGCATTAACTTGGAGTCAGGACATACTAAAGATGCACTCCAGAAGCAGTCAAGTAACCTGAGATACCATTATGTACAAAAATCTTATACTAAACCTCTTTAGAAACCTTTCTATAAACCTTGTCGTCAAATGTATGGTCTGACCCTTCTCAGAAAAATTGACACTTATTTTTTCTTAGTTGTAACCACCAGCAGTTACTATGCCTATTGTAATTAGTCCTTAATTTTGTACACGATGTTCTTGGCCCAAAGTTACCAGTGGTGTCAAAATTGTGATTATTAAGATGAAGTTCATAAAAATAATCTTCTGCCATCTGGAGAGTTTTAAAAGCAACAGCCAAATGTAAGATGTGAAATCATGATTCAGGAAGTGGGGATCCTCCTGTGTGAAGAGTATAGTACACCCTACAAGAAGAGTTAAAATGCTGCTACTGTTCTTTAGAATTTTATGGTTTCTGCCATAAGTACAGAAATTAGGGTAGCCCATGCTCTGGAGACTCCAAGAATTTCAGTCTGTCTCCAGATGGAAGAAGGTCAACAAAAGAGGATCCTTCTGCACTCCAAAAATCTGCCACTACAATTATTTCAAGACTTTGAATCAGGTACCTCTAGGCACAGTATAGCCCTAAAATATTAATTCATAGTAACAAACTTGCTATTTTGAATGTGTCTTTTTTTATGTGTGGGTAAGCTGTCTAAAGATGGAATCCCCAAAATAAAGTCACCTGAAATCACACACACAAACTCTAAAGCATAGAGCACTCTTAAGTACAGTAAATTCAAAAAAGTAGCAATATATTTGTACGTTTGTTTGGATTTCTAATTGTTAATGAAAATGCTTATCTTCCCCATATCTGTCTAGCTATTAAAGACACATTTCAAGACATAAACTCAACAGCAAAGAGCGTAAAGAACAGTAATTAGAACTATTAGTGATATCTCACTTTGCCTCTTCATTTCCAAGTCCACACAAAGCTCCCACTGTGGAGTAGTGCTTGGATGAAGAGATAGATAATACATAACTGAATTACAACAAGAAGAAAATGTTTCATATTGCCTTAAAACAGCAACACCTCTCTTTCCTATGAAATGCTGTACCGCAGAAGAGCCACCGTATAGCTGGTTATCTTTCTACAACTTTTTATGAAATTTCATGTTGCGTTCTAAGAAGAAATCACTAACTTATCTGACGTGAAATTGATCTACATTTTCAAAAAGTATTTCTTGAGATAGGAACATGCCTTTTTTTTGGTCATCATTTATAAGATTTTTTATTGTAACTTCCTAGACAAATGTGCAATTAGTGTGTTTAGTTGTGACAATTCTAGATGAAATACCAGGGCACAAAAGCATTCAAACTAATATAAATATTTTGTGATAATTTAAAGGGATATTATGTTGCTATGTACTATATATAATTGTTGTGGGTTGACCCTGGCTGGACACCAGGTGACCACCAAAGCCACTCTATCACTGCCCTCCTCAGCTGGGCAGAGGAGAGAAAATATAACAAAAGGCTTATCGGTTGAGATAAGGACAGGGAGATCACTCACCAATTACTGTCATGGGCAAAACAGACTTGACTTGGGGAAAAATTAATTTAATTTATTGCCAATCAAGTCAGAGTAGGATAATGAGAAATAAAACCAAATCTTAAAAACAACTTCCCCCCACCCCTCCCTTCTTCCCGGGCTCAACTTCACTCCCAATTTCTCTACCTCTTCCCCCCAAGCGGTGCAGGGGGACGGGGAATGGGGGTTGTGGTCAGTTCATCACGTTGTCTCTGCCGCTCCTTCCTCTGCAGGGGGAGGACTCCTCACACTCTTCCCCTGCTCCAGCGTGGGGTCCCTCCCACGGGAGACAGTTATTCACAAACCGCTCCAGCATGGGTCCCTCCACGGCGTGCAGTCCCTCAGGAACAGGCTGCTCCAGCGTGGGTCCCCCACAGGGTCACAAGTCCTGCCAGCAAACCTGCTCCAGTGTGGGCTCCTCTGTCTCCACGGGGCCACAGGTCCTGCCAGGAGCCTGCTCCAGTGCGGGCTTCCCATGGGGTCACAGCCTCCTTCGGGCATCCACCTGCCCTGGCATGGGGTCCTCCCTGGGCTGCAGGTGGCTATCTGCTCCACCGTGGCCCTCCAGGGGCTGCAGGGGGACAGCCTGCCTCACCATGGTCTTCACCACGGGCTGCAGGGGAACCTCTGCTCCGGCACGTGGAGCACCTCCTCCCCCTCCTTCTTCATTGACCTTGGTGTCTGTAGAGTTGATGCGCTCACATCTTCTCAATCCTCTTTCTGCCGCTATAATCCTGCAGCAGGTTTTTTTTCCCCTTCTTAACTATGTTATCCCAGAGGTGCTACCACCGTCGCTGATGGGCTCAGCCTTGGCCAGCGGTGGGTCCGTCTTGGAGCCGACTGGCATTGGCTCTGTCGGACATAGGGGAGGCTTCTCGCAGCTTCTCACAGAAGCCACCTCTGTAGCCCCCCTGCTACCAAAACCTTGCCACGCAAACCCAACACAGTAATCAAACGTAGAAACAATCTTAACCAGTCAGCTTGGACAACTAGTCTCCATTGAAGTGCTTCTCTTCAAACAATTGTCTCCAACAAAACCTTTTTCTTTTTGTCAGGAGAAAGCAATTTTCCTTTTTCTATTTTAAAAAGTCTATAAAAATACATATAAATAAATATTAAAAAGCCTTGTTTTTTCTCTCTTTTGAAAAGAAACAACTAATTTTTCAATAAGAATGAAAAAAAGGGTTCATCTTAATACAATTTTACTACCAGACAAAACAAACAAACAAAAACCCCAACCAGGAAATATGATAAAATAAATAAACACTTAAATAAAAAAGTGTCATTCCATTAATTAAGGGAAAAGGTTTGAGGGACTTTTTTTTTGTTATTTGGTTGGGTTTTTTTATCCTGTGGAAAGCAGGGTGTAAACAACCAAAGTAGGGAAAAGTTATGTCAAAGTTTCTTAATGTATTCTTTTCAGCAAAACTTGAAAAACATTAAAAAGTTGTGGATATGTGGTTTTTTATACTTAATTTAGTTTCCCACCCACCCCCAAATTATTTTGATAATAAGTAAAAATAATTTTAAAAAAAAAGGAAAAAAAAGAAAAATGAGGCTATAAAATATTATCTGAGGACTCTTCATCACAAAATCTTGTGGCAAAGATGCCCACTACCTGGGAAATAAGAGAAAAAAATTAAAAATTAGAAGACACAAACCTGACATTTTTATTACCTATTTTACTTTTTTGCACATCAGATATCTTCAAGGCAGTCAAAAGACTTCTCTTACTTTTTTGTTGCTTTTTTCAGAACAAATAAAAGTAGCTACAGTATATTTAGCTATCAGCCATTCTTGTAGTCTTCTGTGTTTAGTTTCAGCTTTTGTGTGTTTTCATCTAGTTTTGAAAAAAGTTGCAGACTGATGTCTTACTGAAAAATGAAAGAATCTGCAAAAGGCAAAAAAAAAATCCATATTACCTGCAAAGTGTAAGTTAACTGGACTTTTTTGAAATAAGCATACTTTATTAGAAGATAAAAGATTAAGATGCATTAGGCTGAAAATACACACTGCATGTACATTTAGTCTCTGTATACACAGGAAACTTTATATAAATTTAACTTACTCTCATAAATTTGATTGAGCTGTAAATGATGACTATCATCAGTATTAGACTTGGTTTGTTTACATGACTTAGGACCTTGTAACTTACTCTCATAAACTTGATTGAGCTGTAAATGACAACTATCATCAGTATTAGACTTGGTTTGTTTACACGACTTAGGACCACTATACACATTGTGTAGCGATACATTTAACTGGTAATCCTAGGTGGACAATAGACATAGAGTGTTATCACGTCCACATCAGCTATTAAATCGAAGGTTCGGTGGGATCTGAGAGATCCAAACATTTATTTAGGCATCTAGATTTAACATGAAGGCATTCTCAGAGAAGTTTCCTGCCTGTTACCACTATGTATCTTCCATTGTTGTAAAGAGATGGTGGTAATTATTAAATGAAGGAAAAGAAAGAATTTTTGGTATGGCTTTAGCTATTTCTTTGATATTTAGATCTCATCTTGTGGAGAAGTGGTAATACTTCACGAATAAATCTATGATTTTGTAATACTTACTATAATATCTTTCTGACAGACTTTATTACTGTTGGCACTGAATCAAATAGGAACAGTCTGGCCTTACCATTTCTTTGCTCCTGTCCTAACAGTTTGTTCCTGCTGCTTTTCGAGATATTGCACCACAAAATTCATGAAAGCTGTACTGCTGCTCACATATCCTTTAAAGCTGGATCTACTGTTCAGACTGAAGTGACAGAGAGCGCTATGTACTGTGAATCTTAATGTAATAAAGTTAATAAAGTCAGTTCTACTCATACAAGACGTAAGTATTGGTGTAGAAGGTCACTGTACACTCAAAGCTCCTCATTGGTAGTGGAGTATGGAGGAGTACTAATAAGAACTGGGATTGCTGTGTCTCACCACTGCTCTTATATTCTACATGAGGGACATTATGTCAAGGAATTCAGCCAAGATAAGATTTTGTGTGCATGCATTGTGTATGCAGTGGCAAAAAGTATAAATTCATTTAATTATACAATATTCGGAGAAGCAATAAAACAGCAGATGTTGAAAAGGAAAACACAATACTGTACATTGAACAATCTCTGTGGCAGTTCACTCTAGTGACCGTAAGACCCATATAATTCTGCCAAGGTCAGTGGGAGCTTGAGCTACTCACTGCATAAATACCAGAAATGCAAGTTAAACTTTCTCCTGGGTCAACACAACCTGCCTACTATCCTTTTTATGTTAGTTCTTGAATTCGATCTGTGAAGGAGTGTTCCTATTCTGTAACGCTTTCCTCTTTTTGCTGAATCTGTGGGTCAATTTCAGCTTGTACCTTGCCTCACAGCACGGAGATCAGTCCACGTTTCACGCTCCGTAACAAAAGCAAAACCAAAAAAACCCAAACCTTGCTGTACTGGTGAATGTAAAGTTGATAATGAATATGGTGCACATTTTGCACTGGGGATATTCAGAACACGGTTATGATACTGGCTTGTTCTGTTCAAGCAGAGAAGCCCACCATCCCTTGCATTTTCCTGCACCTGAGTTCTTTTTTTTCCTACAGAAAGTGTGCAGGTTTACTGTCCATCAGTAAAACATCCATTCATTGTGTCTCTGGGTACAGAAGTATGCTTGGGGTTTTTTGGAAGGTTTGATAGAGGGCAAGATGGCTGCCTTCACCACCTGCCATCTAAGAAGACGAGATAGTGATTCTCTTCCTGAACTCTATCAAGATCTGGTGGCAGGGTCTTGTGCTTGTCGTCTGACTCCTGGGGGGTGGTTTCTGTCTGCTGGTTGCTTAGAGAGGGAAGAGAACCTTTTTCAGCCTAGAGAAACATCTCATTTTCTCTGTGTTTCCTTTCCTGTATGACTGAGAATTAGAAAAACACATCTAGGAAAAAGAAATATGTTTTGAGTCTCTCTGGTATGCAGTTAGGAGTGGAATAGCCTGGAATTCAGATGCAGGTTGAAAATGATCATCATATTTTGGGGCGTGTATGGGCAATGTGAAAAAATAGTAGTGATCTTTTAATAAACAGGAGGTTATCTTACAGGAATACATCACAGTGACCTTCACCCGCAGAAATCACAGCAGTTTTTGTAGGGTGGATGTGTGAGCTGCCTTTCCTGACGCTGACATTTTGCAGAGCCCAGTTGAGAAATAATGGCCTGCTGAAGAACTTACATTAACACTTTCTTTTAGCTGCCTGTACCAGCACTGTCATGGCGAATGGATGTCAGACAAAGAACTTTTAAAAAAATAATCCTAATAGCATTAACATTTGCACAGGTGAAGTATGAAATGTATAAATAAACACTAGAAAAGCATTCTCAAGTACCAGCTCCCATATTTACAGGTCAAATGTGAACAATGTACATAAGTTTCTTAGTGTTCCATTTTCAAATTTTTTTCATTGTATTGTATCTCTAAAAACATCTGCTGTTCACTAGAGAACTGAATATCATCAAGGTCACTTGCTCAGTTTAATTAATATGTGTTAATAATCTCCTACTAAATTTTTATCATTCAAACCTGTCCTCATAGATACTGGGATAATCCATACAAAGGTCATTTGATTTTGAAATTTTTGGCATATTTTAGTATATTGAGTGTTACTGTGAATCAAATAATTTAATGTGGTCTGTAAGCTTAATGTGAATGCAAACTGCAGTGCCCTGGCTTGTTTCTAATCAGCATTAGAGATGTGCCAAACTGTCAACAGCTCATGAGCAATATGAACACTATAGTTCTTCACACCCCTTTGAGTTCATATCAATCATTTGAAAATAACATTTTTTTTTCAGAATGAGCTGTCACTATCAATTTGAATAGTGGCTGTTCAACTGGAATTTGTCCAATTTTTCAGCAAGCCATTTGGTACATTATATCATGAAGCAAACAACTTGCAAAAGCAGATTCTTTTCATGATGCTTGTAGGACAGAAATGTGTACTTAAGCGTTCCAAGCTTCCTTTGCCAGGTGCGACTCAGTTTTCATCTGTACAATCTTAAGAAGATTATTCAAAGAAAAGACACTTCTGAGACTTTATCTCGCATATTATGATACACAGAACTTTACATAAATTTTTTTCAATATATAATATTTTGAGAGAAGTGACAAGGTGATGATCAAATGAAAGAAGAACTCTCTGAAATTATATGTATTTCTTTATCTTATGCAATAAATAGTTGCGTATTATTTTAAAAATCAGTTTAGCAGATACTTATTCTGCTCCCCCTGAAGAAAAAACCACAAAAAGTCATTACTGGTCATTGAACTTCTATATTTCTGCACATATTCCATATTTGAAGAAATTAGATACATTTTAATCAATTTAATGTGAAATGGGACTTTTTTCTGCTCTTTGCTTAATCACAGGTGCCTTTTTCTGCTTTAATTTGCCTTACTCTAGTATGTGGCAACAGTTACTGGCTCCTAGAACAGAATAGGAAAAGTAAAATTATTTATCCTTGAAACATGTCAGGAGAGACCATTTAATATCTCTCCAAGATGCATACCAACAAAAATGATTCAATTATGACTTCTCTTGCAAAAATTACATCCCTTCCTTTTTCTGTGTCTTAGGAAACAAGCTTCTAGGTTTTACTAGCCAAAGGTTTTCATGGACTTCTATGGCATTTCTGACCAGCCACAGGAATAAATCATAAGCATCACACCTCTTCCTTCTTTCTCTGCAGAGAAACGGGGATTTGGACAACAGTAGAATGCTGCTGAGGCTTTATATCCACCCTCATTTCATTTTGTTCAGCGAACTAACCTGGGAGGCTGGGAGAATCTTAGCTGGATGATGAAGGAATTGTTTCAAGGACATGAAAACTATGCCTGTTCATTCCCTGGATACCTCATGGATACCTCAGCTAACTTCTGATTAATTGATTTGATCTTTTTTGTTACCAAATCTGTTTTCTGAAGAACTGAAGAAAACGCAGCAATAAGTATTCTATTCTTCCTTTAAAAAGGAAAGGAAAGGAAAGGAAAGGAAAGGAAAGGAAAGGAAAGGAAAGGAAAGGAAAGGAAAGGAAAGGAAAGGAAAGGAAAGGAAAGGAAAGGAAAGGAAAGGAAAGGAAAGGAAAGGAAAGGAAAGGAAAGGAAAGGAAAGGAAAGGAAAGGAAAGGAAAGGAAAGGAAAGGAAAGGGAAGGGAAGGGAAGGGAAGGGAAGGGAAGGGAAGGGAAGGGAAGGGAAGGGAAGGGAAGGGAAGGGAAGGGAAGGGAAGGGAAGGGAAGGGAAAGGAAGGGAAGGGAAGGGAAGGGAAGGGAAGGGAAGGGAAGGGAAGGGAAGGGAAGGGAAGGGAAGGGAAGGGAAGGGAAGGGAAGGGACCCATTTGACTACAAAAACTTCAATTAACTACAGAACCTCATAGGATATTACTGTGTTTTCAATAATTTTCAATAAAATTCAAGCTAGGGTTATATGAACTTGTAAAAAGTGGGTTACTCTTAGGTAGCATCTTTCAATAAGCAATCTAGGGCTTGATTATGCATTACTTGTAAATTCCAATCTCCTGTTTACCCAATGAGAATAAGAAGTGCAGCACGAAGCACAGAATCAGAATTGAGCTTTAATTTTTATTGTGTCTATACCCATATTTAATTTTCTAGTCATGTTGACCATAGTGTCAAGGTTTACTGTACAGTTATTATGTTTCTCTTTGAGTGGAACATAAAAATGAATATATGAGAAATTATCACATTAGAAACTTCTCCTAAGCAAAACTATGAAGCACCCAGATCTATTGAAATACAAATGTTAACAGCTATTGTTAGAGTATTTCACCAAGCTGTAATCCAGTTTTATCTGTTTTTGAAAGTGGGAGCTTCAAAAGAAAAGCAGAAAGCAAGGTATGTGATAAAGCACACTAATTAATCAGGTTTTCAAAAATAAGGATCTGTAAGTGCATGCATAATAACAGTACCTTGTCTCCTCCCAGCTCTGTTCTCTTTGCTTATGAAACAGTCTTCATATATTCATGCCAATTTATTATTGATTTTATAGTTTTTTGCTATTTTTTCAATAAATATTACAGTGATTACCGAGTGTGACACCTTAAGGCAAAAAAACCCCTGCAATCCAGCTATTAGATATGATTTGTATATCATCCATTATTGATTTACTGTTCCATCTAGATAGTGTAATAGTTGATTTGAAATCTAGCAACCATTATGAAATTTATTACTGTCAAGAGAGTACAATAAGTAATAGGAAACAGCTTAGTCAAATAAAAGAAATACAGTCTGCACTTCTTCACTAAATGAAAATTCCTGTAACTGCTTTTAAGACCGTATTGAGTCATGAGATGCAGTAAGGTCATATGAGATAACATCATCTCAAAGAGTTGAATGGCTATATGAATAATCTAAAACAACAAAACGTCTGTGCTTGCTGTAGTATCTGAATTTACACATGATGTGAAATTAAAGGAAACTCCACAAACAAGCACCAAAAAAATGATAGCTATTTAAAATAGTCTGAAACAAAGAGCATGTTGGCAAAGCAGCAAAACAGTTTAAAGTGAAATTCTGAGCCATGTAAGGACTCAAACAGGAAAACATTAATGCTTGCTCTATTGACAGCTAGTGGCAAAACGACTGAAATTTTCTACTGTTAATCTGTATCTTCGTTTCAACTAGTTCTGGAGATTTTGTTGTGCCCTTCAGGCACTGGTAGCCTCTCAGAAGAGACACAAATAGGAAAATCCTAGGGACACATAACTTTTCCAGGGGATTCCTTCCAGCATTTGACAAAAGTGGAATTACCATAACGCAGGTCCTGTCCTGGTTCTTTCTTGTGGGAAAATACATTTGTGTTACGGCCATACACTACTGTGTGGGGGAACTGTGGCAGTCTTGCCTGGTTATTTCACGTTTGCCTTTTGTATTTTTGATGGTGAGACTAAATAACACTATTTTTTGAGAAATATCGTGGTGAATTACTAGCTACAAATACTAATATTAGTCTGATTCTGCAGGCACCCTGCATGGAGAATTCCTTATGAAATAATGGAAATGTTGAGAATTGTACTCCAGTGGAGTAGAGAAGACTTCCACAGAGCCTCTGTGAGTCAGGGTGCATCCTGGGAGTAAGAGCTCTTTGACCGGACTCCGTCAGGGTATTTTGCTGGTATCTTGGGACAGTTTATCATTATACGAGGGATTCGCAAGACTGCTAATTAGAGCTATTTTAACACAGCTGAGATTCTTTAACATCACGCTATTTTGTCAAGGTGTACAAAGATACCTTTGGAAGAAACCAGACTAGGAAAAAAAAAGAGGCACTCTCTTTGGATTCTCTCTGTAGCATAACTAATCCTTTACCTACTATTTTAAGGTCGCTTATGAAATTGAACTCTGATTCACTGAGCATAACTGCGTTTATATAAAGGCCCTAGTCAGTGTTCAGCCAGGAAAAATCACTATGACTTTTGGAGGACTCCTTTAGGCCAAAGGATCTGTTCATACGGTAGCAACTGATGCATCTCCGCGCCATTATGACTAAATCGGAAAGCGGTGTAGTTCTAATCTTCTAATAAAGAAATAAAATAAAGGTAGTAGGAAAACAATTTCTTAGTTAAAAGGATGTTGAACTAACATATATTTCATAGCTGTATAGCAAAGGGATAACAGGTTAAAAAAACCTGTCAGATTGGTATTATTTGGCCACGTCATATTAGGCTACATTATTCAGGTTCTGTTAAGCCAGAATCATCATTAAATCTTAAACATATCTCTGAAATGTAAGAAATAATTGTCAAATATACATACTAGCCTTTTGTTAGTGATGAACAACACCCCCTGCACCCTAGTTTTTGTAAGACTCTGCCTCAGAGGGTGAAAAAGTTTATAGACCTAGGTTGTAACGATCAGATTCCAGAAAGTTTTGGGTATTTCACTGCAGTCACAGGTTCAGTTGAATACAATAATTTAGTATAATCAGAGCCAGTATTGTAATAAGACTTTTAAAACATCAAATCCACATAACAGTCCCCTTTTTTTCTTTCCCACACTATTAAAAGCAATGTCTGTTTACCTTATGTCTTTTTTAATTCCTGTAACACTGGCTTTCAACATTCTTTGCTGTCTAGACTGCAGTTATTTTTTTTTAAAGATTGCTCATTTTCTTAATTCATTGACAGTTATCTTCCTACATATATGCCTGAATCGCTATTTCACATAATTATAGGAGACATAGTTTGGCCTGTTCTTGTCAGTCATCCAGTTTCGCTGACTGTCTTCATCAACATTTATGAGCTGCTAGTGATTCCTACTCTAACCATGCCATGTCGAATCTTTCCAAAACGCTACGTGGATGTGTCCAATTGTTCTCTCCGTGGCTGTTCTGCTGATGCCTAGCAGTCTTGTTCTCTAAACTTTAACATGTTATTTTTCAGATGCACTTGCCAATTTGATCTAGCCTGGCTGGTTTTTTCCATTTGCCTTGATATTTTCTATTTGTGCACCTGTTGACTGTCCATCTGTAGATGCAGTGCCGAAAGCCCAGATTTGAGCCTCAGATGATGAGACACAATTCCAACTACATGGCCCTGTAATTTAATGGATACCGGAGATGAAAGCTCCCTATCAGGGATTTCTCATATTAATCAAAGAATGCTCATGAGCAGCTGTCTTTGCTGGAGAAAGATAAACTACACAGTATCAACTGATTGAAAATCTTTGCTGCTTTTGCTTGCAGTGAAGCTAAAAAATGTGCTGCATTTATTAAGTGGAATTTATTAAAGCATTATATAAAAAAAAGAAAAGACAAATCTTTCTGTTGCGAGACAGCTGATGAACACCCTGGAGGTGTTTAGCAACTTCCTGAGTGGTGAAATACACAGAATGCTTTGAGAACTTGACACGAGTTGGAGGGTTACTTTTTGGCAAAAGTAGCTCAACTATTAAAAATTGTTTTATGCTCAGAAACTGCAATTTCCACAAATGCAATAAATATTCATAACTCCACATTAAAACAAAAATAAATACGCTGTGTCAGTTCCCTTCCCATGTTCACTGTTATCTCTTGTTTCTTGTGCAGTTTATATTTCATAATAAATTCCTGATACGCTGCAGGGGTACCAACACTGTCTTTAATGTAACATTTCTCTTTGAAGGACTGAAACCAAGTGGTCTCTCCGGGGCATCATAAATCTTAGTTTTCACTTGGAATATAGAAACCATAAAAAGTATAAAACAATATTTAAGCTTTAGAGTAGACCAATTTTCAATATAAAATGGAATTGTTATGACAGTAAAGAAATGAGCAGATGAGAGTAAGGATTCTCCAATTTACAAAACCCTGCCAGAAGGAGGATATAGGAAACACTTGGACCCCAGGGATACTACATGATAGAGCAGTGACCAGAAAGCTGAAATGACCCACAAGGATTCATTCATCTTTCTAAGGTGCGTGTCCATACAAGTACAAAGTGCCCGTATTAAAATACTGCACTTAAAAGTCTAATGAAGACTATAAACAACATATATTATGTGTCATACTGGAGTACAATATGATTTTCACAGATCAGAGGTCAGTTTGTTAAAAATAAATAGAGATATATATATCTCGGATGGTTTTATGGAATTAGGTCATTTTAGATTGTGTTCACTAATTGCAGACACCATCGTGATAAATTTAAGCCATTAAAGCACAGCAGGAGTCTTCTGAGACACAGCATTTTCTGTAAGGCCTTTGAACAACTTCACTGTTTTAGAAGCTCTTGGAAAGTCAAGAGAAATAAGGGAAAACAAATCTTCAAATTGCTCAGGTCCCTAAAGTTCTGTCGCGTTCTCTTTCAGAGACCCTCCAGGGTTTCCAGCAGACAACAAAAGTGGACAGGCTCAGAATCATCAAAGGGAAGGCTAGAAAAATCGTCTTTTTGATAAGAAATATGCTTATGTTTGTTTAAAGTGTAAGTATATGACTTAGCACTGGGAACACTTCCAATAATGGTATGCGAAAAAGTATGTGTGTGTGATGGGGAAGGAGCGGGCTTTTGTGAAACACCATGACAAAACCACCATGTTTGGCCTCATTTTGTACCGCTGGAGATCTCTTTCCTAATTTGTTTAGTGCTGTAAAATTAAAAAAAAATCATGAAGAACTAAGGTGTTTTTATTTACGTCAACTGTCTCTGGGTGTAAAGGTTCATTGATAAAGTAATATGCACAAGTCCAGTTTTCAAGCCTGCCCAAAGATAATTGGAAGCCCTTGGCCAGCAATATTTCAATCACTTCCTTTCTACCACACTGAATTATTTATTTGCATTGAAAAAAGCATTGAGAGTTTTAAAAGGTTCCAATAAATTGTCTTCAGGCCACATGAAAAGGTATTATTGATTCTAAATTCTAAATACTGTGAAGAGGAAAAACTCAAAAGATTTTCCTTTACAATGAACATTAAAGTGGTAATGTTCAGTGTGTTTAAAAAAAGGAAAAATTACCGCTGAAGTAATATATCAAGATATATTTGCAATGAACTAAAGCAATGAAAACTAAAGTGATGGACAACTGCAGTAGCATCGTGCATAAACCAATAAAAATTAGAAATGGCAGGACTGGGCTGGATGTTGGTTATCATTTTAGATTTAACAACATTTTTGAGACTTCAGGCACATCAAGTTTTAAAATCAAACATATTTATTAGTCTGTGTTAAGGATCTGAACTATAGGTTAAAACGAAAAAAATCCCAACCAACAAAACAGCCAACAAACTGAATAAAGTAAAGAATCTAAAGAAAACAGTAACAGATTTTGAGAAGCTATTTCTTACTCAAATGATCCAATTTGGGTTGGAATGTTACCCATATGATCTGCAGGGTGTCTGTAAGAAACAGAGCAGCAGCTGAATAGGAAATGGCATCTGTGGCTCAGGGAAAGACTTGGCAAGAAAAACAAACAAACAAACAAAAAGGTTAAAAAATGCTAAATGGCCATAAAATTGCAGTCTTCTGTGAAGCATAGAAGTAGTTTAATTTCTTAATTTTATTTTCTGCTTTTAAGTAAAGAATCCTAGATAGATTCAAACTGCTATTTCCACAGAAAAAATCCCCAAGTTTTCTGCAAATACTTTATAAGTTTTATTTTATGCCTCTGTAGAGTAAGTGCGTAGTAAGGAATACAGTTCAGTGGCTAGAAAACACTGTTTGACAAATCTAAATATTTAAATTGCAGTGACTGTGGCACCAGGTCATTGTGGATGTGATAAAGAGTGGAGGGAAGGAAGGCAAAGTAAAATCAGGGAAACGGAATTGTATATAAAGGAGGAATGCAGCAATCATTATTCCTGCTTCAGTTCCTAAAATCAGCATAAAGTAGGTAATTCTAAGCTGACCCAAGATTCTCTGATAAGAACACGGTACTTTTCAAATATCCTGGAAATTTTACATTAAAATAAAACAAACCAAGAAACAAAAACCCTCTAGTAAACATCCCAGCACCAGGAAAAATTCAAAGGTGGTCATAAATCAATGGCTGGGAAATGACATTCTCTTATTTCTTTGGAGTTTAGCAGGTTTAACCATGGAGGGTAGGTAGCTGTCTTTACCCATTGCAGCAGCAGTGTACTGAACAGAAGGTGAGGAGATCATACCGTTGTTGTAGAGGCCAGGCAGAAGTAAATTGCAATAGCTGCAGTATGATATAATGAAAGTTCACACAAAATCCTACGTATGTGCTGTATCTCACCTGAATTCGACCATGTACTTATGATGGGGGAGGGAGAGAGTGCTCATTCAATCCACATTTCAGAGACATCTATATCGGGATTATATTGCCGTCTCTGGAGGGACCTATTCCTCTACAATGACTAGAACAATTGTATGGACTAAATGGGCAGTAGTTTTTACTGGTATTCATTCTGTACTCAGTTTTTGCACTAATAAAAAAAGGTCTGAATTCTTAAAATATCATGTAGTTGGCTGCAGTATTATGTAAACAATGTAAACATAAATATATACAATACTGACAAAGCAGCACAGAGACTTGACTGTGTCTATCTAGGGCATAAATGAATACAGGTTTTTTTATCCTTACCTTCCTTCTGGTGACTTGTAATGGTAAGTGCAAATAACAGAAGGACAATGTACACGATCCAACAGCAAGTGAGTATCTGTGTTGTGAATAAGCCTGAAAACTGGGACAGAACCCCAAAAGAGAGGCTAATTGTGTGATAAATGCAATGATGTCCCTACAAAACGAAAGGACAAATAGACAAAGCCACTGTGTTGATAATTTGACATAATACTGACCGATGTTGACAAATGTAGAGACGAATTGGTTAAAGAAATGCTGTTCGTAGATATGTGAAAAATGTCACACGTGACATCTACCAGAAGTTTCTTAACAACCTGGAAACTTAAGCACTTAATGAGACAAGCACTATCATGACTATATCATGTCAGTAAATATGTAAATAATTAATTCATAAGCTTAGATGACAGTTTTTAACAAAAAATTACTTTACTCTTAGGTGCGTTATCGGTCCTAGTTAAAATTTGTAACTGACAGAAAATACAGAGCATAGTGACAGAAAGTAGAAGTTTCATAAGTTCAGTGAATGCTTCATGTGCGAAATGCTGTTGTTTGGTCACTGCTCAACATAACATAGCAAGCTCCCAGTTCCCCGGTTGCTGCGGTACGACAAGCAAAGCAGCTGAGAAGGCTAGGAAAGCATAGCCTTTGCAGAGAGCAATGGTTTAACTGTATGTGATGAATGGCTGTGGCAAAAGGTTAGTGATAGCATAAAAAATAAAAAATAAAATTAAAAATAAAAAGAATCACATTAATTTAATTTATGAAGTTGGTAGGAAAAAATAAAAAAGTCTGTAGGCTTCTAGCAGCTCCATTATTGCCTTGACCATGAGACCGTGTATTCGCATTACTGGCAAAAAAGGAGACAAAAGTTGATGGCTGGCTGCCATGTACGTGGTGCAAATCTGTATGACTCTTACAAAAAGAAATTAAAAAGAAAGTTTCATAGAAAGAAAATGCGTAAGATGTACACACTTTTTTCTTTCTTCCAGAATTCAGTTTCCAAACAACAGCTAAATGTTAATGGTAAACATACCGGGAAATCCCATCGCTTGTGGTTTTGGGGATTTTTTTTTATGTTTCTGTGTGTATTTTTTGCTATATGAGAGCTATCTCTTTATATTACTTCCCATCTTCTCATGAAAGAGAAAAGACTGCAGTATATTTCTTTGGCACCTTGACCCCAACTATAGTTACAGTATTTTTATACTTATACTGGTATTCTGTCACTGTCATAAGTAAACATTGTGTAGTAAAGAAGTTATGTTATCTTTATTTTTAAAACGAACAAGCAAACAAACTAGAGAAGGTAAGTAATTTCCCTGAAGTTAAGACAGAAAGTTTATGGATTGATTCACTATGATTCTGAATCTTCCAAAATGCAGATCGAATTATAATGTTGTTCAGCAATAATAAAAGACAACAACAAATGGTGTTTGTAAATGACCAAAGCAAAAAAAAAAGAAAAAAAAATCTGCAGCGTGAACATTTAAATAAATTAATACAGCAGAGAGTTCACAAATAATCTATACACATAAATATATTCATATCCAGAATCCATCAAAGAATTTTAAATGACAAAGTGTATTAGTAAAATTCATGAGTGCTCATTGACAATTTGCAACCACACTCAGAGGCCAAATTCAAAGGATACATTGTTTTCAATGAATAATTCAATATATTCTCATTGTTAGCTCTTTAAATGCAATTTTATATTATGAATAGGTTACTGCTTTACAACAAATTTTATTTCATTTCTTATTTTTAACTGCCTGTAAAATTCAAATTAATCAGTTCCATTTTGCAAAGCAGTAAGAAAGACAAAAGCAATAAAAAGTTCCTACTTGTCACAAGTTCTTTAATAAAAACCCATTTTTTTAACCAGTCCCTAACAAAATTTATCCCTTAGGGACAAGCATTTACTCATCTACGTGTTTTTAATATTTGAGGCATTTTTGTGAGGTTAAATAAAAAGAAGGGTTAGAAGCCCCTTTATGTTATTTCTTGTACATGAAAGAGGCGTAATCTGCTGAGTTCTTTAATTAAAGTTTTGTATTTTGTTTTGAACGATGTTTGGTTTTGGTTTTCAGGTTTTTGACTTGCATTTGATAACTTATAATCCTAATTTTGTTATTATGTACATAGCAGTAACAGAACACAATTTATGGAATGCCCCCAGCTCTAACATGGAGAAATTGCAGAATTTAATTTAGAGGAGTGCAAAGTTATATCTAATTCATTCTTAACTAGACATTATACTCATTTTTATTACCATGTTCCTTAGCTTCTTGATACGTCAGTATAATTTTACTCAGTCCATTTGAAGAAGAGAAGATCTAAAGCTCATTGTACATGAAATCTTTCCATTCTCTACTGCTCTTCATGTAAAATTCTGCAGTCACAGTAAAATTATTATGTTTTCATAAACTTTTAAACAACTTACTGCAATGTTTTTCTTGAAATAGACACGGTAAGCATTGAAGGTTTTTTTTTTTTTTTCTGGTTTTACTTAGAAAGGAAGGTGAGACTTGGTTTGAAACTAGAAAAAATACCCCAAGCCAGAACACTCCTCAGAGACCCAAGCCATGATACCTTGCACGGGGTGGCAGCTAACTCCATCCATACTCAAAACTAAAGCAATTTATACCATCTCTGGTCAAAAAACTATTTAGAGACCCTGTTTTTTGCTTGTGCTCTAGTTAATTTCTTAATTAGACGGCCAAGTGTTTTCTGGAGTGGAGGGGGTAGTAAGGAAAAGCCAACAATTATCTTGTCGTTATGCAGACAACTTTTAACACGTTTCCCAATGTGAGCCAGGCTGCAGGAAAGACAACATATATTAGAACAGGCTAAGCTGTGAATGTGCAAAATATGAAGTAGCTTCTCCTCTAAAAGGAAGACTCTCAAATGTTAAAAACAATGAGTGAATACTGGAAAAAGCATATGGGGAGTAAGAAAACAAAACTGTGCAATGAAAAAAAAGATAAATAAAATACATTGTGGCCTAAGCAATTAAAACTGAATTTATTTTCAGTACTGGGAATCGTGGATCAGATGACTAGAACCGTAAAACTGAAAGCAAATGTTTAGAATTGAAGTAGACATAACAACAACAGGAACAAAAAATTGGTAAAATTGTTTTAAAGCAAGCTTCGATAGGACTAAGTCATCCTTAACCGTCACAGTGACTAATGAAGATGTGTATAGGCTTTTAAAAAAAAAGAAGAAAAAAAGAAAAAAAGGAAAGGCAGAGCCAGAGGCAAGTGCCTAGAAGACATTATGCCAGTAAGTGACATCCCTGAAAAGTTTTAAACAAAGACAATCTGACAAGAGTAACAGACCAAGCAAGCTCTAAATCAGTTAAGTTGAAACAAATCTTCTTGCAACTCGCAGATTAAGCACCAATATCCCACTGGGAGGAAAAAATATAGAGAAAACAGAACAGTTAACCTACCTGTTCTACAGCGTGTAGCCAATGGATTTGTTAAGAATGAAGTGATGTTAGTATTAGGAAAGCGATATGTAGGAATAAAAGATAGCCGGCACTAACATGAAAAAAATGAATTACACGCCTTAAATGTTATCTCAGTGCTAATGTATGAGATGTGCAATGCTTGCAAGTTTTCTGTTTCAGGAGAAAAAGAGACAACTGCAGGTGGAAGCTTCAATAAAGTTTTTTGAGCAACATGTAGAAGATACGAGTCACTAACGAAGAGTTTTAAAAAATCACCACCATGTCTACAACAGAAAGGAAGGGTTTGGGACAGGCACTTCAGAAACAGGATACCTGCTCCCAATGAAGCCATCAATGGAAACCAGCTAGTATACAGAAAAAGCCATTTAAGAGAACTAGAAAAAGAGCATTAGCAGGCAGGGGCAGCAATCAATATCAACACCACAGAACAGCTGAAAGCACAGGAAAATGACATAATGGAGCAGAGAGATGTAGTTTCTGCCCTAGGCACCTGTACTAGCTTGGGAAGGATGAAATGTGGTAAACTATAAAGACACACTAAAGTGAATAAAGCAAGTCTTTAATCCTGGTATGATTCTTTTGCACTGTTGTAAAAGAATCAAAATCCAACCCAAAAGGACCAGAAATGGAATCTCTGCTGGAAGAGTCTCTGCTGGCGTCTTCAGTGGGCTGCTCGCTGCCCATGCCTTACAGATCCCTGGTAAAGAGGGCACACGTGTAAAGGGCTGTGTCTGAAGCACCACATTCTCGGTGGATTCTCAAGAATCGTTGATTACAGATTTCTAAAACTAGAGCAGCTTCAGAGGTTCTCCTGCTTCGTGCAAGAGTGGCAGCCTCCTTGGTAGCTTGGGGCACCTAGAAATTTCTGTTATTTGTGCTGAACTATCTTCGCCTCTTTCAACCTTCTAGTCCTTCGCTGAATGTAATTCAACCAGACTCAAGGATTATGAGCTGTCATTTTTGGTGATCATGAGATTTCCAATGACATTGCAGAGCAGTTTGTAGTGAATGAATAAAGTGGGGGAAAAAAATTAAATAGTTTATGTCATATTTCCAAAGGCCATATATATTCATGAATATTTGAGATATATTAATTCAGTGAACAAATGATTTCAAGATGTCAAGTAATGCATTTTAAATGAAAAAAAAATCAAGTGATCGACATACATCTCAGGGTTGCAATAATCTTTGAAATCTTAATCTGGAAAACTAAATCAGTCACATATTGCTCCCTTTCACTAGATAGTCCTAATAATGTCCGTTTCATAAAGTATACGTCTTCTGTCTCACAGACCACCTTTTGCACTCATGGGTGAGGCACCTCACCAAGCAGGTGGGAAACAGTGAAGTGCTCAATGTATTTTTCTTTGGTGGAGTTGATTCTGCAGTCAGGATTATGTTAACTCACACAAATCTTAGATGCTAAAGAAGCTGCAGTAGCTGTTATTCTGCTTCTTCTGAAGTATAGAAGAGAAGTGGAACTGAATTCAGCTTGAATGTGGTTAGATACTGTCAGATCTGCTTGTGCACTGGGCTAAATTTGTCTTAAATTCAAGGAGTTAGCTAATAGTGGAATAACAAAATAATAAGAGGAGTTGAGTTAATATTCCTTAAGAACTAGCATTTAGGAATTGAAAAAGATGAGAAAAGACATTTGCCCTTAAGCCTATTGACACATAAAATTATGAAAATTATTTCATTCATATCCAACACAGATTTGCTTTGGTACATTCATCATTCAAAAATACCAAAAGTTATAAGGTGACAAAAATAGGTGAAATCTTTGCTTTGAATTATAACAGAAGACTTTCAAGGAAATTACAATGTTTCCACTTTATAATAGCACAGTACTTACGCAATTTCTTTTGTAAGCTTTAGGTATACTTACAGAAAAACGGATGAGAAACAAACAAAATTTTTTTTTTTAATAAAGATAATTACTCAGTGAATTCAAGTCTGGACATACTCACAAATAGAACGAGAATCTAATACTCCCAGAATTTGTTCGTAAATGTTCAACTGCTTATGGGAGAAGACTTCTTTTAATTATATTGCGTTGAAATAGTTTGAACTGCAGCAAAGCATAAGATGGCAGCATGTTTTGACTTCTTTCTTGTTTGCATTCCTTCAGCATATGCTGTCCCTGCAATTTGATCCTAAACCAGTTCTAGTAACTTCGTGAAGGATAAAGATTTATCCCCCAAAGACCTGGAGACAGGTCATGCTTACAGCAGTTCTATATATTTAGCGTATAAACAGTTAATAGTTAAAATGGCCAAATATGAAGCACCTGACCAACAGAACTTCTTGCTGCAGGGCAATATCTTTTGTTTTGGAATGTGAGTTTTCATCTGTCTAGGTCTTTTCCCCTGGGTAAGGAGCATCTGCTAAATCTGAAATTTGACCATAGTCTCTAGAGAAAAGAAAATAACAATTAAGCATATGTCAAAAAGCTGGGAGAGGGGGGGCGTGTGTGGAAGTGAAATAGCACAGTAGGACTTGATTATAGGACATGCAGACACTTAAGAGATGGAGTGTACATTAGGCCTTTAAGACAACCAAAACGAGTTGCCATGGCCAAGCTGTGACATACAGTTACAGAAGCAGAATAAATTTAGAAAGAAAATGAAGATAGAACACCAGAGTAACATATTAGAAACAGTAGGGAAAGAGACGTAAAAAAGGTGGTAAAGAGGATTTGAGATTCACATTAATAAGCATGAATAGGTGAAAATAGTTTTGGATCTGGAAAGGGAGGTGATACTAACAGTGTAACTGCAGATGGCCTTACATATGACAGGTCCTTTACGAGATCCATTTCCACTGAATTGCCTTGACAGCCATCTATCACTGAATCAGAATTAGGTGACAGCATGGCTCACAAGGAATTGAATAAATTTTCAGAACATATCTAATTCTTTCAAAAAGCCACAGCGCTGATGCTGTTCTATGTAAATTGTCCATTCATAACTGCTGATAACTTCCATGCCCCTTAAACCTGTAACAATCACGGACCTCTCTAGTGGACACCATGTGTGTACTTTGATGATTTCAGCACAGCTTGGTGTAATATTTCTGTGGAAACCAGTGAAAGTTGTTGGGACATCTCAGGTGACAACCAGATGGAAGTGAGCCAACTAGTGCGTAGCCCTTTGTGTCTTCTCACAGGCAGTGGCTAACACAGATTTCCTAATGGAAAACTTGCCACATTCCTCTGGTTGTCTGAAGTGTCCAACTTCCACATAGGTCTCACGTAACTAAAAGAGCCATTTCTGCCATGAAATGAACAGGCCAACTGCTGGCCACCCTACATGCAATCATAGAATCATAGAATCATAGAATAGTTTGGGTTGGAAGGGACTTTAAAGGCCATCTAGTCCAACCCCCCTGCCATGAGCAGGGACAACCTCACTAGATCAGGTTGCTCAGAGCCCCGTCCAGCTTGACCTTGAATGCTTCCAGGGATGGGGCTTCTACTACCTCTCTGGGCAACCTGTTCCAGTGCTTCACCACCCTCATTGTGAAAAACTTCTTTCTGATTTCCAACCTATATCTCCCCTCCTTTAGTTTAAAACCATTACCCCTTGTCCTGTCACAACAGGCCCTGCTAAAGAGGTTCTCCCCATTTTTCCTATAGGCCCCCTTCAAGTACTGAAAGGCTGCAATAAGGTCTCCCCGGAGCCTTCTCTTCTCCAGGCTGAACAGGCCCAACTCCCTCAGCCTGTCTTCATAGGAGAGGTGCTCCATTCCTCTGATCATCCTTGTGGCCCTCCTCTGGACCCGCTCCAGCAGGTCCACGTCCTTCTTATGTTGAGGGGCCCAGAGCTGGACGCAGTACTCCAGGTGGGGCCTCACCAGGGCAGAGTAGAGGGGCAGAATCACCTCTCTCGACCTGCTGGCCACGCTTCTTTTGATGCAGCCCAAGATACAGTTGGCCTTCTGGGCTGCCAGTGCACATTGTTGGCTCATGTCCAGCCTTTCATCCACCAGCACCCCCAAGTCCTTCTCGGCAGGGCTGCTCTCCATCCCTGCATCCCCCAGCCTGTACTGATACCGGGGGTTGCTCCGACCCAGGTGCAGGACTCGGCATTTGTCCTTGTTGAACCTCATAAGGTTCGCCCGGGCCCACCTCTCAAGCCTGTCCAGGTCCCTCTGGATGGCATCCCGACCCTCAAGCGTATCCACCGCACCACTCAGCTTGGTGTCGTCCGCGAACTTGCTGAGGGTGCACTCGATCCCGCTGTCTATGTCATCGATGAAGATGTTAAAAAGGATCGGCCCCAATACAGACCCTTGAGGGACACCACTTGTCACCGGTCTCCATCTGGACGTTGAGCCATTGACCACTACCCGCTGGATGCGACCATTCAACCAATTCCTCATCCACCGAGCAGTCCATCCATCAAATCCATATCTCTCCAGTTTCGAGAGAAGGATGTTGTGGGGGACCATGTCAAAGGCCTCACAGGAGTCCAGATAGATGACATCGGTCGCTATGCCCTTGTCCACTGGTGCAGTCACCCCATCGTAGAAGGCCACTAGGTTGGTCAGGCAGGACTTGCCCTTGGTGAAGCCATGCTGGCTGTCTCCAATCACCTCCCTGTCCTCCATGTGCCTCAGCATCATTTCTAGGAGGATCTGTTCCCTGATCTTCCCAGGCACAGAGGTGAGGCTGACAGGTCGGTAGTTCCCAGGGTCCTCCTTCTTACCCTTTTTAAAGATGGGCACTACATTTCCTTTTTTCCAGTCCCCGGGGACTTCACCTGACTGCCATGACTTTTCAAATATCATGGAGAGTGGCTTGGCAACTCCATCAGCCAATTGCTTCAGGACTCTGGGATGCATCTCGTCAGGTCCCATAGACTTATGTACATCCAGGTTCCTCAGGTGGTCACGAACCTGATCTTCTCTTACCGTGGGAGGGACTTTGCTTCCCCAGTCCCTGTCTTGCAGCCCATCCACTCGAGAGGTGTGGGAGGAGAGTTTGCCAGTGAAGACTGAGGCAAAAAAGTCGTTGAGTACCTCAGCCTTCTCCTCGTCCATTGACACTAGTTTGCCGCTCCTGCTCTTCAGGGGGGGTATGCTTTCTTTCACCTTCCTTTTCTGGTTGACATACCTGTAGAAGGCCTTCTTATTATTCTTTGTGTCCCTTGCCAAGTTCAGCTCTAGCCGCGCCTTGGCCTTCCTGACCCCGTCCCTACATAACCGAGCAGCGTCCCTATCCTCTTCCCAGGATACCCGTCCCTGCTTCCACTGCCTATGCATTTCCTTTTTGCCTTTTAGTTTGACCAGCAGGTCTCGACTCAGACATGCTGGTCTCTTGCCACCTTTGCTCGTTTTCTTGCACCTGGGGATTGAGAGCTCTTGCGCTCTATGGAAAGCATCCTTAAAGATCTGCCAGCTCTGTTCCGCTCCCTTGTCCCTGAGGGCATTTTCCCAGGGGGTCCTATTGACTAACTCCTTGAAGAGCTGGAATTTTGCTTTCCTAAAATTCAGGGTCCTGACTTTGCTCTTCCTGTGACCCATATCCCTCAGGATTGTAAACTCCACCAGCGCATGATCACTGCAGCCCAGGCTGCCTCCAATCTTGACGTCACCGATTAGCTCGCTCGCGTTGGTGACCATCAGGTCCAGTATAGCATCCCCTCTGGTGGGGCTGTCTATTATCTGGCTAAGGAAGTTGTCCTCCATGCATTCCAGGAGTCTCCTGCATTGCCTACAGCTCACCGTGCTGCTTTTCCAGCAGATGTCAGGGTGGTTGAAGTCCCCCAGCAGGACGAGAGCCTGCGAGTGCAATGCCTCCTGTAGCTGGAGCAAGAAGGCTTCGTCAATAGGCTCCCCTTGGTCAGGCGGCCTGTAGTAGACCCCAACCACAAGGTTCCCATTGTTGCCTCGGTCTCTGATTCTTACCCATAAGCTTTCAACCTGCTCATGGTTATTCCTCAGAGGCAGCTCCTCGCACTCAATCCCTTTCTTGATGTAGAGGGCAACGCCTCCGCCCCTCTTTCCTCTCCTGTCCCTTCTGAACAGCCGATAGCCATCGATAGCCACACTCCAGTCATGGGATTCGTCCCACCAAGTTTCTGTAATGGCTACTAGGTCATAGCCTTCCAGCAGCATGGTGGCTTCTAACTCTTCCTGTTTGTTGCCCATGCTGCGGGCATTTGTGTAGAGGCCTTTCAGCTGGGCTGTGGGCCGTGTCTCCTTCATGGAGGGACATCCCTTAATTCCCTTGAGATCTTCCACTGGTGCTTCCCTGTTGGTTCCTATCACCTCAGAATCCCCAGGCGCATCTCCATGAGTCTTCAAGCGTGCTGCAGTGTAGCCAGCACGTCTCGGAGCAATAGGCTGAGGGCCCTCACTGGCATCTCGTCCCTCTAACTGTGGTGTGTGATCCCCCAGCTTGTCACAGGCAAGCATGGTAACATCCCCCTCCCCCTTCAACTCTAGTTTAAAGCCCTGTCTATGAGCCCCGCTAGTTCGTGGGCAAAGACCCTCTTCCCCCTTTGGGAAAGGTGTACCCCGTCTGACTCCAGCAGGCCTGGTGCCGTGTAGATCATCCCATTGTCAAAGAACCCAAAGTTGTGGCGGTGACACCAGTCACGGAGCCACGTATTAATGGAGCGGACCCGTCTGCTCCTGTCCATGTCTCTGCCTGCAACTGGAAGGAGGGAGGAAAAGATGACCTGCACCCCAGATCCTGTTATTGACCGTCCCAGGGCCCTAAAGTCTCTTTTGATTGCCCTCGAACTACATGTTGCCGCCTCATCGCCACCCACATGGAAGAGTAGTAGTGGGTAATAGTCCGAGGGCAATGCCGATGCAATTCTACCACTGGATGGTGATATGCATCCACTGTGAAAGGGCGTGCCTGATCTTAGAAAGGATTGTACCTGCAATTCAGCTTTATTCTCAGCCTGCTGTTGACTGACTGCCATGGGGCTGAGTACAGCAAAAAATGTAAGACAGCCTGATAGTTCTGCCGTGAGCATCAAGAACCTGCTTCAGTGGTGACAGGTTTTCCCATTCCTCTGTTGAAAGCTCCTTGAAGTCTCTCTTGCTGTACCACAACCACATACATGAGCTTGACACCCATTTGGGGACAAAGCAGGTGATGGAGGGCAGCTCTTCTCAAAGACTGGTACAGAAACAGGCATGAATGTCCTACATACAAGATGAGGTGTTCTCCTTGAGGGTGCTAAATGGGCACTTGTGATGGGGGTCAGTGCCAAAACACACACTGTTCAATACACACTATGAATAGCTTTGGGAAACTTTGCAGATAAAACAGCATAAATACAAAGGAGCACTTCAGCCTGAATGGCTTCCACTGAAGCATCCCTTGATCTTTCAGGAGCTGGATGTCTTATTTCTTTTTTCCATGCTTCTTCAGTGCCCTATTAATTGGTTCTTCAGTAGTTACCTCTATTTTTCTTCATGTTTCCCTACCTTCAGTCCTTCTCTACATCCTTCGAACTCTTCCATTCCTAATGTCTGGTTCCTCCTTCCCATATTCCTTTAGCTGAGACATTCAGCTTCCTGATGTATCCTTTCATCTTTGTTGTTCAGCTAGACGCGTTTCACACAGGTACATTGTACTGTACCCCCTTCCTCTCTGACGGTGATTAAGGAACCATCACCTTTCTTCCTGAAAACAATAGAAACTGAAGTGTCTTTCCCAGTGCTACCTTTATTTTTACTCTGTCAGTCAGCGGAGGAGATGGTGACCGACTTGCTCAGAGCAGTCTGAATGCAGTTTTGATTTGAAATGGGTTACACAAACACTTGATGAGATCAAAGTTGTTAATCTGAAATTAATAAGAACTCACTAAACACACAAGTATCACAAAGACTGAATAAACTTGGTTTGTAAAATCAAGATTTATAAAAGCTATTTCTATGTCTGAGAGTTTCTAAACCAGATGCTGTATTTCCACTGCTTAGCCCCTTACATACTCATTCACACCTGTAAATGGAGTAGCCAAAATAATACTAAACAACATTATTCCACATCCACTTTGCAACAATGCAAATGGTTGCACAGTGGCATTAACATGTTTGCATATGGACATTTGCATTTTGCACAAAGATGTGTTTGCTTACCAACTGATAAAAAACTGCTAAAGGCAAAACATTAGCATAAAGAAAGTGCTTTCATACCATATACTGGAGAGACAACAGAATGCAGCATTTCCGCAATGTCTAAACAAAGTATGTTCTCAGGATACCGATGTAACCTATGAGATTAGCAGAATTTTAAGGCATGTCAAACATTTCAACATGGTTAGCAGAGTTAACAGGAACCTGGAAAACTCTATATCAATGAGTAAGGATCAATAATTAAGATGAAACTAGCACTTTATTGATCATAGGCCACTCTCTTCCATTAAACAATAAAACTAATTAATTTCATAAGATTAATAAGTGAGAGAGTGCTGAAGACAAACCATCCTGTTGGAGGTTTTGACTTCAGTACCACATCTGCTCAAAGGTCACACTGCTCTCAACCTGCACGCAGTGTGCACTGCTGTGCACTGTGAAAATCGGTTTCAAAATCTCTGTGATGATCAATATAAAAATACTTCACTCAATATTTCAAATTCAGTAATTAAAACACTTTTATGCCCTTCTTTAAGCAAGGATATTACCTTCCTCTTAAGAAGGCACTTGGGTTCCTTAACAGTCTTTATCCAGTATATCTATCACTAAGAATTATCCTCATGATGATGTTCTTAACTACATATATTCATTATTTAATAAAGTAGCTATTTTTATGATGGAAATGATCTGGACATGACAAATAAATTATTCAGAATCATAAGTATATTGTCATTGACACCAGGTGTGAGTTAAAATTTTTAAATTAGTCTGCTAGTACTTTTGACAGATCATGTATATGTTTTGTGAACTTTTTTGCTTACTTTGCTATTTTTACCAATTCATTACTTTCTGTTACTAGGACGCATCATAGAATTGAAGAAGCATTTAATAGCAGCTGTAATATTTAGCTGATTCCTTAATTAAATCCAATTATTTTGAAAGAAAAAACATTACTTTTATAATTCAAGAATCGTGATCTTAAATTAGAAGCTAGAAAATATTCACGAGGTGACAGCAGAAAAAAACTGATAAGTTTAATTGAAATTTTTCCCTAAATCATTTTGCACTTAGAGGTTATCCTTTATGTTACATTTTATGCATTTACTTACTTTTGCAACTGAAAAAAAATCACTTTCTTATTTACTTAGAGTAGTGAGATTAAGAGTAAAACTAGTAAAGGACGAAGAGGAGACTTGGCCTTGTTGACCTACTCCTACCGCAGTGGAACATAATCACAGGTGAGATTTACAGTAGAGCTGCTGGATCAGTTGTACTAGACTTTCTGTTGTTCTTGCTGGTCTACTGCTATGTCAATATTGTCTTTGTGCACAGCATCTGAGAGGAGGCTGGTGCAGGCTGTCTCATTTGCTAGCACTCTCTGGAGTAAACTGCCTGCCTGAAAACTTTATAAAAAGTAGACCTGAGACGATTCTGTGTCCCAGGCGACTTGCCTTTGACCCTGAGGCAAAATTGCTACGTCTTGAACTTCCTTAGAACTAAGCGCCAGCAATAACAGTAAGGCAGTATTGAGGTGTGCCAGAGAAATGCTTTTAGGGTGACATCCCAGATAGGTATGGAGAAGTGTGGGGCACACTATGAAGGGTTATGAGGGTGCTGGAGAGGTGCAAAGTTTTCTGGGATTTTGAAGGACTGTTCCTCTTGGAAGCAGCAAAAATTGACGTTAGCAGTTAGTAGGCGGCTCTCCTGTCCGCTGTGCCACTGTTTCCTCTCGGAGGGAAGAAGTCCCAGTGGAGACTGTGAGTGGACTAGCATTCATGCAGTGTGCATAAGGAAACGGCAGCCTTGTCCAAAACTAGGAATAAGTCCTATTGACAGTATTGACACCTCCACAGATGGAACTGTGAATTTCTGAAAGAGGCAAAAAAAAGGGGAGAGGAATTAGGAAGCAGTGGAAAAACACGCAGGGAGCCAATAAGGTCACCGAGGAAAAAGGAAGGAAACTTTTCCAATTGTTTAACTGTCTTTCTGCTCGCCTAGTTCATTGCCCATCTTCTGCCTGTATTATTAAGAAACATGTGTCCATGAATATTGAAAAATGGCCAGCTATATGACATCGAGATTCCTATGTAACACATTTATCATTCTGCTACTGTGACAGCTGTAGGAGTGTCTGTTCATTAGTATTTAAATCAGTTCATAAATATTTCACTCTAAAATCCGGTTTAAATAAGCCTTACATCTGGTCACTGTAATGCCGTGGTTTAACGTCTGTTGTAAGCCTTAATTCTAGCCTGATATAATGCTATTGTATAGTCATACAATTTCATAAGGGCACTTATACAATAAAACAGGGATTTAATGGAGCACTTTATCTTTTTGCAATTTTTAGTTTCAGCTGACCATAGCAAGTGAAGCTAAAGGTTGTATAATATTGCACATCTCCCTCTGGCAGAATGACTCCTTTGCATAGAAAAGTTCTCCATTTTAAGAAAAGGATGTGATTTTTTGAAAAGGCTTAGCTAAGATTTTCCCTAAGAAATGGGAACATATACAATGCTTTCCTCTAATTTTCTTCCAGTTTCCCTCTTCCATTTAATTTTTAATGTTTTAAGTTATGACTGTGGAGGTATTGGAATGATGTGAGAGTAATGCCGTTTTCAAAGCACAGTCAATCTTAAGGAGAGGCAGATACAAGTAAAAAAGGATATTTTAGGTCAGTACAGAAATTCAGAAATTGAATATAAAAATAGAGAGTTTCCCTTATATTTCCACATTATTCTGTGTTAACCACCACTAGAACCTATTCCACTCAAATACCCCAATCTCCATAATTTTCTCATTGTGTGGGAGCTTTGGGAAAAAAATTAACGGGAGGACTCTGAATTTGTCAAACGAGGATTAGGAAAAGAGAATAGCAGAAATGGCACCATTTTTCATGAGCGCTTATATATATGCAACTAGTTCCTATCAAAGACCATAGTAGGAGAAAACCAGTGGTATAGAAAGGTCAGTAGCCATCTCACTTTGCAGAGGACTAACATGTCTGCAGAATGCTGTCGGGTGTTTGTCTTTTAGCTCTCTCCTTTATCAGACGTTGCAGTATCCCCAACCCCGTGATGCTCTCTAGGCAACTCAGACTTGTTTGTCCTTGTGTAATGTGGGGTATGAAGCATTACACTAATGCAAGTGTAGTGTAATAATACTAATACTGTGTAATAGTTGTGTAACAATAATAATAGTCTATATTTCATTAACAACTTTCATGTAAGAATCTTAGATCATTTTAAAACATTGATTCAGTAGACTCCACAACACTTTTGTGAACAGACAAGGAAAACAAAGTACAGAAAGGGGCAACCTGCCCACCAGCATATACAGTTTATTTTCTCTGACATCATCCATCCAAAAATTGAATGTCTGACATAAGCTCAGAGCCTCAAATCCTTCTATAATCAAGCCAGGGAAAAAAATATTTTCAGGAGTGGGTTATACCATCTATGTTAGGCACTTATTCTGTAGTGGGTCTTTCTCCACCACCTATAGCTGGAGCTAGATAGCTGTCTTTAAGGTGGACAAAGTTAAGTGGTATGAATCTCATCTTCAGTAGCTATATAGCAAACTTATAAGATTTTTATTTCCAATCTTTTTTGCTCTGACTACTAAAGAAAATAGCTAGCTAAACATGTTGCTCGCCTAGGTTTTTCACTGTCAGCCTCTACTGTAATATTACCCTAATTATAGAAATGTAATGCTAGAAGTCAGCACCAGGTATTTATAAGTGGCTTCTGAAATGGTTGGGACAGATTTCCAATTGCTTGGAGTCGTCCTCTGGGAAAATATTTTGAAATGATTCAATGCTATTATAGGCTAGATTTTTATGATCTGATTTTTCAAAATTGCTAGATATCCAATTTACTGAAGTCTTCTGAAAACAGACTGCTTATTCTGATGCTAAAAATGGGAGATGAATTCCAGGGAAATTCTGGATGAGAATATTAATGCTGAGTTCTTTTTAAAATACTAGAGATTGAGAATAATAAAAGGGATAATGTAGCTGAAAATATGCAGAGCCATGAACAACCAGTGTTTCCTATTTGTAAAACCACCCTTGTTGAAATGTGAAGCCTCTTGTGATTTTTCTTACTTTCAAGTAAACTCAACATGCCAAAGTTATCCATGTCCTTTCCAGTATAATTCTCTTTTGCTTGGATACTAACATAGCTTTGGTGCATTAACTTTCCAGCTGAATGGCTGGAATTTGGTGGTTTAATTGCCACTTGCTCCATGGTTTAGCAGATAAACTCAGCAGCTGTTGCTTTGTGTTGGACGTGGTTTGGAGAATCTGTGGATACTTCAGCCCTTATTTGAAAGCCAAAGCATTTTGACCCAGCTGCAGTATGAAAACGAGCTGGCAAAACTGCTCTTCAAGCAAATATATCCAATTCATTCAAACTCTGCTTACAATATGTTTGAGACTTGTTGTGGTTTAACCCCAGTGGGCAACCAAGCGCTACACAGCCGCTCACTCATCCTCCCCTTCCCAGTGGGATGGGGAGAGAATAAAAAAAACCCTTGTGGGTTGAGATAAAGACAGTTTAATGGGATAGCAAAGGAAGAGAGAATAATAATAATAATGATAATGATAAAAGGCTATCGAAAACAAGTGATGCACAATGCAATTGCTCATCACCAGCTGATCGATGCCCAGCCTGTCCCCGAGCAGCGACCCTCCCCACCCTCCCCGCCCCCCCCCAGCTTCCCCAATTTTATATACTGAACATGACATCATATGGTATGGAATATCCCTTCAGCCAGTCTGGGTCAGTTGTCCTGGCTGTGCCCCCTCCCAGCTTCTAGTGCACCTCCTCTCTGGCAGAGCATGGGGAGCTGAAAAGTCCTTGACTTGGTATAAGCACTACTTAGCAACAGCTAAAAACATCAGTGTGTTATCAACATTATTGTCATGCTAAATCCGAAACACAGCACTATATGAGCTACTAGGAAGAAAATTAAGTCTATCCCAGCTGAAACCAGGACAAGATTAGATGCTGAAGCAGCAGAAACATATGATGTGCAACAGGCCAAGATCAAATAAACAATGAATAGTCGTGGTTTTCTTAATATTGCTCAAGAAGCTAGACTTTCTACCAAGACTTTGGCTATTATGATCTCTCTACTGGAGCTATTCCTTTGAGGGGATATTCTGGTATTAAACCTGTCTTGCCAGATATCAGGTAGATTCTTTTCATTTAAAGGAATTTTTAAAAAGTTAAAATAAAAGCACTATGCTAACACAGTAATTCCAGAAACCATGAAAGAATGTCATTTGTCTGTTTAGAGAAATGTACCTGTTCTTCACTCAGATGCAGACTTAAAAGTATGTAAGAATGATGTAGTATGCAGAGTGATAAACATTACATAGGTATTCTTCTGCATAGAATCATAGAATCATAGCATCATTTAGGTTGGAAAAGACCTTTAAGATCATTGAGTCCAACTGTTAACCTACCACTACCAAGTCCACCACTAAACCATGTCCCTACACACCACATCTACGTGTCTTATAAATACCTCCAGGGACGGTGCCTCAACCACTTCCCTGAGCAGCCTGTTCCAATGCTTGATAATGCTTTCGGTGAAAAAATTTTTCCTAATATCCAATCTAAACCTCCCCTGGCGCAAGTTGAGGCCATTTCCTCTTGTCCTATCGCCTGTTACTTGGGAGGAGAGACTGACACCCACCTCACTGAAACCTCCTTTCAGGTAGTTGTAGAGAGCGATAAGGTCTCCCCTCAGCCTCCTTTTCTCCAGTCTAAACAACCCCAGTTCCCTCAGCCGCTCCTCATAGGACCTGTGCTCTAGACCCTTCACCAGCTTTGTGGCCCTTCTTTGGACATGCGCCAGCACCTCCATGTCTTTCTTGTAGTGAGGGGCCCAAAACTGAACACAGTACTCGAGGTGTGGCCTCACCAGCATAGAGAACATTCATCGCTTCTGAAAATTACAGATACGGACAAGTTTCATGAGCTGTATAGTACTTCTAAAAGCATCGCATGATAACCTCTTGGCGATCAGAATATACTTCTGTTCTACAGCAAGTATTGAACACTTGCGGGTCCTGAAATATGTTATAAAACTGAAAGCGTTTTTTGCATAAGGTGCAGAATCTTATTTGGGATGTATAGATTTAAAAAGTTAATTTAGTGCATTATTTGCACTACTGAGGTCAATGGGTGTTGCATTACTGACTCAGTAAGGATCCATCATCTGCTTGTTGAACTGTTCCAGTGAAACATAATCAGAAGAATCTTGCCATTACCTGGGATTCACGACAGATTACCTTATGCCCTGAAGTACAGCCTTTACAAGGATGAAAACTGAGGGCCAGTTTTACAAATTTTTAATGGGGTTTCTGCTGAGTTATGGAACCATAACCTGAGATGTACATAGGTACAGTAAGAGTTGGGTAATAAGCAGCTTGAGCTCCTATAAAAATAATCTGGTAAGAGCAGAGGACTTCAGAATAACAGCTGACCACACTCCTGATATCTCTTTTGAACACAAATAACTGGAGATGAGGCGAAGGAGTCATGAAAGGAGCATTTTAGCCTTGTGTAAATTCCTCTCTGAAAGAATTTGAGACTAGGTCTTGAAGGTACAGAGGGATGAAAAAGGTAGGGAAGTGGCAGCCCCAGCTGGTGAGCTCTTTGGCCAACCTCTACTGCTTGGCACAGGTTAACCTTTGAGCTTGTCTCTCATACTCTTAACAGTTTAATTTTTACCTATACTTCTGAACAAATCAGGCCCAGGTGGTAAAGCTACAGTTTCAAATGGTGCTGTGGCCTATCTCCAAAGTTCACATAAAGTAGGAAACAAACACCCAGGTTAGTAAAATATACACTTAAAACCAAAGAACTGATAGGAGATATGAAGCCTTTCAAACCTTTATTATGTGCTGTAACATGAAGTTCCAGCATGAGTTTTAATATTGTTCCTAGGAATAAATGTATAAAAAGATCAATACAAACTTGAAGTAGATTCAAATTTACAGCACAGAACTATTTAAGGACAGACTGCAGAGGATTTACATGAAGATGATGGATGTCAGAATAAAAAAGAATATCTAGTTTATTGCTTGAAAAACTGGCTAAAAAAAGGTCTCTGCATGAAACTTTAGTGACAAACCAAACGTTTTATTGTTTTGGAAAGGCATAAATTCCAAAATTTGAGGTTCAAGACCTTACAGATGGCATCTGTTACAGCTCTGCTGCCAAATGTGTAATACAAGTCCCCAAGTTCAAGTGAGAGTTGTACAGAAATAATGTTGATTTTTTTTTCTTTCTGAGGGACAGATTACAGTAGCAATATTTCTTTTCATAAAAATCGAGTGAAAGTATGTCGAGTAACACAATTCTGAATAGAAGGAAAGAATCAAGAGAGAAAAATAGAAAATAGTAAAAGAAAAAACAAGCATCCTAATAAAAAGGTTTTTTACGACCAGTTGCATGGCTTAACTTCATTCAGACTGTATCATTTATGCTAATACTGTTAAAAAATAGAGTGAAATATTATTTTCTCTACAGAACAAGAACATAGATAGAAATAGCATTTTGATCAAGAGATGCAATTCCACAAAATTATGCCTGTACCTTTCCTTTAAAGATTCCCAAGCTTCTGATTGTAGTAAGATTTCTCTTGTTTACAGAATCATCAAATGAGTTTCTGGGTTCTTATTTGCCAGGAGGTTGTTTAATGGTGAATTCTCAGTACCCACAATTTACTAATCTTTCCTTGTAGTCGTACTACATGAAAACTGGTGATTTTTTTTAGTCAACATTTTTCTATTATTTCATCTGTTATATGTTACATTTGTCACACAAAACATGTTATTCAGGTTTTGGACTTTATAGTCCGAAGTAATTTATTTTGTCTGTTATGTGAAATGTCACATACATACATGGAGTTAAAATCTGGCCTCACTGAACTTAACAGAAGTAATTTCTATTGACCTTCAGAGGGGCAAGATTTTGTCCATAGTCATCAATAACTATGTCAATATTGACTAACAGTTATAAGACATCTTAATTTTTTTATTTTATTTAGAAT
Source organism: Phoenicopterus ruber ruber (assembly GCA_009819775.1). Lineage (NCBI taxonomy): Eukaryota > Metazoa > Chordata > Aves > Phoenicopteriformes > Phoenicopteridae > Phoenicopterus > Phoenicopterus ruber. The sequence goes on from CM020218.1 coordinate 39,492,081, forward strand.
GACAAATAACTGAAGTATCTTTGGTAACCGTGAAAATTGTCGGCAAATGCTGACATTTTATTAGTGACTCCTACATTGATCATGTTAAAATACTACAGACATTGATTCTTTACTTAATGGTTTTATCCTTCTCAGCAATGACTGGGACAAACTTCTGGTTATGTTTTTCTTTGGAACTTCAATTAAATTAGTGACAATGAGTACTTATAACTGATGCTGAATAGTTTTAAAGCCTGAAAAATCACATTATATTATAGTTTTCATTTTTGATCTTCCCAAAGTTTTCCTTGATTATCATAATTTTTCCGCTACGCAATAACACTTTTCCACAGTCATTTTTGAAACTTATGAATGGTTTGAAAAATAGTAGATGACACGCATTGACCTGACAGTAGTTCAAGTACTTCAATTATAAATATACATTAATATGTCATATTGCAATGACTAATTACATTGAAATGTGTTGATTAATTGTCCCATAAGAATTCTACACTGTGGTATTCTCACAAGGTGACATCTGCAAATGCAGGCCTGACAATTTGATGAGGAAAGTGGCTTGTGAGTAGGACCTTTAGCATCAAATAGCTGCCCCGAACAAATCTGCGTGAACAGGTTTTGAGTTTTCTGTATCCTCATGAGACTGAGACCCTCCCATTTTGTCTCCTTAAACCTTGTTTTCTCATTCTTTTCAGTGGGGCACCTTGTAAACACAGGAAACGCAATAGCTACCCCTCTAGCCCCTCAAAAAGCCCCACCCCACAACAAACAAAGAACGAGCAAACATCTCTGTTTCAGGAAAGAGAATAAGCATACAATTAACCCTTGACACTGTTATGATATTGTCATTGATGTGTTTACATCATTAATCTCAAGAACCTGATAAAGAATCTTCCTGTACTAGTGATTTAGAATATAAAAGAGAGTTTGTTGATCTATTACTACTGTGTTCACTATATCATAGGATATGTTCACAGTCATTGTACTTTCACTTTTAGATATTAATATTCAATGGAGCACCTTTAAAAAAACCTTTAACTGTTACATCACTTTTACAAAGACAGAACCAGTGAATGCACCTTTTTTTTCCCAAATAAGTACAAATTAACTGTTATGGCAGCATTAGAATAATAGTCTAATGTATGCAAAATCTATTATGCAAAACCTTTATTGATTAAGTTAGAAATGTTATGTGTAAATATATATATAAATAAAAACTCTAATGATTGTGTGCAATCACAACATAATAGCAACACATCACAACATCAACACAATATGATAACATTTTAATAAAGTGTATTACAAGAAAAGTGATCAAGCTACTAAAAGCAGAAAAATAATTATATATTATATTTAGTGAACTAGAAATTTTTGCTTGTACCTGGTTAGTGGTATTATCAGCTTGAGGTGTCAGTGTTCATACCTTTTGCAGGGAAAAGTTATTCTAAAACCAGTAACATTTGTTTGGTCATGTAGCAGACAAAAAGAATCATACTGGTACCAAACATCGTAGTACGCAACATCCCTGTAAGATCGAAAGTTGAATTAAAACAAGCAAGTTTCTGTAGCTTACCAAAGACATTTAGAATAAACCCATATCTTTAATATGAATTCAGGTGAGAAGTAAAAATTCAAGATCAGGAGAAAGTGAAGGAAGATGGAAAGAAAAACACTGATCGGGGTTATAGATGTTCTGTCCTGGACATTGATGAAACGGTCGTTACAGACAGAGATGGCATCCTGTGAAGAGATGAATTGCTGCTGCTGCTGCTGCTACTTTGCTGAAGGTGCTTTGAAATGGAAATAATAACAGGCTTGAATGTCCTGACCAAGCAAGGTTCTACGTGGAAATCAGAGCTGTACTTGGCAAATGATGAGAAAAATTGCAATCAAAGCTGGGTGGCAGAAGTGCAACATGCATGTCCACAGAAGAATTAGCATTAGGCAATATGGCAAGGATTTAGAAATGAAAATGTTCAAAGGCACAAATGAATTGTCTTTGTTAGAGAGAGTTCAAATCTAATCTTCACTAGCACAGGAGTGCACATAAAAGGTATCTACTGACATAATCACATTTGGATTTGCATCAGCATCTGCAGTGGTAACATTTGGGCCAACCTGCTTTTATTTGAAGGACATGCTATTGGACTGGATGAAACCTTTCTGATAGTCACAGAGGAGTGAACAGGGAAGCAGGCAGGGGAGCTGCTGACAAAATTCTGTAAGACAGTTGTATGAAGCAATCACGGCATCTCTGGGGCTTGCAGTTCTTGAGCAGCTTTGCTAAGTGTGCAGTGTCAGGGGTCTGAATCAGATGAGCTATCAATGATATTGGGGTTCTGGAAACGGAGGAATCGCTAGTGGACTACGGGGCTTGCTTTGGAGCTGTGACACCCTGGAAAGCCCGTCCCTGAGCTACAGAGGAGGAAGCCTGGTTTCCACACTAACCTTCTGGTCAGCTCACGAAAAGGCTGTCAAAACCAAGAAATGTGGGCTTCAATGGAGTGGTGTTTTTCAGTGAAACCCTGCCTATTAAACCTAATAAATATTTATTAACCTCCTTCAGGCACCAAGTAGCTGAAACCACTGAAGGCTCTGGTTTGAAGAAAAGTAGACCTGAAGTACAGGCAAGGCATGGGTGGGGAAAATTATTTCACCGGTTCTTTTGGGGAAATTCTGGGGAACTGCAAACTGTACAGTAGATGAAAACTGAAGAGAAGGGAGAGCACCAGGTATAACATGAGTAATCATTGGGAACATACTAGAAAAAAGGCAAAGAAGAGATTTAGGCCAGATGGAGACTGAGATTTTCCCTGACAGGAAATGGAGCTGAGCGGAAGAAAACATTTTTTTGCTTTTTGATTCCTCCTTTGAGGAAACTGCCATTTTTTTGAATGTTTTCATCTACATGGCCCCAAACTTTGGCTAACAATTTTGGTCAGAATACAGAATGGTACCATATGTTCATTCGGTGGTAATTTTGTTAAAATAGCTTTTTGTTTTTTAACAGAAACATTAAAAAGAGTATGGAGTACAAATGCTGACAAAACAGCCGTCACTTTGCTGTTAAAATATGTTTATAGTAAGGTTATGACACAAGCAGGTTTGGAATGTTTCCTGTTTCAATTAAAATCCCTTTTGTCTAAAAATAAGAAATCTACTAGGTCTCATTAGTTTCCTACAACCTTGGTTTGAAATTTATTTGAAAAAGCTATTGGTTTGGAAATTTTTTTAATTCGAGTGCTAATATTGTGTCACTGACCTGTTGAAAGCGGCAGACATACTATTAGACAGCAGTTTTCAGACTAAATTTGAGCCCTCTGGGAAGTGCAGAATGAATCTTAAGAAAGTGAAAGAAGATCAGGCAAAGCCTTTGCCCCCTCACTTTTCCTCTCTGTTTCCCCTGTTTCCAGCCTCTCTGAAAGTTTCGGCTTTGGCAGTCCGGAAGACATTTTCTTGAAGCCTGCGGGGGACAGAGGCAAGGGGACAAAAGGCACAGGCTGCTGAGGGCTGCGTGCACGTAAAATGTTGAGAAGAGCTCTACCACCTCCTCGCACTTACCCCTGCAAAGCAAGCAGAAGGGTGGCACGTCACGGTGGCTGTCTAAGCCGTGTCTTTTAGATGGTGCGAAGAACCCAGCTGTCTAGGCTGGGACAGGGCAGCTGAGCAGGGCTGGGGCAGACTGGGGGATGGATGGGGGAATGGGGGGCTCCTCTGAGCCAGCCCTGCTGAAACGGGGGAATGAGCATGGAAGGGGAAGGAGTCCTTGCTGAAATTCAGAGTTCAGAGGTTTGGGTGGATGTGTGTGGCTGGGTCCCTTCAGGATCTGGGAGAGGGTTTATCTGAACAGAGTTCTGTGTGCGTATGTGTGCGCGGGGGTTCCTTCTCTCTCTTTTTTTGATGGGGAGGGGAAAAGGTGAGGTCAATACATTATTATCTTCAAGGTTATGAGTTAGGGATGTAGAGATTTAAGGTATCTAAGGATTTCAGGGAGGCCAGAGAAAGGAAGAAGTGAGGGAGAGAGCAAAATACTGCTGAAAGAGGAGTTGTCAAAAAAGGTCGAGTCCTGGTGCTACAGTGCATTAGCAGAAGCAATATTTATTTCTTTCTTACCAAAAGCAAATACAGATGATGTTTCTGATAAGTCAGTGAAGAAATAACTGTTTGGCAGAGAAAAATGTCAACATACATAATGCTTCATAGGTTTGTCTGAAGTGTATGTATGCAAAGTAGAGATAAATGCTAACATTTCAATGGGTTGTGACAGGTTTTAATATAAATAATTATTTTATCTATTTTTTATACTTTAAATGTTTTTTTTTAATGTTTCTGCTTAAAGGTAACTCTCTTTCAAGTATCTACAAACAGGTACCTAAAACTGAAGAAAGGAGAGTGTGGAGTAAAGCAGAAATAGATAACAGACCTCAGGTATTTGCAGGGATCTTTGCTCTCATTCTTTCATCTTACAGCCACTTCCATGTCTACCCCAAATTTCTGTCCACTATGCTTGTCTTCAAACTACAAAACCATCTTTACTAGCACAAAAATACAACTGAGTGCAACACATACATTCAGTTCGTTGTAGGTTTCTGAGGTATACCACCAGTCCTTGCAATTTATGAGAAGTTGGTAATTTTGTGACATGCTTCTTAAAAAATGCAAGCCAACAATGATGTTTTTTACCAGATCAATGGAATCTGAATTATTGTTTATTTTGCAGTGTAATATATGAAAATATTGCTTAAAATTTTGCTTTGATAACAAGTGTACTGAACTGCTGTATGGCCTCCTTTACCACACGCTTCTTTGACACCTTCATCACAAGAGAAAAAAGGAAGACTGTTCTGGTCACCCTGGTTTGACTGAGACGTATTTAGCACATATAAAGCTGTTTTCTGTACCTTTTTTTCTTGAATTCGTCATCTGTAGAGCTTTTCACTCTTTTCCTCCAATGTAATCAACAGAAATAACAGGTGTCCCATAACAGTAACTAAAGCTCTCTGTCATTTAAATCTTTGATGCATGGAACACTGTGGAATTTAATATACTAAATAATGTTTTCAGTTATCATTATCACTAAATAACATATAACTTCAGAAAATGAAATAAATAAAACTTAAGCCAAGTTCCTCAAAAATCTCCTGGATGTCACTGAACTACTTTCCATTCAGTCTTTGAACTGAGCCAAATGTCTAAGTGTGCCTCACAAAGACAGACAACAGGGTGTTTTCTTCATTCATATGGTGGTATTTTAAGTTCCTGTGAGTGTATAAGCATGCATGTTTGTGTGCAGTCAGCACCAAGCGTACCCCAAAAATGGTACTGTCAAACCATTTTAACATTGGTGATTGATTTTCCCTAGCTTTTCAATGTGAGAACTTCTCTCCTTTTCTATAGGCAAGAAGACAAAAATAATTCTGGTGCAGTGTAGTTTCAGCTGATATCACTCAAGAGTATTTGAATATGTATCTATCCCACTTCAGGTCAGAATGTAAGCCATCCATTTTTCTATATGAGTAACCTGGAAAAAATCAAACCTCATCATACCTGTCTACATGGACAAATACAATTGGATCATTTTTATTCCATGCTATTTAAGTGGAGACCTTAAAAAATTGCAAAGAAACTATATTTAACAAAGATCTTATAAGATTCTTTGCTTCACATCTTTTGTTTTCTTCACTTCACAACTTCAGTGCTCCTACTCAAGCAGGAAAGAGTGAGGTGATTCATCTAAGATCCCCATTTCTTTTTAGTGACTTTTTCTGCTTAATTGCAAAGAGGAAAAGTTGGGGTTCAGTGTACTAATTAACTGTGTAGAGGACATAAGGAAAAAAAGCTGCTTGTGTACCTCTTCATGTTTTGCACATAGATCATACTACATGTTATGGTTTCTTCTCTTTTTCTCTTTTTTCTTTTTTTTTTTTTTAATGTACATAGGTATATCTATTTATGATCATCAAAGAAGAAAAGGGGCAAACTACGGTAGGATGAATTCATCCTGAATTATTTCATTTATTCAGTGGAGCACTCATTCTAGCTGAAAGCTCTCAACTGTAGTAAAAACTGGTATTTTATTTCTATATAAGAATTATCCCACCACACACTTTAATGCAGTACATGAATAAGACAACCTATTGTGAATGAATGGATGATACAATAATGAGAAAAAGTACTAAAAAAAAAATCCTTTAGAAAGATCAACATATTTTTTATATTGTATGTGTACAAAAAGGACAGATTAGAGCAATTCCTGAGATGAATCCACTCTGGCATTACAAGAACAGTGGCAGCACCAAAGCTCTCCTGTGTGGAACGTCTCTTTGTAATCTCATCATTTTTTTCTATGGCAAGAAGATTTGAAAGAAACTTTAAAACCTATCGGGTCTTTCTAGAGGGACACCATTATTTCTATAGATGGTTAAATCAGAGGGAGACATTTTGGAAATAACAAACCTGGTGTGAATTTCCCATTGGTTCCTATTTCTTTTTTTCCACTGAGAAGTAAAAGAAGAAAGTTAATGTGCAAATTTCTGCTGGACTTGAACCACCGTCTTTTGTAGATGGCACTTCCAAATTGCGCGTGTATGAAAATTTTATTCTTGAGGTGCTATAGATAAGGACAAAAAGGAAGTAGAGAGGAAAAAGAGGCACATAAGATTTAAAAATTTATGTAACATGATAGTAAAATTCAAAACAAATGCAATATATTATGTTGGGAGATATGATTAAGGAGAAATTGTACGTAGTTCTCTCCCCCTATCTTTCCATTGTACTGGTAGGAACAGGCAGAGGGAACATCAAATGGGACACAACTGGATTCCACCACAGACATTCATGGTGCACGTGAGTTTTCATTGGGGGAATTCAAACAGCTTTACTGAAGTGAGTGTTGTTGTCACTATTTGGCATACAGAGAAGCAGAGGAACATGAGCACAAAGTTCACAGAGGATGTATTTAAAGTGATTATTATGTGTGAAATGACTTAAAGAGAGAGCAGCTCAGACTTGCTCCTTTGGGACAGGTATGAAGAATATTACTTCAATATTACTTCATCTTAAGATGCCCACACCAACCTCTTCCTTACTCCTTTACTCATGACATATTCTTGACTAATGGTCACCAACTAAAAGGCTTTTTGAAAATACTTTTTGCATCTCGAGTTCATTAATAAACATTGTGTAATATTGTCTTTGCTATTCTGATTGGCATCAGATAATCATTCCACTCCCTCAATTACACAAAACTGAAATATTTTTTCCTTACACATTTTTATGATCCATGTAATCACTATGAATTAGAAAAGTAAATAAAGTATTTCAATAAAATGAGATTATTAATTAGTCTACAAATTATTTGGGCTGTTCTGCTGTCTGACATCTGCTAATATGGGAAGTTACTGAAAGCCTAAATTTTCTGTACTTATTCATTCCTGTGAAAACTCCCGAGGTAAACAGCTCTCATTGACCGATACCAGTTTGTGAACAGATTAATCAGTCTGTCCCTCAGGCGATTTCCAGCCACACCTTCTATCACTTTCCCATCATTTACCTTTTTTCATGCTTGCGCAACAGGCAGGTCTGTGCTTACATATTGCTGTGAGGTCAGTCGGAAGACCCGTCACAATACCTCCATCTTACACCTGAAGAGAGATTACAGTCTATAACTGGGGGAATCTTTTATAGTGTACAAAGAAGAACACCATCGCAGACCAAATTCCTCCTAAACCTCCCGCATATGCCCCAAATCAGTGGAAAGGCACAAAAATAACATTTACAGCACCTAGATATACTGTACCCAATTCTTTCTGTGTAGAGCACATATCTGGGAGGATAAAGATCAGAGAATACTACGAGTTCATGCAGGCAGCAACGCAAGTGCAAGCACTTGTGAGAAGGACTAGGTAGAGGTATGCCCTTAGACCGAGTCAAAAAATACTTATAATGCCTATGCAAGCGCTGTGAAGTAGTGTATTGCAAAGGTCCAGCACATATAAATCCTCCTTTAGTAGAGGAGTATCTTCAGTAAGGCAGGAGGACTTCTCAGCGCCTCCAGCCCCTCCTGAGCTCTGCAGTGAGCTGCGAAGCAGGCAGCAGAAAGCCGAAATGACAGTTGCCCTTTCAGAGCTGAGAAGTTTAGAGAATGATGTGTGCCAGCCAGGTGTCTCACTCGAGATCACTGTTGTGTAACACCAGGCGTGACAGAATTGAAAAGAGAAGAAAACTGAGCTAAGCAGCAGATGTTGCTCTCTCTGGTCTAATTGCATTCTACCTTTACATGTTTGGATTTTTTTTTAAGTATGTTCTAATTTAGCCTGATGAAGAGCTTTGGCTTGGTTTGGCTTGCACATTGTTCTACTGTTTAAAACCTCTCATTTATTTTTTGTTTGCAGCCTGCAGATCTGATCACATTCTTGTTAATCGTTGTTCATGTTTGCAAGTTTGACAACGTTCTCCAATGGTTGAACCTGGTTTTGAAGTCTGTGCGGTTGAAGCTGCAGCAAAGGAGGAAGCAACCCATGTTCAGAAAGACTGTTCTGTAAAAATGATGAAAACTTTCTATGACTACGGCTAGCCTGTGGGATACAGGCATGCTTTCCAGTTCTGGGTCTGTGACTTGTTTCCTTATCTATCTTAGACTCACCTGCCCTGCATCTTCTTCCACATTTCTCACTAAGTAAAAATAGTTGTGCTCCTCATGGAAAAGAAGAGAAATGTATTGCAGTCCTGTGCCTGATCTGAATTATCAAAGGACCAGCATTTTGTGCAAAACTCATAGGGTCTAGTAAAGTTGCTCCATTTTATCCTTAAATGTTTGGTATAGAAGATCACAATAAAATTGACACCGGATAGATGACCGTACATCTGTTTACATCCATGTACATTGTCATGTATATCAGCACTGATTGATAATCATGTGATTCACATCATTGTCATAGCAACCTTATATGAAAGAAAAGCTTATTTCATTAGTTACTTCACACACTGGCAGGAAAAAATGCCTTTTTCTGTGTGTTATTTTTCTGTAAGCTTTTCAGCAACAGACCAAGGAGTGGAGGTGAGCTTATAGACATCAATGTTCTTAACACAATTTGGAAACTCAAATCAATGAAAATCAGCTATAAGTTCAGATACATTTGAGATATTGAGGTAAATAGCATCGCAAGAATATCACCAGTTGTCTCTGACAGTTAATCTGGAACATCAGACTATAAAAGCCTGGGACGGTCAGTTTCCAAAGTGACAGCAACCACTTCTGCACAAGAGAAAACTCTGCAATTTTCTCACCACTTGGTTTTCAATTACAGAACTTCTGCCGCCATTCTGCCTCAAGACAGGGCAACAAATTGCAGCACGCATCATGCCATCCAAATCAATTATATCTGCTTCCACACTGATTGCTTTCCTTTTTTTTCAGAGCAGTGAACTTTGCTCTTTAACCTTCTAGATCTCTCTAAATCGCACATGGGCTCTCAGAGTTGTCCCGCTACAGTAACACTTGAGTCACTGTTGTGATGAACTCCTCTAGCACTCGCGGAGCCATTTTGCATTGGTATAAACCGAGCTATGTACTACTCCCAACAGCTGTACAAAACAACGATCTTGCAATAATTTCTTCTCTGATTTGGAAGGCAAGTTTTTGTACGGCACACTGTACTGGGTTTGTGTGGCAAGGTTTTGGTAGCAGGGGGGCATTCGCTATTACGACGTTTGTCTTCCGGAGCAACAGCTACGTGTACTGAAGCCCTACTTCCCGGGAAGGCGCTGGACATCACCCGTTGATAGGAAGTAGAGAATAAATCTTTTGTTTACCTTTGCTTCTGCGCACGGCTTTTGCTTTTGCTTTATTAAACTACCTTTATCTTGACCACGAGTTTTTTTCCGTCTTATTTTCTGCCCCCCTTGTCCCGCTGAGGAGGGGAGTGATAGAGTGGCTTGGTGGGCACCTGGCGTCCAGCCAAGGTCAACCCACCACACATAGAGAAATCGAAAACAGGCATCAGAGATGATGGAGTAACAGCTCAGTCTCAAGAAACACAGTGATCAGCCAGTGAACAAGCTCTGATAATTTTTATCCAAATTGTGCAGAGGGAGGAAAGTGGATACACAACCTGTTCATAAGCAAGACATGAAGGTGTTGGTATGAAAATGGAGATATAAGGATCAGTAATAATTTGATAGACTACAACAACTTCTCCTTTGCGTGGGAAAGTGTCAGTAAATAAAACATGTCAAAGGAGTTATAGTTTTAGTTCCTCTTAGAAGCTGATGATTTAACATACATGTTTTACTCATGTTGGTTAGTCAATAACAATTCCTGAAGGGTCTGGACACTGTATTAATATTTATTTACTGGTATCAGTCAAGTACTTCATCTGTCAAGTGAATTGTTTTTCCTGTGGGACAAACAATTGAAATTGTATTAGAAACTGTTTGGAAAATTTCTTTCCTACAGTACTCTCTCAACTGTTCTTCCAATCTTGGATGAGGAAAGTAAAAGCAAGCTTATAGGAAAACTAAAAACAACAGAAAAAAATTAACTTATTTCTCTTTTTAAAAAAAAAAATCTCATTAATTCTCATTTTATTTGAAAGATGTAGTCTATCATATAGTAAAATGTAGACCAAGTATGAGGATTTTTTTACCGATATGTAAATAAATATTCTTTTATTCACACACATACATCTTTAGACTGGCATTGAGTGAAATACTAAGTTGTGAGAATGAATAACCATTAGTTCTGTTGACATGTGTGCCACTGTGGCTCTTCATGGACAAAAAAGACTGCCACAAGTTGCTCAAAGCCAGGAATAAAAGACCAAATATTCTTCTTTACAAATGTTGTGGTTTACATCTAATAAAAGAAGGCTAACAGTTAAAAATACCTTTCATTGTGCAGCCACTGTAAATGTATATTCACATGGATTTTAGGAGTCTCTTTTATTTTGAATACTCATGCTGTGCAAGACTGAAAATTATATGTGGATATGTAAAGATGAAATGAGCTTTGCAAATGCAGCATTTGTTTGTTTATTTTAGTTACATGTAAAATTGAGAATATAATGTGCATCTAAATACATCATCTGGAAAGGTGATTACATCCTAGAACTGATAAAGTTGCTACTTAAGTTAGTAAAAGATTTCTCAGCATAATTAATAAGCAAATTACTATTGTCATACCATGACTGGTGTATTATATCTGTACAGTGCCAAACTGGCCCAGTCCCGGAACTTGTGTTTTATAGCAACCCCCAGATGACACTGAGGGATGTAAATGCTTTTATAAATGATGTTATACGGCAGCACTACAATATGCTCTTGAAATTCCTTTAATAAACATGGTCCCTTACGGCATTGATATAACATCTCTGCTGAATCTTAACCATAATGAAAGTAAAAATGACAGTATGTGCCAAAATAATATGTCACTGTCCTGGTTTCTACTAGGAGAGAGTTAATTTTCTTCCTGGGAGCTGGTATAGTGCTGTGTTTTGGATTTAGTGTGAGAATAATGTTGATAACACATACCTCATGTATGAAATGACTCCTTCCATACAAAATTAAATCCCTTCCTTCCTTCCTTCCTTCCTTCCTTCCTTCCTTCCTTCCTTCCTTCCTTCCTTCCTTCCTTCTTCCAGTCCTTCCCTCCCTCCTCCCTCCCTTCCATCTTTTGGTTTTCACAAGCAAACTGAAATCCATGTCCTTACAGCTTACAACTGCTTCCTTCACATTCCATACGGGTTCTTTTCAAAGATTTTCAGTGCTGCTGGAGCGCTCTACAATAGCGATTTAGAAGACAGCTCATATTGTTTCGTAGAATGTGTATCCTTAAATCATGCAAACCTTTTAGGCTTTTCAGGGCACTTTGCAAAGCCACAAATATGTCTCGTTCTATGAAAGGCTGAGTCAGAGAACTCACAGAAATAAAAAAGGCTAGTGGTGTGACCTGGTAGTGATCTTAAAGTTTCTAGTAATTAATTTGTAATACAGGAGTTTTCCATATCAAGTCCAGTTAATTTATTTGAATTTGTTACTTTTTTTTTTTCTCTTTTACATCAGCTGTGCCGCTGGGCTTAGTCCACATGGAATTCCAACATCATCCACCAACAGGAGGGGGAAGTAGCACCTCAGTTGAGAAGTCAAAGGATGTCTTCCCATTATGAAAGCTGAAAAATTCAAGATAGTAGACATAAAAAGAGCAAATTAGAAGAAAACAATGAAGCTTGAAAACTCTGGGTTAGTGCTGGCATTTTGTCATCAACTCATGGCAACAGATTAAAAGGAAATACTGTAACTACGAGGAAAGAGTGATATTTCTATGGCTAAAGCATAGTGCTGCTTATGCATAGATCTGGAATCCCTTTCTAGTCTCAGGTTGCCCTTCTGTTCCATCCTCTGTTTAGATAATGGAAATCTGGATGCCGGTACCTTAACTCACACCATATTGTACCTTTCTGTATCACTTTGCTTTTTATGCTCCTTTCTGATGATCTGAACTGTACTAGTGCAGTATTTCCTGTGCTGAGATTCTTGCTCAAAGTCCTCCATCATAAATAAAGGCTTACACTCCTCAGACTCACACTGAGTTATTAATGCACGTGTCAGTTTAAGGGTCAAGAAATACAGTCTAGAAAGGGGGACAAGTTAGGGGTAAGAAAGTTTATTGAGGATACCAAATTATTCAGGATACTTAAAACTAAAATTGATTACAGACAGTTGCAGAATAAACTCATAATACTAAGTGGTAAATGGCAGATATAAACTAATGCACTTGGATCAAGACAAGATATTGTCAATCAAAGCTCTGATAGCTTGAGTCCTTTTGGATGTTTGAAGACAGGCATCCAAAGATGAAACTGTCAAATCATCTGGTTTGGGGCGGGGGGGGGGGGGGGGGGGGGGTTGGGTTGGCTTGGTTTGTGGTTTTTTTTTTCTTTTCTTCTGGTCTGCAAATCTTCTGAGATCTTCTTTTAAAGAAGGAGAAAGAAAATCTTGTATTTAACACTCTTCTTTTAGGCAAAAATTTAGGGAAATGTGAAAGAAAACTCTGTAGTATGTTAGCTAAGGATGTATTTTAAAACAAAGTTACATTGCTCATGATATTATATTTTTTTAATATATATATAATAATAATAATTTTTTTTAGATATACCTCTGTAGTTTTAAAACAGTAATTAAATAAAATTCACTGGATCTACTGGTTGACCCATACAATTGCTTACAAGTCCAAAGATAATGCAAAAAAAGATCTGCAGACCCACAAACCATGTTCACAATTAATTTTGCTGCCCTCAATATTTTGCTGTTCTAGTTGGCAACCTATTCTGCTTTTACGGCAGAGTCAGCCCTGTTTGCATACTTATGACCTGTCTATTATTAGTCCATTTCCTTAAGGAAAAAAAGCTACTTGTTTGAAATTAATCTCTAAACCAGCTGACCAAAAGCTGCAATATTTGCATTCTTGCAAATCTGATACACAAAGGCACATTAATTCTACTTTTTTTACCAGCTGGCCAGATTTTTTTGCACTTCTTTTCTTTTTTATAAGTGCACATACTAATGTTATTCTTTGCTTAGCTTTCCTATTTATTGTACAGGTTTATAAATATGTTCATAGGGAGGCTAGGGAAAATGCATTTCAAAAGAACGGGCATTTTTTCCTTTTGTTCTTCAGCAACTCTTTTTAATAAATCACTTTCTTTATACATAGACAATGAAAAGTTTTAATCCCTCAGAAATCTGCTCCTCTGACTGCTCTGCTTCTGACACTCATTACTGTATGCTGCAACTCTTCTGTTTCATTAGTGATAACCCAAAAGACAATAAAATCTTTTCCATTCTTATCCATGAGCATGAAACTCTCTCTGATAAGATACTTCAAATACATCCTTTAATCTGTTCTGTGTCTCCTGTAAATAGTACACCAAATAACAAAAAAAAGCTCAGGTGAATCATGATTTACATCTACTACAAAGACATTGTTTGTTTAAAACATATGTATTTTTTAATATTTCCCTCCATTCTCACTCTTATTGTTATTGTCTTACACTTTGGATATGCAATTGATTTTCAGTGGATTAGTTCATGAATCCACCTAGAGCTCCACTGAAATGGGGAAGAAATTTTAATAAATAAGGCTGTTGTCATATACAGTGTTTTAAAATTTTATAGGTAGACTTCAGAGTGAGATTTCTCATTTGTGATGAAGACCATCAGGATAATGACTTGTTAAAGGATGAACAAGCTTAATATCACGTTTCTGGCTTGTGCAACAACGCGCTTTGAGGATAAGATTAGAAAAAAAAAATCTTTAAAGGTAGGCGGTGACATCATCTGTAACAAACTAGAGAAAACGTACTGGTAGCAGATTCCTCCGAAGTATTGGGCATAAAAGTAAAATATTAAAAAGGCAGCCATAAATGATATATATGGTCCTTGTCCAAAAAGTAGCAATCTTCTGAGATTTCTGTATTTCAGAACAGACAGAATATTTCCAAACAGCCTCTGAGGTCTCGGGTCCAGGTCCATGAACTGAACTGGAATTTTCCTGGCGGAACAGGAAGTTTCATAGCATCCAGCCAGGCCCTTGCCTTGAGCACTTAGAGACCAAGATATTAGGTCGCCCTCAGAATCGACTCATAAATACATTTAGTATCAGCATGTTTTGGCTTCTGTAAGTCAGAATAGGCACATTAACTAGTACTAGCGGTAGATCCAGGCCAGCTGTTGCCGGGCTTCTTCTATATAGTTTAATTTGTGAGAGTCTTGGTTTTTTAAATTTGTCTTTGCTTTAACATTGAGTAAGCAGTACTACCACCTGGTCAAAACTACTAGTGATTCCATGGATATATCTATTAGCCCGTTCCTTACTGCCTTTGACTCTGTTAAATATACACAGCTAGGAAATAACTATTTAAGGAAGAATTTCTGTTGAGATTCTATGTTAAATTCCTTCCTGCTATTGTTTGGCCAAAGACATGAGCCCGTCTTTGTGGCGAAGGCTTTATCTTCATTCAGTTTACTGATTTATTTCAGTTATTCTGTGTGACACATAGAGGTTATGTTTTCAAATAGAATAAAGTTTAATCTGATCTCTAACAACATGAGAGGATCTAGTATTCCTTTTTTTCTCAGAGAATTGTGTTATATGTACAGTTTTTATGGATGCTTTAGATTTATTCTGTAAAGATGAGATTCAATTGTTTCTTGTCGCTGTGATATTTCCATTGAATCTCACTCTCAGTGATACTCAAAAGCCATTAATACCTTCAGTAAAAAAATGTTTCTCTGCTGTGCAAGCTGTGTTAACTAAACATTCCTTAAAAAAAACAAACCAAAAAGCTACCCAGTGAAAATAAATATCTTTTGTGCAACTAATTATCACTAAAAAATGAAATATAGTTATTTTCTGCATGTTTGCACTCATTTTTCCTAGCATTTGTTCATCAGAAAGTAACAGAAAGAACAGTAGAAAGGAAGGAGTGAATGACAGATTCCAAGATTTTCGTTGATACCAAGATAATTGTTACAAATGGAGCTTCAGAGTTTATTTTAGCTTCTTGTGAGCTGTAGTGGTTTTCTGAATTTTCTTCAGGAATTAAAAAAAGCCCATCTCTGTTGCTGCCACATTTGTGTCTTTGAGCACCTTAACACTCCCTTAACTAAATTCTACCTCTGCCCAGATTTCTGTCGCTGCCTCAATGCCTGGATTTACTGTGATGGTAGTAGAGAGATGGGCAGTTACTCTTACCAGAAAACAAAGCAATAAACCTTATTTTGGATCATATTGTTAAAATGAGTGTGTGATGCTCTTATTTCCCAGACAATAATACAGTGAAGGCACTTTGTCCACTTTTTAATGATAATAGCATTCTCTCACCAATATTTATCCCATAACTACCAAATTATATAACTGAGCTATCTGAGATAAATGTAGGATCCAGGTGTATGAAACCTGCAAAATTTAAAGAAATTACTCCATTTCTTGCCTGTTCCAGAACGGAAAGGGAAACAGGCTTCTTTTACTTGCTCTGAAAACCTTCAAAGACTTAGTCTGGCCTTAAGTCTCTATATTTTTAACAACCCATCTTTGATATCCGTCTTGTACTATGCTTGCACATGCAAATGATTTTTTCTGAGAAAGGACTCACAACAATTGCCACTATCCAGTAAAATTTAGAAGTATATATAGAAAAGTAATGAGCAAACGGGTTTTTTGTCTTTGGACACCTATATAATCTGTAAATACATGATACTTATTGCTCTTGAAAATTCCGGCTTATTCTGGAAAGCATAAATAAGGATTTTAGAGAGCATAGCATTATAATTATTTAGCCTAACACCGGCATGGCAAGCTGGAGAAATTTAATATGTGTCTGTTTCAGTACAAAATTTCACACAGTGATGCTTTTTAGTAAGTCTAGAAGGAAAGCCTTCTCTTTCTTTTCTGGACATTTCACAGTTGTTTCTTTTCAAGACTTGTAAGACACCATGTGCTTGATTTTTATAGAATTTGACAGTGAACACTAGAAGCAGTTTGACAATCATTTGCTGCAAGCCCAGTGCTATACCTTGTCACTGAAATAACAAGGCTGTCTTTAACCTTAAGAATGAAATGATATTTTACAAGTATATGGCTGAAGAAAACCTTCTTAGAATGTTCTCTCTTCTTCTGAACCTTTTGTCCTATATTTGTTGTAAAAATGTTTGATGTTCATCTAATCTCATTCATCTGGACTGTTAATCTATACTATATTCAAAAGTATTTTCAAACATCTTATTTTGTAAAGATATCATGTGTGTCAATAAAGCATTTAAATTTTGACTTCTAGTTTTCAAAAAAATATGTTCATTCCCTTGTCACAGCAAGTCAGCCTCATTGAAGTGGTGCCGGGGTTCTTGTAATTACCCATTGCAAGATGTTCCAAAGTGTCATTTCAGTAAAGCAATGTAGCTTTTTCCTTATCAATAAAGGTCAATTAGCAAGAGATGTTTATATTGCTGAAGCTAAAATGGCTGTTCTGAGAGATCACCCCTTTCCTGTTGTTTCAAGTTCCTGGATTTTGATTATAGTAGTGGACTATTTCATTTTGATTCTTTGTTTTCTTATTCAGTGTATTGACTTACACCTCACAATATGAACCATCAGTGAGAAACATCAGTAGATGTTGAAAAAAAAGCAGACATAGGATGAATGTTTTCTTCTGGTAAGGTTTTTTCCTTTATTTTCCTTGTTTTTCTGCACACAAGTCATCCATTCCTTCTTCTGGTAGTTCTTATCATATACTTTAACAAGCAAAAATAACTCTTGGGTAATCAAGAGACATGAAATTCAAGGGTTCTGATAGTCCAAATGTAATGTAAGCCTTGCAGCGAGATTTGAACATTTTCTTTTAAATGAATGGCGTATTTGTTAAAGAATACAGTTTTGGTCTTCCAAACCCAGTAATGAATTCATGTTGAATCTGCTGAATAGTTTCAGCTGTGAAGGCAAAGAAATCAACAAACAAAATCCTCAAGGCTAGCCTCATCGAGCTGCCAAGGTAGGAAATGGCATTTATTATCCCAGTGATTATGAACGTGGAAGGCTTGGATTCTTTCTTTACCTCGGATATGGCAATCGGTTTGATCCTGAATATAGTAGCTAAGCTGAGTGAATCCAGCTCAGTATCCTGTCCCTGTTCCTGCAAGGATCATTCTGTGAAAAATCCTTCAGAAGCCAAATTATATAATGGCAGCCTGTGTGGCAGGTTTCTACCCCTGCTTGTTTGCTTTAGGTTTTTTATCACAGAAGCGTTTCAGTGATTACTCCTTTTTGTTTTGTTTTGTTTTGTTTCGGTTTGGTTTTTCCCCTGGAAGGGAATAGAAGGTCTCTCATAATTTCATTAAATGAAGCTATAATAGATACATGCCTTAGTTCTTTCCTCCCTCCAAACTCATGCACTTCTAGATACAGGTTTCATCACGGGTTAAGGGAAAATCTGTGGGAATTCCTTGTTAAAATATTGTTAGCCCATGATTTGAATAGTTAGCAGGAACAGTTGCTTTATGACTAAAATGAGGATAGCTGATTTAAGAAAAGGTGGTACAGTATTGTGGTCAATGGTTACGTGTAATCACAAACTGAGAAAAAGTATTCACGGTTGCAAGCTAAACCAGATTGATTTATCTTGCTTTTTAAAACAAGACCTAATTAAACCAAGAGTGTATGGGGTAGTCAAGGTTTATAGCAGAATATCCAAAACATCTGAGGTGATAAAAAGGAAAGCATGAAGCAGCCAAAGCCATCAGGTTATGTCAGATAACCAGAAGGAAGAGCAGAAGAGCAGGGAGTGTTTGCAAGGATGCCAGTGACCTGGCTGCTGAGGAGCCTGAGAAGTGCAGGAATGTAAACTGCTCGACTTCCAGAAGCCAAGGTAATGACAAACCCTGTGAAACTTGGGGGAGACAATCCAAACAGAGAAATGCCAGGCTGGAAACGCAGTATTGGATTAGCATCTGAGAATACAATTTGAAGTTTAGCATGAAGGGAGTGTGAGATGGCAGTTGTCTGAGCTGAATGAAATGCAAACGCTAGTCATAACATAAAGAACATTTGATTTTACATTGCATTCAGTCTTTAAAGTCTTAATTGTTAGTAGAGGGAATGTGAACACTCATTTCCCTGGAATTAGAAAAAACATACGTGATTATTTGGCAGTGATACAAAATTAGTTTGAGTTTGTAGATCCCTATACAGACTTTTAACAAAAGAGTTGAAAATGAATGAGCAGAATTATAAATCACAACTTCCTTTTCTTCCCCACAGTACTTTTGGCCCAAGAAGAAATAATGATGGGCTGCCATCACCCCAACATCTACCAGTATATTACAGAAAACCACTTTCACTAATAAAACCTTCAAAAGTCTATTCAGAATGCCTTTAACATCACAGCAGCAGGAAGAGGTATTAACATGGATGACAATTTGATCTCACATGATTCTGAAGAGAAGCCCATTTAAAAAAAATCAAAATAAATTTCAAATACAGAAGACAATTTTGGTTTTGATCTCTTCCACTCTGCTTTATGTCATTTTCATTTAATTCTATGTTTTACATATCTTCTGTTTTTCCTTGCTCAACTCTTTTTATGCTTTCTTCTTGGGATTTCTTAAGTCAATATGAATCTGATAACTCCTGTGCTTCAGTTAACCTTTTGAACCTATGCTGCTTGTATGGATTTGAAATCAACTCAGATGAATTTATTTAGCCCTACTTACTAATAGTCCAGATAAAAGACTTTTTAAAAGTATCTATCTGTTTATCAGCTGCTGACTGCAGTAGTTCTGCACCTTCAGGGAGAATTTGGCAGAGTTTACTCTGAGCTTGACCTTGTATAAGCTTGCATAAAAAGTGGAAGACAAATTACTTAAGGATAATCTCACAATATGAGCAGAAGGTCAAATCAACAGCAAATATAAATTGGCATACTTCCATTGACTTCAGTGAAGCTATACCAATTTATACCAAGGATCTGACCCAGAGCTGTAGCATGGTTACATACCTGTCACCATGGTGTCATGTTGTGCACGTCATGAACTACCTCTCCTTTCTCATGAGAGCAGTTCCACTGAAATAATTAATAGCCTCATGAAGAAGGCAATCTATTTTTTACTTGTATGATGAATTCACAGAAAGTTTTTGTGATACACAAGGTTTATTTATAAATATTTGTGATACACAAGTTTGTTTATTGTGTAAAATGCAAATATATGCAGTCTGTGCATTTATATCAGCAAATTACCAGGTAACGTTTGTTTGAATTACTTAGAATCATGTGGATGCCACTTTGCTACAGCTTTTGAACAGCTTGCCTACACTTACTAGGAACTACAGAGTCACTTAATACAAAGGAGTGTGCACTAAAGAAGTGAAAGGGTCAGTGCTGCTGTAATTTTACATTTGATTTGAAATCCATAAGCAAGCCTTTGTATCATATAACTGGAGAAAGTAAAACACACACACACACAAAAACCCCAACAAACAAAATAAATTGGCATCTAAAAATTTAGCTGAATAATCTCCTTATGGTCCCCACAGGTATATTGGCATTAATGTAAAAAACCCCTAGAAATCTTTGAACGAAGCTCACTGTATAATGCAGAATTGTCATGGGGCGAAGCCTACCTGAAAACACAGCCCAAACAAACGCAGTATTGACTACATCTGCCCAGCTCTAACTGACTGGGTTAGCAACAACCTGAAAAAAAAAGAAGGAATAGATTCATTTTGTTATACTACTGCTGTTAACGTCCAACTTTTATAACAAAAGTAATAAATAAGAGAATAGCCCTCCTTATTAGACCAGAGACGGTGGAGAACACATAAACGGACCTCCAAAGGTCGAGAAGGATGGGCCCGGAATGGAGCCAAGACCCAAATGGGTCTGAGTGGAGCCAAGGTGTCAGATGGGACCTGAGGCCTGGAGCGGTGGGACTGGCTGGAGCGCAGGTCCCCGTCCTGGTGCCCTGGCTTACGGTGCCTGTCTCAGCTGCTGCGGAGTGGCAGGGACCTCGTTCCCTGCGGAAGTGTGATGTGCGTGTCGCAGGTTAGAAATCATAGAATAGCGATTGCAGTCACCCACTGAGCCCATCCTGCTTAGTGAGCGGGTTTGAGATAATCTGTTCCGGAGTGGTGCGGTTCTGTTCTCGTGGCTTCCCCACTTCAATTCCCCTGCAACAAGAACAAACGTAAAATATTGATGCTGTCACCATATTAATTAGCTATACCTGCACTATTCCCACATGACTTTTCAAACAAAAACCCCTTACTTTTCATTTGCTGGTATGGAAGAATGCATAACAAGCAATTTGTGGCAAAGATGTTGTTAGTAAAGTAAAAAGCCACAACAGTCATTGCCTCTTGCTGTCACTAGCATTTATGAGCCTTGCTTTTCAGGATGCCCAGTAGATACACAGAGAGTTCTGCTGTCTCCAGCTTCCTAATTCTGATTTTTCTGATTTCTTCATATTGTTGAATGATTTATTTCCAGTTGGATCAACAAATTCTCTTTTTTCCAGAGTTGTTGTCATAAATTTCTTGCTGTACATTTGCTTGTTTGGTTGGTGACATGTAGCAATATTTATTCTACATTCTGATACTTCTATTTGTCCCGTAACTTCTTCATAGTCCCTTTCAAATCTGAAGAGTACTGAACTTTTGCTCACTGTACACCAGATGCCAGAGAGGGCGGATGACAATTTTGTAAGGTTGAGCATTGAAGCTGGCACTATGAGGGTATGTGGGCTAGTGGACAAACATAATTTTCTTGTGAATGCATTGCATATCAGCAGCTGTCATATAAGAATTTTTTTCCTGTTCTTTGTGGAAAGGATATCTGACACCAGTCGCCTTTCAGTATCCACGAATCAAAGAAGTAGTATTTTCAAAAAAATATAATACTGAATCCTTAGAGGTATTAAAAATTGAGGTATTTAAAATCACCTGCAGATGAGAACATATTACAAAGCTGGCTAATATGCAGCATAAATATTCAGAGGAAAGGAAAAAAAAGAGTATAGGCTCTGTTTATAGCTTTCAAGTGATAAAGCAAACCCAGAGATTTAAGAAATAACTATTAACTTTATGCACTGGGCTCTTGGTTTTTGTTTTCCATCTCACCAAGACACTTCATGGCTAGTGATACATCATAGATCTGAAGAATAATGGGAAGAGCTCTATTCAAATCTTAGAAGGAGTGATAAGAGAGAAACGTATATCAGTCAGAAAAGGAGCAATTTGGGGAAGCATATCCAAGAAAACAGAGCAAAAATGGACATTTCTTGCTATCCAAAGGCAGCTAGGCAGATATATTCTGATATACATGGTATGAAGTCTTCATGATGAGGATAGAGATGAGATGTGTAACAAGATCTTCCAGGCAGAAAGAAAGGGAAAACCCCAGTCATATCACAGTTAGCTGCTCTTAAACTACACCCAAATAGATATAAGCAATATGGCAAAAAAAAAAGAAAAGAAAATAAGAAAAGAAAACATTCTCAATTGTAGCTTTCAATAAATCTTGCCAAAAATGAAAAGTCAGTTTTAGGATCAGAACTCTTTTGTCAGTTTTAATTGGATTGCAAGTCCCCTGGAGACTCCATAACTTGCCAAGACCTGTATTTTTAGGCTTAGACCCTGCAAGCATATGGATGTTCACCTTCACATGACTATTACTGTGATATTCAATGAATGTCATGGATGATTCTTTATGCAAATTATGCACTGAACTAATTTGCACAGCTGCAAATCATTTTATATAACTTCCATTTATGGTCTGCCTCGAGCAGACTCAAGGGTAGCACCGAGAATATTAAAACCTGCGTGTGAGGTTCCTATGTGAGGGTAGGTTTTTGCAGGGGAGGTAAATAGCTTGGGGTTGCTGGAGAATCTCTGAGCTTGCTTGATGCCAGGATGTTCAGGTTAATGGGAACACTGGATATCTGAGCATGTGCTGAAAATCTTGGGTATTTCCTGAATTTCCTTTTCTGACAAAGGGGGATCTTTGCTTATGGAATAGGTGGTGGAGGAGAGATCCAGAGACTCTTGGATCAGTGACAGCTGAAACAGGGCTGGAGTCTATCTGAGAGCAGTTGAGTTTTTGGATGTGCCTGTGAGAGAGGGAGAAAAAGCATCGTGGTTCTTTCCCAGTGGTTGCCGGGTGTGCTGGGGAGCTCATTTCCCACAGTGTCTGGAAGGTAACTGGGCTCTTTTTAGGTTGGTGTGAGTCAGGCGAGAGGGGGACAGTGAAAGACAACTTTGGGCCAGCACTGACCACGCGCAGTGTCCGTGGTCCCTTGCTTATTTCTGCTACAGTGGCGGCTGGTCTCATTCAAGCAATATTCTCTGCCTTCCTGTTGAGGCTCTATTAAAAACACATTCAGAAAAACCTGCACAGTTTTCTTGGTCAGTGGGCAGAAACTGGCTTTATACTCTAAAGAGACAAAGCTGAAAGAAAATTCATTCTTCTTCCCCTATTTTGCCTGGATGCATAATGGAATACATATTAATCATTAACTACATTAAATACCTATTAATACATATTAATAATACATATCAAACACAGTTTGATAGTTGGCCTTATGAAGTATTAATATGTTCAGCTAAGCACACGCATGATTCTGTTTCTGGAGTGATGCTTAGGCTCTGCGCAAGTTCGAACTATCTTTATATTGACTAATGCAGCGGGGCCTTCAGCCCGATTTTACTTGTAGACACTAATATAATACAAATAATAAATATTACTGCTAATATTCCATTCTGCAGCACAAGAGTCATATAATTACATACATAAATTCCCATTCAAGTGTGCAGATGTGAAAAGGTATGTTCGACAAGTGATCCAATCATTGAACATTTAAGAATATATTTAAAAGAGATGTTAAGCTACTAAAATCTGAAA
The DNA here is from genome assembly GCA_009819775.1 of Phoenicopterus ruber ruber. NCBI lineage: Eukaryota > Metazoa > Chordata > Aves > Phoenicopteriformes > Phoenicopteridae > Phoenicopterus > Phoenicopterus ruber. Next base: position 39,515,519 of record CM020218.1, read on the forward strand.
TGCTACGAAGGTACAAAATCATTTAAATTTGGAACAATTTCATTTGGCAGTATTCAGATCTGGAGCAGAATTTATCTCGTAATTCTTAGTGAAACCATTTGCAAGTAGAATAGGCTGAAAAAAAGAGGTGACTTGCTATGTTTAGATACAAGAAAGAAAAGGATTTGATTGTAACAGGTTTACATGGTTTTGACAACAAATCCGCGGAGATGTATCTCCCGTAACACAGCCCGTGTCGGCGGCAGAGCCACACAAGAGCAGTGGGCAGTAAAGCCGGGAGGTGGCAGGACATGGGACTGCAGAGGGCCGTGGGAAGAAGGCAGGCGTGAAGGCACCGGGTAAAGCTACAATGATGGGGAATGGCTTCCAATTTTTCGTGTTTGGCTTCCCACATCAAGCTTGCCTACTGATATGTGGTACTAGATCTGTGATACAAAGTACCTGAAGAGATGTGAAGGCTTTGGTATCGAAGGGAGCGCAGGAGTGAAAGTCTGGAGAGAAAGTACCTCTCATACCCTTTGCATAACCCTGAAAGGAATAAAAAGAAACTTTCTCTGCTATTAAGACCATGAAGTCAAATAACATGGGATTAACTGTAGCTCTTCTTGGACCAAAAATAGTTTCCTTGGGGGGAAAAAAAAAAAAGTTCAACAAACATTAAAAAAAAGTAAAATTCTTCTATTTAAAATTTAAGAAACAGATAGTTTCCTTAATGTATTTATATATAAGTTGGGTATAAACTATATATATATATATGTTTTCTTAAATGTATTTATCACAGAGAACTGCATCCTTGATTATGGGAGTTCATATGCCACTATAGTGTAAGGTAATAGAAAATCATCATGAACTTTCTCATACTTTTATTGCATTTCTTCTACCAACTGGAAGTCAGTGAAAGGTAATGAAGTCAGGACGGTGGAAGTTTGCAAACAGAATCAGACGTTATACCGTTCCAGGTGTTTTAAGTGCTACTCGGGCCTGAAAGAGGAAGAAAGCCCCTGTCATTTGAAGCTGGATGTTTTTAGGCTTCACTGATTCTTTACTATTCCCTGCAAAGCTGCAGCTGAGTGAAAATCAGGAATACAACATGCTTTGTGATTATGATGATGCCAATTTTTTTTTCCTTTTTTATCTGGGGGAGTGGGTTGCAGAGAGGGGTTGTTTCGGGTTTTTTCTTCTGTTGTTATGAAGACATTTGCTTTTGGATATATAGGGTTGTCAGATTTATTACTGTCTCCTTCTGATTCGTATTACTGCCAACATATTTTTCTAAACAAAGTATACTTCTAATAGTATTTAAGTTGCATATACTTTTTAAAGAAACTCAGAATTTCTATATCATTTGTCTCCAAGGTGATTAAGAACTCATTTTCTTCACTAAGATCTTCAGCTGATTGTGGTAGAAGACAAACTGGGTTTTGGTACTTTGCTACTGGTAAATTTCCCTTCAAATAATAAATATCTTGACAACAATAACAACAATAAACTGTTCACGGTAAGAAATATATGGAGGGAAGCTGTGAGGAAGAAACAATGGACTGTTTCTGCAGACATATTGTTACTCGTCAGCCAATAAAAAGATGTAAACTGAGGTTAGGTAGCGGTGTGCAAAGGCCCAAAATTAAACTGAAAATTAAAGAGTCCAAGCCACGAAACAAAGAAACTGTCTTTGTCTCAGCACAGGAGGGAACAATTAAAATCCCTTTTTCTGGATGCTGGATCAGCAGCCGGTGCCTGAGGGACGAGCAGGCTGCCCTGGGGCCAGCATCGTGCTTTCCCCAAGCTGTCCCTGTCGGTGCTGAGCGGGACCTTGGGAGGAAGGAGGGAGAGAGAAAAGGAGTTACTTTGGGATACTGGGCTAAGGGGAAAAAGAGAGTGATCTTTAGATTGAGGAAACGTCTCCTGGTTTTTTGCGCCTTCAGTGTTCGAGGGAATAGAACTCTTTTCACTCTTTGTTTTATTAAGACTTCATCAAAGACATACTTCACTAACAGAATCAATTTTCCCAGCTAAGAAAGACAATCCATTAGATCAAAAATACTCAGTTTCTTGGGACAGGAAGCGATGAAACTGGTATTAGCAGCGAGATTCATTTTTCCAGCAAAGCAGATTGTGTGTTCATATTGCTGTCGAATCAATATGCAATAAATAATGGAGACGCTCATAGATACAAAAATAGCCAAAAGGAATTGATATGAGACCAAAAGGAATTAAAACAAGACTTAAAACTGAGCCAGGAGACTCCACAAAATGAATTAAAGCAACATCTGGAAGCTTCCCCCCCAAAATTGATGATGAACTATTGTTAGAAGTGGTATCTTTGTCTGAGTAGCAACTACAAAACTCTGTCTAGTCTGAGAAAATGAAGGGGAGCCATGAACTGACTGCTCTAGACCAACAGGTTTTCCAGGAAGAGAGGAGACCGGGAAAACTTTGTCTGACTTGAAATTTGCTAACAGAAATGGGCACTCAGGGGTTTGGGTAGTTAAACAATGGCCTTGAGAAGAAAATTAAAGAGACTATTGAAGTCAATTGTCTGGGTGAGGGATTGGGCCAGATAAGGTGGTGATTGAGGCAGAATGTTTGCTGAAGTTTTCCCGGTCTTGTTTTTACCTAAAAATGCCTGGAGGGGAGAGGTCAGATTGGCTCAGCTCAGATAATACAACCCTCCACCCGTGTATCTTTGAAAGAAAACTCCCTGGGAAGCTTATTTGGCACAGTTCAACATCCTAGTCCAAATGAATGGTTGGGGAGATGAACAGATGAACAACATATGGTCGGAGGCATGGAGCAGTTGTGAGAGGCAGGGTTTGCTCTGAACCCTTAGGCACACTTCTGTGCTAGCGGCTGGCTGTCTTGTCTACCCCCACATCAATTCCTTCTAAACACAGTTCTTAAGCACATTTAAATAATTTTGGCTAGCAGGAGAAGTAACTAAGAACCTAAAAATACCGGCCACTTGAATTGTTTGCGTGTAGTGCATTGCAGCCAAGCAGCTGCGCTCTGGTCAAAATTTATGGGCCTGATCCAAAGCCCGGTGAAACACCTCTGCCTGCTGCGATGCCCACTTTTCCTCCTCTTTACCAGTTATGAGAGCAGAGCAGGTGTAGAGCCTCACTCTGTATTGCTGAACATGGATAACATTTCTTCAAGCTATAACTGTCTCTCTTCACAGGTGCTGTGCAAATGCTCAGTGCTGAGAGCTAACGTAAAGGCTCTGCGCTTCCTTCAGCAGTACGCTGTAGTTTAAAGGGTCAATCCCAAAGGGATTAAGAAATTTCTTCCATGAAAAATTGTGTTTCTTTAACCAGTGCTCAGAATGCTTCCAACATCTTTAGCTGACCCCAGGATGATGAATGAGGTCATCTTGCTTAAGTCTATGTTACTTTACATTATGTTACTGCAGCTCAATAAACACACTTAAAGGAAAATCTCGTTTTCATAATAGAAAAAAATGAAATGCCTTTCTGATATGGCTTGCACCATTTCAGGTCACCCTGTTCTCTCTGCCATTTATCGAATTGCATTAGCATCACCTTCAGAGGAAGCAGGTCACCCTTCCTTTTATGTGAAGATACAAAGTGGTAAAGTGAAAAGGGTGGGTGAAGCAAAAGCAAAAATTGCAATTAGTTTAAGTGCTGCTCTCAGAGCATTCCAGTCAAAATTGAGGATTGAAAGAAAGAAATAAGGGGGAGGAGGAGGGAACAGTTCTAATTTAAATGATAACTTTTCATTTAAATTTCAGTGCCTAAGAAAAAGACAAAGAAACTAGGATATGACTAGTGTGAAACTGTCTTATCCAATATACCTTTTTTATCTAGAAATGGTCATAGGTAGGTAGTCTACATGATTGAAATACATGATGAAATTTGTTCTTCCAGAAATATTTAATCTCTCTCCCTAAATGGAAACTATTAATTAATGAAACTGTGATTGTTTTCCTCAGGGAATTTGTCTAGAATAAAAAATGACAGGATTATGCCCTGTATGCTGTTTTTCCTATTAAGTGACAATATTACTGAGGAACATAACTAATGAGATCCTCGCATCCTTCCTTTAAGAGTATGCTTATTCTAAGCTGTTCCCCTTCCTCAGAAATGCCAAGACATCATTTGGGAAAAAAATTCCCTTTCAGCTGTGTGGATCATCATTTTCCAAGTCTCTGATGGCTGTGTGAATGCACCTCAAGATATAACTTGACCCTATTAAGAGGGACTATGCTTGGGAAAGTCATTATGAATGCTTTCTTTTCTTGGGAAAAGATTAATCATCTTCTTTTTTCTGCTTATATATATTTTTTTTTCTTACTGTTCATTGCAGCGCCTCTACTCTTCTTAAATTTATAACAACATTTGCCTATTTGTCTATTCATACCTGTGTGAAATTTTTTTTCATTCAAAGAAAACATGTATAACAATGATTGATTCATGTGACAAAAGCAGTATACAAATGAAGACCACAGGCTATGGATCTAGGTAAGACAGCGCGGTTCAATCTACAAGAAGCAGATGAATATGTATCTTTACACAACCGCATTATCATAGCAGATTGATATCATTAGGAGGTCTCTAGAACTTCCTCATTTTTCTCTTCTCTCCTTGTGATTGCTGTTGTGACAGGCAGCATCTCAGCAACTCTGCGAGACATGGATATTCCTAAAGATTTGATCAAACTATTTGCATCACAAAGTCCCCCAAAAAGCTGGATTTAAAAAAATGAGAAGGTTAACTCCTTTTAGGAGCAAAGAAAATGTCTATAGAGATATTTTAGGCTTTTTTAAGGATGCACAGAGGGCTGCTCAACTTCTGAATTGACTGCCAAGAAGTACAGCCTGGGAGCTGATTGGTAATCGTGTTTGCACACGAGGTTGATAATCAAGTATTTGCCTATACTATTGAAACATATGAAAGAAGAACGAAAGGGGCATTCAAAGAGGAAGAGAACACAGTGTATAGTCAGGAGAAGAGAAAATACTTATTTTTACTTAAACTCTTGTATTGGTTCATTTAATTATTCAGCTGCGGGATTGTGGCATGCATACAATAGCAAGAGGGGTTCTACACAGACAGCCTGCGTGTCCATGCTGAATGAAATACAGACGTGAACCATGAAAAATATATTAAGAGGTGAACTGGATTTCTAATATATGTATATTTTTTGACAGATATTTAATAGTATGAAAAATGTATAGCTGCACTCATCTTTTCTTTGTACTAACCCAACTTCAGCTGGAAGGGGATACATTTTCCCGCTAAACTGGATCACACCTCTTACAATCATGGGATGTTGCCATCACGTCATGGGGTGGAATGGGGATGAGGAGAAATGGGACGTACCTTGTTCTTTGCCACTATGCACCATTGCAACTTGTTTCCAACGTTGGAAGAGCTGGGCCACGGCATGGCAGCCAGGAGTACTTAACTTGTTGGTATCAGATCGAAAGTACAGTAAGTAGGGCTCCAAAGTCGGGGTCTGACAGGTCACCATTTCCCTGACAAATCCATTTCTTCTCCAGAATACACTTGACGGCTAACCGGTGTCTGTTTTCTCCCACTGCGTGATAACGAAGAAAGTTGCCTACTGGAGGTGCATGGTAGTCCCTTGGTTCAGCAGGGATTAGTCAGAACCACAGTTTATTTAACTTAGCTTGCTGCATCTCAGACCTTGTACCATCAAACTCGGCAGTACAGGTCCTATTCAAAATTCCATACAGTCCCCCTCACTGCAAATCCACACAGCCTTTTTCCCGTACATGGTGCAGGCAAGTAGGTAATATGTTTTTATCTGATATTGCAAAGGAACTGGAATTATGTACTATATTGCTGACATGTAAAATGGTTAAAACTTTGGAGTTATATAGAAGAAAAAAAAAATGAAATAACTGGAATAGATTTTTTTCCCTTCAACATTAGACACCCAAGATTTGAGAGCACCAGCTCTAAATAAACTACAAGTGCTGGTTATCCATGATTAAAAACTAGATTCTTTATTTACGAACATTACTAAGCAAGCTTCCCTGAAAAGAAACATTAACACTAATTTCATATCCTCTGAATTTTCTCTAAGATGTTCAAAGATACCTAATGAGAACATGATGACAACTTTATCTCACAGACAGATAAAGCAAAACTCATTAAGCAATTTTTCTTCTGCCAAATATAAGAAGGATCATGACAGCTTCTTAGAGCTCACAAATCTCAAAAATTAAACTTGATGAATAAAGGAAATTAAAAAATCACTATTTTTAAATAGCACTATGCCAGAATTTTGTAACAAAGGAAATAGTATAAGTAGTCAAAATTAAGAATTTATTATTTTATTTCTACTAGAAATAAGAAAAGCTTTCAGTGAATTTTGTAAACACACTTCTTCCAGGCTCTTGCTAGTTCTTAAATGTTAATGTCTCTATTTTGAAATGTTTCTTCCTGATTTCATTAGGCACTAATATTCAGCAATCAGCAAGGCTAGTTTTCACACAGCTTCAGATCTTTCAGGTGTTATGTGTGCTTGGGCGAGAGAGTAGCTTGCTCTTGAAGGTAATATATTAGGCATATTTATGTGGGAATCTCTAAGGTGGGATCTATTTCTAGTGGTGCTGTGCAATAATGGATTACTTATCTCTTTTGAAAATAAAGAAAAAGGTGCCTACGTTTCTTCCTAACCTTCTTGTAATCTTTGGTTTAGGACAATGATAGAAAAACAAAGTTCAGTCATATTAAGAACTGATATAAATATTTTTGCTGCAGAGATTAGAAAATACAGTATATATACACTTAGGGGATATTGCATGAGGTATGAAATATTCAGTGTAAAATTTTGTCGTATGAGACCTATTTTGTATCCCTCTAACATCTCAGATTGCTTTTTTTCCTAGAACAAAAAGATTCACACCCACTCTACCTTCCTCTGGTTTGTAGTAAGCCTGTGAGAGATTCAGCTTTATAGAATCATAGAATAGTTTGGGTTGGAATTGAATAATAGATTTTTCTAACTATTGCTTGCACCAGTTGCTATCCGAGAACGAACTTTCAGAGTGCAGAAGGATGGGCAAAATAGGTGGCTAGTTGAGGAGTCTGGTTTCCTGTACTTAAACTAGAAAGATGTTTTTGGTTGTTCCAAGCCTACAGGCAAGTTTTTCCCCAACCTGGGTCTGTATTGGACACACATCTACAGATGGTATATTATGTTATAACTTCAGCAGTTCATCTATGGACCTGAGAAGACAACATGATTCTAAGTCGGACTTTTGAAAAGTAAACTGCTAGACATGGCAAGACATGGAAACATTTCTGGGGAACGGGGATCCCAAAGCACAAATGACACTGCTTTGTTATGTACATGAAGATTTTTGAAGAAAAAGGTGGGCTCCCAATGTGAAATTTCAGATTTTTTTTTGTATCTGTATAAATATTAGTAATATAAATATTAGTAATATATGTTGAATGAACCCCTGCATTCTAAATCAAAGTAAGATATTTTGCTTTTCCTCCCTCTGTGGGCAGTAATTGTTATTCAGACTGTGTCAGCAACCAAATGCGACCATAGATCTCCCTGAATGATTTCTCCTAACCTTTATTTCTACCAACAGATTATCAAGTAGCTTCTTTGACCATCCTACTTTCTAGACAAAGCCTTATACTATGAAGGTTAATATAGCCTTCAATGTTTTCAGCAATACAAAAGAAATCCTGGAGAAGTCCAATGGTGAGTATAATTGAACAAACAGAAACTGCCTTTCTCAATCTTGATCTTCAGGTTCAGAGCTGATGGATTCTGTTCCTGTTCCAGCTGACATCCTCCTGATGAAGACCCTTTCATTTGAAACCGACGCTTGCCTCCCTTTATCTGCCTCGTCAAGATTGTTTTCACTTTCACATTCATTGCTATCTGTGTCTAACTTGGCCAGGGACCTACAGAGCATTTGTTGTCTATATCACCCCAGCAGGTTCTTGTGTTTGCCTCTCTTTGCCTATTGCTTCTTTTAATTACTGCTACTCCTGAAACAGTCTGCTTATCCTCTATAAAATGGTTAAACTCATTTTTCTCACTGAATTGTTTACAAAACTGCTAGAGGAAAATTGAGACAGGGTTACTTTTTTTCTAAAAAGTCAATTTAAAAGTGTTCAAGAAAATGCAAGACATCTGGGTCCCATTTGAGTTTGATAGTAAGGTTCATACAGTAATAAATACCAGCAAGCTCTCATTACAGATGTAAACATATGTATGCCACAGAAGTCTGAAATAACTCCAGCACATAACCACTGCTATTGTATGTTTAAACACTGATGATATTAATTGATTTATACCAGTACAATCACCCTAATTACCATTTTTCATTCCAATTGAGTCAATTGTGTTACTACTTTGTTTCCTAGAAAAACTTTCAAAATTTATCTTTACTATATAATCCTCTGCCAAACTTCGTCTTATTTGGCACTGCCAAACTTCGTCTTATTTTGTGACTTAAATATAATGATAGCTCTCTGATAACTTTGACAGTTATGGTAGTCTAACCACACTTAAATCAGATTTTGCTTTATGGACTCTTATGAATGGTTATTAATGGATAGGTTTTTTAAAAGACTGGACTAAGAGTACACATGTATGAAGGAGAGAAAAAATGGAACATGGAAGAAATAATTTATTCATTGTTCCAGTAAGATTACTTCTTATAATTGTAAATTTGAGATAAGATTACAATGGATAAACAAGCTTATAGTAATACATTTGATGAGAACATTCATCTTGAGGTTCTGCAAACCATGTATGACTGTCACAGTATGGCACAAAGTCCATTTCAAGATATAACTTGGTTAAGTCAGGCTTCAGACGTTCTTGTAAGAGTACTGAAATTAGTTTGTATTGTCAGCAGTCTTTTCTTGTATAAAGGATGTGTGTATGTGTACAATCCCTGGGTTCAGGGCATACATTTCCAAAATGTGTATTTCCAAAGAGAGTTCATCAAAACTGTCTGAGGTTAATCAAACTGAAGAATCTTGGTTCTTCTAAGGGATTTAAGAGCACCTCTGGGTTCCTTTGCTTCCAAGGGTACTATGAACACATGCAAATACTTCTCAATAAGGTTATTTTTATGAAAAAATTCAGCAGTGTAGTTCTGTCCTTAGCACTTGGTTTCTTTCAGCTTATTTTTAAACTATTGTTAAATTATATGCAAAGATGATGCTCATTTCTGTTTTATTTAAATGTGTTTTGATCTTAAAATATAGGCTACTGATTTTTGTAAACTAATATTTTCTCAACTGAAACCACGCATGTATTTTTCTAGACCGACACTCATAACATTCACAGTTTTACTACTTTGCTTAAGCCCTCTTCCTTTCTAGACATTTTAACAAACTTGTTGCCAAGTCTCTCACTGTTTTGTTTCAGCATGTTCAAGTATAGTCTGAAGGGATTTAAACTTTCTCTGGCCATTACTTCTTCAGCTTGAAGTGAAGGCAATTATTTTGCCCCCGAGGACTGTTTTAAGGGTTTCCTACAACCATTACTGGTGAGATCTCTTGATTCTGATTAATTTGCAGGAATTCTTTTCATTCCTATTTCCATGACGTATTTGAAAGGTGAATCTTCTAAAAGAAATTTGCTAAGCTGCCATGAGCTAGTAGTCTTGTGCTTTTTGTACTAGTGGTGTGATGGGGAAGTGATATGACAGAAATACATCCTTCAGTATGTTATACTGTAGGTAAGCTCAACAGAGGAGAAGGAAGTCTATTTTGGACTACATCAAAAAGCAGATATATTTTCTGGTCTGACTCTGCTGTCTTTCTAGGCATTTGTCAGGCCTCTTATTAGAAGGTGACTCTGTTCCGAGCTTTTTCACATTCAGTTTTAAGCTCAATTAAAAGCTACCACCCGTATGCTTTGGAACAGATTAGGCAGGATATTGCAGCAGGTGTCTTAAGTGTTTTGGGGGTGCAGATGTTTGAGTTGGGGAGGCAGTGGACAGTGTTCAGATTCCTCAGCTGCAGGAGAGTCGGGGACTTTCTATACGGGGGAAGCATCCTTCTGCTATCTATCTCTCTACAACCTCCTTTCAGAGGTTGTAGAGAGATGGGGGTTGGACTCTTCTCCCTAGTAACAGATGACAGAACAAGAGGAAATGGCCTCCAGTTGCACCAGGGGAGGTTTAGATTGGACATTCGTAAAAATTTCTTCACCGAAAGGGTTGTCAGGCATTGGAACAGGCTGCCCAGGGAGGTGGTGGAGTCCCCATCCCTGGGGATATTCAAAAGACGTTTAGATGAGGCCCTAAGGGATATGATTTAGTGGGGGACTTGGTAGTGATAGGTTAATGGTTGGACCCGATGATCTCGGAGGTCTCTTCCAGCCAGAACAATTCTATGATTCTATGATTCTATACCCAACCATGTGTGCAATGTTTCCTCTTCTGAATCTTTTTGGAATATGGCATGTCCCATATATAATAAATAGGCCCTGAATGCCAAATGCAAGTGTGAATTTAGAAACTCGGGATTGTAAATAGTAAGAATTATCTGAGAATTCAAGAATTGCCTATTCACATACAGGAGAGCAATTTCTTTTACTAGAGATACAAATCTAGGTTAGTTTCAACACCTAGGACATATAATAGAAAAGTAGATAGCACTAGATTTTTACCTACCGCTGTTATATGTATTTATCAATTTGGATAGTTATGGCAAGGATTTTTAAAAAGAAGAGGGAAGAGAGAAGAAAAGGGGAAATTGTATTTCCCTTTCTCAATATAAATAAAAGGAAAATCCTAGCAGAATTTATAAATATTTGTCAAATTATGCTTCAGTAAGTGAAATCTAAGCTTCTTTGTATGGGCTGCCCACTAGTCTGTGTGAGAAAACTGGGTTGAAAATGGAAAAAACAAAAACCATTCAGAATTCAACATATGTTCCAGTATATATTCAGCATTTTCTCTTCTTTAGACTCTGGCAATTTCTTAAAGGAATGAGAAAATGTGTAATTTGAAACAGCAGTTAAGAATAACAGAAGAGTTACGGGAGAAATGAATGAAATCAAAGAGATGAAGGAGAGTCTATTCCCCTCACACTCTGTAAGACTGTATGTCATTAAGGAGTCAGTGCCTCCTATTACAAGATTTTGTGTTCAGGCACTTAAGACTTTGCCAAGCTAACTAGTCAGACTGAAATTTCTCACGCTGAGTGCCTGTTGCAAAGCGAATTTGTTTGGATTTTGCCAGCCAAAGTGGTTTAGCTCTTTCCAAGAATGATACCCGCAAAAAAATCTGTTGGTTGGCCCACACTAAAAAAATTTTAGTGACCTTTTCTTCAGCGATCTTTAAGTAAATTCATGCTTCGAACTTGAAAATTGGCAAACTATTGCAGTATGTGCCGTTTCTGTCACAGTGAAATCTGTCTGAACTTGTCTATGAGCTTCAAGATTAAACAGAAAAGTATAGTTTGCAAAAATTTGATAGAAGGATCTTTCACAGTTCTCTGAGGACTTTTTTTCATGCTAAGCTTGCCTCAGCCTGGTGCTAGAAAGGGCACCAAGCTCAGTGCTGAACACCACCGGGTATTCCCTGACTGGGTGAGGAACCTGCAGAGCAATAGTGACATGAGACTGCCAGGAACACGAGGGACGCAGACACTGGGGTGACTAGAAATGGGCACGGGTGAGAGAGAACAACTGGAGGAACAGACAAGACGGAAGGAAGAAAGTAATTAGGAGCAAGGGAAGCGATGTACCAAGGCTACAGAAACTGAAAGGAAGAACCTGTAAACATGGAGACTGGGTAAAATGTTGGATCAGGGACAGGCAATCCTGGAGAAAGGAACTGAGGATCTGCTGGTGCTGTACATGGGATGAATATCTTGGCTGGGGGCCTGGGAATGCATAAGTAGGAAGAGTTGGCATAGTACAAAGAAGCAGAAGTCAGCAAAGGTGGTTAGAAAGAGACAGAGTTAGTGATACTGTAATTGGCAAGAATAGAGAGAAAAGTCTGTTTTTATTAGAGCCTACTTTCCTTACAAGAACAGAAGAAAACTGTTTCTGAATCCCACCTGTGTTTTTCAGTCAGAACTATTATGAAAACCAGTGGCAAAATGTCCTGCTTCTTTCTACATAGGATGCTAGTGAAGATCACAGGGGAAGGCAACCGATTACTTCTGTCAGCTCAAAGGACAGGCAAGAATGGCTAAAATGAGTTAATCCACATTTTGTCTCTGAAGGTGGTCAGTAGCACTTATTTGGAGAGATTGTAAGAAACGTGGAAAACTATAAAGATTTGGCTGCCATTGCAGAGAAATGGGATGACATTTTACGTTCTAGGAATCTATGGGTTAAGAAAAACCTTAGCTAGATTTTGCAGCTGGGCTCATTATTTTTACTAACTTCTGATAGATTCTGCTGTGATACAAGTGAAAGCTAACATCATGCAACCAAGTGATTTTTCATTTCCTGTCTTTTCCCATTTTCTGAGAACCCTATAGCCACATTTATATAAATGTTAAGACTCCATGGTACAACAGTTGCAATATGAACATAACATGGTATCCATACTGGAAAATCACGTTCTAACAACTGGGCAACCAGATATATTTTTCTGGCTGCCAAATGTCCCTACAACTCATTTCTGCATCTGTAAAATGGACATAATAATACTGCTCTTATTTCAGGGGAGCATTGTGAACATAAATTCAATAATTGAATAATACTTGCAAAGAGTTCTAGTGATACTTTTCCGACTGGAACAGAAAAGTTCCCACAGAAATTAATAAATTTGTCTTCTGCGTTCGAATTGACTCCATTAAATAAGAACTAGAGATGAACACTACAAAAAGCTAAAAGAAACAAAGCATAGCATCAAACATTACTAAATGAGAGCTATCCATCCTGTGTACGAAATGAAAGGGGAATCTTAAAACATTATTATGTGATCAGGAAGCTAAAGAGTGTACAACAATGAATAGGAAGGTTGTATGTAATTCTGGCGTTTCCTAACTTCTAAACGCATATCCCTGGAACCCCCAAAATGCTACAGTGTAGTTTATCTGTTTTCATGTGTTTTGTGTGATACACAGTGTAGTCTCTCTGAGTCATAAGATATATGTAGGAAAGATGACAATTTTAAGAAAAATCCTAATGTTTCTGGGAAGCTTTAATAAACTGTGCCTTATATGACACAAACTCTTTAATTCTTCAAGTGTATGCATTACTGAAAACTCATCATATATTTCAATTCAAATACTACAAAAATGCTGGAATTGAGGAGCAGCTTTTTACTGATTGCTTCTGTATCCACACTCAGTTCAGCAATAAGCAATCAGACAAGTTGCTTTTTATCTGTTTCTGTTGTATGAAGTGTGAGAAGAGGTCAGGGGACAATTATTTAGGTTCATTTTAAAGAATTGCCTTCTTTCATCTCATCATTGTGGTTATAAATTGAATTTGTATTTCCTGTTTATACACGGCTTCCTTGGAAGGTCAGGGCAGGCATATTATATTAACTAGAGCTGTGCAAAAGATTGATTTTTTGGTTTGTTGGCCCAAACAATGAATAAATACATGTAATGGATCAAAGGAAACAAACCATTTGACATTATTGTTGATTTTTTAACATTTTAAATTAAATTGGAAAAACTATACAAGTAAAATGCAGTTTCAAAATGAAGTATTTTCCCCCATTGTAATAGTATAACCCCTTAAGAAAGGATATTTTGTATTTTGGGCTGGCACTGAAATTTATTTTCTGTGGAATCCTTTACAATTTTGATGGAAGTCTTTGTTTCTGTTTTGATGGAAATCTGTGCTTCTCACAGCAGTTACGTTTTTGTAATAGCTCTATGTATGACTGAGAACACTTTACCTTTATAGGTGTACATCTGACATAGCTCAGTATAACTCTACTTAAATACGGTTTAATCCAAAACTCATGCAATAAAATATTTCTGTCTTTTTCAACACGCAGTGTATCAGTACCCAATTTTACATAATTTCTTTTAAATACAGTAAGTTCTGAGCTTCTAGGCTCAGCCTTCCTTTAAAAATACGTCATGACAAAGATGTGCTACTTTTTCAAAAGTGAAATACAAGTCATTTTTTGAAATCACACATGTCTCAAACAGCTGCCTTAATGCATATCAAATGTTTGCATAATTCTTTTTCTCTTATCAGAGACCAATTATGCAAAATTGCAGGAAAAAGGAAGATTTATTTTTGGAATTGAGAGGATGAGTCACATGCAAAATTTGTTGTGATCTTAACTGAGGAGCAGCTCCAAACTGTACAGATTGCAGTGTATAAAATACTCCTCTTAAAAAGACTTATGTATAAAAGCTGAAAATATGAAAAATATAGCTTTTTTGATTCTTGATTTTGCAGTTATATTGACTTTAAAATTCCTTTTGGTTTGAGAAGTATGTTTCCTAACTGGAAAAAAAGTGTGATAGTTTCCTTGCTGGTTTATATTTCAGAAGGTAGTAAAATTCTGTCTATAAATTCAGCAAATAATCCATATTTTGTCGACGTACTTATGGAGCTATACTTTTATTATAGTTGACAGGCATCCAAGTATAATGTTGAAAATAATTTTATTGCTGAACTCTCGTAGTCACTGGATATAGTACAGTGAATTTTTTATTTCTTAATATGTCATTAATAAGCAAGTATAAATAATCTGTTTTATAAGCAGAAATACACTTTTAAGCTATTGTCAAACAAAATATTCATGAAGCAGTTGGCACTAAAATACTTTGAATGTCAATATCTCTAAAGGATAAGGCTGGTTTTGAACTAAAAATCTGTGTTTAACAGTTGTCATGAAAACCAAAGAATATTTGAAATTTCTGAAGAAATAGAGTAAATGATAAAGGTATTCGTAAAGATTAGTTTAGAGGTGAACTGTAGAAAAAAAGAGGCTTAACAGGATAGGGGAAAAAAAAAAGGCTAATTGTAAGTACATTGTCCATACATCTGAACGTATTTTGGCTTCCTGTGTAATCTGAATGACCATAGGATGATCATTTTCAGATTTATTGCTTAGTAATGTCATTTTGAAATTTCTGTGAAAACCAAAAATAGTCGTACTGGGTTCACGTGGCAAGGTTTTGGTAGTGAGGGAGGGTGCAGAGGTGACCCCTGTGAGAAGAGACCAAGGGCTGCCCCGTGCTGGACACAGCCCGTTCCAGCTGGCTCCAAAACAAGCCCACTACAGGACACAGCTGAGGCTGTCAGCAACCCTGGTGGCACTTCTGTGACAGTATATTTAAGAAAGGGTAAAAACCACCCGGTGGCAGCTGTGAGAGAGAGAAAAAAATGCGAGAGAAATGACTATGCAGGCACCAAGGTCAGTGAAGAAGGAGGGGGAGGAGGTGCTCCAGGCACCAGAGCAGAGATTCCCCTGCAGCCTGCGGAGAAGATCATGAAGAAGCAGACTGTTCCTTGTAGCCCAGGGATGACCCCAGCGGAGCAGATATCCACACTGCAGCCTGTGGAGGACCCCGAGGTGGAACAGGGGGATGTGCCCTGAAGGAAGCTGTAGCCCATGGAGAGCCCCCACTGGAGCAGGCTCCTGGCAGGAACTGTGGCCTGTAGGGGACCCACACTGGAGCAGCCTATTCCTGATGGACTGTACCCCATGGGGAGGACCCACACTGAGCAGTTCTTGAAGAACTGTAGCCTATGGGAAGTCCCACCATTGAGCAGTTCATGAAGGACTGTAACCCATGGGAGAGACTGCACGCTGGAGCAGGGGAAAAGTGTGAGGAGGAAGGAGCAGCAGTGCCGAAGTGTTATGAAGTGACCACAGACCCCGACTCCCCATCCTTCCTGAGCTGCCTGGGGAGGGAGCAAGTACAAGGGTCGGGAATGAAGGAAGGAAGTTGAACTTGGGAAGGAGGGAGAGGTTGGGGGAAGGTGTTTTCACTTTTGTATTTGTTTCTCACCATCCTACTCAATTTTAATTAGCAATAAATTAATTTTCCCTAAATTAAGTCTGTTTTGCCTGTGATGGTAACTGATAAGCAATCTCCCTGTCTTTATCTTGACCCACAAGCTTTTTCAACCTGTCCTAGACGGAACAGAGGGTGATGAGAGAGCAGCTGGATGAGTGTCTGGCAGCCAGCCAAGGTCAACTCACCACAATAGTTTAAAACCGTAAATCTTCCTTTAAGTCACGTTTTACAGTAACATCAACTGAATTATTAAAAACAAAACAAAACAAAACACAACGGACAAAAAAGCCCATGCTGTAGGAAAGATGACTCTGTATGAACATTTGTAGGGCTCATGTTTTGTTAAAAATGTAGGATTCCTTCTATTGTAAGTGTACAGATATAGTCAGCAGAAACATCAGTGGGGCTGGCACATCTTACAGAATAGTATTCCCACACGCTTAAGAAGTAAGTTCAGTGTACCTATGTGTTCTTTCCCCTACCCCAAATTTGGTCCTTCACTTGCAGTTTGTAAATGTTAAGGAGATGGGAGGAAATCTGTCTCAGAAGTGACTACAGCATTTACTTATGAAGGGAAATAGTAATGTAGAGGGCAGTAGCCAGAATGTGGAGTCCATGATCTTCATGTCATCAATATTGTATTATACACAAGAGATTGTTCTTCTGCATGAATTACAGGTTCCTCTGCAGAGCTGTGGAAATCCTTTACTGAAAGGAAATCTATTCTTACGAATGAGTACCAGCAGCCTCAGAGAATATAAAACTTAGGACCAACAGGAAAACCACTTGAAGCAACAAAAAGGTGTGATTGTGCATAAACTTCCCTACCAGGAAGCTCATCAACTTTAGGTATGAAAAACTAAAAGACAGGAACTTCTACAGAAACTACAGAAAGTAAATCAATAACAAACTGATCTAATCAAATGCCTTGTTACAAAAAATCCCTGAAATAATATCGCTAGCTCTCCACATTTGTAGTGAAACACTTCCATTTCTCCTGGACATTTGGTTCAAGGCCAAGCAGCTTCGGTGTGGATCACCACACATGAACATGGTCGCTCAGGAAGTTCAACCGTTCAAGCCAAAGCTGTATCCTCCCTTGGACACACTAGCACAGCAGGAACCTGAACAGCAGGCCGAGCACTGTTTGTGTTCCTCTTAGTGACTTTGGATCGATTCTCTGGCTTTTAAAATTGCATCCTTAGAGAAAGTTTCCATATACTGTTGCTACGTTAAACCCTGAGCTTAATGATTAATCATCTGCCACTGCAAACTGTTTTCAACATGAATGCACGTAAAAACAAGCAGGCTGTATCACTAAAGATCAGCAAAGTTATGCTAAATCTGTTTTGCAACCAGGTACTTTAATTATCTGTGAAAACATATATAAAATTAGTACTAACATGGCAAAAGTCATTACTAAAAATGTGAGCTTCAGACTGTTACTGAAAACTGATGACACTCTATTACAGAGCATTTAAAAGTTAACCTTGCAAGATTTAGTACTACATTGGAGTAGGGTATCAGAATGAAAATACTGCTGCTAATGAATCAGACAATGACTAAACAGCCTGTCTCTCTAGATCAAAGCCATCTTTTAGCAATATAATCTGAACTCCTTGGTCTTCAGCCTGCACTCATTACTCAAGGAAAAGGAAATGAAGCTAATAAAAAAATTACCTGGGTAAGGATTCGACCAGTCATTTTTATGGTATTGCTTAGACAAATAACATTAATGAAAAGGTCAAAGAAATCATAGCATCTCTCCTACAAGCACGTAAATAATTGTGACGCCTAGGAATTAAATAGACTTTCTCACCTGTATTTATTTGTCTCCATTATGATTCAGAACCCCTTTTCTAAGGTAACTTGACGACTGTTTCCACTGTGTTATGTAGCACTGAAGAGGTTGTGTAGCCTTATGCAACAGTTGTCAATACAGTATAAAAGCAAACGCCACAGCATTAGTACTACTTTCTGTATATGTTTTTAAGCCAGGTTACTTTTGTATAACTTCCATGAGTATTTCAGAAAGTCAAGGGCCTTTCTGACTTCTCTTGTCCATTCTAGTAAGTTTAAAACAAAGCTTCTTTCAGTGCGATTGACACAGGAACATGTTTTTCAGCACTATATTTTAGGGTATATATGTAACATGTTCAGTCCTGACAAGGAAAAAGCACAAACTTTCAACTGTCCTTCAGAACAAGCATAAATTAAACCTGAAAATTCAGTTAAGATTATGGGAAGGAACTCGTAAGTGTTTCCAATATTTCTTAGACTACTTCAGTGAGCTAATTGCACTCATTGCTTGGAGATATAATAGGTGCTGATTCAAAATCTGACTTGTACACTGTGCCTCAGAGTGGAAAGAATGTGAATTCAGTCCTATCCAGAGACCAGAAAGTCTGCTGAAAGTGATCAGCCTTTGAAGAAGAGAAGAAAATTTGAAGTTTTCCCTTAACAAGAGGGCCATATAGAAAGTCCCGGTCAGAGAAAATGCTAGGAAATCCTGGAATATCAACTTTCCCATCTTATCTCAACAGGTAAACTACTCTAAGAGAGAGAGAGAGAGGAGCTTTTGGCTTCTGGCCAAAAATAAAAACTGCCTGGGAAAGGGAGAAATATGATCTAAGCTGTCTTTCAAGTAAAGGAAAAGAGAAGGAGTATATTTGTTTACCACATAAGCTATTCATCTACTTGTGATACAGAGAGTTTACCCAATTAAAATGACTTTTAAACTAAGGAATTAAGTTGTTCTTCCTTCAGAAACATTGCATTGATTACTATATTTCTGTGAACTTCTGAGCTGTGTTTTAATTTGTCTATGGCCATAATAAATCTGTAAGGGAGAACCAGCTTTTGTCTTGGCTTGTTATTTGTTAGATGATTTCCTGGCTATGGTTATAGCCTGTGGCACATAACGCACACTTGTCTTTTCTCAAGACAGAAAATTTTCTTTTCATTACTACATCAATCTCAGGATGTGGTGGGAAAAACACAACAGAAATTAGTAGAGATTTAAAAAAAAAATTCTATGGACAGAAATGTTAAGATAGCATCAGTCAGTGCTATGAAAATAAAGGCTTATACTAGGCTCCACTATCATTCTAATCCATTTGAATCAAGGACTCTATGTGCAGGTTGATGGCAACAGATACCCACTGTCTTAGAGTGTAGGTCATCTGGATCAGGGGCCATATTTATCCCCATTTTACCTACTTTACTAAAATTCAAGAAAATCTTAACTAGAGCTAACACACTGGTAATACAAATGTTGTTGTGTATGTGCCTTAATAATCATCATAAACAAATAAATTTTTAAAAGACTTGGCTGAAAGGGTGTTACTGACAATTCTCCCACAATACCACTTTACAATACATCATAATTTCACCACAGTCATATCACACATGTGGCTTTCTGCCACACAAAAGTCATAGCTTTCCAGCCTGTTCTCACGGAAATTTGCCAGATATTTTGAATACGCCACTAGATTTCAATGTCGCTTCCTCTGTGTCTTGGTTATGAGATCCACTGAAAAGACAGTGACCTCAGAGAGATTTAAAAGCAGATCTCCATCACTCTTCAGTCACCAAATTGGCTAGTTGCCCAAACTGCGGGCATGGTTGTATGTCAAAACTTATGCTGATGCTTCTAGGGGGCAATTACCAGTTTAAGCACCAGCCTGAAGAAGCGGGTGGCTGTAGTGTTATTTACCAGCTAATGTAAACAGTCAAGGCATCAAGGACCCAGTTTGCTTTCCATTGCTTTGATTCTACTTAACAAGATGTTGAAAGAATAAGAACTACAGAATTAGCAGTAGGTGTTATGCAAAGAGGGAATTTTCTTTCCGCTGCTACAAAATTCTCCCGCCTTTTGATGGTGGGGCATGAAATTGCTTTGACTGCAATTAAGCAGCTGTAAGTAGAGCAACACTTAGTTTCTCTATGCACCTAGCTGTGTCTTTTTTAATTTGTCCATGTAAATGAAATGGCTAACTTTTTTTTTTTTTTTATATGCAGCTTCTTTCTTGAAGTTACAGGAGGTTGGGGGTTTGGTGGAGCCTTCCGACAGCTTTAGTTCATCTTCTCTTCTGTGAACACCGATTTATTTACCTTTTTCTTCTGGATGTTGTAAGTACCTTAAACTCAAAAAAGGAATACTTAATCCTCCCTTTTTAATCTTTTTGTGTATCTCAGGTCACTGTGACTACTGACAGCCGCATGACTGTCCATGTCACTGAGGTCTTTAAGTGTGTTATCTCTTACTTTTCCATTTTCTGACTCTGTTGGAGACATTGGACATTCTAGTTATCTCCAGACTTCTTATGAATTCTTCTTACTTCATCACCTTCTACGTGTGCACAAGCCAGTAACATTCTCAGCAAAGGCTTCATCAGTTCTGGCTTGGAAAACTAACCTCCCTGTATCTACTGTAGTTAAAGTCTCTTCCAGACACTGCTGTTCTTCTTCCTTATTTCTTGTCATGTCACATGGCCTCATCCAAAGTCACTGCCTTCTCTGCTCTAATAATGAGGTCAGATTCGTCCTTCTTTTTGCTGTGGTGTTTGGCCATCAAGTAAGTCGCTGCAAAGTAAAAAAAGACATTGAATTTTCTCTCCTTCCATGAGCTTGTGTTGAGGGACTTATTCTAAACCTTTCTTCCTACTTTCACCTCTGCATATGGGGTGAGTATCCCACAGGAGGGAATGCCTAACATGGTGGTACTTGACTCTGACCGGGATCCCTGTACCATAGCACAAGCGAAAAAAAGGAGGATACAGAATTATTCTGCTTTCATCTCTTCAAATGCAATCTTGTCTCAAGGAAGATGAATCTCATTCATACACATTTACTTGTAGTTCATCTCTCATTTCCTTGTTGATTCAATAGAGGACTAAGCATCATAGAAAAAAAGAAAGAAAAAAACCCTAAACACTTCAGACACTCAGTATTTGGGGTGAGACAGTGGCAAATATGTATTAAAAAAGGAAGAGCTGCTTAAGTACGTTACAATTTGAATGTATGTTTTTATTTTATTTTATTTTTCTCCATGTTTTATCAAAGGACTGTAGCCTTTTTTTACAGTGATGAATGCGTGGTTTTAGCCATAAAATACTCCCTAAATCTTTAGTTTGAAAAATTAAGCTGTTTTGAGGATTTATAGGCTTCTTCAGAAATGTCATCAGAAGTATTTATAAATGGAAGAAATGAAGAGAAAACATAATTTAAATTGAGTCCCTCTACAAATTAAAAATGTTTGTTATTGCTGTAATATACAGCAAAATATTACCAGACATATGGTATTGTTATGTGAACCATATGCCTGCATCGCTTGCAGAGCATATGGTAAGAGTTTAAAATAAG
The DNA here is from genome assembly GCA_009819775.1 of Phoenicopterus ruber ruber. Taxonomy (NCBI): domain Eukaryota; kingdom Metazoa; phylum Chordata; class Aves; order Phoenicopteriformes; family Phoenicopteridae; genus Phoenicopterus; species Phoenicopterus ruber. The sequence goes on from CM020218.1 coordinate 39,536,812, forward strand.
CAGCATTATAAAAATATGATGGGCTTTAAAAATATATCATTTATAACAAACAAACTTTTAGATTTTTTTTTTTTTGGTTTTGTAAAACAGGTATTTGCAGGAACATGTCTGACAAAATTTCTTCCCGCCAGCTATTGAAGTTGTGTAATATTAAGAGTGCCTCTTGTCGTGTTTGGCTGCTTCCATCTCCACCGGGAATGGTTGAAATTATTTCATGTCATAACCAAAGCGTAAGGAAATATGTTTTGCTGAAAAAAACCCCTGATGTTCTAAAAGATAGTGGATAGTGTGCATAAGTGCTGTTATATGCTACTAAACAGGATGGAAAACATTTTGCTGTGTGTTACGGACTCCTGTTTTGGAACACGATCCCTCTCGTAGAAACGTAAACTGGGCAAAACTGTAAAGCAATCTGCTATGGCTTCACCTTTAAACTCCTCTAGAAAGGATTTGTTCCTTTAGGAGCAGCAAGATTATAAAGACACTCAAAAATGGACAAGTCCTTTTCTTCCCATCTTCTTTGCCAGCAGGTCACTGCTGTGATGAAAAGCCTCATTCTGTACAGGCTCATATAATGTTCCTATTGCCATGGTGCCTTATGTTAGTATTATTGCTTCTTATATTTCCAGTTATATGTATTGATATCAATTCTCTTTTGTTGTGATTACGTTAGTTCAGCTAAGATTTTATTAGCATTTAAATTCCATCACCATTCTTCACAAAATAGGTAGTTAATAATGTACAAACTAGGCAAACAAATACAAATCTTACCGTATTGCTTAATAAGCTACCTGATATTTTTGTCATTTTTCAAAAAGAAGAATTTTCAACTTCAGTGCAGCAACGCACCATTTGTTTCTGCTATGTTCTTGTTTATTATACGGTTGTCAGGATGTTCATTCTCTCTCCGTCTATCCTTCTTTCTCTCTTTCTTTGCCTTTCTTCTTTTAGATTCTGTAGTATCACTACAGGAAAAAAGAAAATATTGATAAATGAGGCTTGCCATTAAGGAGAAGCAATTTGCAGCAGAGTGAAAAGTTGTAACAGTGCTTTGAATTATTAGAAGGCAGTGATACTTTTGAAATATAAATGTGTGTAATTTTGTGAAAAAGTGCGAAACTTTTTTTTTTTTTGTCCCTTGTTTTATCTTTCTGAGTTTCAGTGTTTAGGAGTAAGGTTGGACAACTAACAGCCTCTTCTGTTTGTTGGTCAAATAAAAAAAATGGAAGAGAATGTTTTGGATCAACACATATTTTGTTTCATTTTTATTCTTCTATTAAAACCACTTAAAGCTTTTTTTTTGCTTTACCTAAATTGATAGATTTTTAAATGCAATATTGCTTTTAAATTAAAATAGATTTCTTTTTCCTTCAGAATTGTACCTTTTCTAAATTCACAGCTGAACAAATCAACAGGAATTCAAAACTGTTTCTCTACCACTAAATTTGTATGTATTATGTATGGTTTTTAAAAAAAAGAGGTTATTCCAAAGATTGCATTTACCTATGTGTAAGAAATCACACGATACAATATTATGCTTTCATTCCACTGCTGTCAGTTCTCAGTTTTCTCAATGCAGCCGCCTTCTTTTTGACTCAAAGATTCTTTCAAGTTTAGTCCAGGTTGAAACTCAGTCTGGTTCTTCTACTCCACAATGTTTTACCTGTTTCTATTTTTCTGTATTTTCTTTATTTCAGAAATTCTCTATTCAGCCAAATCCTGCAGTTGCTCTTCTTACAGCATTGCTTGTAGTTAGGTTCCACTGCAAAGTCATTAAAATGAGAGTCTTTTAAAGGCCTTTCACAGGTCTTGGAAAAGATCCTAAATATATATTTTTGGGAAAAAGTGTGCAGAATTCTGCATGAGTGCTGAGATTTTGTAAAAAAGTCATGTAGGCTGCTTTCTCTAGTCCTTGCTATACAAAAGAGCACAAGTAAAGGCATGGGCCTTTCTGTGGAAAACGGGACAAATTGACAAGAATTAAAAGACATGTTCTTAGCAAAATCTTAGCAGATCTTCAGAAATGGCGCAAAGTGTGGTGGTTTTTTGGGTTTTGTTTTTTTTTTTTCCCCCTGATCTATATAAATGGAAAGGTAAAGCTGTCAGAAATCCAGTAAGAAGTATGGAGTAAACTTCTTAATCCCCATTCCTAGACATCTGGTATTAATACATGTTTGTAGAAAATGGTTTGACGTTTTGGCATTTTTCTATTAACACTAATAGCGTCAGGGGTAACAGAAGCGTCAGTTCAAAATTCTGGGTACAATACAGAAGTGAGAATACACTCATTCCATATGCGTATGTTTAACTGCAATGTCTATTTACTGTTTGGTCCAGTGACAATCACAGCATTGTAACTGCACTTGCAATTGCAGGCGCAACATGGTCAGGATAAATATTGGTGAATTAGAGTGAATTGAAGGGGGAAGGCAGCTTGGGTGTCATCCAGCAAGGATACACATGTAAGGATGACTTTGTGGAAAGGGCATCTGGGAAAAGGATTTGTAATTTGCTTTTCAGTACAAGTTAGGAAAAAGGAGCATCCCTTCCTCCTCGGAAGTAGGGGTAGATGTGTGCCTATCACATCAGCAGGCTCTGCCAACAAGAAAAATAAAAAATAAAGCCCTAAAACCTTCAGCAATTTGGCAAGGAGAGATATAGGTTTTCTCTTTCATTGTAGTTTTCCAGAAAAACAGCTTGGGTTAAAATTTCAGGTGAAATGCATTGCCCTGTGCTGTGTTATGGCATATTGCATCTGATAAATCACAGAAGACTGTGTTTCACATCGGGGTGCACCTGTTATCCTTCTAGTCACCTCACATTAGAAAATGACATCTCATGTTGGAAATTTGAATCAAAAGGAGGACCATTTTTAGAGATTACACTTATGGGAAGTGAGCTGTCAAACCAGACTACTTTTTCTAGGTGTGGTCTGATATCAGCATAATGCCCATAACCCTAAAAAGATGCAGAATTACTTGCCCATCAGGGGACTATCTTTATCAAGTGAGGGTTGGATTTTTTTTTTTAAGGTATTATTGTTTTTATTCAGGGTTTTAACGAAAATCCTTAAACCTGAAAATTATTTTCTCTGTGACTTGCACTACCTTTTTGCATCCCACTCCCATCAGAAAATGCTGTTGCAATTCCTATTGCATCAGAAGCCCAAGTAATACTATAAATACTTTCAAACATCTTCTTGCCTCTGCAAGAACAGCAACATTGTGTTCATGTAACATCTACCCTTCTCTTCCTGAATTTCTAACCCCAATGGAGCAGAAGCAAACTGGACCTGAGAAAACTACTGGCAAGTTCCTCTAAGGCTCTTTGGTCAGAAAGCAAAGAATTAGGTTTAAATATTTGAGTTTGTAATGGAAATAGAAGTCTCCAATTGCTATCTGTTTTTAAAACTCGCCATTTTTTATTTCAAATTGCCTACATTTCTTTCCTACTTTGAAAGAAGAAACCATGTTTGATAGCCTATTTGACTTAACTAAAATAAAACAAAACCAGGGCTGATATGAAGTGTCCGTACATTAGAGAAAGAAATACCCTTTCTGCGCGAGGTGCTCACATCTGTTGATAAATATGACGACTGGACACATGAGTGTATCCCATCTTTACTCCCGTGCTTACACAGCATTACTTCCCTCTGTTCAATGCCCTGGCCTGCTGAATGCATCTTGAGCAATATTGAGTATTACTGTTCTTTATATCACCAGATCTTTACTGCAAATCTGTTGTTACAGGAAACTGTTAATATTCCAACAGCATTTTATGTACTTATGCAAAAAAAATGTGTTGCAGACTCATTGGTTATGACTGTCTTGCTGAAGAGTAAGATGATCCCTTTTTGTTTTGCTCCACCTCCTTCATGCAGGTAATCATCTCATGTACTTTTACCTATCCTTCCACTGCTTTGTAATTAAAGTTTTCTGTCATTTTCAGAGGACTAGAAAGAGTTGCCCCTGATCGTGTGGGTGAGACATGCTTTGCAGATTGCAAGTAACTTATGAGATTACATGGGGAGACGCTGGATTCTGTAAAATTGTCCCCAGAAGTGCTCTCGTCTGACATAATGGGAGAGGAAAGATAAACAGCTGCTGATTTCTGGTGCTGCTGGGTGCTGCTTTCTCCTGCAGCTGGAGCTGCATCTCAGACCAAGTATTTTCTGCATTGATAATGGAAGCAACTGTTGCAAGCAGCTAGAGAGACAGTGAGTTTAAAAGCTGCAAACTGCATCCTTTCCAAGCAGAATATTCTAATACAGTTTAAATCCAATCATTAGACATTCTGCAGTGCTTTGAAATTTGCGTGTTTCTTGACAGAAAAATAGCCAAAATGCAGATGCTATAGCAATAACTAGAGTCAGACCCAAGAGACGATGAAAATTAATAATTTAGCTAAGGCAGTTGTCACTGTTGGGTTAAAAAGCTCTTGAAAAATCTCATAATATGTAAAATTCAGGTAGATTCCTTTTACTACTACTTCCAGAAAATAGGATGGCTTTAATTTCCGAGCATGATGCATTGCCCTTTGCAGTGTTATGGCAGGTTGCATCTGATCAGTCACACTGGATTACATTGCACATCAAAGCAAATGTTATCATTCCAGTCACATCAGATTAGAAGATGACATATCATGTTGGCAATTTGAATTCAAGTCTTTTGAAGGGTAATTTTCAAGTGTGGGATTAAAATATCCATCCCAGTCAAAGGTCAATAGGTACATTTCAGATATCAAATGTGCAATATTTGGCACATTTTTCTTCCTTTTTACGCTGGGATGATGAAGCCAGATGTGATAGAGATGAAGGTGGGAGAAATAAGGCAAAAGGACATACTTTTCAGACATCAGTGTCTAAACTGTAGCTGAAAAGCATGTGCAGCAAATGGAGAAAGAAAACTGAATGCTCATAGCACAAACAGTGTGGAAGATGTGTGATCGCAGAGAAACGAAAACGAAGGGACTGATAAGATTGCGCAGTGATCATTAAGAATTGTGTTGCATAGCCTGCACCATAATACAAATGCATATGTGCGTCCAGTGTGTATACTTATGTCAGAACTCACCTTTCAGCTTCAGGTTTCTAAACACTAGCATTTAAGACAAATATTTGGGATACTGGTACTTAGAGGCGGGACTTGCAGTCCAGAGATGGGAAAGCCAGAACAGCTTTAATTGTCCTTTGCTCTGTCTTAATCCTGGGCTGCTTTGTCATCTCCAGTGCCATTTAGATATCCCAAAAGCTGACATAGAAAATATTATCATCTCTAGGCTGTTGTTTTGTCCAGAATGCCTGACAATCCCAAATCTGTAACTGCTCATCTTGCCTCCTGAAGGTCCCTCTTTAGCCTTTTTTTTTTTCCAGAAAAAGGATTTTACTTTCTTGGTTTAGTCAGTTCTGAAAAAATACTGTGAATTAATGGAAGGCTTATAGTCACACTGACATTGTCATCAAACCCTTGGTCCTCCCTGTTGCTGTATGGGCAGCCCTGTAGTGAGGCTGCAGTCCACCAGGCAAAGGTCCTAAGAACCCTGTTTGAAAGGTCTCCAAAGATCCATCTGTCACTGTGGATGTCACCATCTTCCCATATAACGTGAGCTTTTCTGTGTCATATGAGTCAGCTCCATGTCCATAATGAAAGCCATGAAATGGGGCATTTCCATTCTTTTCCAAACCGTTTTTCTAGGGCTGTGAGGTATCTGGAAAAGCATCTGCTGGGAAGGTGAATACGTAGCACGTGTGCGTACGTAGCACGTGTGCAGCAGGAGGCCCGGTGGATTGCGCACACTCGTCGCTGGTTCATTCACTGATGCTCCATGAATGCTGCTGCGCACGCCGCCATGGGATTGTCCCGTCTCTTGAATGTACCGCTCCCAGGCATCCAGAAATTTTAAAATTGGTCTGATTGTAGCTGGGTGGAGTCTGCCTAAGTCACAGGGATTTTACATGAATCTGGGGATCTACCTAAGTTGAAAGCAATGCATAGTTAGGGCAGTATTATGGCTGAGAGTCTTGAGTGTGACAAGAAGTAAAACCCCATGGAAAGTTGCCTTTTGAAGATGATGCTGGCCTCCACTCCACTTAGTCTGAAGAAAGCAATATGGCTTTTTTATCACCCTTTTTCTTCTAAAACTCTCATGTTATATCTATTTATATAATGTAAGAAACTATAATAAAGTCAGATGCTGCAGTTTGACACAGAATCATAGAACTGCTGCTTGGAAGGGACCACCAGAAATCATCAAGCTCAGTCTCCTGCTTGAAGCACAACTATCACGAACACTAGATCAGGACAGCCATTAGTTAGTCTTAAAAAATCTTAGTCTTAAAATAGTTATAAAAACCTTAAAGTCTGCAGATCCTGCAGCCCCCCCAGGCAGTGGATTGCAGCCCTACACACCGTAGCTTCCTAAACTCTAGGTTGCTAAGACCATTTGCCCTAGACAAAGATCAGTTACGGTTTCCTTTTTCATTTCCAGGTTCTGGTGAATGCAAGTGCTATGTTAGCATTCGCTTCATGAATAAGGACTGCAAGCTAGGAAATGAGTGTTTCTGCTGAAGGGATTAGAATTTACTTTCTCTCTTATTTCCTTGCAATGCCTTCCCAATCCCACTCCTTCTATTTATTTTAATCTGCTCTATTTGTCAATACATGTGACTGGAAAAGTATAATTTTGTCAATTTTTTTTCCTCTCCAGTTCAGAGAAAGAAGCATAAATATCTTGATCATGGAACATTTTAAATGATTTTTTTATCACTAATGTGATTCAGTTCAGTCCAGTGGTAATATATGCTGTGTTTTATTAATTGGTTCTTGGCAACTAGCCTGCTCATTCCCATTATAATGCCTTTTTTATCTAATAAGCATTTTGATAAAGCTAAGGTTATTTTAATAAGATCTCTTATCACAGGACTTCAAGTTAAAACTAGTCTGTTTCAAAGTGAGATTTTGAATCCTTTTCTGTCCTTTGTTATAGCTCTATAAATCCAGAGTAAAATCCAGTTCAAGAAGATAAGATCAGATGCTGCTGTAAGGATTCGGAGTCCATCTCTAGACACATATAAATCTTCATGCTAAGCACGCAGCAACGTTGAGTGTGACTACCAGTAATTATAGTTTCTCAGATTCACTGGAATTTAATCTGAAACATTTACCTACTCTTAAATGTGGGGAGGTTGACATGGAGAGATAGTATCTTGTATTTGCCAAAATATTACAGCCACAAAAATCAGACAGGCTTCTGGGTGCACACACCCTTCACCAGCGTGAAAAAGAAGCGTGATTCCCCTTGTGACTTTGTTTTTTCCCCACAGGGTCCGACTGTTCTTGCTCCAATTTTTATTGATAATTTTCAGGGCTCGGAATGTTTGTGGTTCCAACCGAATTTAAACGCTGTTGTAATTATTTTGATGCTGTTCCAACTAAAAGGTACTGTGAGATTTTCCTCTCACTATGGATTACTCTGTGTTTTTTCAGGACAGAGAGGCATCTCGGCGAATGGAGATACAATTTGTTTTAACCACTGGATTTCTCACCATGCATGTATGCAAACCTTCTTTTATTTCAGGTTCAAATGTTTGGGGGTTTTTTGGTGATTGGTTTTAGTTTGCCAGTACTTATTGTCTGACCTGTGGCTAAGTCGTTCCTAGATAGAGTTTGGTAGAAACACTGTCTGGTGCCAAGTGAATATTCATTGGTTCCTACATATTCTTCAATTTTCTCTCTGTGAGTAAATTTAGTATTCTAATCCCAAATTTAGTATTCTAATCCCAAATTAAAGACAACAGGCAATCCTCAAGATGACACTCATGTAAATCACTGTTTCATGTTTTCAGTAAGTGGGTAAAATATAAAAAGAGGAAAAGAAGTGTATTGTCTCATTTTTTTTTATATTGGTATTTATTCAGCTTGTATTCATCTGAGATCATTACAATGTGAGCCACCTAATTTTTTAGATTTGAAATTATTTGGGACTTTTTTTTTTTTAAAAAAATTGATACTTTTGTAGAGATGCTATACATCATTAACAAATAATAAAACAAGGTATGGACAGTTAGACGGATAGTGGTCTTATTGGATGTATGTTCTCCACAAAACACGTAACACATCAAAGACTACCTATAGATACTTAATAAACCACATTTTTTATTTTGTTATATAAATATGCTATTAGTCTATAGCTAATTCTCTTGATATGTGTAGTTTTGTCATTCTTAAGTTTCTAAATTTAGGCAGCACTGTTGGAGGACGTATTCTAAGGTGTACTGAGACAAGTGACGAGTCCCTAACTGAGTCAAAAAATGCAGTGAGAAGTGCAGTCAAGCTCTTTTGGGAAGCAGCTAGGTCCCTGGATAGTCCCTCAAAGCTTCAAAAGCCTGTGCTTTGGGGATACTGAGGATATCACTTTTTTTCTGAAACAGCAATAGAAAACACTTCACAGCAAACTGTGCTCCAGCCCTGATTATCATTCAAAAACTTCCTTCTGACTGCAATAAGTCATGAAAAAACATGCCAAGATGTGGATATTCTCTATTTTTCCCTTGCTTTCCCAAGTAGTGTATGAGAATGCAGTGCAATATGTATAGCAAGAGTTTTTTTTTGTTTTTAACTTTCAGTTGGTTATTTCCTAGGTCTTTAGGTGCTGAGACAGATGGAATAAAACACAGTCAATGTAAATTGCTGGATTGCCCATAGAAATACAAATGCAGAAGCAGCTAGCTGTAGACGCCATATATGTGTAGTATTTTATATATTATATGACAAAGATTTTTGAAAATCCTGAAATGAACATCATAAACTGGCAAAGAAGCAGAAAAGTTTGCAATCTTGTTGGAAGGTTGCCACAAATGTACTCTGGTGAATAGTGAGGGTAAGAGTAGTAGTGAATCTCTTTTATGGTGCTGTTATCAGGACATAATGTGCTGGTTTTATGGCATACCACCACAGCCAGTACCCAAACTGCCAATGGAAATATAATTTAGGATCTGATTTGAGATCTTGCAGTGCATCAGTAATTTAATTGGATCTTTCATCATTCCCATCTCTAACTGTCATTAGCTGATAATTGCTTATCCTAAAAGAACTGGGGAATTTTGTACATATTTGACTGAGCTCAATGCGTACTCGGCATTTAAACAGAACACAACCTACTACACGATTGCTATGCTGAGGAGAAAAGAAAGAACTCTTTAGCCTCTTGATCCCCAGAGTGAAGTGTTTTCCTAATCTTTATAAATGTTCCTGTAAGCTCACCATGGTTTTTGTAGGTTTTTGTGGGGTTTTTTTTAACAGCTAAGGGCATAGGTGCAGTGTTCTAATAAACCATGGCCCCCACTAAGCTGATCCAAAGAGAGGCATATATCACATTCGACACGTTCCACCAGACATTCCCTTGAATCTTGCAGGAGACGTTACTGTGATGAGTATAATAGGGGAATCTGAATAGAACAGAGATGAATGAGCACATTTTTTACTCTAAACATTTTACGTATCATTTTGCTTTCACAGTAGGTGGTTTGAAGGTTCTCCTAACCACTGCTGTTACGTACTGTGCAGAAGGTCAGAGTAGATGATCATAATGGTCCCTTGTAGCTTTATAATCTATGAATCTATACTCCTGGGGAATTGTAAGTGCTAACAAATCTGCTTAAAAACACTGGCTACAGAGAAAGCGATCAAATATGTTTGGGAGAAGGCACCCCCCACCATCCCTCCTAAAAAGGGTTCCGATGGGGGAAATTTGTGACGCCAATTATGGATGGATTTTTTTCAATTAAGAAAGAAAGAAAAGAAGCTGGGCAATTTCAAAACAACTCATACACAAAGTTACTGACGAGGGGAACGGTAAGGGAAACCTTGGAAATATTGTAACAGGCAATTTGATCATAGCAGACATGCTTTTTGAGGAAAGACAACAGAGGAAAAAAATGCCTGATTGATAATTATTTTGCTGTCAGATTCAGAGAGAGCTTGCAAGTTCCTGAAATACTAGCAAAAAAACAAACAAGCAGTAGAATTCTGAATAAACCTGAACCTATCAGATCATAGGCTTAAATTTCAACTTGAATGAAGCAAGGAAATAAATATTAGGAGCAAAATGTCCATTGGATAGCTAGCAGATAATGGAATCATACGGAATGAGCAGCATGAACTCGTCAGGAAAAAAAGAGATGGGTTTGTTGTTGATGATACAATTTTAATTTTAGCACAAAGAAAAGGAAAATAGATAAAATCTATTTTTGCATGAATCCTGTCTCAGGCACTAAAAAAAAAAAAAATCATTTCATATTAGCTGTCAAAATCCCTCTCCCAAAATTAATTAAAAGTCCTTTGGATAGGGACACTGTCATATGGACTGAAAAGTGACTGAAGGGCCATTAACAAGGGATAGTGATACACAGCAATGTATCAAGTTGTGGGGGAGCTGTCTAGTAGCACTGAAGGGACTAGTGTTAGTTCCAGGTTTTTTTGACATCCTCATTAATGATTTGAAAGTGGGAGTAAACAGCAAGTTAATGAAATTCACATATTATACTAAATTGGAAGGTGTTGCAAGCACCAGTGATGGCACAAAAATAATAGGAAGGGACCAAGCAATATTAGAAACATGGACATAACAGGAAAATGAGATTCAATTTGGAACAAGGCCATCTAATAACATAGGAAGAAAAATAATCCAAAACATAGGCATGGAGTGGGAGAGAGAAACCTGGAAAGCAGTAATGCTTAAAGAACCATGGAGGTGGTAATGGGTAGAAAATTAGGCATGAATCTATAGAGTGATATGGCATTAAGGGAGGCCAATGAGCTTTTGGGTTTCATACAAAGAGGTGTCAAAGAGCGAGGAAATAATAATCATTCACAGCATAACTCTTGCAACTAAGCCTGGAATATTGCATTCAGTTCTGGGCACCGGTTTACTAGAAAAGTAAATGAGCAAATGAGATGTATCTCATAGCGGAGCAGCAAAAATGAACAAAAGATGAGGGAGAACATTTTAGGAAGAGAAAACGTAAAAGCCAAATGCCACTGTCTATACCTTGGCCAAATGACAACAGAAAAGGGATGTGAGAACATTGTGTCTGAATAAAGGTTGTAAACTCCAAAGGCAAAAAAGGATTTAGGAAGGAACAAAATTGCAGCAATAAATTTAATAGGGTCAAATTAGGAAATAAATTAAAAGAAAAAACTAGAAAACTAGATACCAGGAAACAGTGCTTGGATTTAGTGGAGTTTCTACTTACTTTTGGTTAGAAGAATGATTCCATGAAAATGGACATTCAGAAAACAAAATGTGTTACAATTGTATTAATTGCGTGGTTTGGAATTTCCTAGTAAAACATGCTTTTTGTTATTCTCTTGATTGCTGACTAAAACTCAATTCCAGTATAATCTGGAGGTAAAGTGGTACAGGTTGCATTGTCTGGAACATTTTATAAAGGGCTAAATAAATCAACTCTCCATGTCTTAACAATCCATGCAAGTATTAGCTGAAATCAATAATTGGACAGATATATGAAGGACAAAAATAACAGAATGGATGAACAGAGCACTCAGTAACCAGAAATATAGGTACAAGAAAGGCCACACTGGCTAGAGGAGTAGTGAAGGAGAAAAGCTGTATTCAGTCCTTCACTGTAGTAGGGAGAACAAGAGACGCAGCACAAAACATTCTGAGAATGTGAGATTTCCAAAGAACAGCTCTTCCCTATCCTGAGGTATAAAATTTGTTATAGAAAACTGTATACTTTATTTCCTTCTCCCTTTCTGGAGAGGCATCAAATGAATATAAAATTTAGTAAAGAAAGAGCTCTCCTTTACTGTTTTTGAAACTATCCTGGAAGTTGCTACACTGGAAATATATATTGCTATCAAATCCTAACATGGTGGTCTAAGAAAAGAAATTTGAAAAAATGTCTTTAAAAAAATGAAGACTTTCATTAAAATAAAAATCTGTAAGGACATGGATTAAGGACACTTTATCCAGTGAAATTAAATGAAAAACTCAAGATTTTTCTAGGTCTACATATTTCTGCACTGAGTTACAGAAGATTATGAAGACACAGCAGGCAAATAAGGGTGACAAAAAATCCCAGCTCCCTGCAAGACAGAAAGAGAGCAGGGATGAAACAAGACTATGTGGAGGCAAATATGTAACACACTGGTGTTAAATAAGGCATTCTTACCTACATTTCGCTATCTGGTACGACATCCCTTACAAGACTTTGCTTAGGAGCACCTTTCAATGATGTCTGAGAAATGACCTAGCTCTTTCTGGTATTAATATTATTTTGTTTGTTAGGAAATATTGTAAGCTGTTTGGAACAATTCGATCTGCTTGTGTGTTTTGAGAATCTCCTTCAATTCTCATTTCCTGGAGACGCTCATCCCCTCTGTTCTCCATACTAATCAGCTCTGCAGTTATTTTGGTTTTTATATATATTGTTTTGGGATCAATCAAAGTGAAATAATCTGATTTATAATTTTTGTCTTGCTAAACTAAATTTGATGGCATTTAAAACATAACAAATTTGTATACAAGGTTCACACACAAACCCCAAAGAAACCTGTTATATTGACAGAAATAATTTCTGGCCTGAGTATGTGGTGACATTTATGCAATTTCATATGATTGACACTTCTTAATTCAAATGTAGAAATCAGTCTAGCTTTTCTTTTTAGTGTGCTAACATGTCTTTGTAACATCTCTCTCCAGGAAATATGGTATGGTCAATGGTATAGTATTTTTCATATGTGAGAAATGTTGCTATTTTGATACAACCACGCTGTGACATTTAACCTTGTGTGGAAGGTTACAATGACACTAGAAGATAGTGAAAAATGGCTGAGGAGCGGGACGATGACACTGTGGCATGATATGATTTATTTTTTCCATAATTTGCTTTTCAGCTCTTCCTCTTCTTCTATTTCTCATGAGACTAACATGTTCACCTGAAGCAAATTAGTTAAGATACAATTTCACCTATTCAAAAAGACAGGGCTAATTATAAGGGCTGTACGGCAAGTTTAAATGTTGTGAAGAATGTCTTAGATTGTTTAAAGCTTAAATATGTTGTGAGAGAAAGAGGTTTTTTAAGCAATGGTAGAAGCTAGTGTGTTGGGTTTGCATGGCAAGGGTTTGGTAGTGGGGGGAGCGGGGGGGCTGCAGGGGTGCCTTCTGTAAGAAGCTGCGAGAAGCTTCCCCTATGTCTGACAGAGCCAATGCCAGCCGGCTCCAGGATGGACCCGCCGCTGGCCAAGGCTGAGCCCATCAGCGACAGTGGTAGCACCTCTGGGATAACACAGGTAAGAAGGGGACGTGCCCCGCCCCCCGCCACGCAATTGCAGCCGGAGAGAGGAGTGAGAAGATGTGAGAGCAACAACTCTGCAGACACCAAGGTCACTGAAGAAGGAGGGGGAGGAGGTGCTCCAGGCACCCTGTGGTGAAGACCATGGTGAGGCAGGCTGTCCCCCTGCAGCCCATGGAGGGCCACGGTGGAGCAGATAGCCACCTGCAGCCCAGGGAGGACCCCACGCCGGGGCAGGTGGATGCCTGAAGGAGGCTGTGACCTCATGGGAAGCCCAGGCTAGAGAGCAGGCTCCTGGCAGGACCTGTGGCCCCGTGGAGACAGAGGAGCCCACACTGGAGCAGGTTTGCTGGCAGGACTTGTGACCCTGTGGGGGACCCACGCTGGAGCAGCCTGTTCCTGAGGGACTGCACCCCGTGGAAAGGACCCACGCTGGAGCAGTTAGTGAAGAACTGTAGCCTGTGGGAAGGACTCAAGTTGGAGAAGTCCATGGAGGACTGTCTCCTGTGGGAGGGACCCCACGCTGGAGCAAGGCAAGAGTGTGAGGAGTCCTCCCCGTGCGGAGGAAGGAGCGGAAGAGACAACGTGATGAACTGACCACAACCCCCATTCCCCGTCCCTCTGCGCCGCTTGGGGGGAGGAGGTAGAGAACTTGGGAGTAAAGTTAAGCCCAGGAAGAAGGGAGGGGTGTGAGGAAGGTGTTTTAAGATTTAATTTTTATTTCTCATTATCCTACTCTGATTTGATTGGTAATAAATTAAATTAATTTTTCCCCAAGTTGAGTCTGTTTTGTCCATGACGGTAATTGCTGAGTGACCTCCCTGTCCTTATCTCGACCCACGAGCCTTTCGTTATATCTTCTCTCCCTTGTCCAGCTGAGGAGAGGGAGTGATAGAACGGCTTTGGTGGGCACCTGGCATCCAGCCAGGGTCAAACCTCTGCAGCTCCAGAGATACCTGTAGACACCCATGCAATGAGAGCTTGAAGGAGGCGTCTCCGCTGCAGGTGAGCACGACTGTTCAAAAAGAAAGTTTTGTTTCATTTTGTTCATTGATGATGAGCCCAACACAACGCAGCTGGGACCACTGTAGACTGCACAAGCCTGACTGACAATGGTCAGTTGTAAAGTTGTGTCCATGATTTCTGCAGAGAGCAATAACTCTTTTCTGCCTTTTCTCTCCGGTAAGGTTTACACAGGAACCTCAACCTTGAGGATGCAGAATCTCTGTAGCCTGCACAGTGCCTCAGCCGCACAAACATCCTCTCTCTCTCTGTCCCTCTTTTTCTAAAGGGTGTATATAGTATTCTCCTAGAAATGCATAGCGTATGGACAATGAACTACTCAGAGTATTTACTACTTACTGCTCTCCTCCAGATCTCTATGAAGACTCAGCAACCAACTGTAGCCTCTGGGTCTGAATTAACAGATGTCATTTCTTAAATCAATAAAACTACTATATAGAGGCTGGATTTTCAGAAATCTAATACCTCGCAGAGATATAAGGAAATGTAATGGGAACTACTTCAGGACTGAACAGACGTAAATCAAAGGTAATAGCTGCGTAATGAAGTGCGTAGACATTCAACAAAAAATGTGGCTGCTAGACTACAGGCTAGTCTAGCCAGTAGCCTGCAGCCTTCCACAAAACTGCACAGCTATTTAAATCGTAGGATCATTAAACTTCATTAAATCTTAATTTTTATAAGCATAGACAGCTATTCATGACAAAAGCAAATAAGAATAATACAAAGCAAAGACATTGAAAATGCGCAAGCTGATCAACCAATATTTAGCTGCCAAAAGTTCAATGTATAACGATGCCATAATCTAACTTTGGTCTTATTCACTTTCTATCCCATGATCTAAGAGGAGCATTAATCCTTTATTCCTTTTTTTTTTTTTTTAATTATTGATATTGTCAAAAAACAGTGCGAAAGAGTAAAAGCTGTTTAGTTCTTTTAACTTTGAATCATTATGACTGTAGAGAACAGAGGCATCTATCAGGATTATGTCCTCATGCTGCTGTACAATAATGCAGATTTACTCCTTTATTGAAAAGCTTATATTATAATAGGTAGATTTGCAAAGGCACAAATTGATTTCCCACTTTTTTTTCTATATGGATTTGGAATGCTCTTCCCGAAAAAAACTTTTGTAATTATAGAAATGTAAAAAGTGTAGTAGCTTGCATGGCATTGTAATGGAGAACAGAGGTTGCAGGCAAGAAGAGCCTGAAGAACTGAGTCTATATGCACAATAGCATGTAGAAGGATACCACTTCAATTATCGCACCTTGATGGCAGACTTTGGCAGAAATCCATTGACAAATGTAGTATCCTTTCTTATAACTAACTGGCAGGCAATCCAGAAGGCAGAAAGGTGTAAGAAGTATATTTTTATCTGATTTATTTGCAATTAAAAAACAAAACCAGAAGATCAGAGAGTCTCACTTCTTGCTGACTCACCATTAATTCTTTTGTATCTTCTATGGCTTATAAGGAAGGATTTTAAGGAAGAGAGGTTAATGAGTTGGTAATAAACACTTGAGGGAGTGTGCATTAGGAGTTTTGTGGTCCAAGCTAAAATCTGAAAAGTGGATGGATGTGATAAGCTGGTAGAATGACAAAAGCATAAAACAACACAGGAGAACAGGAGAAAGAACAGTAGGGAAAGATGGAGTTAAGAAAGGTAAAAAGACTGCACTGAAGGGTATTACCCATTCATTACATATAAGTTGCAGATTAGGTTGCCTGAGTTCTCATCTGTTTCTTACAATCAGAATCTTTTTACAGACAAGAGGACCACACCATATATGCAAACCCAATAATTTACTGTTACTCTAATTAAAGTCTTACCAGTCTAATGGAAGAGTTGTTATTAATTCAAATTATACACAGTTAAAATGATGTACACACGAACTTTCTAGTACCTACCCCTTTCTCTGGTGGTATGTTCAGCCTTCCACTGCCCTCCTGAGTCCCAAAGTCAATGCTTTCAATATGAGGAGGGAGGTTTACAGCACGTCTTCAGCACCCCAAGTCCTTCACTGAGATGAGTAAGGTATTAAAGTTTACCATTTCTTTGTCCTGACTCTAGGATCTTCTTGGCACGATTTTGATATGTTTTCTAGCATGTTTTACACTTTGTCCTTTCCTCCTTTTCCTGCAAATCCACATTGTGTCTGAATTTACTATACATGTGTCACATATGTTGGCTACTTGTTCTTTGTTCTCTTTTAGTTATCCCTAACACTGATTTTGCCAAGCTCCCAGGGCTGTGGTAATTTTTTGACCAGTAACTGACCCCAGCTGAGTTGTTTATAGCCCTGTGGCCTCTACTATCATCCTGCGCATACACTTGCAAGGCCTCTTTTATCTTCCCATGCATGCAGTCCTCTACACTGCATTTTATGCTAGGGCCACAGGTAGTTCATTCCAGCCCTCAACTTGTTATTACTGTATTAGCTACAGTATACATAACAATAGGTGCACAATTGTACCAAACTAGGCAAAAGCTAAACCAGAATAGACAATAGGTCATTAGATAACTGGTATTACAAGCTAAAACAGTCTCCAGGGAGGTCCAGACAGGCTTGAAGTCTGTGATGCTAACTTGGCACAAAACCCGTGGCCGGTTACAAATAACGGCATGCCATACTTGCCACCTACGAGACTGCAGGGGGAAAACAAACAAGTAAGCAGAGACTAAAATATGAGGCAGTAATATGTCAGGTAAAGAGGAAAATGATCTTGGCAGCTACGACTAGAGCTGAAGAACTGGTGAAGAGGTGATACCAATTATCGAGTAAGGACTGACAAGAGTCCAAATCATATTTTTAGCTTTTTTTATGAAAAGAAAAAAAAATTCTAGTCCTGACATTAAGTGAAATAAATTTAATATTTTCTGAGTATTCGCATAATAGCCCTAGCAATCAAAATGCTTTTCAAAGAACTTCTGTACAATTTTGTAAGAAATCACTAAGTGGGAAGGGAAAACTCAAATATATACTTGGAACAGCATCAATCATTTTACTGGTCTTTGATTTTATTTGTCATTTACCTATGTTAGGTATATAAAATAGTAATCTTAAAAAAGCAGTTCTTTCTTTCACAGAACAGACTATAATTTCTAATATTCAAAGTTAAATCCTACAAGAGTGACATTTCCATGGTAATAAGTTGATGTTACTAATACAACAGCTTGAAGTGGTTCTTCTGGATATTTCAGTACTGCATTCCTATTTGCACACTACAAAAGGATTAAATTCTTGCAAAATCAAGTCAGTAACAACATTCTTATTCGTTCAGGAGATCTAAAGCTTTTGGCTTGCAGGACAAACTTGGGCTATCTGGAAGAAGGGAAATTGCAAATACAACATGAGATTTCTTTCCAATTTTATATCTTAAAAAAATTGAACATCATCAAGGCTTACTAGAATTAAAGCTGCGAAAATATAACCTGTTTTGACCAAAGCATTCCAACATAATGTGAAAAAACTGATAGTATTGGGTTGTCCCTGACAAGTAAATAATTTTCACTTGCTTGGAAGAGAAAAAAAAAATAAATAACTGTCAGTGGAGAAATTTTAGAAAGACATTCTAAGAGGAAATAGAATAGTTTTGTTTGTCAATTGTTTTTTGTCGTAATCAGGTTATTTCGAGTTCCCTGCTGTATGCAGAAAAAAATTACACTATATGTAGTGTTACCAAATTGGGTGAATGTGTGCCTTTCCGATATGCACAAGAGTTAAATGACTCACACTCTAAAGATACTGATCAAATCATTAAAATGAAGAAATATTCATTTGGAACAATGTATTCTACCTCCAACCCTCCCTCACTGCTGATATGAACCTGCATGATCAACTTAATTCTTGCAATTCAATTTTCCCCTCGACAAGTAGAAAAATATCCATTTACCTTGCAACAACGGAGACTCAAATAATTGGGGGAAAATGCATGTGGGTCCCAAAAGAAACGTAGGTAAAAGGTGGTGTGTCAGTATTCAGTGCCATCCCTCCCCCTTTTTTTTTAATAATGTGAAAAGGAAGATGCCTGATACTGCTGATAACCAAATCTCTGCAAAGGGGGGTATCATTTACATTCTCATAATGGGTATAGCATCTATAAAAGCAATATTCCGATTTACCTTCATACTCCTGCTGAGACAAAATGCAGTGGCATAGTCTAAAGCAAACATAGAGCTAGGACTTCATGAAAAATATTTGCCAATCTTAGATGAAAAGTACTAAATAAATATTATTGTTATTATTACCGTCTGTGGAGAGCAGCACTACAGGCCTTTTTGGAAGGCTGACTTCATGGAAAATCTTTGTCATTTCCATAAAAAATATTATGTTAGAAATTGGTATAGCCTTTATAACTTTATGGGGCTATAAAATGTGATGGTTCCAATATTAAACTGCAGTGAAAAGTAATGTAAACAATATAAAAAGTATACAGGAAAAAATCTATTTATTAATGATACAAAAAGTATTCAGGGAAGAAATCCATATTAAAGGTTGGAGGGTCCAACAAGAGACTAAGCACTTTAAAAATGCCGCTTTTAAATCTTTCAGAAGTTGAAAGTGACTTACAAATGTTTCACTGTGATGGACTTTCACTTATTTTAGTTTAAGCATAACTGATTTTGTGTCACAACTGCACTAAATATGCACATCACAAGATAAAAGCTCTTAGGTGTGTATTGAGGATTTGAGGAAGGAGAATCAGCAGGTTACAGAGATAGGAAAGGAATTAACAGGTGCTTGGACAGGAGTTTCCAGACTCTTCCTCTTGCCAAGGCTCATTCCACACACCCCGTACCATTGCTTGCTGTTGCTAATCGCTCACAAAATACTCACGTCTGTTAAATTTAGTGGAGTTACACTCGTGGATTTCACAGAACTAGGGATCAGGGCTGAAAACAAAAGATTAAATAAGCTTTGAGGTTTGCTAGTATCTTCTCATCTTTAAAGACAGACACTCTATAAGAGTTTAATGGATTGTTCCTATCCTAACATATTCTATAGACATATGTCAATTATATCAATCACTATCACTAGACTCATTTCTTTACAGAACATGAATTAGAAAGAAAAATCTGTGCATCTAAAACCCAATCTGTATCCTCTGTTTCCCTGTAATAATTCAAAAAAATAGCAGCTTTTTGATCAGCCACAAGAGCAGTTTGTAATGCTATGCTCAATTTCCTATTACTAATATTTCATTCCCACCTTACACCACTGAGGTATATTATGGTCTTGTTTCCTTAAGACAAATGAAAAATAGGATTAGAGGCATTTCAAGTGATTTGTCAGGAATCACAAACAAACAGCACAAATTCTTTCTCAAGGTAGTTTTCCTAAAACTTCTTTCACTTTGTTTGTGCATCTTCAAAATCAAAATATGTTTTGAATTACAAAACCTACCATTATAGGATAAGGTCTAATTTGTTCTGTAAATTAGCTGAAAAAGAGTAAAATACATCTTATTGATAAGTGACAAAATTTCTGTCACAGTAGCCTCACTTACTGGTCCAAGTACAATGCAACAAGACTCCCCAAAATATTGCAAAATAGTTGACTAACAAAGGTACTGTAAGACTGGAGCTCACAACAACACTTCGTTATAACAATATCTGCATAAAACTTGTCAGATGGTTCTCCTTAATGCTAGACCGATCTCATTGCTGAAGGGTTGAAAAAGCAGAGAAATGATCAGATCATTATGCAAGTAGGAAGGTTTGAGCAGGAGAAAGCGTCTGTCCTGATGTATAGGATGGCATTGCTGATGTCTTAACCAGCAAGTGAACTTGTTGCTAGTAATTCAAATATTAATGGAAACAGTGCCATGGGTTACATTTCTTTACATTCAAATGCTGAATACCTATTAACAATCTCATTTTATCTACTGGAAATACAGAAATGTCTTTATGCAATTGACCTGATCTTTACTGTAAACAAGAAAGTAGAGCCAATAAAATACAGTCAGTTTTTTACAGACACTAGTAAACATTCCCTGGGCTAGAGTTTGCCATGAACTTTGGTTTTAAAACCTGTGTTTTAAAACCTAGCTTCATACCAGTAACGCTGGTTCTAAATCACATGATTCTGAGATTAGTAAAATTTAAATATCCCTATTCCTAAAGGTTGTATTTACACAAAAGAGAAGGGAAACTACTTTTTATACATAAGTTTTAATTTATATGACATTTATTAAGATTGCTGCTTTTAATTTTCAGACCATAAGTTCAACAAAATAAATATATTACTCACTGTCAAATATGATATTTATTTATTTTTATTTTATTCAAGGTACCATACATACTATTAACTAGGTTTGGTGGCCAATTTTACATTGTTCCAAAGACGGA
The DNA here is from genome assembly GCA_009819775.1 of Phoenicopterus ruber ruber. Lineage (NCBI taxonomy): Eukaryota > Metazoa > Chordata > Aves > Phoenicopteriformes > Phoenicopteridae > Phoenicopterus > Phoenicopterus ruber. Next base: position 39,557,502 of record CM020218.1, read on the forward strand.
TACAATCATACTTGTAATTCAGACATTCTTTTAATGTTGTTTTGGTCTTGATATATATTAGAGAACAAAAGTACTGAGGTATGAAAACGTCACATTAATCTTCAGATGTTGGTTTACATTTCAAAAGATAAGTAAAGGTAGAAAAAAACAAAGGTAACTTAGTAGACAAATTTTCATACTGAATATTTACAAATGTCCAGTGTGGTCAGTTGCTATGATATGATGTATCATAAACAAGTAAACAAATCTAGACTTGCTTCAGAAACAATCTTTCCGCTGATCCTATAATATTTAATAATGTGGAACATATTGTGATAACTGGTAAGTAAATTAGACAAGAGTGTTTGGAAGTTTATAGGGGTTTAGGCTGGTGTTAATTGCTAGTCTGAGCAGAACCTGAACACTATTGCCAGTTTAAATGGAGGTTGTCATGCATGTTTAAGATCTCTCTTTGGGATGCGAGGGTAGCGTAGCTCTTCAGAATTGACTCTCATGATCTTTTTTGGAGCTATTTTATTTATTTGTCCTACAAGAAAGAGAAAGGACAAAGAAGAAATGCCCTGTGGGATTTTCCTTGATGCAGAATCAAGGTCTTTTGCAGAGGTTACAAACTTACTGTACATCCATCTTTACAGAAGGCCGGAGTGGAGGGTAATAAACAAGGAAATACTGAGAAGGGAAAGACTTTCCTTGTTCGTCAGGCTTGTTCTGCCTGAACTTCTCTTGACCTGCCCACAGCTTCATTTTACTTGGCTTAGCTGTGACAGCAATTTCTCTAATTGATCAGGTGTCTAAGGTTAATTTCTTTTAGTTTTGTTTAGCTGCGTATGGTACAGCCATAGTTTTATACAGCTAGCAGTAACGAAAGGTTGTTGTAGGTAGAATGAGATATTTGCCACTCTAACACAATGGTGTAGTGTAGAGACGTATGATGTTGGGAGCCTTGAGAAGAGAAGACCCAGGTGTGGCGTGAACAAGTAAAGGCATGAGGTGATAAGAGAGGGGACGCAGACTTGACACTGGAGACCACTAGACTTACTAGTGATCAGTGAAAAAAAATACAGAGCTGGAGCTGGACATAACTGGTTCTAGGGGTAAGAAAGAGAACAAAGAAATAGTATCTAACATACATAAAGGGCAACATATATAGTAAATTTGGATGTAACCTGGAACTGTGGGCCACTGAATAAAGAGTAATGTGTTTGCATGCTAGCAAACAGATATAAGTGACCTGAAGTGAAAAGGGAAAAGAAATAAAAGAAGAAATTATTAAAAAGAACATCATATTCCTCCTGGCAAAGGACTCCAGATGCTGACTTGTCATAACCGCACCCCACCAGCAACATCAGCATGAAACCACTGACCTTCATACCCAGAGGAGCAGTGGAAGGCTGAGCATAACCCTAGGAAAAAGGATAGAAACTAAGTGTGTGTGTTACAATTTTAATTGTATTACTGATATTATTGCAATCTTTTCTGTACATAAGTACTCTAACTGCATTATTATTCATTGGTTTTCTGTAACAATTAGACCTAGATTAGTGATGATTCCTGAAGCAGACTGTTAAGATTTCCACTATGCTAACAATAGATTCTTGGCTTCATTTTTATACATGAGTTGGACTTCCCTCGCCCACAAACAAGATTCTGAGTGTAACAGAGGAACCAAGAACTCCAACATGAGGGAAGAATACAGAAACTTTGAAACATGTGGCAAACACACAGTTCTTTAGATGACATAAATATTTCTCAAAAATGGCAAAATGCGGGGAATATTACCAGAAGCATATTGTCCTACATGTACCCAGGCAGTTGAGTCGTGGGGGAAGACGGAGTTTTGTCAGTGGATTGCAAAGAATCTGTGGTTCCAGGAGCTGTATCATCAGCTGTAAACAGCTAAGAACAGACAACAGCGCGATACCTACGCATGAATCCAACTAATCAAAATCTTTAGCATCTCCTTCTCAGCAAAACACAAATTGGGAGATTAGCAACAATTGGATAAGATTCTGCTTGAGGCTAGTAACACTGCATCGACTGTTTGCAAAGAGCTCCTTGTGACACTGAAGGAAGTATCAACAAATTATATATGTAATGCAGGGGCTAATGAGTCCTCCTAGGGTTTTCCAAACAATTTTGGCTAAGTCAAGGAGAGAAATTAGAACTGAAATGATGGCAAAAGCAAACTGTACAAGAAACATATTTACATATCATCATAGTTAGAAAAGCTATGGGTCACATTAGTGCTGTAAGCAAACAAGTGTCTTTGCTCTGACAGTTTCATAAAGCATTGTTGTAAATCTCTGTATTATTAAAGAACAATTAATGAAACTAGAAGCTATTACAGAAGAGTAAATGGACTCAAACGCACGGGGATGGCTAAATCACTGAGCCACCATGAGAAAAATCTGCGTTTATATGCATATTTACACAACTTAATAAAACCTGCCTCAGTGAAGGACATACTCACCAAACATTAATTTAGTTATTGGAATCTAAACAATTTCTCAAATTATGTGGTATGAAGACTCCTGGCTAAAGAATCTACACCAACCCCAGAAATTTTTATTCTGCTTGAAAAGTACTCTTTCAATCAATTTCTGTTTGGTATATCTTCGGCTATGGTATGAAGTGTGAGTTTATTCTGTATTATAACAGTGTTTCCTGGGGTCCTTTGCTACATGGTTAATATCTGTTTTTCCGGCAAAAATAAAAACGAGTATGACAAGGTAATATGTGCATTTTAGGATACTTTCTATAAACTCACTCAGATGAGAAATACAAATTTGGGATGTAATCAAAACAATCTGGGGAACATATATTTAGCAAACAGAAAATTCAGACAAACAGGAAGCTATTACTCACATTATTGTCGTGGTTTAACTCCAACCGGCAACTAAGTGCCACACAAGTGATGCACAGTGCAATTGCTCCCCACCCACTGACCGATGCCCAGCCCGTGCCCAAGCAGCAATCGCACCAGCCTGGCCAACCCCTCTCAGTTTATATACCGACCGTGACATCATACCGTATGGAATATCCTTTTGGCCAGCGCGGGTCAGCTGTCCTGGCTGTGGTCCCTGTGCACCTCCTCACTGGCAGAGCATGGGAAGCTGAAAAGTCCTTGACTTAGTATAAGCACTACTTAGCAACAACTGAAAACATCAGTGTGTTATCAACATTATTGTCATACTAAATCCAAAACACAGCACTATACCAGCTACTAGGAAGAAAATTAACTCTATCCCAGCCGAAGCCAGGACAATTATCCAGCCTGCTTCTGCTGTTAAAAAATTCCCAAGTACACTGCCTCACCAAAGTTCACTCAGCTAAGAAAGCTGTTAAGTGGATGTCTTTTTGGCAGCTTTCTGCTCTAATTAGGTGCTCTGTGTAACACATATTGGTCCTTGCAGCTCACTGTGAAGGTCCAAACCACTCACCATTTTCTGTTCCTAAAAAAGACAGACTGAAACTCAATGTATGGAGCGGGCTGTATGGGTATTCTTTACCTCCAAGGGTCTCCGGTTGTAGTATGTGAATCTGGATATGTCAAAGCAAAGCAGAGCTAATCTAAAAGAAACACTTGCAGCTTTTCAGTTTCAGTGAAAGACTACTGAAAAATTAGAGCAGCAGGCTCAAATACTAAGAAGATGCTCATATATATGCAAGAAGAAGGGCTCGCCCAAGGCCTGCCAGAAAGTCCTATCAAGACTCCTCACAGAAAATAAACAGTAGTACTCTTAAGAGAAAAGGGACCTTGAACAATAATTTGGATTGTAAATGAGTGTGTTAGACATTTAAGACGGAAGCAGACCACGGGGCCAAAGTGGCACTATTAGACACAGGCTCTGAATGCTGAATGAGCAGAGACATCTGTCTGCAACCCTGATTTAGGGGCAAGATTTCATTAGTGCAAATCGTTTTCTAACTGGCAGCTCTAGTTCCTTATGCACCATTCAGATTTTTTTCAATCACTTTTCTTTGTCCTGAGAGATATAGCATAGCTACAGATGTCCTGTGCAGTGCATATGAGTGTTCTGACCCGTCGTCTTCATCAGAGAGAGGTAAGTTGCAGGGAAGGGAAAAGATAACTGCACGAACTAAATTTTATGTAAGAGAAAATACTGTGCGGGCTCCTACTACCTCTCCGCTAGCCCATCATAAACAAGGAATACGCAATACACTTGAACGAAGAGTAGCAGAGCTGCTGTTGGAAAATGTGGTCTCAAATCTTGCCAGTAAAACAGGTTTTTCTCAGGGCTATTTAAGTACCTTGCCTACCAGCCCCAACCAATCTCTCAGAGAACAGATACAACTTTGCACCTGAACTCCAGCTTGCTATTAACTGTGTTGAACATCGTCATACCAAAATTAGTTTGTTCTGTTGCACACAGATCATTCAACAGTTGCCTTGACAGACAATGCTATAACTACTGGTGCATCTCTTCCTTAAAACTAGGTGGAAAATACTGCAAGCAAAAATAAAAGATAGTTTTGTCAAAAAAAACCCAACCCAAAAACAAAACGAGAAGCAAAAAGAAATTACAGTCTAAGTGTAACAGTTTTTAAATTAATGTTTTTACTAGGCCAAATACACCTTTTTGTCCTTGACCTTCTTTGAAGTGTTACAAAGTTACAGACCAACCAAACAGTGCATGATTTAACCATTTTTCTCTTATTCCTCGTTTATGTCTTCACCATTTCCTCCTCAACACCCAGGAATCTTATTAATTGTTTTTAATAGAAAATCTACTATTATTTATCTATTGCAATGTTTGTTTGGTTTTTTTGTACTCTGCATGACATCTGGTCAGTAATTTCATTAGCACAAAATGCTATCTTTAGAAATGAAAGCACTATTTAATGAGAAGAGATTAGATCATTTTAAAGGGTTGCCTCAAACACTTGGTGATTTCTTACTGTGGAGGTTTGCTGTGCAGGAGTACTACAAACAAAAAGAGTGACTTCTTGAAATTTTCATCTGCTAATGAGACCAGGATTAGGAAGGTTGATACATTTCACCTACAATTTATTTTTCAAGAAACTTCGAGTTAATACCAGTCTAGAATAAACAACAACATCTTGCTCTGCAAACTGTCTGAATGTAATTCAGAATATGCAAATTTTTTCTGTGTCTGATTAAAACAAATACAGCGTTGAATATAAAACTGGTTTTAAGTTCTTGCAAAGTATTGTTCACACAAGTATTGCTACTGTATGGGTTATGAAAGGGAATTGAAATTGTTGCTGTATTACTGGAATGACAACATGAAAAAATAATAATAGCAGATTATTACTAAGTGTAATATAATATTTACAGATAGAAGATTCTAAAAGATTCCTATTTATCAAACTTTTTTCTTTTTTCTTTTTGTTTGCTTTTGACAAGCTCTTTACAGTATAAAAGCTGAGAAAGCAAATAAACACTCTTTGTGACACTTGGGTCCCCCACCATCTTTTGGAAAGCCTAAGTGAGGAAAGGTGTACTACATTACAAAGATTTTATGTACTATCTCCTTCTAAGTTAGCTTCAACTAGAAATGCATTTGAAATGTAAACATTAAGAGAGAATTCAGCCTAAGTTCTTAAGTGATTTTAGAACTTAACACGTAAACACATAAACACATAAACACATAAAATAAACACCTCTATGAAGTCCTTCCACTTTAACAGTAGAACAAAATATATTTTTTGAATGTCTTGTGCCAAAAAGTTCATATAAGATAATCAGGATACAAATGAAAAAGGAGCTCATGCTGTGTTTTTCAGTAGAGTAACCACTAAGGTTGGGACACCAATGAACTGTAAAAAAACTGAACACCCCTTCCAATTAAAAACCCCCTCATAGCCCACTCTGTCAACCTATAGCAGCAGCTATGATTTCAGTCTTTAGGATATACTTAAAACATGCAAGGAGATACTGATTGCCCTGAAAAGGTATAACAGAAACTTTAAAACAGTTCCATTTTATGTCAATGACCTCTTAATGACCTAATCTTGACTTATTTGGTCAGAACGCTAGTCCCTTTGGTTACTAAAAAGGTATAAACAGATCTAAACAGTTACTCTTATAGATCATCTTATAGAACCAGAGCTAAATGTTAGACGTTCAATTAAAAAAAAAAATCTCACTCAGATCAGACATGAAAAGTCTTAGTAAGGACTGTACATAATGCCTTGAAACTGATGTAAGCAAATGTTAAATTTTTACATAGGGAAGTTTCTAGAAGAATTTCAGAAAGGGAGAGAGATGGCTGGCTCTAGAAGCTATACTTTTGTAAACTTATTTTATCAAGATAAGGAAGATTAATAATTGGAAATCCAAATAATAGCTCTAAAATGTAAAGAGTGGTCTGATAAATGTAGAAAAGTTCTATTAAAATCGTGGTATGTTATAATTAAACTATCTAAGATTTCAGAAAACTTTTCTTTCAATCTCAGCTCCTTAATTGTCTCATAGTTCTGGGGGGAAATGGTGCACACACCTTATTTTCAGAAGGAGTCCAATATAAATATTAAAAAGTGAGAATACGTTATTGATTGATTCTGTCTTAAGCAATGAATGCAGACTTCTACTTTATTCATTGGTTAATTACTTAAATCTTTTCATCGACTATGCTGAAGATGTGCAGAAGTCTAGGCACAACATATGCCATAGTAGCACAATTTAAATTTCACCCCCATAGTCAGTTTTTTCCCAAGAGTGTTCATGGCCATAAGCCCTTATCTCCAATGGAAATAAGAGCTTATGGGATTGCAGAATGTTTCACCACTATACATCATGATTCTAAGACCTTCAAAATGAATCCCATAGTGTTCTGAATACATGTGCACATTCATGCATAGTTGGAAATGAAGAAATATCTCTAATTTCAGAAAGTACATCTTGCTGTATTTTGCATAATGACTGTGAACATAGTACATCAGATAAATGAAAGGAAATAGCTTTTAGTGCAGTGTTCTGTCACGGGAAAATAATAAATCAACAACCTATGAACTCCAGGTCCATCTGAAGCGTATTTAGAGCCCTCATTAACCTATAGAGGCCAATTTGAATAGAAGCCATTTAATGAAGACACAGAGGAGATTTTTAATAATTTATTATGACGGAAGAAATGGAAACAAGCTAGAAACGGTAAAGATTACCCAAATGATAATGAGATCCAAAAGTGGCAACATAATCACCTGAATCATGCAACAAAGGCTATTGCCAAGGCACAGATACTAAACTGCTGCATAACTTCAGACAATACAATTTAAGAGGCTTTGGGGATGTAGCCCAACAGCAGGAATTAATGATTTCCTACTCTCAGGCAGGAACCACTTGTTGTCTTTTTCTGTTTGCTTTTTAAAACTTTTAATTTACTGGAAAGCCTCCTCAGTAGAGCGCATAGGATTGACATGTGGCTGTTCTGTGGTAGAACCAGCTACTTTAGGCTAGGTGCCACACATTGCATTTAAATTGACTGAAATACCTGCAAGATAAAGATAATATGATTTTGGCTCTCCCCACTCCAGGATTACACAAGAAGGTGGAGTGTTTCTCCTTAGTGTATTTTAGTGTGCAAAAATATAAATACATATAATGAATGAGGAGTGAAGGAGCTCTTGTAAAGCTCCATATGGTGTACATTATCTGCTACATTAAAATGTGATTTAAATGCCTTTGCAGACAACAGGACTCTTTCCACCCCAGAGACACCCCAAACCTCTGTTCATGCTCATGCAGAATAGAATTAAAACTATTCTGGTAGGCACGGGAGGTGGAGTGGCTAGCTCAGGCCAACGCTGTGCTGATGTGTCCCCGTCTTTAACTCCCCCCTAAGAGAGTTATGGCTGTTTCACACTGGATAAACATTCACAAATCTCACCAAACACTCAATGAAAGGACTGGGCTCCTTTCAAACGTAGTGCAGTCATGGTTTCGTACAAAAAAGAAAAATAATTCTAGCAGCTAAATCTCCTCTGTCCCATCCAAGTGCCCTGACCATTAAGTGTCATGGCCATCTGGCAGCCTTTCTCATTCCCTCTTTCTCCCTATTCATGATTCTCTTCAGTAAAGACTGAATTCTTTGCTTTGCTGCATGGTGATAAAATTTCAACAAGAGACCTTGTGAGTGTCTTATGTTTCTGCACCTAGAACAGCCCACAGTGGCTTCTGTATTGTAGTCTCCCAGGAGGTGAAGGTTTGAGGTTTGTGTCCTACGTGCCCAGGGAGGCAACAGAGTATGAGTCTCCTTCTTCCTAAGTGACATAATCACTATGTAACAAGATGCCACCTGCTATATTTTGGAAGAAGAGAATGAGCTCTGCTCCGTTTCTGAAAGCAAAAACAAAGATGCCTGACTCTCAGAGAGGCTTTAGATCAATGGTTGGGGCTGCTTACATGGAGCGTTCAGTAAGGCAGGTGAAAGAAAGGATTTAAGACACAGCTCTGCCTTCCTCCTTTCCTAGTTGCAACCCATCGGTTGCATACCGACAGTACTAATTTTACCTGCCTGTCCGATCAGTATGCATTTTTCACCATTACTCTCTATACACATACAAAGATTTCAGGCATCTAGAGTGGGATCCCCAGTTCCATTCTGAAGGACAGAGGCTCATATTACAGCACCGCAGTACTCAGCTTTTCCTGGTATATACAGAAAAGTTAACTCATTAATAAAGTTTTGATGCACGCGGTTTTGTAGATAATGAGCAACAATGTAATTAATGTAACTTGTATGTCCATGGTTTTCTAACCAGCTTTGGTTGTAGAATTCGATTTTGTGACTAATAAAAAGACAAAAGAGAAGTATTATGGTAGCAATTATATCAATACCTTGTCTTGAATTCTAAGTCAAAAAAAGAAGACTATCTTTCTACAGAATAAAAAGAAACAATGGCATGTGTTGCCTTCCACCCAAAAGACTTTGTCAGAGAACAGAAATGCTTGCTACTGCTCAGCTGCCTTATTGCACACAGAATGATTTGGTATGTTTGGATTATCCACATACAACCCATGATGTTTATGCCCATCATGGCCCCTGCTTGTGAAAGATCCCAAGTCACAGATCCAATTGCAGACTGCTGTCGTGTGGTACACCATTTCCATAACCCGCACCAGTCCAAATCAGAAGTTGCCTCGTAGTGGTCAAGGGCTGTGACATCAGCTTTGTCACCACGGCTCTGTGTGGTCCTTAGTGCGAGTCAGCTCCATGTTGCCATGGCTACCCACCAGTGAATCAGACATCCACTCTGCTGCTGCTGGTCTCGTCGGACATTACTGCAAAATCAGCTTTAGTACAACGTGGTTGACAATGTTGGGGATTCACTAAAAAAACATTTTACATTACACTACAAGCAGTTCAGAAAATCTACTTTTGTCTCATACAATCACTCCTGAGTACTCAGGGAAAATGCCCTCTCATCCTACCAGGTTCAAAGCTTTTCTGCTCTCTTAGGAGCACTAGCATAGAGTGTCACCGAAGGAAAAGCAGCAGAATGACACTGTGGCCTTGGATTTAGGATCCTTACTTTGTAAGGGTTCGACATTCCCATGCCTGTATACAAGCATTGGAACACAGAGAAATAGAACTGAACAACACAGAATTACTTTAAATGAGAAATCGAGAGTGTCCCAAAACACATAAGTATTCAGAGATTGGTACCTATTCTGGGATGTGACAAGTAGGATATAAAATCATGGGAGGGTTTAGAAGTTTTCCTAATGTTGTGATTTTATTTTTTTTTTTAATTATTGGTGATTTAGTGAGTGAACACAAATTTTTAAAGTTTTGTAAATCTAACAGTTTGTTTCATTTGCTGCCATTGAAATTGCCCTGAAAAGTCTTTAGTTTCATGCCAGCGGCACTGATTTGACTCATACCAGTTTGATTTTAGTTTTTGACGAAACATGCCTATCCATGGCTTATTTTTGGAGTCACCACTTAACTGGACAGAGATGATGAAGTCCTGGGTTTAGAGTCTTTGTGCCGCATTTAACTTGATTTACGCTTGCCTTATGTGCAGAAATTACTGAAACTGACATAGTTGAACATTATGTTTGCTAATTGATGGAATAAATGAACCAAAGCAGCTAGAAAAGCACATTGAAAAAGTTATACTTCAGATGTAAATTTAATTCCTTGATAATATTCAGCATGACAAAGTTTTAGTGCATTCAGCCATATTTATATGAAACATTCAGCACAACAGGGACCCTGCAGGTTTGAGAAAATGCTTTGTTTCCATGGTTGAATATTTATTAGAAAGCTGGTGATACCAATCTCAATCCCAAGAGGTAGCACCTCTTTAAGTAGTTCAGTATTCTAAGCTGTGGCCAAAAATAATATGCATTGCCAATAAGCTTGACTATTGACTTGAGTATTCAAATATAAAAGATTTAAAATTAGGAAATTAAAACATCCACTGAAATGGTTGCTTGAATAGGTATTAAGTGTTGCTAATCAATACAATTCATTTGGTTGTGCAAATATGTATGAAATGGTCTTGTTATCGGTGCAAAACATTTCTCATGGGAAAAAACTCTGAAGTAGACATTTATCAAGTCACTCTGATTAAATCCTGGCTCTAGGAAATAGTGCCATATGAGCTGGGGTTTAGTCAATCAGACTGAGATGAAATCCATATTACAACTTTCCAAACAATCATCTGGATGATAATGCAAAGTATTGCCTGAAGGAAGAAGCACAAGAACAGAAATATTTGATGACATGTGGTATTTCCATGGATATTCACGCTCTAATGAGAAGAATAGCACATGAACGACAGCTTTTTTTTTTTTTTTTTTAATACCGCATTATGAATTAATGTGACACCACCACCACAAACAAAAACTGTATGAAAAAAAAAATATAGGGCAGATGCTGATAATTCTTGGAACATCAAGCTTCTCTTTTGGACACCTCTATGTGTAAAAATTTACCCTGTAATAGAGGTTTTGACTGACCTTCATCTCAGCGCATAACCAGGCCTGGTCTGAGAATTTAAATTCACCTCATGTTCTTGTTTCTTTTTTTTGTGCAGTAAAGTGTAACCGTCCTCTAAGATGACAGTCTAAATAGATTAACTCTGTCTGTAACTGTTTAGAAGTGTCTAAATTCCTGTTTTCCATACTAGGAAGAAAGGTTTGAAATGAAACCTCAAGAAAAATATTGACTGGCTAATAAATTTCCCCTTCTTGAAATATTCTGTAAATATTTGAAATTAGTCGAACCTTTCATTTTAAAAAACAACAATCTGTTGCTCTTTGATATAAAAGATCAAAAATAATTCGTGAGAGTTCTAGAAAGTCTAGAAAGCCATTAAAATATTGCTGTTTTCTATGGTCCTTTTGAGACTTTGTCATCCTCTGAAGTTACCACTGGAAGTTACAGTAGTTCCTTCAGGGCTGCACTTTTTGTAGTGTGAACTATTGGTTTGATTTTAGCTTCTACTGAGCAAACTGAAAAGTTACTACAACATGATATTCAAAGGATATTGTCTTTCAGACTGACTTTTACATAATTTCCTTAGAAAACTTCCCATAACTATTTGCTTATTGCCATAATCTGAAGATCATTAGTAAATTCCCATCTCTTTATATCAAAGTGCTTTAATGGGCTACATAGGAGGTCTACAAAATTAAGCCAGCACGTACTTTACACTCATGTTCAACTCTTGAAAAAAAATTTAACAACTTTACAGAAAAAGGTAATTCTACTTTCATCAATCTGTTCTTTGAAGATAATTCTTCCTTCTAAATATAAATGGAATGTACATCATCTAAGTAATGATGAAACAAGCATTGATTTGTCAGTTCAGTATGGTGACATTTTAATTTATAGTTCTTCAGTAAGAGGTAAGGTATTGTTATCTATATTTTATATTACACAGGCACAAAGAGGGGTTCTTATCTGGAATATGGGAACAAAACATTGTTGCATCTCAGCACCATGTGACCACTCTCCATTTGCATGTGATAATGTTTTAATGAAGCATTCACTGAAGGAAAGTAAGTGTCACAAAGAGATGTTACTAAAAGTGTGAGTCTAAGACACCGATATTATTAGTTTTCAATTTATGCTTCTGATTCCTTTAAAAAAAAACAAAACAAAACCAATTGGGCTTTGTCAAAACAAAACAAGTCAATAAGGAAGTCAATAGGGCCTTGTATCAAATTTCCTGATAAACTTTTCAGTTATTGTTACAAAGAGGTGGATCTGTGGCATAAATAAACATTTAATCAGAGAACATTTTTGAAAGCTTTATGTAAAGATAATTAGATTTGTTTAATGATTATCTTTATTCTGTGGGTAACCCTCATAATTAGGTAATTGATAATCACTTTTTTTATTGCTTCTGAGAAGTATCTTGAAAAAGCAAATATGCAAAGAATATTCTTTTTTTTCTCTTTCCTCTCAAGCAAGACATTACTGGTGATCCTACTGATCACTAGCCCACACGAAGAAAGCCAGCATACAGTAGAAATGAGTATTTTTAGAGCGTGAAGAAACACACTGTATTCACTGTACTCATACATCTTCATGGCTTGTATTCAAACAGGTAGTTGAAGCTCAGGAGAGGGAAATGGGCAAGACACAGATCTCTCAATAATGAATGATTCAAAAGTCTTTGTAGAGTGACCCAGTTTCTCTAGCTGGTACAGTAAGAAATACGTACTGGGGGCAAGGTTGAAGACAGTTCAATACAGATGAGTTCCACTAAAATACAAAATGCCCTTAAAATAAAACTGGTTTGCAAAAGTGGTCCCAGTAATAAATTGTTCTAGTGAAACTATTTTTTAAAATAGTTCCAATAGTTTTGCGACATCCTAAACAGTTTTTTTCTAGTTAAAAAAGAAACTGTCTTCAGGTTGATATTTAAACCCAATCATCCTATTTAGGGGGATATGCAAAAGGCACTCAGAAGTATCAGAACTGAAATGTTTCAAGCAATACCAGACATGTTTTAGGGGGACAGAAGAACAAAAACACACTTGTCTTCATTGAGATGCCATTAATTTGGACAACATTTTCTTTTGGCTAATGTCCCATCACTAACTATATTTATTTTTACCTCCATGTGTTAGTTTTATATAAGCAGAAAAGAGATAACTTCAGTGCTCTTTACACGTAAGTGTATTCTAATCCATTGAACACTTTTATATGTAGATAAAAATATCATCTGAGACAAAGAGCATTTAGAAACCTCATTAAAAAAAAGGCAAATACTTCAGAAATTACAAGTGGATACATTTTCACATAGTCACTCTGTTTATTTCAAATGCTGTTTTTTATCCTGAATATTATGTCAAAAGCCCCTATGTTTTGAAAGCCTTTTGTTAAAGTGGACACCAGAATCAATTTGCATACTGCACTGGTCTTAATGAATAAATGAAGAACTATTTCTAGTAAGTGTGTTTTATGAAAACCATAAAGGTTTAGCGGAAGGAATGACAGTGAGAGTGCTTGCTGATTTTAATTGGAGGAATTGGAATAATACCATTTGAGAATCATCAGTATTGGAAAAAAATGCATAGTTTCCTACATAATGGTTTAATTTTTTTTGATGTAGGAATAATTCCTTTTGTTTAATGTTTACCTATGTATATCTATAATAATTAATTGCCTTAGATAGGAATAGGAAGTATGATCATCTTCCACGACTTCTGAGAGACGTGCAACGCTTGACTTGATGCCCACTGACCAACCAGTGATTATTAATTGTGGTTACATGGTATTCATAATATATGAAAGCTCTGAAGGATGGACACCTGTGGAAATTGCATTGGAAGCTACCACAGAGAAGAGGCAGCTGAACTGATGCCTTCAATAGAGCAGTATTTGTTCTCCTAACTTGCCTTCAAATTCTCATTCTTTATGCTTTCCAAACTTTGATACAAATTAGGTTAAGATAATTTGCCAGCCTGCAAAGAATTCATAATGTTTAGCAGGCTTTAATACAATGAATTCACAGAAGAAAACATTTGAAGCAAAATTTTACTGTACATTGGAAGGAAATGACAACTGCTATGACAAGATAAGACGGGACAGAACAGTCAGGATACAAGTTGGTTCCAAATCCCATTGACACCCATAAGAACACATGGCAAACGTGAGAGATACTGGAATATTTTTGCTACAATATTTTTGGTTGTTAAATAGATATTTTGATAGTCATACTTTCCTCACAGATAGTCCTTGAACCTTCCTTTTTCTGTTTTACAGAAGTCATGAAGAACAAATATTCTTATAGCCTGGGGTCTTATAAACTTCCCTGTAATCTCCCTGTAGGAGGATCTAGGTGATTAATCTTGCTCATAATGATGGCTATAATCAGTGAGGAAAGAAAATGAAACATGACTATTTCTTTTGATAAAATATTAAAACATGGACAATTTCAAGTACCAGAAAACCCATCCCATTTGTGTATTTACTAAGTCATTACGTTTCTCTGTCTACCTCTCTCTCCGCCCCCTGGACTCCACCGGGGTCTTTTTCTGCGTTGCTTTTGTCAGTGAATCTCTGACTGTTGTAAAAAGGGGCTTGGCCTTTCAAGAGAGGAAGGAATGCTGAAGAAACTGGTACAGCTACAATTTCTACTCTTTAGTTGGGCCAAGAAAGCTTGCTTAATTAGTTCATACCCTTCTCCAATATGGAAATGAACTTTTTTACTTTTTGCCGTATGTCCTTTTCTTTGTTAGAGACTGATTTAATTAGCTGTAGCAATAGCTTTCATAATTTATAAAACTCAAGTCACTTCAGAATTTCCTTTAGTCCTAGGAGAATAAGTTTATTTTCAGACTTTCTTCAGAACTTGTACTGCTGAAACTAATCCTTCGACACTCCTAAACCCCAAAGTGCAATTACAGTCTCATATTTTTAAGTATAACTGCCACTACATTCAGTAGTTCAGGTAGCTTGCTCTCTGCTTTTCCAAGAAAATCAGCTTTGGATTATAGGCATTTGCAGAACACTGTTCTCTGTATTTCTAAACAGGGAAATAATACTTACATTAGTTATTCAAAATGCTTTGTAAAAATTAACTAATACAAGTCTTTAATATTTTGATTACAGTGGAATAAATGTGGGATGCAGTAGTGAGGTGTCTGTTTCAAACCTGGTCAGCAAAGCCCTCCAGTTTCTATTAAAACCGTATTTTTGACTTACAGTGCACTTTCATTCTATGCTGTCAGAACTTGGTCTTCTACATGTACATGTATATTTTAGAAATAACAGAAGGTTCTAAAACTTTCCAACACAATAGAGTAAGTGGAATAGATCTTTCCTTCCATAGCACTGTCCAATTGATCATACATTTATTTTTATTCTGCAGGACTCAAGATTTTACTTTTATCTCGTTGATTTAAACTTGGCACTCAGGAAATTAGATAAAGGGAAAAAAGATATTACTTTTATCTGACGATAGCATTCCTCTCTTGGGTTTTGGTTCTTGGGGTTTTTTTGCTATAAGCTATTAGGAAAATAATTAATAACAATATTTTTTTTAAAGAAGTATTACATTTAAAAGTAGTTTCCAGCACAAATTAATGACTGTGACTAGCACTGTCAATCAAACTATTCCAGGTTTGTGGCTCAGACATTTGATTCTACCTGCTGGTTTTACATCCATAGTAAATTCAGATACTACGCAATATCTTCTATATACCTAAGCCTAGTTGGGACCACTGTCCTCTTCATTTCTACAGAACAATTATGCAGATTCGTTATTTCTAGAGCATATATATTTTATTTATGAAAAATAATCTCTGTAATTTTTTTCTGCAATGCTACATGGTACAGTAAAATAATTTACAATGTACTACAACATTTCTAAATTCTAGTAATATTTCCATTAGCAAAAAAAAAAAAGAAAAGAATCAAGGTAGCCACAGAAAACAGTACCAGAATGGTTAAAAACAGGGGAGTAAGTGCTGAACAGATTATAGCCAAATTGCTTTAAATAAAAAGGGTGGTATTAGTTGCATTCAAATATGCAGAAGCTGAAATAAGACTAACGACAAAAGTCCCAGCTCCCAGTCCCAGAACTACCCACTAGCTTGATCATATGCTTTATTTTGTTGTTTTTACTCACTTACTGAGAGCATCCTCGCTCCTCTGAAGGCCACGGCAAAACTCGTGCTGACTTCAAAAGGCGACAGCATTGAAGCCCTGAATCATAAATAGCCTGAGGCAAGCAGAAGTGCTTATCAGGAAAGGTGTTTTAGTCTGGATATTGCTAGAAGAGAAAGGGGAGAGAAATTGGCCCCCTGAATCTCAGGATTCCTAGAAACAGCTTTTTGTGCCCTTATCAGTAAAAGTTTAGGCATGAAACAAATTTTAGGCTGAGATTTGCCTGTGAATTCAGCTTCACATATTATTCCTAAGGCATGCTGGAAAAAATGGTCAAAATTTTGTGGGATCTTTCAGTCTTATCAAATGTATATAAGAATGAAATGGTATATGATTGGCCAGTTTTTCTCAGATTCTTTTTCTCTAAGGTTATCCATCTCATTAAGATGGCTAACGGTGTAAAGTTTTTGGGCACTAAATGGACCGGGGGGGTAGGCATCTCCCAGTTTGCAATCTGATAAAGAACCAAAGCTAGGAATAAGTTATTGTGATCAAGAACGATCAAAAATCAATCCAAAATTAAAAGAAATTTTAGATTGGAAATGGCAATTTTCTCTGCTCGTCAGATGCTTTAAACCCCCCCAAAACAGACTAAAAGTCACTCAATGCCTTTTTAAAATGAAAAATCCGGAGCTTTTGTATGATTTTTTTGAGCTCACGCAGCTATTGTTTTCCTGAGTGTAAACTATTGGAGCATCTAGTTACGTGGTCTAATTTTCCTCACTTCCTCGGTGGCAGAGAGGTGGTATAGACAGAGAGAGAGATGAGAGAGGCATGGGAACCAATACAGACGCTTTTATTTATACTGTACAGGGCTATTTTGGTTCCCATTTCTTTCATGACAGTTGGGATGAAAATGAGTAAAGGTGATGGAAATTTTTGAAAAGCCCTAAAAAATCACGTCCTTCTTAACTCCACTGTACCGTCTTTAATGCAGGCATTGCGGATCTGGGCTGTGTATTACCATACACTTAAGTTTCGCAATCTGTTCTCGCAAATCAATTTTACACAGCTTGAGAACATGGGCAAGTTTGTATTTGCGCTATAAAGATGTTTCAGAGGGGAAAAGAATGAAAACAGTGTTGTAGCTGCAAACAAATCAATCGGACTGTATTAAAACTAAACACATGATGCCAAAGATGAATGTAGAGACAGAAACAGGGACAGAGATTACCATGGGGTCTAGACACATACGGTGATTAATCATCACACACATCCGGAAAAGAAAAGCACAAGAAACAGTTTTTTTCTTCCTGGGCTAGACAGTCTAGAGAGAAAGAAAATTATATTATGTTCTCCATGGATGAAGGAAAAGATGAAATGGATATTAACTGTCCCTCATTTACACCAAACTGAAAATCTGTCTTTCAGTTAGCTTTATTTTTTATTATTTAAAAACAATCCCATAACTCATTTTTAAATTCAGAACATAAGTATATCTGTTTCTTCTTCAAAGATTCATTTCAATTTTAAAATAATATTAAATAATTATATTGGGTTTAACTTAGCAAAAAATCAATTTAATTAAATTCAGCAAATCTGAATACAGGAAAGAGCTGCAATACTGGGCTTTCTTTTTCTTTTTTGTTTTCCATAGGTTTTGCAATTACAGTATAAAACTTATTCAGATGTAAGTATCGCTGAATGCAGCTCTAATTACTGGGAACACGACTCTCTTTGGCTACGCAGGATAAGTTAAAATGAACCGTCTATTTAGATGTTTTTTTCCTGCACACACAGAATACTGAGACAGCACTATGGTGCTCAGAAACTAACTGATGAATTTTCCAGCTTTGGAGACAAATTTCACCTTCATACAGAGGCTGATAAAACAAATGTGTTTGTAGCACCATATGATAAATAGAACCTATTAGTATGAAAAAATAATTCTGCAGAAATAGCTGTGAGGATTAGGTCATAGGAACATCTGCACGTCAGCTGGGGGCAATACACTAGATTTATTTACGATTATTTGATAGTTACTAGGTTCATGTTGAGCAGGGGAAGATATCTATCTAATCTTTTATTTCTTTTTAAACCGAGCCTCTGTATAAACTTCACAAATACCCATTTTATTCTGGTTTTGCCACAACAATTTGTCCAAATCCACAGGTGCCCCCTGTCCTTTCTTGGGCATAAGTAATTGAACATACAGTAGTTAACGGCAGCCAACACCAGAAAGGTTTTGCAGATCTATTCCTACTGCGGATCTATACCGATCTGTTCCTGAAATTGTGCCAGCTGGATCCTCTCTGGAAGTGCTCAGAACCTGTAGGACTTGTGTCTGAGCTGACTGCTTAACAAAGCTTCCTTCCAGCCTGCTTTAGGTTTCATTTTAGCCTCAGAAAACTAAAAAAGCAGACGATGCATTGCTGTAATTCCTGAGCAAGGGGAGGGAAGAAGTAGATGCGTGGAAGTGTGTTGCACTCCCTTTCATGTTTGTACGTACCCAGGAGAGGATTTCAGGTGTTTTTTCGCTGAGTTCAGGGCAGGATACGCGTAGGGGCTGGGATAGGGTTGGTGGTGGTTGTGCTCTTGTGAAAAAAGTATAAAAACTTTGTGATTATTTACACTGTTCTTTCTCTTTCTCCCACCCTGCTCAAGTAGCTTATGTGCTGTTAAAGGAGAACATGATTTAAGACTCATATTAAAATGTCTCTAGAAATGACATAGTTATTGAAAAAAATAGCAGTGTAAGCCAGGTGGAAAAAAATAGGACGGTAGAATGAAATACCTCCGAGGACAGTTTTGTTGTACAACATTTGGCCTTAAATAAATGTATGGGCCTGCTTCTGAAAATATATTACATATGTCAAAGGAACAGTAATTAAACTACTCCCTCTAAGCCTTTTTGATAGGCCATTTTCAGAATGAATGGTTGAGGCTGAGAAAGGGCACTTGGCATTTAAGAACTCTACCTTTAGGACATTATTCTCCTTGCTTTCTCATGCTCACATAATTTTACTTTTTTTGTGCCAACTTAGAGCAATGCTAATATCCACTATTTTTGTTAAAGACGACCTGTACAATAAAAATTATGTGTCACATACTTGTAATTGGTTTTGTCATTAAAAAAGAAGATCAGTCAGTCACATCTTATATCAACCCTTAGGAAGAGAGACATGTAATGGGTTGGTCATGGTGAAAATGACAAATTTTGCGTTTTGTCATTGATTAATGGAAACTGACAAAAGCCACAATCACTTATACTAAATCACTCAAAATAATTATTACCTGCTTAAAATGGTGGTATGGTGAATAAATAATAATAAAAAAAGGCAAAGGTCTGACCAAGACCCATAATACATTTCTTCAAATGAGATAAACAAAATTAAAGGTGATGGAGTAAAGCCCTAACTCATCTTTAAGGGAACGGGCAGGTTCTAGAAACTTTTTACTAAAACTGGTGTAACATCATTTGTGTTTAGAATAATTATTTTGGCCAATATTACTGTTTCACATAACCTGTATCTTGGACCTAGATTTCTACTTTATAGTAATGTATACACTTGCAATAGCATATGTGTATATAAAGAAACAAAAATTAAATTAGTCTAAATAACTGTCTTGCATTTCTTTTAATACTGAAATGTCAAGAAAATAAATTGCAACGGAATGAAATAGATAAAATTCTGTGTTATCTCTAGGAATTATTCACGAAGTGACAATGCCAGGTGACAGAAAAGTCTTTGCTTTCTGTATTCTGCTACAGGACATATTTTACATGAATTCAGACAATCCCCTCCCTATTGGAATGATTTTACACCTTTATGCCATTTCTTTTCTGATTTGTGTATACCATATGGCAGTTCATTTCCATGGACTGTAAATGTGTATTTTCAGACTGTCTAAAACTGATATTTATGTGTCTTATCTATTTACTGCAATAAGGTATTTTATTTGTTTTTTAACTTTTTCCAGCTTTCAGAATATCATATAACTGTGTTGGAAGATTGCACAGATGCAAGAGTTTTTCCAACTGTGAAGGCAGAAAAAATTCTGTATCTATTTATTAGTCTCTCATTTTTAACATCAGATTCTCAGAGTATTTGTTTTTCTCCATGCTGTAGCAATAGGTATTAGATTTTATATGCTTTAACTGTTACAGTAATAGAAAGCCAGCACTCTTGTATCGATAATAGTCTTTCTGTGGCTGTCTTAGAAACTTCTGAGTTTCTTTGGGTTTACTTTTGATTTTGGATTATTTTTCTTAAAACTTTGTGAAGTTTGGAAACTATAAACACTTCCCATGCACAGTCCTTAGGGTTACACCGTAATAAAAATTAAAGCCATCTTTATTTGCCAGTCAGAAACAAAGCATGTCTGAAGAAAAGGTAGAATGGAATGACTCTGTAATTACAGGCCTTTTAAAAAATAGCCAAGATGAAAAATATTGTAAAAAGGGAACATTTCCTGGAACTCAGGAGGAGACAATGGAATTACAATACCAGAAATGCTAATAATCCATATTTTTGCCTTCTGTAAGAATGTAAATGTTCTTCCAGTTGAAACAAAACAATACAGACCTTTGAGTTCTCTTTTGACAAATTGATTCACTCACAATGCTTTAAGTGTAATAAAAAGAATTTGTGGGAATCTTTCTGTTAGTCACAAAAAATGCAGTTTTAAAGGTAAAGAAATATGACAGTTCCTAAGAAATAGGTTATTATGGCCATGAAAAGGAGTATTTTGCATTTTCCCCTGGGAAAAGTACAAATTTCTAAAACCTTGTATTATGTAACTGCCACCCACCATCCACCTGTACATTTGCTTTCATGAGAACTCTCCCAAGTTCAGCAACTCTGCTGCAAAACTGATGTAATGTAAACTATCTGATCCAGGTAGCTCCTGCATTTCTATAAGGGAAGTCAGGACGAAGCTTGTGAAGAATGAACACATTCTTCCTCCATTTCTCCTTTTCACAATCACCTAGTGCCATAAGAGAATTCACACTAAAGGTTTACAGCCCTTACAGGTACTTCTTTTTAGTTATTTTACATGGAAATTATTGGTATATGGAAAGCATTAATTTTTTTAAATTTTTATTCGGCTCGTCACTGTGTATGCACACATGTATGCATGCTCATGTGCATCACTCATAAAATTAACTAGTTATTGATGTCTGCTGTTATCTCTTAATATGAGTTAATTATTTTTTCACTTATTACTGTGTAAAATACGTACTATTTAATATCAGCTTCTTTTAAAAAACAAGAAAAAAATTCCAAAAATGTGCATTAATCATCTTAAAACTCTCTGTGGGAAAGTATCTTTCTCTCATGGTGTTCACTTGCAGTGTAGTTAAATATGCTTAATTTTAGGCAAATGCTTACATCTTTCATGCCATTCCAGTAAAAAGTAACATGCAATTACATCTCTTAGTGAAATGGTGACAGACAATGTCTTTAAAAACTGCCTGCTAAGAGATTCCATCTTTGTAAGACCAAAAGTAGGTACGACTTTAAATGTCACAAGCCAACGTTTATTGCCAAACTTTGATATGGAGAGAGAAAGCTGAGACACAGTGCAGGAGTCTACTGAAAATCAAAATATCCTCAAGTATAGAAAAAAGATATATGCATATAGGCTGTTAGACCTTATTTTCTGTGGAGCACCATTAACTACTAATGGGACCATCACTAATTACTAAGCTCGTTTCACATTATATTAAGAAAAATTGCACTGGCTATTGACCATTGTTTTGGGGAAGGAGGATGATGCAAGTTCTGAATACGGCCGTATCAAATCTACAACTGCATAGGCAGAATTAATCCTACATTGTATGGTCTGGGCTCAGAGACACTCTTCACTGCTCCAGACGTTTTTCAGAAAAGGTCTGTTTTTCATCATCCCTCTTTAGTACTGCTATCAGCTGGAATATGAATATGATCAATTTCTTTAAAAATTATTTGAGCAATAATTTCATTTTCCTCATTTTCAAAGGAAATACATTGCATAGCATTTTTGCAGAAAATTCTAACACTTGGTTTTTTTAATAATCGTTCAGCATAGATCTTTTTACTTTAAAATTATGCTGTTTTGTGCAACTGACAGAGAATAACTGGGTATTGAATCTACCTAATAATTTGGGATGGAAAATTTGATTAGAAAGAATTCTTTATGGATGCTCATGTCAGAAGAATATTGATTCCTATTTACAAATTATGTCCTGCCCAGCTGCATGGTATATAGTTTCTAATTCTCTGGACTGCATAAAAGTTTTAAACTTCTCACTGTACCATATGATACAGACACTCAAAAACATATTCATAATTTTGTTGAAGGAAATGAGACCTTGTGAAACTCACTGTCGTGGTTTAACCTCAGTTGGCAGCTCAGTACCATGCAGCCGCTCACTCATTCCCACTCCCACTCCAATGGGATGGGGAGAAGAATGAAAAAAAAGTAAAACTCATGAGTTGAGATAAAGACAGTTTAATAGGACAGCAAAGGAAGAGAAAAAAAAAAATAATAATAATAATAGAATATGTAAAACAAGTGATGCACAATGTAATTGCTCACCACCTGCTGACCAATGCCCAGCCTGTCCCTGAGCAGCAATCGTGCCAGTCTCGCCAATTCCCCCCCAGTTTATATACTGAGCATGATGTCATATGGTATGGAATATCCCTTTGGCCAGTCTGGGTCAGCTGCCCTGGCTGTGCCCCCTCCCAGCTTCCTGTGCACCTCCTCGCTGGCAGAGCATGGGAAGCTGAAAAGTCCTTGGCTTAGTATCAGCACTACTTAGCAACAGCTAAAAACGTCAGTGTGTTATCAACATTATTCTCATACTAAATCCAAAACACAGCACTATAGCAGCTACTAGGAAGAAAATTAACTCTATCCCAGCCAAAGCCAGGACACTCACACATATAAGATGTTATAGTTGAGAGATAAAACTCCTAGTATAGAAATCTTAGTTTTTAGAGGTAATTTCCTTTTGTAATGAGACTAGTTTCACATAAAAAAGATTTCTGTAAGAGTTTATGACAGAATTTTGCTACTGAAGATTAATTATTAAACTGGAAGGGAGGGAAGTTTTTCAATGAAAATATTCTATTCTATGCTATCCTAAGAAATTCACAAATGAGATTTTCAATATTCAGTTTCAAGGATAAGAGTAGACATAGATTCTAGAGCATATTTGTTTTTCTACTGTCTATAACTTGAGTCCTGTAGATGTTTACAATGCATGTATATAACTCCAGAAGATGGAAAGTGGAAAGCTAAGAAGAATAAGGCTCAATATTTAAATTAGTTTTCATTGAACTGTTGGATGGTTCTCTAAAAATGTTTTTTACTCAACCCTGAAAATGAAGGAGAATGTCCTTTTGGGGAGGTACAAGGAAATCCTTGGATTTGTTGGCCTCCAAGCATGTAGAGTCAGTAAAAGTGGGAGATTACTTCAATCATGTGCACATAGTAAACAGTGCTAGCTGACCTTTGAAAAGAAGCAAGTCTCAAAAGAAGGAGAAGAAGAGGTCAAGATGATCAAAGTAGCAACAAAGATTCTTCATGACAAATATTGCACTCTAAAGCTGTGGCCCACAACTTCTCCACTGAGAAGAGAGTTGCGAAGTTAGTGAATCCACATCTCTCCTGTCCTAAACCTACAGCAATGCCTCCCTTGATCCCACCATCCACCTGATCCTGCTAGTGCGGAAGAGGCATTTAACCTTTTTTGTGAACTGCAGGAATTCTCACCAAAGACCTGAGGAAACGAATGGGTTGATGCCTTCATAATCTGTGTCTTCAATGTTTCCGTGTTTTTGAAGTGGACATGTATCTCACACTTTCTAAAGTTATGGAGAGTTTTGCTGCAGTAAAAAGTAGGAATTAAGTGGCAATACAATTTATAAGTTTATTAGCAAATACGGCTAGTGAGTAGACAACTACATGACTGAAAATAATAACCAAGCCTTCAATCATTTTAGAGAAGTCTGAATACTACTTAGAGACAAATTTTTTTCTTCTATATGATACTAATGTTAGCAGTTATTAGAGGGAAATCTGTCATATTTTATTACACAACCTACCTGAAATCAGGTTGATTTTAAAATCCTTATGAAAAAAATGAGGCTGCAAAAGGGTGATTTCTGGAGATTCTTGCTTAGGTTGTATGAAACCATAGCACAAACCAGTACCAAATCATTCTTTGTTGTATGTTTCCACCCCAATTTCAAAAAATAACATTGTGACTTCTGTCCAACAGCCTACATTATATATGTAAATATCATGCCAATGTTGTTAACATTTTAAAACCAGTTCTGATAACAATGACAGACACTAAAAAATATTTTGTCTTCCAGAACTGTATGAGTTTCTATTTCTTCTGCTTGCTCTTCTTTACCACAGTAGAAAATGAAGATTGATCTTACATAAATCTTTAGACTATGCAATCCTTGTAATACTTTTGCTAGCATTCTTGGCTGTAACAATCCAACAAATAAATAAATAGATAAGAAACTGAGAGAGAAGAAAGAGTTGCACCTCAGCAGTTGCAACGAGACACAGCAAAGGAAATGAGAGGTACCTTCCATCTTCTTACAGTTTCTTTAGGACCACAGCAGGATATAGATTGAAAGAGAAAAAAAACAGCAGGTGAGAATTACAAAATGTCCTGGATGTAAAAAATAGTGTTGCTAATATATTTGGCTTTTTCACTGTTCTGGCTGATGAACTCTGTGACTGTGTACACACGTGTGAGCACGTACACATACACAAAAAGGGAAACAACTACAGTAGAGCAAGAATCTCAAATGCCTGTCCCATCTGCAAGGCTTATAAGGAAGTTGTTTTGCTACTCAACCATATGATATTCAGTGTTCTTGGAGGCTACGGTGCAAGGCTGTGATTTTGTATTTGTAGTAAACTTCATGAATGAGTAAAAAATCCAATATGGATGAAGACGTTCTCAAATGTACTTGCTGTGTAAATACACTTCCTAATCTGGTTCTTTACCTCATAGGTTTTATATTGTTGAAGGGTAATATCACAGGGACAGAACTATTTTTCTATTTACATGGTAAAGGGATTGATGAGCAAGCTGAGCAGAGCTTGCTACCATCATAAGAGATGCATAAAAAGTATGAATCATTGAAAAGATTTACTGTCCTGATCCATGCCTGTGAGTAATTCTTATTAGTGTTAAACAAAAGCAAATCGAAGCGACTGATCTTGTAAGTCTGATTACATATTCTGTGGGCAAAACTTTACCCTTTGTTTTGGCATGCCACACACTCTGAACCACTGGAAGCTACATGTTGGCTCAAGGGCAGAATTTAGCAGTTGGGATCTAGAGTGGGCGGTCATTTTATTAAATGCGCTCTTAGATCCTCAATTTGAAGTGCCAAAGCACATCTCAGGATTACAGTACTACAATTCCCATCAAAATCAATGGGAATTTCATGGATATACCCTCACTTAGTGTTTCAAAAGCCTGTCTTTAGCTTCCCAAAGCGGGAAAGGATGTGTTGATTCAAATAATGTTAATTAATAAAAAGTCACATTACTAACTTACAATAAAATCAGTGCTAAGACTCTGACTTTGAAGATTTAGTTGAAAGTATTTGAGGCCCGGCAAATTAAAGACAAAGAGCAGAGCAGTGTGAATCAGAAAGAGATGATAGAGGAACAGTAAATAATGAAGGAGAATGTAACCAGATAGAAAATATAAAGAACATTTAAAAGACTAATAAATGACAAAGACAGTTCAATGCAGATAAATGTAGAACAGTGGTGACTTTGATGAGTCTTTATAACACAAATGTGCATGCATTATAAAACAGAAAGAACAAAAAGTGTTCAAGAGTCAAAAGAAAACTGTGTGTATCATTGATGTAGAAAAAGAAAGCTCGCAGACAAGTCTTAACACATGGATGAATGATGACTTTGAGAGAGTCTTTATGACAGAAGTCTGTTTTTCATAAAGTAGAATTACGAAAGAGTAGGAGCTAAAAAAAAAAAAGAAAAAAAAAGAGATGAATTCTACATGCACTCTAAAGTATGAAACAACCACAGTAATGTTTCTGTAGAGGAAAAAAATTGATGTAGATGAATTGGTCTCACTACATTTCTAGCACTGATCTGACCATGCCCATTACACAAAAGTAGTATTTACAGGAAGGATTGCCTTCTGTTTGGCCACAGTGCAGTGATTATTTCTCAAGTGTTTATTTTTCATGAGCAGTAAAAAAGCAGTGGCAGCAATAATAGTGTTCACACACAAAAGACACAGATAGGAATATATAAAAAGGAATGGAGGAAAGGAGAGGAAGAAATCAGAAAGCAAGTAGAATGAAGAGACAAATAGAATAGGTACATGGAAGAGAAGATGAAGCAAAATTGATATTATTTATTACTATAAATGTAGGGGGAAAAAGGAAGAAAAGTCCAAAAACACAGATCCTAGGCTCAGATTTCCCTACTTTGTTATAAAAATAGCCAGCTTTAAACAAAAAGATATTTTGGGCTGTGCGGGTTTTGTCTGGGATGGAGTTAATTTTTTTCACAGTAGCTAGTATAGGGCTGTTTTGGATTTGTACTGAAAACAGTGTTGAAAATACAGGGATGTTTTCATTATTGCTGAGCAGTGCTTACACAGAGTCAAGGCCTTTGCTGCTTCTCACCCCACCCCACCAGCGAGTAGGCTGGGCGTGCACAAGAAGTTGGGAGGGGACACAGCTGGGGCAGCTGACCCCAACTGACCAAAGGGATATTCCATACCATTTGACGTCATGCCTAGCATATAAAGCTGGGGGAAGAAGAAGGAAGGAGGGGACGTTTGGAGTGATGGCGTTTGTCTTCCCAAGAAAATGTTATGTGCGATGGAGCCCTGCTTTCCTGGAGATGGCTACACACCTGCCTGCCGACAGGAAGCAGTGAATTAATTCCTTGTTTTGCTTTGCTTGTGTGTGCGGCTTTTGCTTTACCTAGTAAACTGTCTTTATCTCAAGCCATGAGTTTTCTCACTTTTGCCCTTCTGATTCTCTCCCCCATCCCACTGCAGAGGAGCGTGAGTGAGCAGCTGTGTGGTGTTTAGTTGTTGACTGGAGTTACACCACGACATGGGCCTACTGCAATATGTATACCTTCTAGAACATATCCACATGGTGTGGTTGAAATCAAAGACTGCTTGCTTCAGTGTCTCCTAACTGACCACTGGGGCCAGCCACTGTTCCTTGTTGTGCTGTGGTTCCTTGTCCTCCCCTGTTCCTGGGGTGTTGCTCCCTCTCTTCAGGGTATTTAGCACGATAAGGAGCAGGGGCAGTCAAACTGCATATCTAACCCGTAAGATTCCTGAGACCCAAAGTGACACTCTCTTTCTCTCTCATCTAGTGAATCTACAGCTATCCGTGGCACCATACAAAAATTTCAGTCAGGAATTTCCCTTCACTTCAGCCCTTCTCATCTCTGTGGAGGTATATGACTGAACATCTGAAGACCATGAAGATCATTGGACCCAAACTTGGGGTATTTTTTTTGTAGTAGTTAGGCTAATGTGTAAGCTGGCACTCTTTCTGTCTGTGGGATTTTGGTGCCAAACTGGTGTCAGACCAGATAGATAAACTCGAAATGCAATTTCCAGATTGAGTCCTTCATACCTTGCAGGTGCAGCAATCCCATGTTGCCCCTAGCAAAGTCAGAAAATGTGTGGCCTTAAAAAAAATGGTGCACTTACACACATGGTCAGAAGTAGACCTCAGGCACTTGGGAAATCTAAACGTAAGATGCTAGCATTTCCAGAAGCACAATTTCTTTTAGGGTTTGAGGCATCTAAATAGACATGTGTAGAAGTGTAATTTTGGATATAGGCATCTCAGTTCTAAGAGCATCCCATGCTAGGCTCCTGAATCATTTTAAGAAAGTCGCAACTAAAGAGGACATTTCGTATCTGAGAAAGCTATTATATCAGGTTCCCTACAGAGTCACACAGACATTATAAATTAGTTTGCGTTCCAGTTCATAATTTCAAACTTTTTTCCTTGTAATTATGAAAGAAGAAAATATCTGAAACGAAAATTGGAATTGTAACATCATTGCATGACTCAGGGGCAAACCTACCTTTCTTCTACTGCAGTCTAACTCTATGTAAAAATCAAAGTAAACCACCTTACTAAACTTATATGAACCAGACTGCACTATAGTTCCATTTTGGCAGAGATGTTTTTCTGTTAAGTCTGAATCAGTGATGTTGAAAAAAATTGTGTGCCCTCAGTGTGTACTATCCTGGATTCTAAAATATTTACTAGGGGTTCTGTGTGTTTAACTTGCCCTGGAGTATAGCTGGTATGCTTTAGTTCCAATTTTTTAATGATACTACTAGTCCTGCCAGTAATTTTTATACCAGCTGCACTGGACTAATTATGTAGTTTTCTCAAAAGTCTATTTTTGAAATAATTATGGCCTTTGAGCATATAATAGACAGCAAGATTTGGGTAGGCAGGAGTAAAGAACTTTCTGTTTGAACAGAAAGGATAAGAAAGTTGGCATATCCTTGTTACATACTCATTTTGAATGCATAAACCTGTACACCACCTCAGGGTGCCTATCTAATAAAGAACTGTTCCTTCATACTTATGTCCACATTCTTTTTGTTACGTTTCTAGATATATCTCTTTTTGATTTCTCATTAACTGCATTTTGCAAAGCTTCTTGGAGTCAAAGGAAATAAATACTAAGCGCTACTAACTGTACAGTGTAGGATCATTACTGGTGTACTATGACCAGAAGTTCTTCTCTTCTGATCTCCCCTACTGACCTGAAATTGCTGAAGAGTTGAGGCTTGTACCCATGCATACTACAAGGTCACCTTAAACACAGTGCAAGGCTGTCTGCAGCTTGAAGAAAATTTGTGAACAGTTTGCTTAGTTGGTGGTTTCTGTTATTTTATAGAAATTAAGCGAAATATGGAAAATTATTATGTTTGTAAAGGTTTATTCTGAGGCATGTGTAGGGGAACAGTTCAGAGCTTTGAGCTGATCTGAGCCACATGACTCTTTTAAAGTTAATGAGAAAGTCACAGCTAGAATAGAATGTGATAATCTGAAAATTTACCCCTTACTGCCTCTTTAGATTTTCTGTGTCATATGTTATGGTAATAAATGGTTCTCAGCATGAGGTTGATTGAAAGGGGTATTGCTGCATGAAACAAAGAACTTGTCTTTTCTTCATGATCTCTGAGTAATGTTATTAGCATATGCAGGGTCAGCCCTGAGCATCAGCAACCTTTGTGGCCAGGGAGCCTGGAATTACACGGGTGTGAGTGAACTTAAATGTACTTCCATAATTTGTCTTTTCAAGTTGTGTCTCTGTCTCTGAAAAGGAACCGAGTAAATATATGGTCTTCTTTCTTCTTCTGTTGACTACCTTTACTGTGGTTTTGCCATGGTAAGTTTCAAGGCCTATACTTTTCAAATTATTATAAAAAGTCCTCAGTCTTGAAGAAGTCTAGAGAATATATCAAATTGAATGGAACAGCAGCTGGAAGACTCTAGTCAGAAAGTTTTATTGTATATAACCGTATAAGATGTATATTACTAGTTTTGAACAGTTATTTTCAATACTAATGTAGATCATGAAAGTGGGGAGGATCCAAGATTCATCCACATGTGTGAGGGGAAAAAAAGCACAGTTGAGGAGATTCCTGATTTTTCCAGCTATTTCAAAAAGTTTTAAAAAATAACCAAGATAAGTAAAATCACCAGTTTCCAAAATAATGCTGCTTTTTCATGGTTCCTTTTTTTTTGGTCTGCCAAACTAGTTTTAAATAGATAAGAACACAGGTAAATTAATGAAGGGATAGTTTGATCAATTATTTCTTGTACAATTTAGGAAGGATCTACTAATTTAATACACTGCAGAGAAGGTAGAAACAACAGAAGGTAATTGCAGGAGAGAAATTCTGGGTTCAGAACTAGATAGGCCTATTTAAAAGTCTCTAGGTCTAGCTGCAGAGATTTTCAAGACATTATTCTAGAAAACCTGATTACGGAGATACTACAGATAAGAAGCAATATTCACCACTCTAGTTCTCTGAGGTCTTTTTAACTTAGTGTAGTGGTGTTATTCCAACTGAAATATGTAAATAGTACAAGACAAGATTGGGGGGAATGTTCTCAGCATCCTATTTAAAATATCAATTTAGACGGTGGGGGTTTGTTTTCCTGAAATCTACAGCTGTCTAAACCTGCAGCTGGCCCAGAATTTAATGGTGAATGCTAAGTGTATTTTGCTTTGTGACATTAAAATTGGGCTTGCACTACCAGTTAATTTGCGTTTCCATACAACTTTTCATTCAAAACTTTAAAGTATTCTTAAAAAAAAATTCATTATGGTGAATGAAGAAGCAAGTAAAGAAGTTTTCTACATAGGAA
Source organism: Phoenicopterus ruber ruber (assembly GCA_009819775.1). NCBI lineage: Eukaryota > Metazoa > Chordata > Aves > Phoenicopteriformes > Phoenicopteridae > Phoenicopterus > Phoenicopterus ruber. Next base: position 39,587,992 of record CM020218.1, read on the forward strand.
TATGAATTGACTACTGCCATAAAAGCCACTTAAAAATAGAATTCAGTTATATAACTATATGAATCAGAAATTTGCTCTGGACAGCTATGACTAATAATATCTGTTTTTAAGAAAAGTATTATGCCTAAAATGTTAAAACATGGAGAAACTATCTGATTAGTGGAATTTTCACTCTTCTGTCTAATACAATACTTCATCCCCATGAAAATAAAAAGAAATTAAAATCAATACAAAAATTTAATAAAATTTGAGGGCTTCTTTGTTATTAACAAGTTAATGGTGTCATACCTGTGACTTGTTCACCTGAGTTCTCTTCCATAACCTTCCCTCTTTAAATATGTGCTACACCTTTGAGATCATATAGAAAGTCATACAGATTGCACTTTTGTTTCTTATTCCGATTCAGATGACTCTTGATTTTCATCCTGAATAATATTGACCAGTGAAGTATTCCTGCTTTGGTGGCTTCATTATTTTCATAGTTTCGTCTAGTTATTACAGTATGCTTGAATGAACATTGAGAAAACTGTCAGTTATAGCTTTGCAAACCCATTAAAATATCACAGTCCCGCAGTATATTCTCCAGTGTTCAATCCCCCTTGTCAGACCTCAGCAAAAGATACTTTCTTGTTGTACGGACCTGTTACTGAATTTCAGTTTGTTAGGTGTGACCATATTACTCACAGCGCCCTGTCTATGGCAGCAATAAGTCAGGGATGTGTTCCTGTCTCTGCAGGTAGCTTGTAGCGGATCACTAAACAGGTTACAGGTTATGATGATACTGATCTGTCCTACACCATGAATAGCATGGGCTTTACCTTGGGTTTCCTTTCCTCTTCTAACTCGCCTCAAGGAAATAAAAAAATATTTTTAGGATCCCTGTATGGTTTCAGTGACTACAAAAGGCATTACTTTGTTACTTCAGAAGAAAAAGAATCTGTTTTTATTTAGAAAATGCTAAAACCTTGTATAAAAAGTAGGATATAGTTACAAGTCCGGACAGACAGCTACAGATAGACACACCAGCCTTGGTACGAAAGCCATCTAGCTGGGTTAGCACAGGTCTGTTCCTGGATTAATAGTGCATTCAAGGGAATACATAAACTATGTTACGGATGATCTGCTCCCGCTTTTATCTACAATTTTAGTCATCTGGAAACACCTTTATACTGAAGATGAGCTAGAAGCCTGGAGAGACGTGCCCTAACTCTTCACAGGATTTACTAGCCTAGAATCTGTGTTTCTGTGGCTTCCAGCTGGTGTGGAAAGGAGGCAAGCTGAGCTTGCATCTCCTCAGGACGCAGATGAAGTCAACACCTTTCTAAACAAACAAATCCATTGTTTTCACATCTACTCAGCTGCAGAAATGCATTTTAGTAAATTAATTAATTTGTCTAAAACCTCCTGAGAATTGGCTATTGTCAAGCATTGCATGGATTCCAAAGACAAGGAGAAAAGATGATTTCCAATGTTTCTCTAGACCCAATTAAATTCGCTACAATACACATTCAGTTTTGATGAAACATCATAGCTCAGTGTAGCTGAGTATGATAGTAGTTCAGTAGTGCCTCATTTACCCTTATCCTGCAATTTATTGTGTTCAGATAGACCTTTAACAAGTTGTAAACTTGACAATATACTTTAAAAAGCACTATTATTGACTTCAGACTAACCCTAATTTGATTTAATATTATTTTAGTAACTATGATTTAACATATGCTTTTTTTGCTGATGAAAATTTCATGATGGTTTTTAGCTAATAGATTTTAGTGAGCTTTCTCACTGTGTTAAACTAGAATGTCAAATTGCAGGAGATTAGAAGATCCATACAAGTTTCCAGTTTGGACTTTAAAACCTAGTTTCAAAAAAATGGTGCTTAATTAATAAGTTCAGTCTTGTTAACACTGAAGGTACTAATCAAAAGTGTCTTATTAAAATGTATTTATGTACAGAAATGATAGTTGGAGCATTGCTGTCTATCAAATACACTACACTATTTCAAAAGTACTGTCCTCCTGTGTATCTCAGAAGCTTATAGAGACATAATTGTCTCCCTGGAAAATAACGCATTTTTCTCTCATTGTCTCTCTTTTGTCTTTCTTTTTTTCTTTTTTTTTTTTTTTTAATTTCTGTTGTTTAAACTAGAGGCTTCTATTCCAAAAGTTAATGCATGAGTACATGCATTTTGTAACACAAATTCATAGTAATGAGTGTTCCTGCTCTTGGATTTGTACTAATAATATCCTAAACCATAAACTTCAAGTTTTTGCTTTTCCAGTCTTCAAGATTTTTTGTTTCAAACTGTTTGGTCTTGGTTGTGTTATTGCATTGCATTTATAGGTGTGTTATATACAGTAGTATATAACAATCAGTGCAGTAAGAGACAAGATGAAATATTGACCAGAAGGTCCAAATCCCTTTTTTTTTTTTCTGTCACCCATTCGTTTGTCTTGAGAAGAACAGATAAATTTTGAGTTTAAAACATTAACTTCTTTCAGGATGGAAATCAAATACTGTTTACTCTTCCCACCTTCGTGTTGGCTTCAATTGAACTTAAACATGTTAAAAGACATAGTTTGTTTCCCTGTGAACAGACTTAATTACACAGCCAAATCTTCTTTCTCTACTGTGCTCTTTTGTGTCCTTTATTTAACATGAAAACCTGAGGAAAACCTAAATGAAGCGAGAGAACCTTTGCTTTCTACTTGTGTTAATTTTGCCATCTCCTGACTATCTTCTCATTTGTGAAACCACCAGAAAACGGAGATTTTAAGCCAGTTATGCTTAATATATTGAGCAACATTTCTGTCTTTGCAGAGCCCATGAAACTCCCTTTCTTCAGCTGCAAGCCCCATGTCCTCCTGTATTTTCACTCACTAATCAGTTTCCTAGACTGTCCTTTCTCTGTCTTATTGGATCAAGAAAAGACTTATGCCAAACCACTTTGTGGTGAAATGTGATTTTCACAAGAATATTCCCTTTGGTCTTCAGGGCTTTAGTGGATACAGAAAAGCTACTCTCACATCTTTAATAAACTTGTCTTTGAAACTATTGAGTTATGTCATGTGAATATTCCCTTGGGTCTTCAGGGTTTTAGTAGAAATAGAAGAGCTACTATCACATCTTTAATAAACCTGCTTTTGAAACTACTGAATTATCTCCTTTTCCAGTGTGTAATGGTGTTTATATGTGGAAAAAAATGCCTGGGTTGATGGGTTATCCTGAAGAATGGATTTCATGCATAATCTAGTCAGCATGTACTCCCTTGGGTTTAGTGTCTGACAGTTTCCCTGGCTCTATGCTTGCTATACCAATTTGTGTTCACTTGCTTTGCTTGAGGAGCTGGTGACAGTACTCCACAAAGACCAGACAATCTTTAGTTTTCACACTTCGCTGGATCTGATTTAGGTTTGATTTATTCCCAATAAAACTTATTGAGGCAGAGAATTTCTTATTTGTCCTTATATTTTCGTAATTCCACTGTTTCTTGCATCCATAGATTATTTCATAATTCTTTTCAATTCAGTAAAAATCTCTCTAATATGCAAACATCACTGTCATTTTATTTTGCAACCATTTAGATCATAAAATCATAGAATCATTTAGGTTGGAAAAGACCTTTAGGATCATTGAGTCCAACCGTAAACCTAACACTGCCAAGTCCAACACTAAACCATGTCCCTAAACACCACATCTACACGTCTTTTAAATACCTCCAGGGATGGTGACTCAACCATTTCACTGAGCAGCCTGTTCCAATGTTTGACAACCCTTTCAGTGAAGAAATTTTTCCTGATACCCATTCTAAACCTCCTCTCACGCAACTTGAGGCCGTTTCCTCTTGTCCTGTCATCTGTTACTTGGGAGAAGAGTCCAACCCCCACCTTGCTACAACCTCTTTTCAGGTAGCTGTAGAAAGCAAGAAGGTCTCCCCTCAACCTCAAACAACCCCAGTTCCCTCAGCCGCTCCTCATAGGACTTGTGCTCTAGACCCTTCACCAGCTTCGTTGCCCTTCTCTGGACACGCTCCAGCACCTCCATGTCTTTCTTGTAGTGAGGGGCCCAAAACTGAACACAGTACTCGAGGTGCGGCCTCACCAGGGCTGAGTACAGGGGGACAATCACTTCCCTACTCCTGCTGGCCACACTTTTTCTGATACAGGCCAGGATGCCGTTGGCCTTCTTGGCCACCTGGGCACACTGCTGGCTCATATTCAGCCGGCTGTCGACCAACACCTCCAGGTCCTTTTCCGCCGGGCAGCTTTCCAGCCACTCCCCGCCAAGCCTGTAGCGTTGCCTGGGGTTGTTGTGACCCAAGTACAGGACCCGGCACTTGGCCTTGTTGAACCTCATACAATTGGCCTTGGCCCATCCATTCAGCCTGTCCAGGTCCCTCTGCACAATGGCTTCCAGCTCCTCCCGTTTGTTGCCCATGTTGTGTGCATTGGTGTAGATGCACTTCAGTTGGGCTCTTGAGCCTGTCACTTTTTTGGGGGGGAAGCCTTAATTCCTATGTGACCATTCTCAGTCACTTCCATGGTTTCTAACACATCAATAATCCTTGGTGTGCTGCCCTTGGGCTTATTTCTAGTGAGGCTGGTTTTATCCCTTTCTCCCTTCAAATCTAGTTTAAAGGTCTTTCAATGAGCCCTGCTAACTCCTATGCAAAGATCCTTTTCCCTCTTTGAGACAGGTGTACCCCATCTGTTGCCAGCAGGCCTGGTGTCATGTAAACTGACCCATGATCAAAAACCCCGAATTCTGCCGGTGACACCAGGCTTGGAGCCAGGTATTAACCTGCTGGCTCTTCCTGTTTCTTCCCTTATCATTCCCTGCAACTGGAATAAAAAATAATGTGAAAAAAACCATAAAACTCCATGCTCCAAGCGATCTGTGAATGCTGTCAATGCAAATATATATAAATACTTTCTACACATTTATGGTAGTACATACTCCATTGCTTATAAATCAGAGAAAATTGCAGGCATAGCTGACACAGTTGTTAACTATCCATGAAGTTCCTCATTTAAAATCCCAGTCATGGCAACATTCAAAAGACACACCCTAGTCTTGTCATTAGGGGTCAATTTATACTGTAGTCAAAGGTTCGAGTGCAAGGTAAAACAACGCTTCAATTCACGTTATTAGCTAGCCTATTTATAACAGTGGGGTCATGTAGCACATGCAGCAGTATCAATATGGCAGCTCAGGCTTCAGTGAGAAGAAATATCCTTACTATTTCCATAATTTCATAGATGACTTTGGAAGTCTGTGAAGGCACGGTATTCAAACTAGCTAGTTTATTGCCAGTTCAGCTATTTCTAAATGAATTACAATCACACATGGAGTAAATGAATATGAATCAGTACTATACAGTCTGCTAAAGAAGTGTCCTGTACAGTATTTTGAAAGTATGATTAACAGATGTATATCGTTAGAGAGAATTATAAAACTTTTACTGTAGTCTTTGAGATGATTGATATTCCTAGAGACAAGTGAATAGGAGAAAAGGCTTTGATTCTTTACTCCAGAGCAGATGGATGGGAAAGATGATAAGAAAATGAAAATGAAAGGAAGGACAAAAAAATGTAAAACAAAAAAGAGGAAAAGTTCAAAGGAGATGAAGACAGAACAACCAGAAGTTTAAGAAATCTGCAGCATCCTGGAAAATGAAAAAGTCCCAGTCTGCACAGTTATGGTATTTACTTTGTTTGTTTGTTGAAGAAGCATCCAGGAAACCAGGTCAGGGAAGGTTGCAGGCTGCCTCAAAAGCCCACAGAACTCAAACAGACATTTCCTTTGTTCTACATTTTGGACCTGGATCTTACATGCACGTTTAAGAGTTCTTTTCATCTAATTAAAATTGGCACCAACATAAATTGCAGAGAGAAGAAGGTGTATCCTCCCTTCCCGTTGATGGCCGGTTGCTCCTGCCCCTCCCCAAGCTTCTTCCATGCCTTTTAGCAGTTTTCTGCAGCAGTGCTGATGGCTTAGTTTTGAGCTAGTTCACGATGTCTTTTGCTTTGAGATCTACAGCCAGACATGGGAGGGAAGCAAGACCACTGCCTGTTTTGGCAGTCAATTCTTGTTTATACTGCCTTAAAATGACTGTCAAACTATGGGGCTAAGACAAGAGGGGGTTCTCATATTGAATTAGTATAGTACAGTCTTTACTGTAAAAGTATAATTTTTTAAATTATAATCAAATAAATTAAAAGGTTTAGCATGCATATGTAACAGTTGTTAAAACAATATAATTATATAAAAAACTTAAGCTACCTGTACAAACAAATAAAAAAGGGACATTTCTGTTTCCAACACCTCCTTCTGCTGAACAATAGTGTATCCACAAAGAAAAAATAGAGATAGCTTCCAATTAACCTTCAAGCATGTAGTCCTAGATAAAATCCATCTCATTAATTCAATCTAAATGTCAATAGAAGTACAGTTTTTGTACTGAATCCTATATCCAAAAGAAAAAAAAAAACCACAGAAGGGTTGTAAATAGAGTCTAAGGATGACAGAGGGAAAATGCAACTTCTGGGAGGAAAGGGGATGACGTGCAGAGGCACAGTTTTCTCAGCTACTTCTGTGCCCATCCAAGGACTGCCTAGCAGGCTGCTTGCTTCTCCCTACACCCAGCGTCCACCCCTTTTCCTGGCGGTGGTCACACTGTTGTCTTTTTCCACTTCCCTTCCCCATCCTTCCCTGGCATCACTGCTGGGCGCTCTGCCCCCCACGCCTCAACTCCAAACGTCCCTTGTAAGACACACAGGATGGAGGAAGACTCTGTCTGCCTAACTGCTTCTAATGCCTAAACATAAGAAGCAAGAAAATTTTTGGACATGACGAGTGGTTAGGGTAGGGTTGCTGTAATTACACTAGCGAGCTACTCATCCTATTCCAGGCACTTGAAATCCTGGACTCTTGCAGCCAGGGTAAGGGCAGTAGGGAAAATGGCTGGTAGTGTCACAATACCTTCCTATGGTTCTGGCTGCATTAAAAATAACCCCCCATCTTATTAGTTACATCAGTTCTTGAAGACAATCCACATGTCATGCGACCAGCAGTCAAGGCAGAATAACTGTATTTTCCAAGGCAGCTTACATTTTAGTCAGACTTTTTGAAACAGTTAACGAGCAAGCAAACAAACAGCCAAGTGAAATGTTACTCCAGTGTAATCAGAAATAAACAAAATTCTGCCTTAGCATATGTGTTTTGGGTGAAACGATAAAGAAGAAAGAAAATTGTCAGAGAGTTTTCTGTTCTGTTATTAAGCTAGTACTTTTAATTGCATTTCTGTAGCACTTGTTTCTTTTCTGTTTTATTAATTGTCTGATAAAGGAAACTTGCTACCACAAAACAACATACAAGCACCTACATTATCAGTGATTTTTTAAAGTGACGCTTGGGAATATATCACTGGCTTCATACAAAACATCACTGATGTAGAGAGACCTTTTCCTCTGTTTTCCTCAAAGTTTTGGACTCTTTCTTAAATGTATTTATTACTTAATGATTGGCATAAAGGCACTTATTTGCACAGCTGGGATAATGTCTGTTCACAGGGACCCAGAGTGATATATTCTGCAATTGCAACTAATCTATTTTATCTAAGTGTTTGTTCTCAGAGGCCAATGTCTGTCTGGAAAGTTCTTGTGTGTTAGAACGAACGTTATTTCTTTCAGTGGTTTCTATTTATCACTGTGCTGTGGGACACTGCTGGCAATTTAGACAAGAATAATGCCCTCCAGGTTAGAGACCAACAGCAGGAGCTGCTCCCATAAAGACAAATGTACTAAAGATTTATCTGTTTACCTATGTAATTTTTCCCTCTTTAAGATACCGAGGGATTTTTGTGCATCATTTGCTACTGATTTGTAAGAGGTTGTTGTCTAAAGTAAAGAAACATAGCACCTTAGCCTTCTCTTACCAAAAATTCCTCATCTTTTAGACAGTTTGAAGATAACAGAAGTTATTTTATAGTGAAATATATTTGCAGAGCTCTTAATGAAGCTACTAAAACATATAATTACCTTAGTGATCCTGAGTACATTAATGGTTTGATTCTCAGTAGAATTGCGGGGGGGGCAGGGAGGAGGAAGCAGCTGTCGCGTTTCCAGGAGCTATTCCCAAGTACTAAAGATAGGCTGTGCATTTAAAACTTGCATTTACAGAAAGTAATGATAAAAGTCTAAGAATTAGTGCTGTGTTGAATTAATAAGTTAATTATAGACTTAATTTGGTTTTGTATACTGAGCTGGCTTATGGAATCCTCATTAAATCTAATGACAGGTTGTTTTCAGCATATTTGTTATTAAAACCAACAATAACAAATGATTTTAAGAAATATTGAGATCAATTTTAAAATTAAAAAAAAATAAGAGTAACATCATCAACTGCAGATTGTAATTTGTTGGCACTGGCAGAAACATCGCGTGCAAAGAAACAGTAAAAATTTACCTTAGGTGTAACATTTTGCATAGGTAATTTTATATAGAGAGACTTGTATGCATGTGTGTGGGTATATATGTAAAATTATATGCAAAATGTAAATAGATTTTACAAGGATAATTAAAGGTATCATAGACATCTACTTAACTGGTGATGTAAGTATTTTTGTGGGAGACATATTTCTGGGTGATGATTTTGAACCCCAGATTCTGACATATGGCAAACATGCCTGGTCAGTGTCACCTGAGATGTTACTGGAACGTGAAATTAAGAACTTACAAAATAAACCTGAACATTTGCCTTTTTCATGAGTCCTTAGGCAGTGCCTTATGGTCTTCCTGAAAGAGATCGGGGTTGTTTAGAAGTTGCTGCTCATCAGGGTTTTTCTAGTGACTGAGCAAAGAACATGGGTCTGTCCCTCTTTCCAAAAGTCTACTTCTAGAAGGAGGTTCGCCTAGTTTCTCATATCCAAAATCTTCTTGCTAAAAAAAAGGAAAAACTGTCTAAAGTACTGTTTGGAAGGGTAAGTGAAAATGAACAGGCTAGTTTTCTGGGGTGGAGTAAATGGGGAACACTCTCAGGACACAGTTGTCATCAGAGTAAGTGAGAAACAGCCCAGATACTGCAATTACAGAAAACGTAGCTATTTTTCAGGTCTTACACAACAACTAAGTTTAGACTGCTTCTAAAATGAGTCTGGAAATTAAACTTCACAGATTGTCTCCTTGCAGATAAGTAAGGGGAGAATGAGAGTTTATGTATTAAAAAGCCAGGTTTTACTTTTTCTTGTGCCTTTTGCATCTGTGCAATCTGATGAAAATAAACATGGTTACAAATCTGTTACTTAGTTCTGAATTCAGTCCTAAACTCATATAACTATGATAGTCAATGGTTGCTTGGTTGTTTGCCTCTAGTATCTTACATTAGAAGTGCTTTTCTGATTCAAAATCAAAGGCCTTAACTCAATCAAATCTTCTAAAATCTGTGTGAATAACTGCATCAAGCATCAAACAACAAATGGTTTATTAAAATTGATATTCTTTTGCATAATGTTCCCTTATCTAGAGCACTTAATATTTTTTTCAAGTGCAATGACTTAATTGATTTTATATCACTGTATTCTGTTTAATGATTTATGTTTAATTTCTTGCTGTCCAATTAACAGTATAATAGATTGTAGTTCATCAGGGATACTACATCTTGAGCAGTGTTATCTCTTCTGAAGGTGAGAGTCAGTCTTCATCAAGCCAGCTTTAAACTGATTCAATCCTCAACATTTGACATCCCAGTTGTAAGCCTCCGAATTCCCTTTGCAATTCTTTATTTTATTCCAAGTGGTCCAAATACTTTATCATCTTTATTTGGATTATAGAACTCAAGAAAGTAAAAAACAGTACAGGGCAGAGGTAGGCACATTTACTGATGAAATTAAAAACTATATCAAATCGATATTAATTTTGTTTTGGAAAATAAAGTGAGGAAAACATAATGTGATACAAAGTGGCCGTTTTGTATTCTATGACTTCCCCAAAAGCTTCCTACCACTATTAAAAAAGAAAAAAAAAAAAAGAAGGTGTGATGGTGATGGACCAGAAGGCTAAGCTGATACTGCAGAGGACTGAGATCTGTAGGAGGTATAGCAGAAGAAGGGATGATATTTTATTTTAAATTAAAAGAATTTCACATGACTTTTGGTGAAATAAGATTATAGACACTGTCTTGAGAATTCTACGGGGTTTTGTATTGAGATTACATTTCAAACTTGAAAATTCTAGGGGAAGAAGAGAAGGATTTTCACACTGTATTCTGGGGAAAGCAGTGATTTGAAACTACAATTAAGGGAAAGATCTGGAAAATAAGAATATTTTAGACAGGAGAGTAAATAATGAAATGAAGAGGGACAGAAAGACAATAGAGAGGACTGGGAACATTTTTTGTGACAGTGTAATGCAACTATCATTTGCTTTAAATAATAAATAGTTCCACAAACACTGGAACTAATAGAGTTGTGTTTCCAAATGATTTGTGTTTCATCAAATCCTTTTTAAATGAAGTAAACTAAGCCTGCAGCATGTTTCCTGTCCTTATTAAACACTAGAGAACTCATATGAGGAGGGAAAGAGAGAAGGAGAATGAAAGTGAGATGGTGTCTAATAAAGTTCAAACTTTGATTGAAGCTTTTCCAAGAATTAAAACATTTATAACCTCTCTCTCTCCTATCTACACCCTTCAACACAAGAATGTGTGTATTCAGTAATAGTTCAGTTCATACTCTGATCTTTCCCTCAGCGTAGGCATCACTATAGCCTCTTCCCTGCCCCTAGCTAACTGTTTTCACAGAACTTGTAAGAATGTAACATCTGAAAACTCTATCTTTCTGTCAGATTTGATAGAAATTGGCCAGCCAGTTCAAAAATGCTGGAGGAGCAGGAGCTGCCATGCTCTCACAACTACACTGACTCATGAACTGCCTGACTAGCATGAACTTTTTATTCAGGAAAGAAGGGGAAAAATAAAAGAAAGAAAACAGAAATCACCCTTTGGGAAAGTTTCACTGGTTTGTTTGGTTTTTTCTTCCATTTTTTGTTATGAAGACTGAAAGAAAAATCTTAGTTTTGTGTTGCTTAGTCCTGGTTTATAATGCTTCCTTCTGGTGAGCCGGGCACAGAGATTTCATTCTGAATCTGTTTAGCAAAGCATTAAGTTGCACCCCTGGCCAGCCAGTTGCCTCGTTCATGCTGCTCTTCCATTCTCTCCTACTGGGTTGCCTTGCTACAAGTGAAAATAATTCACTGTACTGGATCCATGATGTATCAAGGCATTACTTCTGACAAAGACATCTGCGCATCCCGGGAGCCAGAATTTTGTGAGTGTACCTTGGGTGTAGTAGTCTAACTAGAAAGCTTGCTCCTCAGGGGAGAAAGGGGGCTTCCCACATTGAAGTAGCTCTCATCACGTAACGTACCGCAAGTAGAAAATGAAATTTAAGGCTAGACCATTTGAGATCAGTTCAATTTACTAAAAAGATAGTAGATGCAGGGTTACTTGGCACTGAAAAGAGTTCTTCTCACAAGTATTATGCACACTCGGGCAGTGCACAAAGGTAGATGTAACCCCTTCAGCTGAAGTGGGTGGAGGAGGACGGGGCACCGCGGTAGCGTTCTTCCAGCCAGACGATGACTGTGGAAGTGACCCCAGCAAATCTGACCCCCCGCGAAGCGAATGGCTGTGCACGAGGTCTGTAAGGGCATTTCAGGCACCATGGCCATTGATGCTACTGTTTCTGCCTGACCTTGACACTCAATTTCGTTCTCTTTCCATTTTCAAACCCCTACCCCCCTGCCTTCCTTCTGAAACAATTTTCTTTTCTGCCCTCCCGCTCCCCCTCTTTCCTCTTCGGGAGCAGGAGACTCTCCCTCCGTTGCCATAACAACAGACAGCAGCCTGGCCCTGGCTGGCCACTCCTGCCCTTTTCCTTAAAAATTCAACCTCATGTAAAAACATTTGTGTGTCGGTGTCTCTCCGGAATCCTTTTCCCTCTGGCTTTAATAGGAGAAAGACTCGCTCCGCTCTGCGTGTGGCCAGCGTCCTCTCTTACCCCCTCTCAAAACACTATTTTCACACGACAAAGAAACACAGGTTTGATGCTTAATTATCCCCTGCTGAGCTTCCTATAGAACGTACTCAGAAGGGCATGCCACTTTGCAGGCTTCACTGTACAAGTACGTTTATCTTTGCCATCCTGGTGCTCCTCTCCGCAGTCACTGTGGGGCAGCCGTACCACCTGGGCCAGATGCAGACTGACAGGGAAGCACAGCTCTGCCGGACAAAGGGATAAGGAAACGTGGAGAGCTGCGCCACAAAGTCATCATATCAGATAGTAGCAGCAAAAGCCTCCTCTTTCCTCAACTAATCCATCAGACTAAAAGAGGGCAGTTTGGTCATGCTTTTCCGGCCATTAACAGCGAACATATATAATTCTGCAAAACATCTGTGCTGTTTCGTTTTAAGTCTTGTTTTACAGGGAATAAATTTCTCACCTGAACACCAACATAGACACAAGTCTATAGGGCTGCATTAGAGTATTTAATTTTAGTTTATTCTGATCTTGTAGCCTAACGTAAATGTCATTCTGGCACGTACGATTTAGATTTTAATTGGACTTTCAGGTCAATTCCTGTTTCTGGAACCAAATCACGTCAAAATGCAGATGGGGAAAGTTATCTTTGGCTTCACCCATTCTGTCCTCTTACAGTATACCTGGCATTGTCCTGACAGCCAAATTTCTGGAAGCCCACAGAATTCTGGAAGCCTCCAGGCCTTGGAGCACTTATCACAGCATAGTGAGTATGATCTAGCTGGAACAGCAGGCAGATAATGTCAGTATCATAGAGCCCTCTTTTCCCTCATAATTTGAACAGCAAGCATTTTGGAAACTCTCTAATGTGCCAGGCCCAGATATAATGGGCATGGAGTTCAGTTCTTTACAGTATCTACCTGCTGCCCCAGATATAGCATCTCTACACCACAGAGAGGCATGGATAGAGAAGGAGGAACAGAAACGTTATTCCCTTTGGTTGGAACCTTTTACCAATTTTATATTGAAACTGCTAGCTCCATGAATCTTTGGGGAAGACTTTCATGTAACTCAACATCCTCTGCTACACCTACATCTTGTAGGAAATGGTGTCTGTAGGTAAACTGTACCTGATTAGTAGCTGCACAGATACCAGCCCAGCTACAACTCTCTGTTCTGTGAGAGAGTGCCTCCAAAAGGTGTAAGAGATGTGTCCTATGCTTTCTTTATAAACGCATTAAAGATCGAATGTCACAGAAACACATCTCATCAGCACTATCTGTTTCTCTAGCGGAAGATTAAGCTGCAGGTTGTTCTCCACCTCTGCACTGTACTTTTTGGATGAAGAAGACTACATCCATAATGATTGTTACTGGGTGATCGGGGCTGACACAGAGGAATGCTGTATAAAATAGCAATTCACTCCACTACAATGCCATAACAATCACGAACCCCAAGGAATTATTGAAGAACCAGTGGCCTTAGGAGGATCTAAAAGTTCTGGTACAAAAGGAGGAGAAAGGGGTGTTGCTCACAACGTGTATCTAGGAACTGAGAAATGGCAGTGTGAGTTTCTTGTTACCCTAACTTGAAGTAGGGTTGAATTCCCAAGGCTTAATGATAGACCTTCAGATCATCTATTTAAGCAGAAATCATGTGAGAGAAGTAAACACGCATGAGAGATGTAGATACCTAGCTCACATAAAAATTATGCAGACAATTATTCTGTTCAACCACAGTCCCCTGGTGGGATAGCCAGTTTGTTTTCAGGGATTGTAGGGGCTTAGAAGACAGCAGAAGATAGTTTGTTGTGGAGTCTTTTATGCAACAAAATAGAGGCAATTTTTTTTGTTTGGTTTTTGCCCATCTTTTCTACTGAGCATTTCGCACTCGTAGCCCTCTTGCTCATCTAGCCAGCTACAGGTTTTGTAACATTAGAAACATTAATTTCTAAAACGCTGGCATTAACATTACTCTGCATTAGTGGAGTAGCATCTGATAGTGTTAGAATAAGGCAAAAATCTCAGTGCTAAAGCAAGCTACTAGGGAGCATGTTATGAGGTCTCTAGAGGGATTAGTTTGGAAACCTCAAAGTGACTTCTGTGCTACTCGGGGCTATATCAAAAGAAGAGAACCCTGAGTCAAAACATTTCTGTCCCCCAAAATGGGTCTGACAGCCCTGTTTCATTCAGTGTCTAAGTCCTAAGCACTGTTAACGTGAGCTTCTATTGCTGATAATAATGTTTAACAGGGCTTCTTTCAGAGCTTCTCCAAACCCATCACGTCTGGTTCTCTCTGAATCATCTATGACTACTATTCTGTCTCAAGGTCTCCAACTTCAGTTTTAGAAAAATGAAATGTGATTGTTGCACCATTTTTACTTCACAACAGGAAAGAGAGAGTTCATTTGATGTTTCAGTACATTAATAAGGTAGAACTGGTAGCAAGGAGCAGAAAAGAAGACACAAAGTCTTAGTCTAAGAAAACAGACACAGGCAAAGTGTAAATAAAACTGGGTAAATAGGCATTTTTTTCCATTCTTCTTGTATTGATTAAGTGGGCAAACGAAACTCTGGGAAGAAATTGTGTGAGTTGAACCAAACCATTTTTTTTTTTTCTAAAGATAATAATAATAATAATAATAATAATAATAATAATAGTTGCAGGTCAAAAGGTATAACTTTTTTTCCAAACTGCAATATTCTACTTTTAAGATAAATAAAAATTTCCATTAAAAAAAAGAGGAGCTTTTGAAGCAGATTACAACTGCTTTCAGCAAATGTCAAAACAAAATTGTCTCACGTCTTTTCATCCAAAAATAAACCGTGGCAATTTGTTAATCACTTGTCATCTCCACTGACAAAGGAAATTTACAAACCTACACTTGGACAAAATGATACGAAATACTTTGTGCTAATATTAAGGATAGTGAGAAAATAGAGGCAAGGAAAAGGGCTATGAGCAGCTCCAATCTGCTTTACTTGTCTGCACTTGATTTGGATTTTCAGTCATGGATGACATAAATTTTCCACTTGCTGTTAATATATACCATGTCTCATACCACACTCGTCAACAGTTCACTGAGTTGACTGGCCTCCAACGTACCTGTCACCCATCACAATTAACTACAGTCACTGTCACAAACAATTTAGTAGATACACATCTGTGCTCAGTCAGTCAGTCCCAGCTGTGATGTGTGTACGTCTCATTTGATGAACCCAGCTCAACAACAGGGCTCTTGAAAAAGTGTTAAATACAGTGACCTGAACCAAATACAACAATGTTTAATCTGTTTACGAGCGGATTGAATTTACATGCCTTCTGCGTTCTTGCAGGCTGCAGAGATGCACCGCAGTGCCACTGTGCGATTCGCTTTCTTTGAAAGCTGTCCCTTGTCCAGAAAAAAAATTGCAACTGAAAAGATGCTCCTAGAATGCAGTGGAATAAACAATAGATCTGCTAATTATTACCACTGGTATGGTAGACTTGACACGTGCTTGCACGGGGAGAATACTCAAGTATGTATACGCTTGACAGTCTACACTGTTGCGGTATTTAATGTTTGTGCTGAGCTCAAGACAATGATTCTAGCAGGAATTCATATTTTAAATAAAGTGTGGTGACCCATAAATTTGAACTAACCAATCTGCTAAATAACTAGAAATCTATGTTCATTCAGTAGCTGACATAAAGTAGATTCTAAACTACTGCCAATATTCCAATACCTGATTAAGGAAATGTGTTTATTTCTCAAAAAAGAAGCCTTGAAATCTTACACGATGTATTAGTAGATCAAGATTTTAAGACCACACAGATTTTAAGAGCACAGAGGGAAATGTGTGGGACCTAGGAAATGTATATCTGCATTTAAAAAGTATTTTCCTTAAAGTACCCCTAAGAATTGTTCCTACCATAGACAATTCACTCAGAGGCTGTTCTTTTGTTTTATAAGCATGCTTGACATTTCAATGCCTTTTTTTATGTTATGCTGTCATATATAGCTGTGCCAAAATTGCCAATGATGAAAATGGTAGTATTTCATAATTCATTTGTCCAAGTAAAAGCAATTACGCAAGTCACAAGACAATGAGCAGTTAGAGTCTATAAATGCCTGTCTGAAATGAAAAGCACAGTGTGATACTCAAAGAGATTATATTTACTGTTACTGAAGTTTTCAGAACAATTTTTTATAGGACAGAAACAACTGTCATCAGATTCTCTAGTCATACTGGTCAGTAAATCAAACACGCTTGATCAGTGGAAGTTTTGAGAAGGCCAGTCATTGCCTACCTTACTTTAAATGACATCCAGTAGAATCTGATCCTTTCTTTTAGCTCCAAATATCTACTCTCCCCCGTCTCAAATGCTGGACTTGTGGAAACAAAAGCTAGTGCCACATTTAAAGGTTTCCCACTTTCAGGAGTAAAGTAAAGGAGAGCTGGGAGAAAACAGAGAGGTTGCTGGGTGCCATAGACTGGGATGAGGTTAGTTCTGGGGAAATTACATATGAAGCTTCTCTCTCCAAGCTGACTTGCTGCCTTTTGGTTAAAGTAACAGAGGAATAGGATGCTGGTTTATATGTTTATGGCACCCACCTTGTAGAACAAAGAGGCACGGACAGATCTAGTAAAGATGCTGTCAGCAAGTGTGCAAGGAAACGAGGTGAGTATAGATATTCTTCACCTGGTGAATATTTCTTCTCGGTTCAGACTAACCGGTGAAACAGGAACTTGGCTGCATGAGTGTGAAGTCACTGAGTTTCACCTCACTGAAGTCTGCCCAGAACAAGCATATGTGTAACTAATGGTGCCACCCCAGGGCTACTGATGTCAAGGAACAGTGATTTCTCTATCTTGTCTAATAGATGGATGGATTCATAACTTCCACTGAGCAAGAGCAGTGTGTGATGGTGAGAAAATGAGGTGTAGGTGTGGGTGATCAGTACACACAGGTGCTTTTCTGCTACAGAGGCTGAGTGCTCATCTGCTGCAGCCTGCCTCTGATGAAGCATGCAATTTTGCTACCTCTACCTGAACAGACAGAAAACGTGCTTCCTTCTTCTACTGCAAAAGTTCACTTAAAGAACAAGTGGAAATCTCTCATAAAAATATATACAAACACATGTAGGGAAAAGCTAAATCAAAGACATCCTCATGCCTTGTGAATCTAGTGAAGACTTCTGCAGAAGCTGTGTCAGACATACTTCTACTTACTTGTTAAGGGAAGGAGAGACATATAAGCCTTGGTAAAGCTTTCACAGATCGCAAGGTTGTTTACCTCATATTTTATTTTTCTAGATCCTCAAATGCATTGTGCACTTCCTAAGAGAGTCAGTATACGAACAATTTCTTGGTTCATGGATCTTCTCTCTTAGAGCATGCAACCATAGAATAAAAAAATTACCATGTGGAATAAATGATCACATTATTCAAATAGAATCATAGAATCATAGAATTGTTCTGGTTGGAAGAGACCTCCAAGATCATCTGGTCCAACAATTAACCTAGCATTACTGAGTCCACCACTAAATCATATCCCTTAGGGCCTCATCTAAACATCTTTTGAATACCTCCGGGGACGGTGACTCCACCACCTCCCTGGGCAGCCTGTTCTAATGCCCGACAACCCTTTCAGTGAAGAAATTTTTACAAATATCCAATCTGAACGTCTCCTGGTGCAACTTGAGGCCATTTCCTCTTGTTCTGTGATCTGTTACTTGGGAGAAGAGTACCTTCTTTCAGGTAGTTGTAGAGAGCAATAAGGTCTCCCCTCAGCCTCCTTTTCTCCAGACTAAACAACCCCGGTTCCCTCAGCCGCTCCTCATAGGACTTGTGCTCTAGACCCTTCACCAGCTTCGTTGCCCTTCTCTGGACACGCTCCAGCACCTCAATGTCTTTCTTGTAGTGAGGGGCCCAAAACTGAACACAGTACTCGAGGTGTGGCCTCACCAGGGCTGAGTACAGGGGGACGATCTCCTCCCTACTCCTGCTGGCCACACTTTTTCTGATACAGGCCAGGATGCCGTTGGCCTTCTTGGCCACCTGGGCACACTGCTGGCTCACATTCAGTAAATAGTATATTACAAATATAACACTCCCTGTTAGCTGGGATTCCATAGCAGGCCAAAATAGGTTTTTAAAAACTGCTAGATAACCATTTGATAGAAACACCTTAAACTGTTCATGGGAAGTTTCCAACAGAAAAAGAGGCTATAATTCTTAGCAGATTGTCAAGATTAGATACCACATCAATGTTTTATGCGAAAAACAGCAGTAGAAGGAAAGTATAACAAAACTAAATTACAGGAATACTAGCCCCACATGTACCATACATGCTACCTACAGTGGATCAAAGATAATTAATTGTATAGCACCTTTTATTCATTTTTATTTACAGAAACTTTCCAAATGATAAGTTATGATTAAGTAGACCTACCGAGTAGCTTATGAATTGTTAAAGAACACTTGGCCATCCACCAAGTTGTTTAAAATCTGATTTAAAGTCACGGTTTTAAAATGTATAAATCTATATGTTGGTCTTCTATGCCATACATATGTAGAATATTAATAGGCAGTGCTACTGACAGAGAATTTAAGATAAAGCAGTTGTTATTTTCACCAAATGTAGAATAGTGCAAGATTTTCTGAACTCTAGGTAGTAAGTGCTGAGAGAGAAGAGTGTGCAACAAGATAGTTGCACACCTCAACCCTTTCTTCTGCTGAAGTTTCTTTTTTTTTTTCCCTATTTATCCCCTTTATTTGCTTTAGTTCTCCCTGAACATGCTTCAAAACAATGTTACAGGCTCATCAACATGGGATATTTGCTATTGCAGATTTACTGCTGTTACTGATCTCATTTAGAAGATCGTGCTTATGCTGGCACTATATGAATGAAACAGGAGTCACTGTGGAGGTTTGATTTTTCAGTCTTTCTAAACTTAGCATTGGGTAGAAGGCTATGGCAAACAAGATTTTCAGTTCCTCTGTTTCTTATCAAAATGAAGTGTATTTAATTCTTTAGGGATATCTTAAAGGAATTAAAATCCACTGAAAACCATACAGCTTTGTATTTTTTCCTATTTAAGTCACAACTATTACTTCAAAATTAGAACTGGGGAACAGAAGAGAATAAAGTTACAGTTAAATTTTCTTAATTGGTCCCATTCAATACAAACAGAGATATATAAAATGTAAATGCCAGCATAGATCAGGCTAAAGTTCTATGATCTGACATTCTGTCTACTGTATTTGTACTGCATGCCTGTATAGAATGCATATTATTTTCGCTCTTAAAGAGTACTTCATTCTCTCAATGCAAATTCATATTTTGCGTTGGAAAAAATAAATACAGCAGTGTTACTGAGACCTTATATTTAGTCCCATAATCTCATTGTAAATTGGCACTGTTTAAAAGACCCAGCTTAAACTGGGGACAGAAGAAAGAAAAAATCATATTAGCAAATATCAAAATATATTTAACTCCTGAAGCATTCATAACCACTAACCTTGAGTTGCATGCTATTGAATATCACAAAGAAATTCTGTTGGTCACAACTCGCCTGCTAGTAGTAAAGAGCTGTCACATCTGATACACTTCTCGTGCAATTTCTTATTAGTTAATTATATCAATAATTTCAGTTCAAAGGAGTTTAGTAAAATGAGAGACATACAATTGCCCCACCTGTTCCACAAAAGACAGGGAAAATTTTGTTGATTTTATAGTTTAAGTACAGCCTATGATATCAAGTACTGTGTCACTATCATTGAGGCCATAATAATGATGGACAGGGCATTTCTGGGGATTATAAACCATGCTCGAATTCTGAGGTTGAGGTCAAAGATCTTGGGACTTCAGTCACCTGAAAGCTGCACTATATACTCAAAATTTCGTACAAAATTGAAATTATATTATAAATTAGAATAAGAGTTGATGCCCATAAATTTATTATTAGCATAAATCCATTTCACACTATATTATGCCTTTAACTCATTTTGCACAACATACTGACACTAGACATGGTGAAAGGTAAATATCAGAAGGGAAGGCTGCACCGTCCAGCTGGAGGAACTCTAAGGGTTGAAAGTTGCTGCAAAACTGCAAAGAGCTATTTATTAATTAAAAGCAAAGACTGGAAAACTATTCCCCGCAACAATAATAGTACCTAGATATAATATTAGAGTAATAATTATGAGATAGTTTGCAAAGTAATTTATTAAAATTGAACTGTCAATTGGCTCATAAAACCTATTTTCCTAAAACAGATCAATCCAGTGAAAAAAATTGAAAAAGTGTTCTAAACAGAAAGGAGTTTTATTACAGATGTTAAAGGAAATTAAATGTCAGTACCTCATACATCAGCATTCGCTTTACCTTCTTGTGCGTATAGTGCAAGGCATATTTATTGTGCAAACCTATATGCAATACATAGATAACAATTAAAGGAATTAGATTAAGCTATGAGTTCTTAAAAACTAAAAAAAAAAAAAAAAAAAAAAAAAAAGATATTTGAATGAGGAGTAACTCAAACTTTTTCCACAGACTAAATGTTGTTTTCACATTACTCTTGCATTATACTTGTGAGAATTAGCAATGTCACCTCCTACGTTTTGTTTCTATGTTCTCCCAGGTATAAATGTTCAGCATCTGAAGATTTACAAAATTACTCAGAAAATCTAAAACCAGAAACGCTCCCAGGTACAGAACTGTCCTTTTAAATGTTAGTGTCTTCCCTCAAAAATTTTTGGAAACTTTACCTTGGGGAGACGTTGACTGAGGCAAGCAGGTAATTCTGACTCGATGCTTTTGTAAAAGGATGGGCCAGGAGAGGGGAAGAAATCCCTTCAGGGCTTTTGCCAGGAGATAAGAGATAAGAACTCATTCTCAGGGCTGAATAGAAAGGAACAGCATGAATGTTTAGATCTTGGGGCACCAGGTTATGAATTATTTCCATTTCTGGACAGCTTTGTTTACTACCGTTATATGAGAAACAGAAATCCAACAAATTTATGGCATGGATATTTATACAATAGTTAGCTGATTAACTGCTTAAATGGGATATGATGCAGAGAAGCTTCCAATGACCCCGTTTCGGACAGAAAAGAAATGAAAAACCAATTTTAGTTATGCATGTGGGCTCCTGACTAGTTAAGAAAGAATATCTATCTGTATTGCTGCACTGGTTTTAGTATTTGTTTTGCTTTTTCTGGATAATAGTGTATTTATGATATGTTTGGGGCATATATTGCATGGATGGGAGACAGACAGCCAGCTCCTCACAGATATACTGCTGACATATTCTTACATTGTGTTCAGCGAGGTGGATTTTTCATGTTTCATTTTGGTGGGGAGTGTTGGGGTTTTTCGTGGTATTTTTCATATCAGATCATTGCACTGTGAAAAATATCTGCATATTTTTGGGGGCTGAACATACACCTCTACACTAACAGGTCCGTCTTCTGTTCCTCCTGAGCAAGGTCTTCAGGGGCTGTATTTTGCAGCATGAAACTATTTATTCTGTTTGTGATTCTCAATCTTTCAGTAAAATTTGTATTGCAAATGAACAGGGAATACTCTTTTTCTTCTTTCAGTGATGCCCTAAGGAATATAAATTTGTTACAATAGCTCCTGATTCCAGTTCTCTTTCTCAGATGGTTTATCCAGTGTTCTCGACAGTATCAGATGCAAATGCTCTCAAAATAAAGTTAAGCTATTGTTCTTTATAATTCTTGGATGCATTAAAGAAAGAATAGGTCCAAAGATAGATGACAGAAGTTTAACAGAACTATACTATAGGCTAAACTGCTGGAAATAAATGTGCAAACTGTACAATTATCGAACAATTAACTTTTTGGACTGCATTGTGATCTACCCTCAGGGTAAAATAGACCAAAACACCTGTTAAATAGCGTAAAATCTAATTTTAGTTAATGGCCTTTATTTCCCTAATTTGCTTAGTTCTTGGGAAAAGCTGCGATCAGGAAAAATATTTTATTCCCACTGTGGAATGAAGTGCCAATTTGTTCCAGTTCCCTTCAGTGTGTGTATCGTACTTATGCACAAAGTGAAATTCATTTGCAGATGAACTGTATAGCTCCAGGAAGTTGTTACAGGAACTACGGCATGCAAGAAAAAGCTTTTGCCTGTGTGCGTGTGCGCTCCTGGAAGGCACACTTAGACTTTTATCGAGGTGGCTTCTAATGACTTAGGCCAATACAAGTCAGAATGGATTATATTAAAATCATAGAAATTATTCTCTGAATGTGCTTGAGTCCTTATCAGTTCAGAAATGTCTAAAATGAACAGCGGAGTCTTCTGCACACAAAATGTAAGGTGTATGGAAGAGTATTCCAATCTTCATTACATATTTAATTCAGGTCATAACATATTAGAAACCAACTTTTTCCGTATACTTGGCCCATCTGCAGTGTTCAGCATCCAAAAGTCTCTGTAACAAGTTAATTGATCTTCCATAAGTAAATCTTGAAGATCTCGCCCGTACAAATCCTGATTTCTATTAAACCTGAAGTATCCCAGCAAGCCCAAATGTTACCTCTTAAAAATAAGATGACATTACGAAAGGCTATGAAAGATCAGGACTTAAATTATTTTTCTAGGACGTTATTCTTTACCGCCCATTTCAAAATCATAGAGAAAAGGTGCAAAAGGGACTTTAATGCATTCAAAGAAAAGAAAAAAATAGTGGAGGAAAAAAGTTTTTTTATACCCCTTAAAGCTGTAAGCAAGAGAAATGTATGTAAAACACTTTTCATAAAAGCACTGCCTCAGGGTAGACTATCGAAAAGACACAAAAGAAAACCAGAAAAAGTAGGTGAATATTAAATCTAAACTAGTTCTATATCTAGAAATTACTAGTTATACAGCTATTTGGTAACTATCTATTTAATGGCAATACAGAGGGTATGGGCAACATGAAAATTAAGTCATAACACCTGGGCTCAAGTATGTAATGCAGGGGTAAGACATAACTAACAGAAGAAAACAAATCACATACAAATGAGTCCCAAATCATTCATCTGTAATAACAATTAAGTTCAATTCAGGGTTTATATTTCCCTACCCACCCACAAAGCTGACTTGAGATTATTTTTCTCCTTTTTTCAAAACAATTACTTTCTATATTAGTTGAATTATATTATCACATAGAAATAAACACTTATACTCCCTAATGATGACAATCATTTTCTAGAGAACAAAAGGTTCAGTTGCTTTTGTTTTTTTATATAAAATGTATCTTTGTTTATAATAATCAGCAATTAGTTCTGGCAGTATCCCTGTGGCTCCCCCGCCAGCTGGAAGGAAAATCAATTATATAGTTGGCATTTCTTTTAGGACAGCAGCTTCAGAGTCACTGTACAAGCAACTGTTTTCATCAGTGTTATTTAGATTTTTAAGAATTACCTTCCCATATTTGTCTTAAGAAATCATTTTCGTCCTTTGTGGTTCAACCCAAAACTGAATGACACTTGGTAGTCAGAAGGTGATGTTTCGATCAGAAAATAACATACATATTTAGAAGAGAGTTTCAGAATGCTTTAAGGGATCTACCAGTAATTTCTAGCTAAGTATGGAAGAGAGACATGAGAGAGGTTGGAGGTCGAGGAAAATTCATATGATTGAAGGATGTGAGTTACACCTTCCATTGAAAGAATACCTGAATGCTAGTCCCTCTTTCTATTTCTGTTAGTTTGGGCTGGGATAGAGTTAATTTTCTTCACAGCAGCTAGTATGGGGCTATGTTTGGATTTGTGCTGGAAACTGTGTTGACAATGCACGGATGTTTTAGTTATTGCTGAGCAGTGCTTACACAGAGTCAAGGCCTTTGCTGCTTCTCACCCCACCCCACCAGCGAGGAGGCTGAGGGGGCACAAGGATTTGGGAGGGGACACAGCTGGGGCAGCTGACCCCAACCGACCCAAGGGATATTCCACACCATATGATGTCATGCTCAGCATATAAGCTTGGGGGAAGAAGAAAGAAGAGGGGGCATTCGGAGTGATGGCATTTGTCTTCCCAAGTAACCGTTACGCGTGATGGACCCCTGCTTTCCTGGAGATGGCTGAACACCTGCCTGCCCATGGGAAACAGTGAATGAATTCCTTGGTTTGCTTTGCTTGTACGCGCGTTTTTTGCTTTACCTATTAAACTGTCTTTATCTCAACCCACGAGCGTTCCCACTTTTATCCTTCTGATTCTTTCCCCCATTCCACTGGGGGAAAACGGGCGAGCAGCTGTGTGGTGCTTAGTTGATGACTGGGGTTAAACCATGACACAATTGTATATTTTAACTGATACTAGCTTTTGTAAGTAGCATTTTCTAGACATAAGGTAAGAAGTAACAAATGTAAAGGAAAAAAACTTTATGATCTAACAACCCCCAAAAAAGAGAAAGGGATGAGATTTAAAAAAAACCCCGAACCCTGTAGAAAATTGTAACTGCTGTCATTATTAGCTGGCTGATTTCTTTTTGGCATCACAGTAGATCCTCAGGGAAGAGCTGTGGGCTGAAAACACAGTATGGTCTCTGGCATGGAAACAGGCAAAAATGTGATTGCTGAAAACGAGGGATACTGTAAGAACAGTTCTGACATTGGTATCTGGACTGAGGAACTAGAAGAATATCCTAAGAAAAGTACAATACAAGGTTACAGAGAACTGGGAAGGATCCTGAGAAAAAGTTTAAAAAGCATTATGCAGAAGAGAATGTTGAAGAATGATTCAAAAGCATAACAGGTAGTCAAAATTACAATGTATTTAGTCAGGAATAGCACTTTTCAGGAAAGGAAATAAATACAACAGCCATATTTTATACTGAATGGAAAAGATACTGTTTGTGGGTGAAGCTAGAAAGTAACTTAAGGGCATGTATAAGATGAAGGAGGGGAGAGGGCTAACAATTTCACACTTAAAATTTAATGTACTATTACCCCTGCAGACTGAGTTGTATCCAGTCTATGCTGCATGAACAGCATAGACATGGGTTTAACAGAATGCCATAGATTTTTAAGGTTTCAGGTTGTAATATAGGAGATAGCAGGAGAGAAGGAGATTAAAAGACATATATTAAAGACAAGAGCAGAGAAGATGTATCTCAATCACTTGAAACAATCTGATCAATTTATTGGTAGCTGCAGCTGATCTAAAGACTGATACATCATAGTAGTATAGACAATTTTGGATTCTTACCTTTATTTAGTGATCTTTCCCTTTCAGATGGCAACCTACTGCAGTTCCATTGGCAGCTCACAGGGATTACTTTGCGCTGTTTCATGCCTTCAAGCTCTTCTTTCCATCCAGAGACATGAAATTTTCAGTGTTTGAGTAACGTAGGAACTGAAAGAAAGGCAAGGCTGGGAGTTAGGCACCTATGTATCTTTACAAATCTGGCCCTTAGAAACAGAAACCTCACAGGTATTCAGTGGTACTTAACCTGTGCATGGAATTTTGGATCCTAAGACACATAGATATTTTTGAAGGTTTGGCCCATAGGCATACAACACATATCAAAACAGGTAAATAAGCACGATTTGTGCTCATCTACCTATTCTTTAAGAAGACTGATCGTGAGTGAACTGTGGTCCACATATCATAGAACTGTAACAACACACCTTTCTGTACAAATTCATAGCTCCTGTCAGGAAAAATTAGCTCAGACATAGCATTTCACACATGTGGCTAAATGGCCCTCACAATGGAGCTTAAAACCTGAGTGGGATCTGTTTCAACTTTGCAACCACTCATATACATAAATATATAAATCCAGAATGGAGTAACTATCAAATTCTTCTTCTAGTGAAAATGTCTGAATATGAGCCAATAAAAATAGAGTGGAGAAACTGCTCATACAGTTTAGTGTTTTAATAATGCCTCTCACCTTGCCTAATGCTCAGTGAAGAACTGTGCACTGATTAGTATTTTTATACTGGCCAGATCCCCAGATTAAAGCCTGGACCCAGCATCCTGCCTGCACATTGGCAGGCACTACACAGCTTCGAAACAGATGTTCCAAGAATCATACAGCCAGTTTTGCAGTTGTTTCTCCTCTCTCTGCTTCCCCCCCGCCCCCGCTTTTCTCACTCAAGTGTGTAATGAGTCAGTAGCTGATGGTGTTCTGACAAGGGCACAGCTTCTCCGGGTTTCCATGGGAGTTATATGCATAGAATATAGCTCAACACATAACCCTTACATAAGTCCTTGTTACAGAGTGCCCAGAATAAGAGAAAAAAGGAGAACAAACCCATTACTAGGTGCATCCTGTTCTGCATCCTCTCCTGTCCCATGCTTTGCACTGTAGGTGAAGGTGTAGCAAAGAATTCATCCACAGATATCTCTTGAGTTTTGCCTTGAAACCAACATTCTGCCATTTCTCATTAGATAGGCCCTCCACTGTAATAAAGTATATTATTAATAAAGCCAGGAATACTAGGCCAATCAAAGTCAGTGGCAGAATAAAATGACTAGGCAAAGATTTAATTTGCTTCCAGAAATCATTTAACTGTCCAGATGTTTAGCCACAGATAATTAATACAGTCATTTGGGTTTTGCAGAAATGGCCAAAAAATTGTCTGGGAAAATCTAAGAAGCATTTCTTAAACTTTCAATTCAAGACTTGGCTACAGCTGAGATGCGTTGATTCATTTGTGGCCAGCAGGTCGAGGGAAGTGATTCTACACCTCTACTCCACTCTAGTGAGACCCCACCTGGAGTCCTGCATCCAGCTCTGGAGTCCTCAGTACAAGAAAGACATGGACCTGCTGGAGTGGGTCCAGAGGAGGGCCAGAAAAACGATCAGAGGGCTGGAGCACCTCTCCTATGAAGAAAGACTGAGAGTTGGGCTTGTTCAGCCTGGAGAAGAGGAAGCTCCAGAGAGACCTTACTGCAGCCTTCCAGTACTTAAAGGGGGCCTACAAGAAAGATGGGGACAGACTTTTTAGCAGGGCCTGTTGCGATAAGACAAGGGGTAATAGTTTCAAACTAAAAGAGGGGAGATTCATACTATATATAAGGAAGAAATTTTTCACTATAAGGGTGCTGAAGCACTGGAACAGGTTGCCCAGAGAGGTGGTAGAAGCCCCATCCCTGGCAACATTCAAGGTCAGGCTGGATGGGGCTCTGGGCAACCTGATCTAGTTGAAGATGTCCCTGCTCATTGCAGGGGGGTTGGACTAGATGACCTTTAAAGGTCCCTTCCAACACAAACCATTCTATGATTTTGGCCATGTTCTCTCTGAATTTCTGTCTTCTTGTTTGTTTGTTTATTTAGGAAAAACTCTGCATTATAAAACTCTGCATTAACCTTTTCTCTGTATTATCCTTTACTCTGTATTTTCACTTTTTCTGTTTGCTTCTCCTTTCTCCATCCATTTCATGGTCACTTGGTCTTCCAAGAAATCACTAACATTCATACATTTTTTTCACTTCCTTTTCATGTCACTCCTGATTTCCTTGGCTCCCTAGGCCAGAAGCTCTTCCTTTCCTGTTTACAGTGTATACTAGACAGAAAAACACATTTTTTCCATAGTTAAAATACTAAATAAAAGAATATTTATATTAAAAAAGTTATGATTTCAAAAACCATTTCCCTTTTCCAACTGCTAGAATTTTGATTGCTTTCTTAAAACCAGTGAAAACTGAAAGAAAAGAGATCTTTAACTAAAAAAATCATTTCGGTCTGCTTTTGGGGATAATTAATTTTACATAGCTCAATACAAATTAGCAATACGTACTTCGTATCTACTTCAAACCTGATATCTAATAGAAAAGGGGAATAGACTTGTACTGTAAAGTAGACTGTATTCTCTTTTCGTTAGTATAGCATCTGAATGGCATCCAGTAGTGCAAGTGTGGCGCAATAAATAAAACATCAAAGGAAAGTACTGTCTTAACCATTTTTTTTTTCTTTTTTAAAAAAAGGCTGAAAGCTAGGACAGGAAGAAAAAATGTGAACACAAGTTTATTCTGCAGGGTAAGAAGATTCAATAAGAGGACGTCTCAGCAATGATGTGAATTGAAAAGGTCATATTAGCCTCTGTAGATCATGTGGTTAGCTTTGAATTAGAATATATACAGCTGTCTTTGTATATATTAGCTTATATACAGCTCTCCTCGCAGCCTTCTACCCCATGGTGTCTAGAAAACTACTGAACCTCCACAAACATTGAAAATCACTGAACTATAGGATCTAGAAGTAACTAAGGCAATGTATTAAAAGTAAATACTGACTAATAGGTACCTTAAAAAAGTAGTCAGATTATGAAGCAATTTGACCAAAACAATAATTGTGAAAGAAAAAAAAAAAAAACAAAAAAGGAAACTTTTGGGAGAATATTTTGTAGGTATGGGAAATAGCATTCTAATTCTTCTTTAATAGCTCAAGAGAGGATGAATTTTACCTCTAACAAAGTATCGGCTGCACACTGACGGGAATAAATTTGGCGCCTGGCAGCAAAAACATCTGCTAAGATCTACTTAAGGTTTTATAAATCTATCCTGTGGTACAACTTTGCTATACCAGACTACCATAATAAAACAAAAATCTAGACTTCTGGCATTAAAACTAATTAGTAAGTAGAGTGAGGTTTGGGAAAGAGGCCCAGATGAGGTCAGCTGGAAGTTTCTAAATATGTAAAGGACCTACAAAGTAAGTAATGCAATGCCAAGAGTTCTTTCAAGTTTTAGCAAAAACCCCCTCACAATCAAATAAGCTTTGTACCTTTTGAAGGCAAGTAAAAGCCAGCAACTTTTCTCAAGTTTGTATAAAATATCAGTCCCTGCTGAGACTGTAGTAACCACAGTGACTGCTTTAAGAACCCTCTAGCCTTTGATCTCATCTCATCCCGGACAGCTATATAACAACACTTTGATTCAACTAATGATTGCTTTTCCCCCAAACAATTTAAAGGACCATCTGGATGTTCTCTAAATAGAATGGAATGGAGGAAGATGCAGCGTTGTGAGAAACATACCAGAATGCAAAATGACTTAAATTATTAAAGAATAACATCCATCTTCAAAAAGGTGAGTGAGGAAAATACTGTATTGCTTTCACCTTCAAAATCTCCCCTGAATTGTACATCCACGTTGCCACCCCGTTCTGAGGACGGTCGCTCCCTAGCAACATTCTCAGTCTTTTTTAAAAGTCTTCAGCTTCAGTACAGTCTTCCTGGCAGACCTGAGAAGGTAAAGCCTTCAGCTTATGTTCGGAAGTCTCAGAGGTTCTTGTATACTTTCCTAATAGTAATATTTACTGTGAAATATTATAGATTCATCTCTCATGCTGTTTTTGAAAAGCACAAATGTACCCTAGACTTATCTTATTGTTGTAAGAACGGTCCAAAATTGTTCTTAGGAAAGATTAAACTGTGATTACAGCCTATGCTAACTAATAACTAAAACAAAACTAAAGTCAGGCCAGAGAACAGACTCAGCAACATATGTAATTATTTACGTAATTTCTAAATCTGGTGGTCAAATTCTCAGGCTTGGTATGACCTACTGGGGAGTTTAATGTTGGAATAAAAGCCTGTTCCACAGTTGCATCTCTCATCTGCAATGATAAAACTTGAGTAGACAGCTGGAAGAGAAGCAGACTTAAAGCTTTGTGGGTCAGCCACAGAGAGAAAGGCATGCTGACACACACAAAGCATTAGCACTTAGGGGAAAACTTGCTCATTGTACAAGTACTAATATATTAAGTTAGAGTAGAAACTCTTATACTGGTAAGCACAAGGTCTCATAAGTCATTTATTGGAAGGAGTATGAGTAAATATTCAACAGTGTAAGAATAGCTCAGTCTATAGCAATGAGAAAGAAGAGAATGACTAAATAATGCTCTCTAAGAACAATGCAAAACTAAAGAAGGAATATTAACTGTATGTATTGGCCATTAATTTCCAAAATTACTGCTCCTCAAGGAGATGTATTTTAGAAAGATGGTTGCAGAAACCGCACCATTTTTTCTTCCTGTGCTGATCTATAGAGTTTTTATTCGAAATATGCAAAACAACAAAGAAGATCAGATCAAAATCTAGAATGTTTCATTCGCATCAACTTCACATTCACATCAGCTTCACTTTCTTGGTTCATAACATTAAATCTTTCTTCACCATATACTCATTCTCAGTCTCTCTCTCTAAGCTCTGTAGAAGGGCTAGAATTTCAGAAGCTGGGAGGACCGTTATGTCTTCAGGAACAGACTTGTAAAAAGCTTCAGCCAGGAAAGAAAGAATTAGAAAAATAAACTGTCCAAAATTATTTGATGCTGGCTGCAGGTATTATTGAAGGGAACATGAATGAGGGTCTTCTATTTACAACAGATTTTTTTAAAACAGAGACATATATTTTTCTAGACACTGAGTTCTGGTCTCTGTTTGTTTGTTCTTTTGTTTGTTTCTTTTCCCAGATGATATTTATTATTGATTGGAAAGATAAAGTTTTTAATGACAAACAAACCGATGCAATCCTAAAGTCAATAGCTGACAGAAATGAACAAGTACAACACAATGAATATATGAATAACAATTGGAGCTGTTATGTAGGGTTAGATTCTCTTACACGCTCAGGCTTAGGAAATGTGTGATTACATCTCCCTGAGAATGGCTAGGCAACCTCAGCAGCAATTTCTAGAAATATTTCTAAGTACTAAGTTAGTGGCAAATAAGTACGCATGTACGTTTTCCCATCTGGCAAATAAAGACAGGTTGTCCAGGGTCCTTCCAGTCAGTCAGTCTAAAGATGTTAGAGAAACTTCAGATGGATCACGGTGAATCTTGGGGCTAATCACACATGGTGTTTTTTTCCTGTAGAGCCCATACTTGCCATACTTTCCCAACATGCTTTATTATTGCCCCCTAATAAGCTATATTATTTATGAATTAATGTGAAGGTGCTGTAAGATAGAATTTACAGGACTTAACCTTATGATTTGGCATTCCATTGTTATTGTAAATCATTCCCACAGGCTTTTTGAAGCTTTCTATTTTTTTCACTATGCCTTTTTGCAGCAACGGTATTACCATTAAACTTGTAAAATTTACTTCATATTTACCTTGTTTGTCTTTCTAGCTCTGCAGTATTTGATTATTTCACAGCATGTATATTTTTATATATAATAGTGTAAGTGGAGGGAGATAAAATACAGTTTTCTCACGATTTTTCAGACTTCATTATGTTTCCTATGTTACCAACTCATTTAGAAATTCTAATAAGACTATTGCTGGGTGTGTTACTGCTCAAAAGCGAGAAATTATTGCTAACTTTAAGTCAGTCTGTATCTGCCAGGATAGGCTTTCAATTCCAAAATATGCAAAGATTTTTAGACAAATTACTACTTTTAAAATTGCACAACAAAATAGAGAAAAGCAGAGAAAGGAAAACACAGTTACTGTACCACTTCCAGGCCACTGAGCTAGTTTTCATCGAAGTTATCTCAAAAAAAGTATCTGGAGTTGCTCCAAATAATGCAAGTAATTACTCTTTTGGTACTGTCTCACAATATGTTACGATTTGAATATTGTGACAAACCAGTCAGGATAATAGCAAAAATATATAGAAAAAAAGTTTACTGTAATATTTAAAGTGTGTCTTTTAGGCAGAAGACTGCAATTAGAGGATAACCCTAAAATTCTTGGTAATGGACTTATATGCAAAACCAGCTTTCCTTGGCCAAAGTTCAAAATTGTTCTAAAAGCAGAGGTTTGACTCACAAAGCATTTGTTTTGCTATTCCTCTGAATTGCTATGTGGCACTAAAACATAAACAACTGAAAAAACCAAAAGGGGTTGAGCTGGGTTTTTTGACCTCAATCTGGCCAAAGCAAACTTGAAAAACGTTAAAATGGCACATATGCAAGTCATGTCTACACGTTTAATTCATAAGTGCCACTTTAAAAACTTCAGTCATACCTTGTGATATTCTTGGCTAGACACAGGTCCTTTTTAAAACGAAACTGAGCGGCATTTTTCCCCTCTGCTCAAAACGTTTTTTTTTAGCCACGCATCCAGTCAGTGAGGAAACACCACCTCACCCTCCTTAGGCAAGTTTGTACTCAGCCAATGCTTTAGAGATACGTATTTGTGAGGCATCTTTCTTATCAGTTTTACTCCATCTCTCCCAGTTCCTACTGGAGTTCATATATTGTATCCCCCCTACACAGTCATTAACTTACACACCCCTGCTATAAGGCAGTTTACATGTTCCTCTAACAGTATAGCTTAACGCATACTCACTTGATAAGAAAAACTTTTCCTAATCATATCAAAACCAAGCATCAAAAGGACACTCTTTGCCGGGATAAATCTCACCCTAAGTCAGTTGACCTAGTTCGCAAAATACAGGTCTAAAAAGGTCAACATGAAGTTCAGCTCAAAAGTTTTAAGCTCTTGAGCAGTGTGTAGATTTGGCCTTGCCCTTTGCCTCCACAGTCAGCAGCCAAAGACTCACACCTTTTCTCTCTACAAAATCTGGATACCACTTCTCAGAAAATGGTATGTGGAAGTCAAAAGAAATGGGAAAAAGGAACTAGGAGATGGGCTTCTCCACTCAAATGATAGTGTGGATATTTCTGTTTCCTAATAAACATTCTGAAAAAGATCTTAGGTTGAGTATAACCTGCCTCCATATTCCAGTAAGCGCTTATGGCAGATCACTTACAGCTTTCAGGTGAAACTAACTCTAGCAGCATCGATCTTCATATCAGCAAAACTAATCTCTACTTCATTAGGAGGAAGACATACCTTTTTCCTACTTCAGACAGACATGTTTTTATATCCCTATAAATACATTTTTGAAAGTGTATATTCATTATGATCAGTTCCAATAAAACTCCACTTTCCTTTTTCCGTTGAGTTTTCATACATCGTTTTGAACATGCTGGAGTATTGATTAAGGAACAGGAGCTTATTCTTGTATTGTACACAGTCAATTGGGAATGGTTTCTCTTTAATACAGCAATATTATTTGACGAATCGAGAATGTTTAGAACTGGTGTAACCAAAAATCAAGAGATTTTAGTGTATTAGCTTCTGACGACATGAACAACATTTTGGGTTACAAAGCAATACATAACTAGGATTATTAACATGAATAAACTGTACAAAGGCAATGTATTCACCAAAAGATTCTGAACCTGTTCCTACATAGATCAAGTGCAATTCCTCATTTGTAATTTGTGCTATGAATTTAGTATTTGAATTTGTAGCATGTTAGTTGGCAATAGGGCAATGGCCTTTTGGTGCTTAAGTCAGATAAAAAGTTCAGAGATGTCTTTAATATAAGTACATTCCCTTAATGTGATGGAATAAGAAACAGGATTCTCTCTAAATCATTCATATAGTGGCTTGGTAATTTTTTTCAGGAGTAAAAAAAGAAAAAAATATGGCTTTTTAAAAACACAAATTTAAAACATATTTTTTACATATATACAATATATTATTCATTAGAGCTACATTAATATTGTATGTGCAATAGAGGTCTTAAGGTAGATTGGGCCCATTTTTTCTTTTCAGTTACTCAATGGAAGAATCAATTTAGTTTCATAAGATACAGATGATACTGAAGTTTTATTATAAAAGATTTTTTTGGACCTGCAATGAATTTTACTGTCAGAAATTGAGAACAATCCCATGGAACAACTACAAGCCAGCTTATATATGGATATATACGGTTATATACGAATATATATGAGATTTAGTTTCAATTAATTTCACTGATTTCCAACAAAGGGCTACTGCATCCTTCTAGTTGCACTGGACTGTCAAACAATCGGTCCCTACTGGAGGTCTTACACGATTAAGAGAAAATTGAATGGTTCTAATAGGAGAGGATATAAGTCAAACTTAGGCTCAATATTGGGAAATCTAAAGTCAGAGACATTAGTGATAGAGTTCAGACTCCTGGTTAGAAGGTGTCATGGTTTAACCCCAGTTGGTAACTAAGCACCACCCAGCCACTTGCTCACTCCCCCTGCAGTGGGATGGGGGAGAGAATTGGAAGGGTAAAAGTGAGAAAACTCGTGGGTTGAGATAAAGACAGTTTAATAGGTAAAGAAAAAGCTGCACGTACAAGCAAAGCAAACCAAGGAATTCATTCACTGCTTCCCATGGGCAGGCAGGTGTTCAGCCATCTCCAGGAAAGCAGGGCTCCATCACAGAAAACGGTTACTTGGGAAGAAAAAATGCCATCACTCTGAACGTCCCCCTCTTCCTTCTTTTTCCCCCAAGCTTTATATGCTGAGCATGATGTCATATGGTGTGTAATATCCCTTTGGTCAGTTGGGGTCAGCTGCCCCAGCTGTGTCCCCTCCCAACTTCTTGTGCACCCCCAGCCTCCTCGCTGGTGGGGTGGGGTGAGAAGCAGAAAAGGCCTTGACTCTGTGTAAGCACTGCTCAGCTGTAATGAAGACGTCCCTGTATTATCAACACTGTTTTCAGCACAAATCCAAACCAGAGCCCCATACTAGCTACTGTGAAGAAAATTAACTCTATCCCAGCCCAAATCAGTACATTCTCCACCCCTTATTCCATACCATTTACGTCATGCCTTCAGAGTTACACCTGTTCCAGCATGTCCTTATCCACAGCCACAGTCCCTTCAGAAGTAAACCTGCTACAATATGGTCTTACCCATGGCCATAGTCCCTCCAGGGGTGTATCTGCTCTGCCGTGGTCTTATTCATAGCCACATGCTTTGAGGTGCTCCAGCATGATTTCATGCACAGCCACTGATGCTTCAAGGTGTACCTCCTGCAGCATGAACTTATCCATAGCCACAGACGCTTCGAGGTGTACCTTCTCCAGTGTGGACTTATCCTTGGGCCACAATCCCTTCAGAGGTATACCTCCTGTGGCACGGACATAACCACAGCCACAGATGCTTTGAGATGTACCTGCCTTGGCATGGGCTTATCCATGATCACAGATGCTGTGGGGTGTCCTGCTCCCACATGGACTCATCCACAGGTCCTTTTGACTCAAGTTCACACTGGAGTTCCAGCCTGTCCAGTACAGCAGCACAGAAACGGTAGTGATGCTCTGGCCATCTGCCAGCCCAGGCACATCGCCATTGCTGTTATCAAAATGTTCCCAGGCACAGCAGAGTCAGATGATAAGCAGCACAGCACTACAGCAAGCAGCAAAAGCAAAAAGCAGCCACTAACGAGCACTAGACTCTAATATACAGTAAGGCAAGCAAGCCCCATGACAAGAACAGGAGCCTGACGATTGATAGCTAAACAGCAATAACAGCTATAAATTTGATGTAGCACATTCCAATCAAATCTGTTGTTATCTTGAACCCTTTGAGCCCCACGTTGGGCGCCAAAAAGGATTGTCGTGGTGTAACTCCAGCCAGCGACTAAGCACCACACAGCTGCTTGCTCGCTCCCCCTCAGTGGGATGGGGGAGAGAATCGGAAGGGTAAAAGTGAGAAAATTTGTGGGCTGAGATAAAGACAGTTCAATACATAAAGCAAAAGCCACACATGTAAGCAAGGCAAACCAAGGAATTCATTCACTACTTCCCATGGGCAGGCAGGTGTTCAGCCATCTCCAGGAAAGCAGGGCTCCATCACAGAAAACAGTTACTTGGGAAGACAAAACAGCATAACTCTGAACGTCCTCCCCCTTCCTTCTTCTTCCCCCAAGCTTTATATGCTGAGCATGACATCATATGGTATGGGATATCCCTTTGGTCAGTTGGGGTCAGCTGTCCCAGCTGTCTCCCCTCCCGACTTCTTGTGCACCCCCAGCCTCCTCGCTGGTGGGGTGGGGTGAGAAGCAGAAAAGGCCTTGACTCTGTGTAAGCACCGCTCAGCAACAGCTAAAACATCTCTGCATTATCAACGCTGTTTTCAGCACAAATGCAAACCAGAGCCCCATACCAGCTGCTGTGAAGAAAATTAACTCTGTCCCAGCCAGAACCAGCACCGAAGGGTAGCAACACCATACTAAGAATGAAGCAATGTTTTTGCTGCAATAGTACTATACCCCAAAAGAGATGGAAATTCTGGGGTTTGATCTTTCTCTGTGATAAGGTGTCATGATAACTATGATAAGTATGTAATTAAATATGTATACATAATTTACTTCCTATGATGCCTGGGATTCTTTGTCCTTCAGACTGTTTCTGGTAATTTTAAACAAATACTTAACATACACTCTGACAATAAAACATAAGTTGCCCTGAAAGTAGTCTCTGCAAACTGTGGTCCAATAATACTGCAATGTAGCAGCAGTTTATTTCACTTAGTGCAACTGTATTGTGCTTTCTGGAAAGACAGAGTGAACCTTTCAGAGCTAAAAAATGTAATTCACAAATTTATCACCAAAAAACTTTATTGCAAAACTCTTCCTAAAGATGTTAAAAATGATACAGGTAGAGAAAAAACCCCTTGGGTTTTAGAGCTATTGTTTAATGAAAAATAGTTTAACTTTGAACATTTTGTTCATTTATTTTCAATTTGGTCATTTTGAAAACCTACTTTATTCTCTGATTCTGCCACAGAATTTCACTGAAGATCAATTTTATTTTCTTTTTTCCGTCATCTCACACTAGCTTGTAACTTATTATCATCACTGAACAGGATTCTTCCCTTTCTAATTCTCCAAAAAAAGCATTTGACAGAACCCAAAGCAGAACTTTATTTAGCAGCTGGGAATCCCTGAAGGCTGGAATTTCTGAGCTGAGCTGATTCACTGTTGAGCAAAATAACTTAGTGCGACTGTTGCAGCAAAATTACGACTACACCGAAGTTTATCAATACTTGCCGTCGTACAATTGTACAGCTCCAATACAGGAAAATGTGTGGCACAGCTGGTTCACCTGTGTTCACTGCCTGTTACTCTCAGTGTCTGATGAATAAACTAAAACAAGGCAAAAGAATAGAAAACAGGACATCAGATGGTAAAGTACATTTCCATTTCTTCTTTGGACAAACATTGGTATGAATACTAATGAGAAAGCAGAGCACTCATGTTTCATGATAAACAAGGTTAAAAAAAAGATTTGGACTACGGCAGTACATAGCCAGTTTTATTTTCAACTCAATGTTTTTCTGGGGTCATCTATGTCATTTTAAATTTATCTTCAATCTGAATTATGCAGGCTATTTGTCATACAAAATTGATATTATCATTTAATCTCATCTCTCTATTCATTTGTAAAGTGCCTGTAAAAATGGCTCCTAAATGCAAGACTCTGAAGATCAATGATATAATAAGCAGAATAAACCATATTTCAATAAATCTCTTATTCTACAGAAAACTGCTTTTGATTTCACTGTACACTGAAAATTGAAGTCTAATTTCTGACTTCAGTACTGTAAAATGATACTTCCATATGTGTTAGGAATGTCTTTTCTTGGGTACCACAGTACAGCAACAAAACAATCTTAACCAAACAATAAAAAAAGAAATTATAAGGATAAAATAAAACCTATGTTCCATTATACGCACACACACGCACACTCTCACACACCCCAATATGCGCACGTAATAATTCACAGAATATGTAATTCACAGAAGATGGGCTAAGCAACTCGTAATTGCCTAAAAATAATATTTTTGAACTATGCATTTAGAGGAAGAATATAAACCAGAAGCAAGGCAAAATTTTATACCCAGCACTAATTTTAAAAGTAAAATATTTTTCTACATATTATTCATTTTGGAGATGACTGATTTTCTACTCAGTAGTGTATCTTCTTTCTTTTCTCTGTGTACAAATTATGAACAAACTTGTTCCTGTTTGAATTTTTGGAATCTTTTAGTAATTATGCCGTTATCAACTAAGTTTATGTTTTGGTTGTATATTGAGTGTTTACTACAAATACCGTTGGAAATATTCTCTGTTGGTATTATACTGGTTGGCCAGCTGAGGTAGACAACATTATTTCTGGGCTTGCTCTGGATGACTTCCAAGCACCAGAGAGTTCAGAACAACTATGTGAACTTTTGAGGGTAACAGCTGTGCATGCATGTGTGTATGTCCACGTGTGCATTCACGTGGTGGAAATGTTACTTTTTCATAGCCATTTTTGTGGCCGAAATGTGATTCCTATCTTACCTTTGTAAAGAGAAAGGTTATCAGAATAAGTAGTTACTGTTTAAGCAATTGTGATGTTTTAGTATCATTATAATATGATATATATGTCATTTCCTCAAATTCAAAAAATATTTAAGTGCAGATCCCAGTTTTCCTTCTCTACCTACACTGTTTGTCCAAACCATGCTATGAGAGTTCTTCCCAAAATGTATCTTCTTATCTTTTTGTTGTTGTTGTTAAATTATTGAATTTAAAAAAGAATCGAGAATGATATTCCATCTTCATAATCAGAAAGCAATTTTTTAAATTGGAAGTAAAAGTCAAATCTTCCACCCACAAACGGCTTCTTCACAACCTGGACCTTTTCCCCTGAGTTTGACAATGCTTTTGATAACGTTCTGTCATTCTCCCAGGCATGAAGACAGCAACAGTGTTTACATTTAGCAGGAAATGCACACCTGCAGAGAAGCACAGACTGTGCAAAGCAGGATTTAAGTGGGTGGTAGTCAATAGAGCTGGATAGGGTTAATCTGTATGTAACAGGAAATTATCTTTTAATGGAGACATGGAGACTACTGTAGCCTAACTTGACAGTCGTGGTGGGTTTTTTGGTAGATTACTTTTATCCCAAGTTGGAATTCTGTAAATGCATTCTCAGGGTGACTGCTCTGTCTTTTCGCACTGGAGAGCTTTCGCCCGCCCAGAAAAATACGTGCATGCAGTAGCATTCTCTTCATGTTAAGAAACCACATCTGCCAAGCAAAGCACACGATAGTGACTACATACTAGTGACAGGCACTAAACCTGTAGAACGACACGGTGAGGACAAGCAGAGGACTTAGACAATGCTCTGAAATGTCTCAAGGGCTGAAAATTATGAACTTAGTGTAGTGCAGGATTTCTACATGATTCTGGAAGATGCTTAGTACCACTTTGGAGGTATCTATAGGATCTTTGAAAGCTGATTCTTGAGGTAAGACGTGAGTTTATGAAGTCAAGTGGCTTAATCTAATTGTGCTACCTGGTGTAGCAGAACCTCAGTATGAACAAGTTACCAACATTGTGTCGTCGACCTGGCTTGGTAATAAGTGCCTCACTCCTTAATAAGATAAATGGGCAGGACAACAGGTATTTTAGAGAATCCATTAGTTTAAGCTCAAGTATTACCTTTTGCCCAAAGATTACTGGAATAGGTAAGCTACTGTCATTTTTTCTTCCAAGAAGGTCTGCAGTATCGATGAGAGTTTCCATCAGCACAGCCAGAACTCACGTAAAACTGGGAACCTAATCTGGATCACAAAAGCCCTAAAAGGCTACAGTTCATAAAGTTGCAGCTGATATTCTATCGTCTCTTCTTTTGTAGAGCTAGCAAAATTCAGCTTTTTGTGAGTCATTCCATTCAACATGAGAAAATGATGATTCAGTCAGGCATTACTCTCTTGATGAAATCCTCTTTACAAATAAAGTTTTGATTCCCTGAACACAGCAGAAATCAAACAATAAAGCAAAGTACTTTTGTTCGCTGCTCTGAGATCTTTTTAGGTAGTATGCACCTAAAAACTCTTTAGCTTCCTTTCTAGCTCAGGGCAAAGCTAGCTTTTCTTCATTGCTATATGTGTATTTCTCAGAAAGCTACACCCACTCAGTCTGTAATCTTCACATTCCTGTTTTCCAGGTTGTTTTCTTTGTGCCCAGGTGCAATTGCTGTGGCATACGTAAGCAAAAACATTATCATGATTTGATTTAGTACGTGGTACCACAAGCATGACTGAGGAGGGCAATGCACCATGTCATGAGGGCAGAAAATTACTAATTTGACTTTGCGATTTAACGAGCTCTTCCTGATTTTATGCCTTCGGGCAAGAGACTGGCCAAAAAAGCATCTTCATTCCCTAGGTAAGCTCTTCTTTGGACAGAGTTGTGTTCTTGAGGTGGAGTTACTTAGTGCTTTAACCATGTTCTTACTTATCCTGTCTTAGATGAAAGGTGGTGATTACAGCTGTCAGGCTGAGTGAGGTCTAACCTAAACATAGTAAAGATGAGCAATGATTTGGCAGCAGATAGCTCATTAACACTGAACAACATTTTCTTGTACACAAGCTGGCGCTGAGCTTCTTCCTAAAGGATTTTCTCCATCTACGTCAAGGCACTTTTCTTGCACGTCCGAACTAAGAGGCCTGAGGATCATTAGAGCACTGATATCCTTTGTTTAAATTTGGGATGTGAAATTTATTTCAGTATGACAGTTTTCACCTTTGTTTTCTCTTTATAAGTGTTTATAAATGTTATTACTCTTTCATTTTATATATTTTAACTCTTTGAACTCTAGGAAAAATGCTAACATCTTCTGTAACAATAGAATATAGTCTTAAAAAACTGTTTCTGTGGCTGCCAGATACTTCAGCTTCAATTCAGTATTTAGTCACTTACAAAAGCAATCTCCTTTGAGTACTACATGTCCTTGAACATTAGTAGTTCAAATTATAATTTGCTTTGGAGGAAACCACTCATTCTCAGTTCTCATAGCAGGTTTGATCGCTGACAAAAGTCAGAAAATAAATTTAAAAAACGAACCAGGTTAAATTAACAACAGAGGAAAAAGAGTAGTGTGTAAAAACCAGTAAAGTAAAACACGAGTTTACTATTCTCACTAAACAGACATCTTGTTTTTCAAGTGGTTATTAAAGAGTAGAAGTGTCAGGTTTACTAGAATAATATAAATCAATGAACTAAACAAATTAAAGCTTAACAGCTTGCTTATTCAGAGAGAAGTCTGTTTTTAAACACAAACCCTTAAAAAATCAGCATATCCCAAATCTAAACTAATGCCATTCACTATAACTGGGAAATGCCAAGTGTTGTATTCAAATTCTTTAAAAGGCATTTTTGCATTACTGCGTGTTCCTATAGGGTCACACTGCACGTAACACATGGCAGGGGCCTGACTCAGAACCCCGTTGTTCCCTATAACTTCTATTCTTTCATGGATCTGTTGACAAGCACTTCCTTATTGCCACAGTTCTAGGTGTCTGCTTATTCCTCTTTATTGATATCCAAATTCCCTATTCCTATTTTTCCATGCTGTCTCTCCATATAACTCACCTCTCTACAGATTTTTTTTTCTCTTTTTGGAAGGGTCTATCAAGTTGCCTCCTTATCAAAGGGCCTCTGTTCAGCACTACTTTTTCTTATCTTGTTATTACAAGTTTCCCAGATCTTCCGGTCTCATAAACTCTTTACACTATATCAAATATAACTCTCCTTGCATTTAATCTCCCATCTTGCCAGGAGCTGAAAATACCTTCAATTTCAGCATGTTTTATTGCTGAAACACAGTGTTTTCCCATTCTTACTAATACTCATAATGCTGTATGCCTCGCCTTTCCCTCTATTCTCCCTTTCTTTCTTCTTCTCTCCAATAGAGTTATTCTGTTTTGTTCTCTTGTTAAGATCCCTGCTTTCTCTCCACCTTTTCACACATGTACTTTTCTGTCCTCTGTTATTATTTTCCTGTTATGTCTGGGAAGCTATTCATGGTGTTTGCATTTGGAACTGTAATAGGAGGAGATGCTGAAATAAGACAAAGGAAAGGAAGATAATGACTAATGCCATTATCAAAGCAGTATAATATTCCGAGTTGTAGAATATTTGCATTCATCAGATTATTTGCACATATTATTTCTTAGTACAAAATAAACCAATTATATGCTCCCGCACTATGGGCATTGTGCATATAAGCAGACAGGTAAATCGACCTGTTATAGGAGATGCAGTTAAGTTACACTCAGATCGTAGAGCTGCTTTGCATGTTCTAGTTCTTACACTAAATAGCAAAAAATAAGAGATTGTGTGTTGAGCTTTTAGTATGTAATTTTCTTCTATCTCAAACTCAGGCAATATAGCTTTCCTATATAGATCACAGCAATGGGTCCTATAATGTCAGTGAAGCAAAAAACATACAGATGCCGTTAAAAGACAACCAATCTATGCAGAGCCAATAAAGTAGCAATTAGATAACTTACATCTGCATAAGCGAAAATAGGCGAGAGGAGTTAATTAGAAAATCGTATGTCTGCCTGTTTTCTTAAGGAAATTACCTTACTAGATTCTTCTTCCCTATCCCCCAGAATCCCTCTTGGAAAACACATGTGGAGGAGAAGGAAAGAGCTAAATTAACTCTTAAATACTTTTAAATTGCTAGAAACTTACCTGGCGCATAAGCATCCTTAAAATAAATCAGATCAGGCTAAATGGAGCTACTGCTCAAGGATTCTTAAACAAATGGCTCACCAGTGCTAACAAAGCCATAAAATACGTTATGCCTGCATAATCTATTCACCCCTTATACTTTGCTTTCTGACTAGGAAGACAGACAAAGAACTGCACGTCACTTTCCCG
This sequence comes from Phoenicopterus ruber ruber, assembly GCA_009819775.1. Classification (NCBI taxonomy): domain Eukaryota; kingdom Metazoa; phylum Chordata; class Aves; order Phoenicopteriformes; family Phoenicopteridae; genus Phoenicopterus; species Phoenicopterus ruber. The sequence goes on from CM020218.1 coordinate 39,630,475, forward strand.
TGTCCCTGTTCCTATTACAAAGGCCCAAACTCAGCTCAGCCATAAAATTGTTGAATGCTTTCTCCCTTTCCCTGCTCAAAAGGCAAAGGACTGCGAGTTGGACTTTGAAAATTATATGCTGTAGAGTTACCAGCATCGTTTTCTGGCCGTTTAGTAGCTCAGTGGTAGAGCCCTTCACATGTCTTTTATTTCAAACTGAATGGTCAAATGAGGATGAGCTCATGAGCTAAAGCCCACAGGATTAGAGGAGTTCTTGGCCAGAGTTTGACTATCTGACAAATTATGTCCTTCCTTTCCTTTTCCTCTTCCATTCTCCTTAACAATGAATTATTATGAATTACGTTCTGCATGGCAGAGATCATCCCTTACATAGTTTTATACAGTACTTAGCTTGGGTTTTATCTAGTACTTAGCTTTAGTTTCCCGTCCCTAGATACAGATATTTTCTTCTAAATTCTTCTAAGAAGAATTAAAACAAAGTCACATTTACATCATGTTAATAATATTTAAGCATGGCAGTTCTGGCTCCTTTCTCGCATGTCTTCTCCTGAGGAAATATTTTACATGTTTTTCTTGAAAAAAAAACCCCAACCCCCAAAATTCAGATGCACAAACGCAAATAATGGTAAAGATATTTTCAAGTACATAAGTATATGAACATTTTTGAGAAAAATATAATCTCTAAATATGAAAAGCATGTTAAAAGGAGTTTAAACATATGATACAGGAACATAATGATGTGTTTGAACAGAATTTTTTATCTGGAAAAATATGAGGAGTCATTAAATGTTCAGGTGATCATTTTTCAGAATTGTTTTCTACTCAAAGTATAGAAGCAGTTAGGGGTTAACACAGTCTGCTCAAAACTGATGACTCCTCAAGATATTTGCAATTCTGTCTCCACAACTTCATTTATTGATCAAGTTGATTTATGCCTTTACCTCTGCAATTCCTGTAAGAGCTAGAGATGTGGAAAAGTGAGGAGAGCTGTGTTTTTTACAAAGGTTTGTTAAACGTATTTTAGTTTTCCAAACCAAAATAAATGACATTTCAGATACAGTTCTAACAGTATGTGAACACCACTAGTTCACTGAGATGAAGGGAAAATAATAATTATCCCTTTTATTATATATGATTGTTCTCTTGCTTTTTATAACATTTTTCGTAGAATTTCCTCAGTTTATTTATTTGTTGTTTAACTTTCCTTAGGTTTTTTTTTCAATTTTCTTTCTTTTCTCTGTCTTTAATATTTTTATTTGCTTTCGACTCCTTCCCATTCCCTTTTGCCTTATAACTTATTTCTTTCCTCTGCCATTTGTCTGCTTATTTCTCAGAACTATTGGGTTTTCTTTGTTATTGTTCTCCTCATGAACTCCTGACAGCCAAGAAGCAATGAAAACACTATATTAAAAATATTTAAAGTGATATTCTGCCTTATATATTTTATATTTCTAACTGTGTTGCTAGGTTTTGTCTTCAGTTCTGTCCACCCCTTCATGTCTTTTATTCATGGTTTACTGAGTCATCTTCTCCTTCTTCTATGCATCCTTGAGTAATTTTAAATGATTGTCCCCTCATAGGTGTTTTCCCTGTACCTAGTATCCTCCTAAAATTCAATTTTCATGCAAGTGTCTTGATTAATTAAGGAATCTGGATGGGGGGGGAGGAGGGGGAATAATAACCTTCTTCAGTCCACTCACATGCTTAGTCTTTGACTAGAAGCTTCTGATCATGCTGCCCTGATGGGGTTGACAGTACTTTCTATAACATGTGACTTGAGAGCCCATAATCTTACCTTTAGAAAGCTAGCCACAAAAGATTATAATACTTCAAAAACTCGAGACGAGACCGTCTACACACAGCAAATTTTTATTTGGCTGCTATCTCTGGTAAAATTGCTTCTTAAAAAGTAATTTTTTTCATCAACGTTTATGGTAAAATTTACACTTAACTTTTGGCTGTGTTAGCTTTTATATATACTGAAATTTACACCCTAGATGAGTCACAGGATTCTCAGTTGAAAAACCTACAGCCCTAATTTCTACCAGATCATGTTGTTTGATGAGGCTGACAAAATTTCAGGCATATTTCAAACATCATCCTGTGTCATAAAAACTCAGTGAACTGAAAACATTTAATTTCATTTTGTCCAGGCTTAATCAGTTTCTTTACCTGGGCCTCTTCCAGACAGCAGAAATTTGCTTCTTTTAAAAGAATCGGACTTGATCATGAAAAGAAAACAAAGCCCCTTCTTCCCTTTCATTTGGTGCAAGCAGCGAAGATGAAACTCCATCTGTGTATTTTTTCCTAATGTATTCTTTTGTGTCAGGTTGCAGCGCTTCAGTGAAGAGGGAAGACCCTGTCCTCTTCAGATGGAGCCCCTAGCCTTTACAAGTCAGGTTCAGCGGTATTTCCACAGAAGCCCAGACCCTGTTCCCTGCTGCTCCTTGCTGCCTTATTATTACTTGACAGCTCCTCTCCCTTGGGGGACTGTGAATATTTTGCCAACAGCCATCCCAACCATTGTCTCCAGACAAAAGAAAGTGGGGTCCTTGCTGCATACACTATGAATTCAAATCTTTGGGATTTCTCAGGAGATAGGCACCAAAGGGGTTTGATGAAGGCTGGTTTGGGGGAAAAAAGTTACCTAAAGCTTTTTGCTACAGGTAGTGAGTGCTTCATTATCTTTTTTACCGTTAAGAGGTGAAATTTTTGGCAAGTGGGGAAGAAAAGGGAGGAGCTCTGGTTTTGTCCTGGTGCAGTGGAGCATAGGGTCTTGCCTTTCAAGTACCTTAAACATCTGTTAATGTACCCTTCCTCCTCTGAAACAAAGATTCATTTCCTTCAAGCTTACCTTACAAGTATTACTTCCTACTGGCTCCGCCACATTTTTATGTGATTTTGCAGTAGCGTCGTAGCCTAAACTGCTTAACTATTCTTACATTAATTGGCAATTTGCTGTGGTCAGAATAATACACTTAAACGCTGTGTTATGTTTGTACTGAGACAAAATACAGGAAATTTTATAGTGGCAATGAAGCAAAATCAGCAGGTGTGATTATCATGATAACTACACCCCTGGGTGCTTAGAAGCACATGGCTGCATCTGGTCCATAGTTATCTCTCCAGGGGTGAGATTATTTCATGATAACCACGCTGCCCTAATGGCCCATTGCTTAAGTAGTATTCATGACCCTTATACAGAATCCTGCCTGTATTGAGCAGACCGAATTTCTCCCCCATCCCAGCTGTCTCTGCTGTTATGTTTTTAATATAATTCTTTCTTTGTTCATTTCTATCCATTAAAGAGGTGTATTTAATATAAATGCAGAGCGCATTGTCTTTAATACCAGAATTGCAGATGAATAAAATATATGCTTTGGACTAAAAACAATCATTTATCTAGATTCTAGGTATAGCATAGCTGATTTTGTGTCACACATCTGGTGGAACCTGACCGGCATTATTTGCTGTGAAAATCTCAATTCTGGAACAAGGGACTTTTCCAGCACTCTGTGCAAAGAATAATGACTTCTACCTTGTCACTCTACTATTGCCAGAGAAGGTGTAAAGAAAGAAAGGAGAGCAGGGGCAAGAATTTCTGATCCTTTCTCACCTCATAGTCATTGACAAGCAGTGTGATTTGCAATTAGACTGGGGATACTCTAAATTGTTACGGAGGAAGAACTCCAGAATTCAGGGAACCTAGGGCTGGGCAATGCAGATATGAGTTTAATGCCACCCTTGCAGTCCCCGTCATCATCTGATTCCTTGTATAAGTCTTCAGCTGTAGAGGGGCTCTCTTCATATATTTGTGTGCCTTATGTCACCTAATTAAATCTGGCTAATAGTGTGCAACTGTAAACACTGCATAAACACTGAATGAGTAGAGGAAGAAAATAAGTACTATAGCTGAAGGAAATATTTTTTATACTTCATATAATAGATTATTTTGCCACTTCCCTTTAAAGGTTAATGTATTTTCCCGGCAGTTTAAGCTGAACACAAAGGCTTAGAAAGAGAGAAAATGACAGGAAAGTGAGTGCTACCAAGTAAAAAACAAAGGCTTTCTTCCTCTTAATGGGACTCAAGACACCACTAATCTCATCTGGTTTAGCTGATAAGGGTAGGCATGAGATGGTGAAATGGATTCAAAAGCGAAATATTTCTTTATTAGGCACATTCAACTTTCATTTGTTTTTTGGTGTTTTTTATTTCCTTCATAAAAATAAAAAGCTAAGACGATTACTTTTCACAAGGTACTAATCAGTCAATGAGTTAAATCAATATTTTATTTTTTAAATTGAGGGGATGCCACAAGATATTTCTTAATTAATTTCGTAATTCCTAAGAGCAATTAAAAGGATTATTGTGGAATGACTGTTGTAATTTAAATCAATTTTAGTACATAAAGTCATTTTACCGTCATATCCTCTCTCCCTAGCAACAGTGGATCAGAGCATGACAGGGAAGTGAAATATGCCCACTGCATCCAGACAGGGTAAGCACAAATTAGAATATTTGATTGCCTGAGTCTCACACCTCCATTCAGTCTGAACAATACTTTCAGGCTTTTCTCTTCCAGGGTTTTTATGTTTTTAAAGCTTTCTATATTTTATACGTGGGATCCAAAGGAAAAATATTTTTAAGTAAAACTTGAAATTTGTATTTTCTGTTCCTTTTCTCACGAAACATTTTACACAAAATATGTATAAATGAAAAAGCTGGGAGGAATGGAAGATCTATGATATAGATGGAAGCCACTGAAAAGAAACGTTCTGTTACATTAGGATTGTTTTTTAACATTAACGAGTAATACAAAACTTGGAAACAGGCAAGTAATGGGCTTTTAAGCAATTTACTTCTACATCTAAATTTTGGATCCACAAGTCTATTAAAAAGGTAAGCAACAGCACAACACAGTACTTTGTTTTCTCTTTTAACTTCAGGAATCCCAGCTCAGAAGTCCCTCGAGAGCTCAGTGAATAATTTAATTCTCCCTCTAAAAGGGAAAAATGTCAAAATCCACAGGCTTTTCCTCTTAGAACATCTAAACAAAATTGTCTTCCTATGCAAGTCATAGTTTTGCTTCTCAGGCAGCCACTCAAGTGCCTGTCTAACATAGTTCTGTGTCACATACTATACATGGAAAAGCAACAAGAAATTACACTCAGCCTTAACTTCAGATATTCCAGGTAACTTCTTTGTGAGCATTTTCTTTAATCACAGTTTTGCGAAATAAGGCAAAACCACTGTTTATCTCTTATAATTTTTTTCAGTTTTATTCGTAAATACCTCTTTTCCCTAACATTCTCCCATGAATTAGTGAGACATAAGGGAACAAAAAGAGACATTTAAATGAATTCATTAAGCTCCTTTATTCTCCAGCTGAATGATACCTGAGCAATTCTCAGTGATCAACAGAGAACCAGGTACTTCTGAAGAAAAAATGACTACCCATTCATGACCTGGAATGCAAATCAAAGCGTAGAATGGAATTTTTTATTCCTAATTTGTGACACAAATTGAAAGGAATTTCTCCTGCTTGACATAATAGTCTACCTATTTTGCACGTGTCATCTGCAGGAGCAAATGTTACGCTGCTTTTCTGGATTGTAGTCTATTCAGGAAAACATGTAGTCTTGTGCAGAACTGTTCCATAGAAGGTGAAATGATATGGTTTTAAAAGATTATTCAAATCCTTAAAGCTAAGCTTATTTTTAATTGTTATCTTTTACTGAGATCATGCTGCTTAGCAGTGTAAAGTATTGGGCATCAGGGTGTTCGTATGTTGCTGAACTTATCTATGAAAACATTTTTATAACTGAAAGGAAGAATTTTACTGAGGAACCTAAAGTTCCTTTGCGCTTTCTTTTGTAATCACCTAAGAAATACTACCTAATCTACACTTTTATAATACCGAAATCAGCCAGTGTTGTCACTGAGATATTTAGCCACAAATTTAATTGTACAATCTTTGTATGTGTGTCAATGGAAATTTTCTTGCTTATGACTGAGGAAATCTTTTTGTTGTAGTAAATATTCTAACCCTTGAAGGAACAGTCATATTTAGAATAAATCTGATTTTTGCATTCTCAGGCTCTTAAGTAAATTTGTTGTGGTATTTCTTTTCAAACAAGGGAAAAATATTCTTGTTTGAATGAAATCAAATGTTTTCAAAGAACAGAAAGCATTGAGTGCTGTGTATTTGTTGTACATCTCATTTGGAAGTACCAAATTAAACAACAGTGAAGAAAACGCTTACCTTTTTTCTATTACGTATGGAGTTGTTTCAGATCATAGAAAGTATAGCATAATTAGACAAGAGAAATAAGCCATGGGAAAATAAGGATGAAAACCACCATTACCAGGTCTGAAGAAATGAGCCCTACTTATAAATATCACATCGTAAAACTTGGCAAGTAGATGAAGAGGAAGCAGCTTCAATATTAATTTATCATTATTTTGAATAAAACCATTAGGATTCTCTCTTTTAACATTAGGCCATTACTGAACCTTAAATAATGCTCACTGTGATTTATATCTGTGATTAAAGTGTATAGCAATCCATTCACACAGGTTCTGTTACGTATTTTATTTCACTAAGTAAGCTATCTCATTTAAACAAAGATTTTCAATAGCTTTGTACATTCTGTAACTTAAGAAAAAGCCTATTTTATCAGTGGCAATAATACCACTGACAACAAAACACAGAGACTATAATGTCTTGCTTGAACTTTCTCTCAGCTAATTCTAACTATTAAAAAAAAAATTAATAAATTTTATGTTTTCTCTGAGCCTGTGACACATTTTAAGTATACCATGCATAGCAGTTTTCAAAGTTATTAATCCCCTGGTTAAGAACTAACTAAGCAGTAAGAAAGCCTTCTTGACATCAGAACCTCCTTCTATGAGACACGTCTTAACATATAAATATTTTTTTATTAAAAAAAATACTCAAAATTTGCAAGATTTGACTTGTGATTATAGGTGAATGCAAAGAGAGATAAAAAGATAGATGTTGCAAAAATGTTGAAGAAGAACAAACAAGAGCTAAGGCTATGATTTCAAAGCCATAAATTGTATGATAAATGAGCCTTATTTCAGTCCTCTTTGCAAAAAAAAAAAAGAGAACTTTGGAAAAAAATCTTCCTTTTTTTGAAAAGCAGTTAAATTTTTACTAGTTTAAGCTCTCTAGAGACTTCAGAATTTGATGACAAAAAGCAATCATACTAAAATGTTCCAAAAAAAGATATTGGTTACTTCAAAGGTGTCCTAAATGAGAAGGAAACACTAGACTCTGTGTACTACTTTAATTTCTGCCCAGTGTAGGCATAGCATGGAGAGTGAAACAGCATCACTGCACTTCTGATGGAGAATTGCCTTGGCACTAGCAGAGCTTACAAATAACATCTCCTTCCAAATAGCATACATGTTGTTTGTTCCTTACATAATTGAGATGACAAAATGCTTGAAATGATAGGTTATAATTTTCTGGTACTCTTACTGTGCAGTAATGAAACTATTTATGTATAATAAAGCAAGACCATTTAGGCTACCAAATAGAAAAAAGCCTTATAAGCATAAAACTCCCATATATTAACTCAGTAATTCATTTTCTGACAACGGTTAAGGAACTTCCTTTACGTATGTATTGAATAGACAATGGCCTCTACCCTCAAGAATGCCGAGAAGAAACAATGCAATTATTCTCTGTAAGACAATGTGACCAAATAACTATTAAAAAGAAAGATACTTTTAACAATCCAACTTTAGCAAAAAAATTAAGAGCCGAAAAGCTTTTATATGTAATTGAGTGTTTGGATTTATTAGAACAAACATTTCAACTCTTATTAAAACTGATGAAACTGAAAGAATCTATTAGAAAAAGAAGTGGCTGAATATTTTTTTAAGAATTTCCACCACAACAGCAAAGACTATCTACCTATCAAGTTGATGGAAGAGTATTACCCCACTGCATATAAAATAGCAGATTGGCTATTCATGAGCCAAAACGTGTAGTGGAAGAACTCATGAAGGAATGGAGCCAAACAGAAAATGACAACAGCTCATTCCAAACCCAGAAAAACATGAATGAGAGAGTCCTCCATCTTCCATGTATTTAGAGCTAAAGAATATTTTAAAAGCCTTTGGACTTGGTCCAGCTCCTTTCTCTGACCTTCTTCTCAACCCAAGATCACCCTTCCCAGCTCAGTCTCATTGCTGTAAGAAAGCAGAAGCTAAGGACAGCTCTCTCCTTCCTCCCCATGGCACCTGCCTGAATCTGCACAGCACGTTTTGAGCTCAGCGTGCTTCCACCATACGATTTCACAGAGACAAACAAAAAAAGTGGGATGGAGTTGTAAGGGGCTACTTAATAACAGTTTTCTTTCAAGGATTTTGAATGGGCTATTTAGATGATTTTGTATGTTTAAGCACTAAAAACTTCTTTACTTAGACACGGAGTCATTGAGACTACTTATTTCTGGAGAGGTTATATAAACTAAGTAAGCCAAAATAAACAGTGGAATTAAATTCACATCTCGCATTCATTTCTCACTCTCACGACAATGCCTTGAATGGTTTCTTTTGAGAACTGATTCGCTTATTTTGGATTAATAAAAGTTGGAGAAATGTTTTTATAAATGATGTAGGTAATTTACAATAACCTAGCCAAGACTGACTATTTCGTCAATGAATCTCTTTTACCCGTTTGTAAATATTTCAAATATCAGGAACAGAGTGAAAAAGTACATACAACTTATGGAAATAAGGTGTACTGGTTTTGACTGGGATAGCGTTAATTTTCTGCTTAGTAGCTTGTATGGTGCTGTGTTTTGGATTTGTAACCAAAACAGTGTTGATAACACTGGGATGTTTTAGCTGTTGCTGGGCAGTGCTTACACAGCGTCGAGGCCTTTTTTATTTCTCATGTTGCCCCACCAGTGAGCAGGCTGGGGGTGCACAAGAACAAGGAGGGGACACAGCTGCGACAGCTGACCCCAACCATCCCACGCCATATGATGTCATGCTCAGCAATAAAAGCCGCAGGGAAGAGGGAGGAAGGAGGGGAAGTTTGGAGTCATGGCATTTGTCTTCCCAAGTAACTGTTACACGTGACGGAGCCCTGCTTTCCTGGAAATGGCTAAATATCTGCCTGCCTTTGGGAAGTGGTGAATGAATTCCTTGTTTTCCTGGGCAGCTTTTGTTTTCCCTGTTAAACCATCTTTATCTCAGCCCACGAGTTTTCTCACTTTTATCCTCCTGATTCTCTCACCCATCCCACTGGGGGGAAGCAAGCGAGCGGCTGAGCCGTGCTTAGCGGCCTACCGGGGTTAACCCACAACATGAGGTGACAAAGTCTTGTCTACAGGTAAAACCACAAGCAAAACTGTGGGTTTTTTTATTTTAGACTTTAGGCAAAGGAAATTATCTCTGGTGTTATCATCTCTTCCTTACTTGTGTGTTTGAATTATCCTTGCCTTTCTCTAATAATAAAATTGTCATGATTAATAGTTATTATCATTTTGGTTTTCTTTAGTTTTGAGTCCCAGTTGAATGCAGACAACTACAGGAGGCTAAAATTGTGCTAGTCATGAAATTAAGCCTGGCATAAGCAACAAGCATTAAGAACTAAGCTGTATCTTCTATAGAAAATATCCAGACTTAATTTTAATGTTTTTAGAGCTGTAAAATGAAATATAACACTTTATAAATGATATGCTTGCTTTTAAAGTTATGCTGCATTTTTATTCTGATTTTATGTTTACCACTGAATCCTCTCAGGTCTCTGCCAGGCTGAAGATCCCATCACCAGTTTTCTTTACAGCAATGCAAGTACGATCAAGCCAAGGCTGTTCTTTTTTTGAACTCATGGATTTTTTTATTGTAAAACATGTTTTACAATCTTACAGTGACTCTCATTCCTATTCTCTTAAAAATCTACAAAAGTTTGTTCGTTTGCCTCTTAAAAAGTGAAAACAGAACCTATTCATTGTTCACCTAACAAGAGTATGACTATGTTTGTATAGAAAGGGTTAATTTCTGCAATTATTCTTCTCAAAGAGAAAATATGAGCTAAGGTCAGTAACTAACATGTTCTGTAGAATATTCCCAAATCATCACTGTTTCTTCTTTTCTCGAAGTCTGAAGGTACTGCTAGAATTAGAAAATCATTAACTAACTGAGGTAGCAGTCTTGAACTCTTGTAAGAGATTTCTTCATAATTCTGAAAAATAATTGTATCGTCCTTTTCTTTACCTTCTTTTCCATCCTCAACAGGGGACAGAAATATGTGTTTAATATGTCTGTATTTTTGAATGTCAATAGTCATTTAAAAATGACTGGTCCGCACATTTCCGGCCTATGTTGATTAAGTGGTTTTAATACTGAAGTCATTAGTTGTGGGGGCCTATAGGGGGTTTTCATCCCTCAAAATATTAGAAACAGTTTATCCATTATAAATCAGGGTATTTTGAAGCTCAGTTAATTCAACTAAGGTCTTTATGAGTCAGATTAGATGTTTGCAATGATATCTTCTGGCCTTACATTCTGTGAACCTATGACTCAAAACATATTTTAACAAAATCAAAACCAATTCCAAACACTTAAAATAAGATCTTTTCTAGATTTTGCTTGCTTTTGACAGGAAAAAGATATACAGTAAAGCTGTAAGAAAAAATCAGAAAAGTACTTTTAATTCAACCATTTTTACCATAGCTAGTCCATTTTATATGGTCTTTTAAGTCTGTTTGGTACAGGCAAGTTTGAATTTAACACACAGCTATGCACAAGATATAAAAGTAAGCTATTTTTTAAAACTGCATGCTTAGATATAGAGAACTTTGAACATAGTAACAGTGTTATAGTTTCAAGATCATTTCTTGACCTAGTAAAAAAGTTAGGTGGAAAGTGTCCTTATATTTTAAGCTCAGAGGGAGTGGATTTTCTCACTGGAAAAGCTCTGTAAGTCTTATGCTTTAACAGATTGTAAAAACATGGTAAGTCATTACCTTAAATCCCATGCCCTCATTTCATAAAGGTGTGTGAAACACTGAACATAAATGCCTCTTTGAACTTAATCACTCTTGTAAGTGGGTACACATAGTTGTAGAAGAGAAAAGGCCGGGCACATTGTTAGTACATGGAAGCCTGTGTTCTGACTGTCTGGTGGAACTAGATGAAAATTTTGCAGGCAAAGTGGGAAGGATTTGGATGGGTGAAACAAGAAGGTGAGTGAGGGCTGCATGGGGAAGAGGAGGGATTGAGATCTATAAGGTAATTTATTCACTTAGTAACTTAGAGGTAGAGTGACTTGTCTGCATTTTCAGTTGCTTGTGATATAGACAGTAGGTTGCAAAATGATATTTACTTACTGAAAACTTTTATGAGTAGCTAAAGATACTACCACATTAAGTACCTTATATTACCTGATAATGTGTTTTAAAATACAGAAAATAATAATGAATGTTCTTCACAAAATACGTGATGCAGAAGTTTGTTATCACATCTCAGCAGCCAGACACAATTCAAACCTCAGACAACATTTAACACAAACTTCCCCCAGAGTCACTGATTTCTGAACCACAGAATGATGATTTGGTAAATTTAAGAATGCAGGCTAGGGCTATTAAAGCATAAGTTCTTCCTGCAAAGTCTGCCATTAAGTTCAGCAAAGGCCAGCAAAGTTCTTCATGGCCAGCTTTCTACTGTATGAATGTATAGTACTTAACACCTTTGAACACTAGGAGAAAAATCAACATGAAGAATATAAAGAGCACAGAACATACAGAATAAATGAAGTAGTAATAGTAATTATTATTCACTCAGGTACCTAGGTTCTGCATAGTTTTCAAAACATGTCTGTTAATATATGAAGTATATCATATATCTCTTTCATAATGTGCATGTTATGAGATAGGATGTAGGTCTTTGTTTTCCATCTCCCTAAAATCTTAATATCCTCAAGCCAATTTATAGTTTTCCCTAATGGAAGGCACTGAGTGCAAAATCCTGAATTTTGCAATTAATCAGAGAAAGGTAAGGCATAGAACTCACTCTTGCTCTCTGAAAGGTGGCATTGCCTTGTGAACTGTATATTCCACAAAAGGATTGTTGTAACTGATCCAAATTGCAGACACTTCACTGTATACAATCATAAACTCCTTCTAATTGTATTACTAGTCTTCTGAACATGGCTTGGTATTTATGCATTGTCTCCTGACATCTATGAGGTTAATTGATACACATTTTCCTTAACACAATTTTCTTATTGATAAAAATGCCACACTTCAAATCAGGATAGGAATAAAATGTTTTTGGCAGTTTTCCAGAGTTTTTCAACTACAGTCTTATTCCTTGTGAAAAAGTTATCGGATATTTGTAAAATTACATTAACAATAAAAGTAGCATTTTTGCAAGGTCATACTGTATGAAATTCTGTATAGATGGTAGCTCTCTTCAAATGCATTTGATGCAGCCAGCGTTGCTGAATTGAATAGAAGAGCTGTCTGGAGAAAAGCATTCCAGAAGACAGTTTTTGTAAGTGGTTGTTGCAAAATTAACATAATCCTACTGCAAATTTTAAACTGCTAAATCCGTACTTATAGTTTTGGCAGTAGTTTGTGAGTTGTGTTCACCACCGGGACAAGTTACACACATTTCTGTTATAGTCTGCTTCCTGTAGCTATCAGTGTCCTACAGGGTATGTACTTTAAAGTGTTTTGTTTAAATCACTAGACTTCAGAGGAAGGAGGATCTGAATTGCTCTTTTTTTCCAGCTTTATGGCTGAGGAAGACGTAGGTTAAAGCTGCTTTATTCTTGTTACTTTAATTTACTAATATTTATCAGAACATCGTAAGTTTCAAAAGAAACTGACTTGGTTGCCTCACTCTGTCTTCTGTGGACATAAAGGTTTAAGATCCAACAAGTTTTTCATTCCTTTAAGTCCTTTTTCATGAAACTATAGAAGAGAACTAGCTTATCTAAACACCACAGAACCTTGGGGCCAAAAAAGAAGATTTGGTGCAAATTCATCTCTAAAAAATAAATGGGATGATGTAATTCTTCTTTAGTATGGACAATGGAAACTAGTGGAAATTTTTCTCCTTGGAGCTTCCCAAATCTCTTAGAGATACCAGTAAAGGCTTGGTATATTGAGGAATTTCCTCTGTGTCTTTGGTGTCAGATATAAGGGGTTTGGCACCTCTTTTGAAACTGTGACTACTTCCTTTGGCAATTTGTCATTGCCCACCTTGCTCCATCTGTTCTTGAGATATATAAATTATGTTTGCTGTTAGAAAGCAATATTTCTTTTGTCTGATTGTTTTGAAGAATATCAAAACAATGATTTAGGCAAGTAGAGATTAACAGGTTCAGTTTATAGTCCCAGTTTTGAAGGCACAATCCTCAACATAATCAAAACTGGACATTTCAGAACTTTTTGATCTGAAAGATTAGCCTGTTTATTCCGTACGAGTTTTGAAACAGTTGACTACTAGGAATTACTGAACTATCTACTTGACATAGCTGGACAGACACATTGCAGTAGTTTTGTCTTCCAAATGGATTTAAACAGTAGCATAGACAGGAGTTCGTTTTTCCACACAATACTCCCTTTCTGAGACTCCTGAATGTTCATAAAGGTATAGAATTCTGTATTCTTTGCAAAGCAGATCACCATCAGTACATACCAATGCCCCTCAGCTTAAGTCTGGTAACTACGTCAAGGTCGTCATCTTTCAAGTCAGTTAAACCAGCCAGTGTGCATGCATTTTCTGATTTAAATAAGATTTTATCACTGATTTCCATCATCTGTGGGGGAGATGGCAAAGTTTATTCACATGATCTGAATACATTTAACCACTATTGCTTTGATGATAACTTAGCTATTCCTGCATTTGACTGAGATCTTAGTTATTTTGGATGTTTCTTTTTTGGTAACTGTGGATTTTTTTGATGTCTTAATGAATGGCAATTTCAATTCCACTGAGAACAGCAGCAACTCTTTAGAACATACAATTAAATATTTGCTTTGTGCCTATGAGTATTTTTGTCATCATTTCTATTGTGAAAGCTGAAAGATTGACCTTTGAGTGCTGGAGTGCCATTTCATCAACAGTGAGATTAAGACCTAATTGCGTACAGTAGATGCAAAAATTCCTCTATCAAGAAAATGAACATTGAGTCATTACAGAGAAACTGAAATTCTAAGAAATAAATCAATTCTTTCTTCTGTACCTGTGTTAGGTACATCTGTTAGGCAAGCAAGAAGCAAGGCCGGGCTTTCTAGGTAGACGACTACTTCTACTTGGTAACTGAAATCTTTGAAGAGTACTTCAAAATGAATTCCGCAGATTGGTAGGCAGCAAAAGTCTTCTTTCCCATGTGTTGTACCTCCTCATGAGAAGAGGATCAAAAATTTCCCATAATAAAGGCTTTAAATGGGTTTTTGAATGACCTGCACCTGAATAGCTGTGGAAAGCTTGAAAACCAGGAAATCAACCAGCATAGAAACTAGAGCATCATAGTTACGATTCTAAGTCTCTTTCCTTTTTAACCCAATATCTCGTCACTTTTTGCAAGTGTTGAAAGAAACAAACAATCCAATAACAAGATTCACTTACAGTCATGTACATGTCTACTTAGCAAAGAGTGACAACCATCTCCATTTCAAAATGGATACGATATTACAGCTCATTCAGATGAATCAGAAGTGCATAAAAGCATAGGGATTGAAATTGGTGGTCAATACTGAAGAAAGACAAAATGGCTTAAGAGGACTGAGGAGAACAGAAGGTGATGAAATGTGTATGCTCAACTTTAAAAAGAGCAGAAAGTACACAAGTTTTGTATATGTGCTTAGTTTTACACTGATCATGTTGTTTATTGTGTTCATTTCCACACTTCTCATCTTTGCCACTTGAGATTGCAAGGTCTTTGGGACAAAAAAAGTTCTCCTGTGTGTTTAGAGAGCATCTAATGCTTCCTGATACTACCAAATTCTATTTAATAAATATATTTATTTAATGTATTTTTGGTTTCATTTGCAATATGTTTGCCAGAAGCAGAGGTCAATATATTTATAGCCAGTAATTGGGCAGGAGGTCAAAAACATTATCTAATGTAACTTTTTTCAACTTTAATTAAATTCCATTTGCATGCACTGCAGGAATAGCTACAAAATTAAGTTAAATAGCTCTGTATTTTAATGTTTATTAGTAGAAGGTCATGATGACAACAGCCCCCTTTTGCAAGATTAGCAATTTTAGTCCAGAAACCAGTTCATATATGCTTTTTATCAGTTTCAATTCTTACATGTCCAAAGTTTTCATTTTTATCGAAGCATTATAGCGGCTGTTGATAAGAAAATTAGCCAACTGCCTCTTGCTCTTCCTTCATGAGCTTATACAATTCTTTATCATCATAAGCAGATACAATGACACACTGTAGGTCAAGAATAAGAAAATTTAATTGTAACCCTCTATCATATTTCTTATTAGACAAGCAGATTAAGAAACCAGACCTCAAGATTTTCTCCAATGTCTATCATTGTGACAAATTACTGCTGAAAAAAGTCAAGACAGATGCAATGCAAGGGCCAAATCCAGCTTTGTTACAGTTAACTGTAAATTTCTTATGATTTCAGAGTAGAAAGTATGGCTTTACCAGCAGTACCGTATGTCTTCTAAAATTAATAATATATATATTTCATATTCTAATTTCTAATTGCTCTACAATGCAAGTGGGTTTTTTCCTCTTGTAGGGTTGTCTAGAAACATTGAGTGTGCTCTTCCCTGGCAACAGAATTTACAGTATTAGTGACAACAGAATTTATAGTATTAGTATGCTTGGAAATTTTACATTGTAATTTTTTCATAGGAAATAAGCCTTGAAAGACCCTTGAGAAGTCGTCTAATCCATTCACTGCCCCAGGGCAGGGAAACCATTCCTTAACAGGTGTTTTTGAAAATCCCCAGTTATGGAGAGTCTACAATCTTCTCACTTAAACTAGTGCTTAGCTATACTTATTGCTGGCAAGTCTTTTTTTCTGATGTCTAATACTATACCTTCCTTGATTCACTTTTACCTATTACTCCTTGCCTATTATTCCTATGACAGTGAGTTTACACCTTTCTCATTTTCAGCAGTCTGATCTTGGTACCCTCAGTATTCTCTTCCCCAGACCAATCAGTTCCAAATACTCCTGTCTTTCTAGATCACCTATCATTATTATCATTCTGCACTGATCTCTCACCAGTTATTCTGTTTTATCTTTCCTGAAAGAATAACGCCTACAGTGGAATACAAAACTCTAGTAGATGCTTTATCAGCACTGAGCAGACTAGAGGACACACTTTACGTGTCTTTCATGCAATTCCAAGCAGTCCTTTTCTGCAACAGTGCTTTGCTGAGCCGTGCCATAAGGCTTGCTCTGGTCTTTACATTCAGACTTATTTTCTTCTGAGTCCTCTTAGCTTAACCATCCACACTGTACTCATACGGGGTGACTCTCAGGATCTCTTTTGCTGTAAACCATCCAAACCTTTCTCCGTTTAACTCTGCAGTTACAGGGGACTCTCCCTGTAATGTTCATGCATAGGTCTGCATGGTCTTGCTGCTTCCGTACTCCCGAGTGTCCAACACTATACCAGCAGGCCTTACTTATCATGAAATCTAGTAGGGAGCTACTAGATTAAGTTTCATGATAAGATACAGTCTAATAAAAACGATGGGGCAGAGAACTGCTGACTGGAGTATATAATTGCTCTAGAAAGGCCTACGGACCGAGAAACTGACAACATTCAAATGCCTTGTAAGATGTACCAGACTAAATCCATTTCAAGTGTTATTCAGTGTTATCCTCCAGACTGTTCAAGAAGGGACTAGGCACAGATTGTGACCGTGAATCAGTTGCCCAGGCATGAAGAAATCACTTTGGAGTGAGAACAAAGATGTTACAGATCGCTAGACACTTTCTACTCACGTTGCTTAAAAAAACCCCGTAGCTGACCTCATCTAGTGCTGGCGATAGCCTGTACAAGCTGCAGTCAGTGCCTTCCAGAAGTCCTTACTACCAGCACTACGACTGCATGATTCCGTGAATCTATAAAGGCTCAGCATAAGCCCAAGTCTTACCTGCAGAACTGCTGCTTGGCCAGTCGTCCCTCAGCATATCTTTCTGCAGCTGTTTACTTCTCACTGCAGCACTTTGAACTTGTCCCTCTTGATAGGCATCTTATTTATTTCAGACAGGCATCCTAATTTGTCACAACCATTTTGCATTCTAACCTTGCCCTTCAGAAGGGTATCCTTCCCAGCCTGCCAACACGTGCAGACTTACCAAGGTGTACTGCACACTCCATCACTCAAGTAATTAAATATCAAGTAGTGCCAAAACAAGAAAAAGCCTTGCAATAAACCCTCCAATTTGACAAAATCCCCTTTTGAGGGAACATTTTTTTAAGTACACCTTCAATAGTGTATTCTGCCTAATTGTATCTTTTCTTTGCATTACTCTTATAGATATGTCTATGCAGGTAAAGAAAAGACAGGTAGGGACAAATTCCTAGCAAAATGTAATGGATTGACTTGTGTCCACACTGTTTGGGTGTGCATCCTTCTACAATAGTAAAGAAATATCCTTCCAGATGACCTTCACCTAGCTTGCTATGCTCTGTGAGGCCGAACCATCGACAAACCAGTCACTTTGGACTCTAGGCTGTCTCAAGTGACTTCTGGGCACTGAAGTTCAAGTATGTGATTCACCTTATTCACTATCTAACTGACAGTTTTGTCTCTGTTCTCAAGCCTGAACTTCTTCAGGTATTTAACTGCGGACATAATGACACACTAGAGATCTGTGATATATAGGTATGTGATAAAAGCTCATCTGTATATGCACAAAGGGGCAGAGAGACCACAGCAGGAGGGGAGCCCAAATAACACCTTGCCTTGGCTCCTCTGAAGCCCATCACAGGAGCCATCAGCCCATCAAAGACCCATCTCCACACTCAGAGGAGCAGAGGGGCATAGGGACACAACTTGAGGATTCAGAGGAAGGGATGTCCTGTCCAGGTCCCTCCCGTGGCTGTCCCAGGAAAGCCTCAGTCCGAAAGTCCACTTGTGAAACACATCAAAGTGAGTCAATGCTGGAGGAGCACCTTTTGGACTGAGGGGGATCACTGTCTATGGGGGTGGGACACATTATGGGATTCAGGGGAATTTTTGAATTGCACAGGAATTATTAAGGGATGTTTAGAGGAGGAGCCAAAGGTGGGACAGGGAAGGATCTAGGTGATTTGGAGAGGGACAAGAGTGGGAAAATAGAGGAATAAGAGAATGAAAGGGGCTGGTGGTGAGTAAATAGGTTGGCACGCTTGTCCGTCTGTGCTGTGTGCCTGACCAATGCAGTCTGTTCTGTGTTGTTAAATTCCTTTCTAACTCTTTCCTTGGATGAGGAAGACTATGTGATGTGTCTAGATGTATGTGTATGGGGAGCTGAGTGCCAGCAACTGGAGTGGCACCTTGGGTCGCAGGGGCCCGTGGTGCCAGCGCCTGGAGTGAGTGCAGGTCTGAATGCCAGCAGCTGGATTGGGACCTGGGTGGCAGTGAGCGGGGAGATCCAAGTGAGTGACAGCAAGTGCCAGGCAGGGGCAGGCAGGGCCCGGGACCAGAGCCCTGTGCCTGTGGTGCAGCATCGGAAGCAGGTGTGGGTGTGAGTGAGTGTGTGGATGCCAGACAGGATCGAGCTGGGTGAGATGGCAAGGAGGTAAAGTGGCCTCAGAGTCAGGGTGGCAGGAGGGTCTACAGGCAATACCATGGGAGGAGCTGGCTATTGAGGGCACCAGGGGAGTCCAGCTGGGCTCTGGCAGTCTCTAGGTATGACACCCACTGGCATGTCTCTGTGTGTGTATGTGTGTAAAAGCAAGAGCACAGAGGGCTTAGTTCCCCTGGGGAACCAGGGGAGTCCCGGCCAGCTCCCTGTGCACGTGTGCATTTGTGTGTGCGTGTAACGGGAGCGGGGCTGTGGCCCCAGGGGCTCGGATGTCCATGTGCCGGCAACTGGGGAGACTGTGGTCCAGGGGCAGCTGCTGGGTAGACTGAGCATCTGAGTTTTACTTATGTGTGTACCTATATATATAACCACTAACAGACCTCTGTCCTCCTCAGCTAGAGGGGGGAGTAGGATGAGGCCGCTGGTGCTGTCTGTGTTCATGTGAGTGCTGTGTGTGTCTGTCTGTGATCAGTGGCCAGCTATGTATATCTGTGGTACACACACGCGCTCCGTGTGCGTGTGCCTGACGGGGACACATCTTCAGCCTCGCTGCTGGCTGAACCTGGGGCATGGAGCTGCAGCAGCATTGCCTTTCGCGGGCTGTCGGATCTTGCCTGACACTTTACCCTAGAAATAGGTACCTGAGGACTTTTGCAATGCAGAAACATGCCCAGAAGTGGCTGAACTCGCCCTGCATCTAAATAAAGTTTCTAATTTACACATACCCTGACTGAATTGTGCTATTAGAAACAACAACAAAAAAAGGAAAACTAACACTCCAGCTATTCACGCTAAAAAAGTTATTGAAACGAGATCAAAGTCCCCTGCTATTTCATAATGCAGATGGCACCACTTATTTATATGACATCGCATTAGATATTTTAAATAGAACTATGGCCTCTCTAGACCTTTCTTTCTTCTTTGTGTAAATTAACATACCACAACATCCAATAATCAGGATCATAAGAAAAACCAGGGCTAAAGTAATTGTGTTCAAGAATCGGTTACTGTTTATCTAACCCTTCACTCCCCGACTTTGTCGATTCACATAGGATATATATCTGAGAAAATGTACTGTTTCATCTGTTACAGCTAAATCCTGGCAATATTATTCAATTACCTATTTCAGGACTATTTTTTCCATGATACAGTTACTTCTTTTCCAAACATATCTTGGATGTGTTTGCACAGCTCTCGTTGTCTGTGCTGTCTGAAGAAAGCTGACACTCATCTGCACTTCAACTGTTTTGTTCTTCGTTTTAATTGGGATATTGTTACTGCTTTTTTTCTTTCCTCTTTCTTTTTTCTCACTGTTGTTCTGGCTGACATATTACTTGATTATTTTTTTTAAATCTGGCAGATGTCTTCATCATCACCACCCAATCAGAGGGCAGTCGATGAGGATGTACGGAGACTAGACACTAAAGAGCATGAATTATGTTTGAACTATCAAACGCTTTCCTTAGCACTTACAGGATATCTCTTCGGGGCTATATGACTGCAGATACTAAAGCCTCATACACAGACAGAATAGAGCTCTAAAGATTTTAGGTATTTATGTGAGATTCTAAAGCCACTGAGTTCATACCTAATGTTTAAAAACAGGCTTTGAATATACAGGACATTATATAGCGTCTTTTCTTTCACCTAGAATTACTGTGTTTTCTAACGTCTCCAACATTTAACATCATCTACTGTAACACCCTCAGCAATTTTTAGAATTTTTTCCTTCTAAGAACATTTGTCTAATACCTTTTTTTTCCTGCTTTGAATGAACCTGTCTCTTCACAGAGTTTCAGATCAATTTTGGACTTTATGATTCTCATCAATAAAATGAGCCTTATGAAAAAGTCTTCCAACCTGTTCCTTGTAGCAAATAAAAATTCCAAAGGTGTTCAGCACTCTGCCAGAGCCAGCAGTGAAGCTAGCATCTTAAACCACACCAAACTGGGGAAGATATGCACTCTTGGTGGGGTCTCCTGATTCTTCTAATTTTATGCTGTGCGTCACACTGCTTGTTATACAATGTGGTAAATGGCATAAAAATCTTTAAACCATATTATATAGGGAAAAAAGAACCTTTAAATCAACTATCCAGTCTAAGAACTGTGGTTTTGCAGACACAAGCATGCTGTAGATGTACAGTGTTACTTCTCACTGCAGAAGCTGTATTTGAAGACAATGTAATTACTACATATATAAAGAACTGGAAAAGCATAAAAATAAAAGAAAAATGTACTTATCCCATGCCATGACAAGCTTACTGAGGCTTTAAATGAATATATATATTTATAAAATTGCCTTTGACAATTCACAAGATCTGATTATGTGGCAGGATGCTCTGACAAAGGATTTGATTATATGGTGCGCTGAGCTGTGGCTAGTAAATAATAACCTTCGTCGTTCATGCTTCTACTTGTTATTGTTAGAAAAGTGGCACAATATTGAAAATTAGTAAGTGCCATAAGCAAATCAATTATTGATGTAGGACAGCACATACCATTTGGAAAAGGTAAAGAGGATAAGCCATTTTACTTCTGCTACATCAAGGAATTTTATAAGTGCTTGCAAGTGAAATGTCGATCCTTATGCATGAACCATAATTGGGCCAAAGTGAATAACCCAGGAAAAGTTGTTGTATTATTTATTTGAAAGATATTGTGAATTTGTATGGTTGGTAGTTTCTTAGTGAGTGTTATCTGACCAGTTCTAGTCAGAAACGAGAATGTGCTTGGTGATAGTTACAATGTTCAAAGCGGTTTAAATTCAAGTTTACTTAAAACTTTTCATGTTTCTAAAAATTAATTTCCAAATCTGTATCTTCTTTCAAATTCATACTACATTAAAAGAAAACAAAAAAACAAAAAAAAAAAAAGAAAAAGACCTTCTTACCACTTTCCTAAACAGCAAAGTCTAAATGATAATGTCTGTAAGAACGACATAGTCAGTGCCAGTGCCCTTACTGTCCCTTTCCCCCCTGCTCCCGGCCCATGGCCCAGGACCACATTTCAGCTCAGCCCAAGGCCCTCAGTCCCTCACCGCGGACTCACCCGACGAGGGGACAAGGGCTGCCCAGGGACCTGTAAGATGTGAATAGATATTAAATAAACTCACAACATAATACTATGATCTTCTGCTTTAACAGGTACACAGGTACGATCCTCGCAGAATGGTTGGGGTATGGAGTCTGAAAAATCTGTTGTCTTTAGTAGACCAAAATCCTCAAACAATACAGAAAAGACGCTAGATAAATGGAAACCTTCTTCCATAGTGTCTCAGTATGCTTTGCTTCATATTTGCCAGCACTTACTCACTAGAAACTCATTGTAGTATTCTATTTATACTATAGAATATAGCAAAGACACCAGTCAGGTGTTAGCACACATACTACTAGATGACATAAAGACACAAAATTTTTTTTTCTTCAAAATAATTTTCCTTCTGTTGTTTCCTCCAGAGAATTTTTCTTTTCTATAAAAAAAATAACAAATGAAATGCCTAGATATTTAGGTTTTGTTGCCAAATTGTACAAAAAATGGCTAAAATTCTAAAGGAAAAAGTGTGTTTAAACTGTATTTAAGTCTTTTCATTCTGGACATTCTGAAATTTTTCAGCCAACATAGTGCTGATTTTAACCTTGCTCTGTTTTTTTTTACTCTACATTGCATAACAATAGATTTGAAATTCTTTGCACAATGACCTGTCATGTCTTATCACTTATCTTGTCATACTGAATAATTAATAAAAAGATATTACCCTTATAGAATCATAGAACAGCCCAGGTTGGAAGGGACCTTGAAAGATCATCTGGTCCACCCTCTTGTGGGAAGGGGAGCCTAGATGACATTATATAGCACCCTGTCCATTCACATCTTTTATGGCTGAAATGTTTAGAAATACAATTTTTAGTGCTTAAAGGCCCAATTCTTGCCTTATGCATATAGGTACAGTGTAGACTGATGATAACAGCATATAGTTCTACTTTTGTTATTACTGGTACTTTGACAAAAAGTCAGAATATTCAATTTCCTGTTTCAAAGTGTCAAATTGTACCTTACAAGAGAAACAGAAAACACTTGAATCTATAAATAAATTAACACAAACTGAGTAGAAATTAACAGCCTGTGTAAAACACATTAAAACAAAATTAAATACATTTTTTTCTTAGGCTGATATATAACACATCAGCATTTAGTAGTCTATAAATTGGCAACATCCTAAAAAATACAGTTTAACATAATTTAACACCAGAAACTATTGTGAAATATTATTGATAATCAACACTCATAGAATAAAATAGCTAATTTACAAACTTTGGTGTGAAAGCAATAGTATTATTTCTCCAAATATTTCTGTCTCACTGAAGAGTTCCTGAAAATGTAATTTTAAATTAAATTGAAAATAAAAATGGTACAGCAAGGAAATCTAAAATAGAGCATTAATTGGAAATTATGTTCTTTAATAAGTTAATAGAGAAGAAAAACTGTGAAACTCCAACAATCATACAGCTCATCACCCAACTGTGAAGTACTGCAATACTGCCTTTTAAAATTGGAAAGAGTTTCAAAATGTATTGAAGAGCAAGAGTCAGAAGAATCTAGATAATTGAAATAGAAATAGTTGAAATTTCTCAGGTAAAAATTCGTTCCAAAGTATACAGGTTACCATGATCTTAAACAGAATCACCCAAAATTATACATGAAGGATTTTTTTTTTAAACAGGGAATGAGATGGAAAGTATTTTAGATAAAGTTAGCCAAACAAGTACGGCTTCATTTTCAAGTTTTTAAAGAACACATTTTAAAAACAGTGGAAGTAAGAAAACGTATATAAATGATATAAATGTAAAAAAAAAAAAAAAAGGCAAAAATGTATAAAAATGATATAAAAAATATATTTTAAATCATAACTTAAAGTATTTTTAAGAATTATATATTTTTTTATTTTTATTCTTGCTACTTTTTCAGTCTAAAAGCATGGCATAACTGACAAAAAGTCATTAAATATTTTGGTTGATGCATTTATATTTTGAAGAAAATAAAATCAGTCTAAGAGGTTAGCTAGATCCGTCAAAGGCTTTTTAAATGTATCTGATGTCTATTCCCTGTCTAATCGACAAGTTTGATTACTTCTTCATTTTCCAGAGAGATTACAGCAGCCTTTTGCAGCACTACCTAATTTTAGGGTTACATTTACAAAGATACCATGCAAAGAAAATACTTCATATAGCAGTTGTATTAAAACAAATGTAATATTTTGTGAGGTATTTCCATTTATGGACTGAAGTCCAAGTTCACATCTCTGTAAGACACTAATACAGCATGATTTATGAGTAAAAAAGATAAGATTATTTCAACCGATTTATTGGATTTAAAATTAAGAATGCATGACCTACAACGTACTCTCAACCAAGACAAGAATAAGTATGTCACAGATTGGTTTTACCTAGTGTAGAAAGATTTGTGGATTACTCCACAGAGAAAAGATTAGAAACGACCCAAGCAACAGAGATATGAATAATCCTTAAGAACACTGCAAAGATTTTAGTGAAAGATATAGGCCATTGGAAATGGTACAAGCATCAACAGAGCGGAGACTGCCACACGAGCACCTCCAGGTGTTCTTCAAAAACCTTCTGAGTTCATTACCATGTACGGGGTAGGTACAGCACGAAAGGGAATTCTTAAGCCTGCCAGCTAAGCGTTTGTACAACTGAAGTGCTTATTTTCTCTTAGAGTGAAACCATCAAGAAATCATTTATTAGACTAGAAGAAAAATGCACATTTTAAAGTGATTTTTTTCATAGTCTTGGCAATTTCTCCATTTACTCTAACTGATATCTCTCCCCCTACATTCCCATACTCTCTATGCTAAAGACTATTCGGCATACAGATGTAGGAGTATTGCAGGAAAGGTAGAGCAGAGGATTTTTCAATGGTTTCATGGTACTATTGGGAACTAATTTACTTTAAAAAAGATAGGTGAGAGAAAGAGATACACGGACTATGAGCTGCATTGAATAGGTGGATTCTACTCTCTTCAAAGCCAAATCCCTCAAATAAAGCAAGTATTTTGATATTCCTGCTTTGTCTCTAATTTCAAGGGGACTTCCAACACCATAAACTATATGGAAGCTTGGAGAATTTAAAAAATAACGGACAGTAGAACATGTCAGAGAAAGGAAAAAGTGAAAAACAGTTGAAAGAAGAAGAGGAAAGACTAAAAATTCAGGAAAGAGCAGAATGTTATTGTCCGGAAAGAAAGACAATTGAGGAGACAAATTAAATTATGTAAGATAAGAGGAAACAAGAAAAATTAAAACAAATCAAGCAAGAGAAACATTAAGTCAATGATAAGCTTGGTTACCTAGCCAAGAAGTCAGAAGTAGAAAAATACTAAATAATAAGTATTCAGTGAGAACATGAAAGTTGGAGAGATTAATTTAACATACAAAAAACCAACGATGGCTAATTATTATGATGTATGTGTTCACAGCTCCATGTGGCCATGAGAAAGATCTGTATAATTTTACATAGTGACTTGAGCCATCTTTCAAGAAGCCAGGTAAGAATTTCTTTGGAGGCTTTAAATTCAATGTGAGTGAAACACCCCAACCCTCAGTTCACTGCTGTGTGCAATTGAACATAGTTAAATCATAGAATCATAGAATAGTTTGGGTTGGAAGGGATCTTTAAATAGCCGCATTAAAAAAAAAAAAAAAACAAAACTCCACACACTTTCCTGTTTCATAATGCAATAATGTCTATCTAGTAAGACAGACATATAAAACTTCTGTGTTCTGAGTTTTACGTGCTCTCACCTCTTACACTCTCTACATAATCTCTATGTTTCGTTGCAGAAGTGGTGCTGTGACTGCATCCATGATAAGATTGTATCCATAACTTACAAAACTACAGTAACACTATTACTTCACGCACAAAAATGGTTCCAGAAAGTTTTTACCTCTCAGACTTTGAGAATCAGCTGCAAAATCCATGCCTGTTACTACTTTACGAAATCTCCTTGTAGGTTTATGCATGTTTAAATAAAGGCTGGTTCTAATCTGAAAATGCGAGCCTACTTATCTTTTGCATGCTTACACATCCTGGTAGCAGATGTTGGGGAAGCACTTGAAAGGAAGAAAAAGCTTTCCATTTTTAACAGAGTGAATTTCAGAACAAAGCAAGCAACACATGGACTTTTAATGATAATGTTTGCCTACAGTAAACAGCACACTTGGTAAGTCCTGGTTTTATTTGGGCTGCATATATATATAATTTCTAAAGTACATTTTACAAAATGAAGAAAATTCCGGCAAAGTACACTTGTGAATGAGTAAACAGTGTAAGGGATTAGGGAACAGACAATCCTGCAATGCAACCCAGTAATGAGCCATATAGCTGGGTTCAGAAGAATTTTAATTTAGTGTGGTGAGCTTCTCCCTTGTTTTCACTGTAAAAAAAAAGAGGTTTTTTTCTTTTTTTTTCTTTTTTTTTTTTTTTAACTTTGGAAAGTAGGATTTGAGCTCTAAAGCCAAAGCATGCAGGGATTTTCAATATAGTGATTTAGCCATAATTCTCCCTGTATTCAGCTTAGTAGAGAAGCTCTGGAATACCAAATATTCCCAGAACCTGAAGTACAGCAAAGTGATGACAAAATATATATGTGTAAAAATAAAAGAATTAAAAAAAAGAATGCAAAAAATGTAGTGATAGACAATATAACCCAAACTTTTGACAGCATTTGCTAGACCCTAATCTAAAAGGAAGGTGGAGAAATAAGCATAATTCATCTATTCAGATGCAAACATTGTTTAACCCTACTTTAATGGACCTATGCAACCAAAAGGAAACCAGGAAATTCTCTGAAACAGCTGGTAATGTGATCCTGGCAGAGAATGTTCCAAATAGAACAAGTAACGAGAATGAGAAAACCTTCCACTTCAGAATAACCCGGTGTTCAAGCGATTGTCCTTCAATGTGAGACCCTGACACTAGTCTAAAACAATTTGAATTAGAATGTATTATAAAATATAGTGGCGAGACTACTCTGGAGTAGTTGTGTCCTTGTAACAAGAACTACCTTAACCAAAGAAGCTTTTTCTCATTTTTACTATTCAGATGGTTCACATTTCAAGGTAAGGATGTCAAAATTTAGATGGAAGAACTAAGAATGCTCATCACAGCAAAAGACCTCCGTTTGAAGTCAGCTGTTAGTACACCATTTAGTTTTACTCCAATTTTCAGTAATTTAGTGCTTGAAATATAAATGTAGGAAGCATTGTGTAAATTTTTAAATCTTGGCAAAATTATCCCTTCTCTTAAAAAAAAAAAATCTAAAATACTTACATTCAAAGCAATAAAATATTATTCTTACTGGTCTGGATACTTTCTGAGAAACTGCTTTCACCAAACTAACCCCAAAAGCTGGTTTTGAGGACAATTTGCAGTTTACTGTCCACCGATGCCCTTATAAAGCTGACCCTGAGATGTTGCTGTCTTTGTAAGTATTCCAGGAACGGAGATGAATTGCATTCATGCTTTTCCTTCTCTGCGTACTCCATTGATACTTCATAGATATGCTTTACGTACTAGAAACTGCTATGATTTTGTTGATTATGACAAATTATACCTTGATGACTCTGTACATAGACAGTAATCTTCATAAGACAAGCAATCGGCTTTATTGTAGTAGGAGGGCCAGAAGTCCAGCCCAGGCTGATCTCCACTTGGATGAGTACCCTTCAGCAAGCTTTTTCTCATAGCTCTGAGCATTTCTTTAGTAAGTCTGGCTATTTTCGTTCTAACAAGGCCAGATGTGAAGAAAAGAGCTTCTTACTGGTACTGTGGGCAAAGTATTAACTCGGAGAGAAAAAATATCTCCTTTTAGGGGTGCTTTCCTTAGGAACTATAACCTTTCTAAGTAAAACTTTAATACATTTTGGTATCTCATATTGAAATTGATGTTATAATCTGTCCACATCCTGCAGAAGCTACCAAAACAGATATATGGTATTTGTGTGTGGACTACCTTGTGCTTAAAGCAGTTTATATTGCATCTTTTACCAGCTGCAGTATAATCAGAGTTACCTTAGATTTTCTACTTCTCTCTGAATGGGGTACAACTCACTAACATTTTCACCAGTGATGGCTGATAGTGCATTTTTCTGGCAGCAACAATGCAATAAAATGCTTGTAAGATAACGACCACAGACCGTTATGGAAGACACTTAGATAGTCTTCTGGTTTTTATTCATAATTTTTATCGGACTATGAGAAGACCGCTCTGTAGAACATGCTATTCAGCAGGTGATGCAATTTGACACAGAGAAGACACTCCAGACTTGTGTAATCCACAGTCACGTCTAGTGAAAACTTACTGTCCTGTTTATCTGTGGTAAATTCTTAAGACCTTCACCATTGGGCTTTTTGTTTGGTTGCCTACTTTTGTTGAGACTATCAGTCAGGTTTGTCATATTCTGCAGTTCACTAGTCTCCCACAATATCAATTAATTGAGGTACCCAAAGTGGGGTCATGAAAATGATTAGATTTGTGCCTTTAAAATTACCACTCGTCCCCCCTTTTTCTAATTGAAAATTGTTAGGTATTGCTTGAGCTTGTGCTGTCTAACAAGGTATGGAGCTAAGACTGAGGGAAATCAAGCAAACCATTTTAATCAGGAAATCTTGATAATCTCATTCTGTAAGGATGATTCTAACTCTTCCACTTTTTGTCCAGATACAGTCAGCTTCCTGGGTAACCAGTCCCGAGTTTTGTTTTAAGAACTCCCTTGATCTTAAGGTCCCTAGATAAAGTCCTCTTGTATATGAAAATACTGAGTGGTTTGTAAGAAAAAAGTGTGGTAAAAGCTTTTTGACTGAGAAAAGACAATCTGAACTTTATCTTTTTGGAACACAACTGAATGCAAAGGAATATTTTCAGTTATATAAAATAAATTTAATTTTATAAATCAGTCCAAGATTAAATTAATTTGAAGAATTAACAATCTAGAGCACTATACATTTATTCTCTTTTTAAAATAAGATGGGTTTTTACATGTAGATTTTAAAAATTTGGATATGACTCTCCTATCCATCATGAAAAGAAGTGCCCCTTCTGTTGCTGGATGATGTTAACACACATAAAAGAACTCGTCATGTTTGGAAAGGTCTGCAGACTTGATGCTAATGGAAAGTAATAGACAGGAAACCATACCATTAGGTAATTTTTTCCTCTTCCAGATATATGACAAAAATTGTATTTTTTGCTTTGCTTGCTTTTGATTATTTTTTTACTTTGCTTGTAGGTTTTCACTTTCAAGAAAAGCATTTGTATATGGCATTATTAATCATAACATATGAGTGTAAAATGCTTAGTTTACACAGCTAGTCAAAATTGCTATCCCACATTACACTTACTGCTATCTATTCTTTATTACTTTTGGAACAGGTGGAGCGGGCAGTAAATTTCAGCCCCGATCTCATAAATACAGCCCACATTCCCACATTGTTAAGCAGATGAAGGCTGAAATAGTGACTTGCCAATTTGTTGAACACCTGCCATGGTGCTAGCCATAGCTCTGAACCTACACATATTACTCCATATTGTAGTTGTGCAGGCATGTGCAGACTTTGGGAAAAATAAATTGCATGATCCAGAACAGCTTGAAAGACCTTCCAATTGGAACTGGCAGGAATATGTACAAATGTACAATTACTTTTCTTCCAAAAATATTAAACATGGCATTCCAACATGCATTGGCCATACCGTGAGAATTCCATTTCCATTTTTAAAAGTTTATTTTATTTTTTACTATGATAAGATTGCATTTTGAAAAAGAATCACTTTGAACTTTTAAAAAATATATAATCTCAACACTGGTGAAAATATTTTATTAATTTCAAATATTTTTTTCACATTTGTAAGTGAAAGTATTTCTACGTGACGCATTGAAGTGCAAAAATGCATGTACTCTCACTACTGCAGTATTTATGAATTTGGGGAGCGGTAGGAGAGGTTGACTTTGTAGCTTAGTATTCAGCCACTTTTTGAGAAGGACTAGATGAAATTCCTGTTCTAAACGAAAGATAGTAAAGATTTGAAACTGCACTGCTTTATCAAGTATAGGCACGTTAACTACTGAGTTACCAATATACAAGATGCATAACCAGAATTCTCCTACCTATGAAGGTGAGAAGAGAAGGTTAAAGTGTGAGACTCATTTCTGTACATGAGGTGCCTAAAGGGTACAGTGTGACTGAAGAAGAAAAGCAGGTTGTTGCACAAGCAGCAGAGCTAACCATGCTTGGTTACTGATGATAAGCACACTTCATTCCTTCATCCTCCCTGACCATTTGCCAGTGTCTATTTTGAGAACCTTGGCCAGTCAAAAAAAAGCACAGTCTTACTGATGTATTCAAGCTAATCGTTCAACTACACACGTCTGTTGATCAGCTGTCTATATACACATACTATGTAAACTGGGTACTGTTGGCCAGCGTATACTGGGTAACTCTACATGCCTTCTGTTGTGGTTTAATCATAGCCGGAAACTAAGGCCCACCCAGCCGCTCTCTCACTCCCCTCTAGTGGGATGGGGGAGAGAATCAAAAGAGAAAAAGTGAGAAAAATTGTGGGTTGAGATAAAGACAGTTTAATAGGTAAAGAAAAAGATGCACGTACAAGCAAAGCAAACCAAGGAATTCATTCACTGCTTCCCATCGGCCCGCAGGTGTGCAGCCATCTCCAGGAAAGCAGGGTTCCATCACGTGGAACGGTTACTTGGGAAGAAAAAATGCCATCACTCTGAACGTCCCCCCCTTCCTTCTTCTTCCCCCAAGCTTTATACGCTGAGCATAACGTCATATGGTATGGAATACCCCTTTGGTCCGTTGGGGTCAGCTGTCCCAGCTGTGTCCCCTCCCAACTTCTTGTGCACCCCCAGCCTCCTCGCTGGTGGGGTGGGGTGAGAAGCAGCAAAGGCCTTGACTCTGTGTAAGCACTGCTCAGCAGTAATGAAAGTATCCCTGTGTTATCAACACTGTTTTCAGCACAAATCCAAAACACAGCCCCATAGTAGCTACTATGAAGAAAATTAACTCCATCCCAGCCAAAACCAGCACACCTTCTTTTCATCAAGATTGACATAACTGGGATGAAACTTCTCATCCAAAAATTTAGTTAAAACTCAGCAAGCTGTTCAACTGTTATTAAGCAGGGACTGATAAATAGACCGTTTAACCATCAATACAACCACATTATCCTCTTTTTCTTAGCCTAAACGCTAAAAATTGTCTAATCCAAAAATTGTGTATGTTAGCCAAGCTTGAAAACCTAGAAATAGATATGAATTTTTGAGTATCCTCTTGAATCTTGTTTTCAGGTGTCATAGGGTCAGTTCATGAACTGCCAGTAACATAGTTTATAACCCAAGTTTCCTAAAGGGATAATTTATCTTTGATTTCTTCCAAAGTATTATTTTGAATGTCGTGAAGCAAAGTTTTATTGAATTAATAGCATAAATAGGATGAAAAAGAAGTCCCACAGCTTACGAATCATATTGTGAGTACGTAAAAATCCATTTGAAATCAAAGTGAAAGATGAGTGCTTAGCATATTAGAAAATCAGACATAGGAAGTGTAGCATTATATTTCAGTTTGGGAGAA
This sequence comes from Phoenicopterus ruber ruber, assembly GCA_009819775.1. Lineage (NCBI taxonomy): Eukaryota > Metazoa > Chordata > Aves > Phoenicopteriformes > Phoenicopteridae > Phoenicopterus > Phoenicopterus ruber. Next base: position 39,661,916 of record CM020218.1, read on the forward strand.
AAAAACCCTATATTTTGCTATTCAAAGACAGCCTGTAATCAAGTCTCAATGGTTGTCATCGGGGGTTAGGGAACATCTAATCTTAAGCATTTACTGAATCTGCAGTTGATTGGAACCAAACATTTAAGACATTGCACTAAATGCATTGGCCATTTGCAATGCATTATTTTCATTTACATATTTTTGTTAGAAGGAGAAAACTGAGATGTCTTGACAGGCCTGACATGCTAGAGTATAGAATAGGGACACTGGTATAAAACAGTAGGGATTTGCCTGCCTTTTATACTTTTATGTGAATGTTTCTTAAAGTCCTATCTGTTCTTGCAAGCTGCCAGAAAAAATTCCACATATCCAATGCTGAGAAAAGTCACAGTATATTCTTTTTAAATATCAACAATCTTTTGTGATTGTAGGCTTTTAAATATTCTTTTCTTTCTTTCTTTTTTACTTTTCAGGTCATGATGGCACTTCTGGTTAACATTTTGCATTTTGATATGGCTTTATACTGGCATTTAGCACAGCTCAAGAGTTGCGCACTTGTCAAAACAATAAAAATCTGCAGCATATATGAGTTTTTTAGAAATGTCTAAGTATTGTTAGCGTCAACAGGAAAGAGAGTGACAATGAAGTATAAAATAAAAGTACAGTTTTGGCTTATAGGTATCTGGCAGAAGTCATGTTAATTTAATACAGAACTAAAAATAAAATGACAATATTTTACTTGAAATGAGGAAATATATGTCCTAATAGGTGATGGGCCAAAGCAGTAATAATTTTAATCACAAAAGACACTTAAACAGCATGATCCCAGACAAATGCATCAGAATCTTTTACTGTGAGTTACTGGCTAAGCTTTTTTAGGTAGATTATTGTAGTGAGAGCAGATGGTCTCAGTTTATGCCTTTTGTTCTGCACAATTATTGATGTGGATGCTAATATGAGACAATAAGTGGGCTATTTTTTGTCTATAATTGACATTAAATGGGTAATATTGAGGAAGCATTATGACTAGCTGACAGATTCAAATCCATGTAGTCCTTACTAAAAATCACGCAAGTTCAGAATGTTGTAGCCAAATTACCACCATAATTATCCACACACAAAAGAGAAGCAGAACAAAGAATCAGCAGGGAGAAAAATCTTTCAAGGGTATTTATGGTCTGCAAAGTACCACAGACAGTAAAATTTCGAATAGAGAGAGGTGGCATTCGAGCATCCATCCATCCTGCTGAACCCATAGCTGTATATACACCCTGACATGGGCATATGCCCTACCCACACAGCTATTGAGGCTCTCGTATGTACAAATACTTGCTGGTGTACACAGGGTCGCTCTCTGCAAGCACCTATTTGCACCCAGGAAGATAAAGTTTTTGCCCTGTTAGGGCTGCACCTTCTTTGTAGCTACTAAATAGCAAAATGAAATCAGTCTGACCTTGCTGATAATCAGCAATATTATTTACTCTCTTGTTTCAGAGTTGTTAATGGTGAGCAAGTGAGAATCGGGAAGCCCGAAGGTCTTCTGTGTTTGTTTGTTTTTTTCAGCCGAGTGAATGTTTGAAATGAATCCTTTTTAGTTTTTAAATAAAAACGTCATTGTTTAGCCGGTACATCAGTATAATTAAGAGTGAGAATGCATTTCTTACTGATATGAAGAAACTATTTTTGAAGCTTTTAGGACCAGGTTAAACTAGCACCTGTCAGAAATGTCATTGGGAGAGCTGATCCTGCCTGAGACACAAGAGATGGACAACATAATCTCTTGAGTTTCCTTCTAAGCCCATTTTCTGTGATTCTGTAATAGTGTACTGTGGTAGGCTTTGACCAAGAAAAAAACTATTGACTTTAACTTGGTATTTGAAAGTTTTAGTACATAACTGAAATCTGTAATACTTTCTAGCTCACATACAAATCTGTGTCAGTTCAAAATTACTGAGACACAGATATTAAGCATACATATACATTTGTTAGATGTGTCTTAATTTTCTCCTGTACTTTAGCTTTAGGATGATTATAAGATATTGACTACTTGAACTGGATCTACCCTGATTTTAGCAGGCATCAACGAAGAAAAAAGGGGTCTTTTGAGCAAAGCTGATATGAAATCCTGATTGTGTTCATATCAGCAGAGGTTTGATACTGCCTTTTTTTTTTTACTGCAATATTTAATACAGATGAGTTTTCCTACTGATGAAAGAAATGGTGCTGTTCTGCATTTTATAAGATGATAGATCAGCAACAGAAGCTGTACAAGTTTTTAAAATATACAGATAATCACTGGGATCATATTTTTTTTTCTTCAGGAAACAGCCTTTTCTCCCCAAGATATATCAAATTGAGAGTCAATGGACTGTCTGAGAAGAATGTCAGTGCATTTCAAATTTAGCACCAGGATGCTGAAAGATGTTTGGACTCCACAACCACACACAAGTTCTAGCCTTACAAAAATCCCTGCAATAATGTTTTAGTATGATATCTCTGTCATTTTGGCAAATCACAGAACCTGTTTCAGTATTCTGTATTTTTGTGAAGGTGGATTATTAAGCTTGTTTACTTTAGACAGAAGGTTGTGAAATATAATCTAAGAGTGTTTTTGGAAGAAGTTTCCATAAAAATGTGAGATACATTATTCAAATGCTATGTAAGACCTTCTAATTTCAAATACCTTGACGCATTCAGTTAAAAGTAAATAATCTGTATTATAACACATGCTTATGTTAGATACTGTGCAAGCATCACAAAAACACTTCACAGGCTTCTGATATTCGTACTTTCTGGCAGCTGGACACACTTAGCTTTCATATTCTTAAGACAGCTGTATATTTTACTAATTCTGCAGTTCTTGTATGAAATTATTCCTTAATGGTAATGTGCATTTACATTTAAAATCTCATCTTAGGCTATTATATACTTCTGTGTTATCCTGAGGGGGCGTAAATAGGCAGAGCTTGGTTGAGTTCAGGGGAGGTTTGTCAACATGCATCTGCTTGGTAGCTGGTTGCTTATTTTTGATGTAATATGTAATTTAGGAAGATCAAGAATGGGTTTTGTAAATAGGTACTATGATATTTACCTTTTCCTCAGATGACAGCTAAAATATACACACAACATGAGAATGTTTCTTTATTATGATGAGACATTATGTACTAGGTTCTAGAGGCAATTCAACTAAAATTGAAGTGACATTGTTTTGTTCTGCTGCATTCAGTTTCTGAAAGATTCATCTTTTAAGTGAAAATTTTCCATCAAGGGAATTACAGTTTGGCTTTGTATTGAATATGCAGTGATTTACCTTGTCCATATCTTGATCTATGATTCCATTGACCCTTGTGTGAAAGCTATCGGTAGGGGAAGAAGGTGAGGACAACGTCTTGTCCGCTGTCACTGATTTAAGTAGGAATCTGCATGCTTGTACTCGCAATCAGATCTTTATATTTGAGTCAATTAAAAATCCCAAACTTTTCATGTGTCAGATGGTTTTCTTACTTGATTGGTTTTTACGGTTTTGTGCATGGAAATGTTAAGATAAATTATTACCGATAAACATGATCAAATTTATTTGTAAATTGGAATTAAACTGTAGGTTAGTGATACAAAGCTGTCCTTGTATTTCATGTGCATATTTTTCTTCCTGACTTCAGTGTGAACTGCACATGATCCAAGGGCAGAATGACAGAAGGCTTAAAACTCCTCGCTTTAAATGACAATTCACATAGTAAGTAATTTTGATATGTGTACTGAAAATCACGCTCTTATCTAAGTTTTGGAGACATCTTCTGTTTTCTTAAATCATTTAAAATCAAATAAATTAAAATCTTTCTGTTTCCAGTATTTTTATTTTCTTGTAAAGAGATCACTGTGTAATTATTTATACAGTGTGTTATGTCACCTGCTAGACCAGCAGAGTTTAAATAATGTAATTTATTCACTTAAAAACAAACAAAATAAAAGGGAAGCTCCTGCTCTGAATTGGTTTGTTGCAGGAGAAGAGAACAGATTTCAGACTGTAGCTTATGAAAGGAAACGTTTTGAGCCCCTTTGAACGAGTTTTGCTACACACGCACCTCACAGTTTTCAGAATTGGCCAGTCAAATATTTACATAGGTTATCCAAAAGAGATTAACAATCATCCTGCACCCCATCTCTGCAGAGGGAAAAAAAATATTTTGAAGAGAAGGACTGAGTAGATGAAATTATGCTATTAGCCTAACAGTGTTAACATAGCAGTCTTTGATTATTTTTTTCTGCAAAAGCTCCAGTGGACATCAGTTAGTAATGCTTTGAGGGGAAACTAACCACAATCTACAGTTGAGTTTTTTATTTTTGTTGTCTGCAAGCTGTTCTTACTTGATTAGTTTCTTTCATTTTTGATAGTGTTATAGAAGCAAATCTTATCACGTATGTATTTCTAAGCAGCGTATATGGATCTTCAACTACTGTTTCGCTGGGAAAAATGTTACACATACAGTTTAGTAAGGCTCTCGACACTGTGTTCTACTGTCTCCCGTAAGATCCTCACAGAGAATCTGATGAAGTGTGGGCTAAATGTGAGATAGTGAGGTGGACTGAAAACTATTTCAACAGCTGAGCTCAGAGGGTTGATCAGTGGTACAAAGCCTAGTTGGAGGCCAGAAACTAGTAGTGTACCCCAGGGGTTGATACTGCGGCCAATAATGTTCAACATCTTCATTAATGACCTGGATGATGGCACAGAATGCACAGTCAGCAAGTTCTCAGATGGTACAAAACTGGGAGGAGTGGCTGATACACCAGAGGCTTGTGCTGCAATCCAGAGGGACCGTGACAGCCTGGGGAAATGGGCTGACAGAAACCTTATGAAGTTCAACAAGGGGAAACGCATCTCAGTAGGAATAACCTTAAGCACTAGTACATGCTGGGGAACAGCTGCCTGGAAAGCAGCTTTTCCAAAAAGGAGCTTGGAGTCTAGGTGGACAAGCAGCTGATCATGAGCCAGTAACGTGCCCTCACGGCAAAAAAAGTCAACAGCATCCTGGGCTACATTAGGAGGACTGTTGCCACCAGGTCAAGGGAGGTGATCCTTTGTCTCTAGTCAGCATGGGTGAGGCTGCATCTGGAGTGCTGTGTCCAGTTCTGGGCTCCCCAGTACAAGAAAGTTATGTACTTACTGGAGCAAGCCAGTGAAGGACCACTAAGATGATTAAGGCACTGGAGCATCTTTTGTATGAGGAGAGGTGGAGAGAGCTGGGACTGTTCAGTCTGAAGAAGAGAAGGTTCAGAGGAATCTTATCAATGTGTATAAACACCTGATGGAAAGGAATGAAGACAGACTTGTCAGTGGTGCCCACCAACAGGACAAGAGACACTGGGCACATGAAATTCCATCTAAAAATAAGAAATGCCTTTTTTACTGTGAAGGTGGTCAAACAAGTTGTCTAGAGAGGTTGTGGAGTCTGCATATGTGGAGGTATTCAAAACCCAACAGGACACAGTCCTGGACATCCTGCCCTAGCTAGTGCTGCTTGAGCATGTGGATTGGACTAGATGATCTCAGGAAGTCCCTTCCAGCCTCAACCTTTCTGTGATCCCGTGATCTGAAGTCCCACATAGTTGCTATGTTCTTTACATTGCCCCTAGTCTACCACTGCAAGACATTTCCTTAGCAGTAAGGCATCTTTTATTGCTTCAGAGGCAAATTTAGCCCTTCACTGCTTGCAAGTGTTCTGCAAGTGAGAATTCAAATAAACACTTACAGAAACACTTTAGAGCACACAAGACTTGAAAATAAGTTTTTACCACAAGTAGAAGACAATAGGAAATCCTCTTTTTGGGGGGGGGGGGGGGGAAGAAAGAGACAAAGCTATAAAATTAAAAATTACATGATTGAAAAATTAAAATAAGGTAGTTAAAATTCCCTTCTGGAAAAAAAAACCCGCCCCACCACCCCAGAAAAACCCCAAACCCCAAAACACTAACTGAAATCCCAAAAAGAACAAAATCATCTTAGTGGGGAACAGTTATCTTTTTCTGCTGTTATTCATATTTTCAAACTACTGTGCTGTACACTTGAGATTCAAATTTGACATACTCTCTATTCAGCAAACTGCAGCACTATCCCTAAAGAAACAATTCATTTATCTTATGCAAAAGAATTTCTAGTAGCTATGTGGAATTCTTTAAAAATGTCATTTCAATTCTCTAATGCTCCTTTGACCAGAGACAGTGTTCAAAGGGCATTTTAATTACACCTGGTTTGGATAGGAATGTTTCAATCTGAGCAGCACATGCCTGTTATTTTGATGACAATGGTACATTCAGTTTGCAGACGCATTAACTTTGTGTCTGAAACAAAAAAGAAAAATCTGTGCTAATACAACAAACATGCAGCTACTGTATTACTGCTTTTTGTCTTTTGGATATAGAGTACTAACTTTTTCCGAACCAATTTTTAGCAGAGACCTAAACCTACTGTATAATGAATGCTAAATTGTAGAAATAGTCTGGTTAAAACAGACCTCTAACCTGTAGGATATGTGTCTACTGTGACCTGGAGTGCTTTTCAGCATGCTCTGGCTGCATCCTGACTCCAGAATTGGATGACAAACAGGCACACATCATCTTTGCTCCCCATCAGTAATAGAGAGCTCACAGTTGCCAAAATTGCCGTCTTACCCACAAAGCTAAAACCAACGATCCTTTCATCTCCGTTTCCAAAGGGAAAGAAAACCTTTCTGGAGAGGCATAGTGGTATCATATACGGAGCAACAATGATAACACAACCTCATTGACAGAGCAGACTTTGCGTGATGGTCGCTTGCAAGCGGTAGTAGAGAGCAGAGGACGTTCACCCTGACTTCCTGCAGAAGCAAACCTGGACTCACATCTTTGCAGGGAGCGGGATGTCATCCTCTCTGCTGGATGACAAGGGATGAGCACTCCAGGGCTCGCCATAGAGTGTACCTGTCTCAGTCACAATATATCTGAGGCAGCCTAATTCCCTTTCCTTTTATCTTCAAACTTTGTTTGCTACTCTGAGCATAAAACAAGTTATTTAACAAAACAAGTCAGTCATTACAGCTTGATTTTCAACTGCTTAAAAAGATGCACTTTGCTTGCACTTTGCTTTGGAAAAATAGGCTTTCCAAATTAGTTCCAGAACTACATACCTCACACCTTATTTTGCGTCTTATCTGACAAAAATGAAGAAACACAAGCCAAAAGTATTCTTTCTGTGCTGTCTAATTCCAAAGACTTCATGAATGAACTATTGTTAGAAGGTATTTTTTTTCTTATGTAGCTCACATTTAGTGAGCCTTCAACATACCTAATGTGGTGCAGTTAATCTGAAATGAATTAGCTCAAAATACAGTCATAAAATATATTCGTTTGCTTGTGAGGGGAACTCTGTTGGATCAAAGTCCGAGACACACTAGAACATCTTCAAAGTGATATATAGATATTATGAATTCCTAATACGTCTCTTTGTGACAAATCTTTGTATTTCACTATAAAATCTGGGCACTAACAGGAATAAAAGAAAGCCATCAACCCCAGAGAAATAACACTTCTGGCTTATAAAGGCTTTCTAACCAAACATCAAGCAGCACCAGAGATGGATCAAAGCATGTTAATAAAATCTATTGGCTTTGTGGCTGTGTTTTAGCATCCTGACACCTTATTCAGGTAACATTCACTATGCTATCAAAATAAACAGCTTATCTATTTCAGAGATCCCTTCTTTTATTTTTCTAGTACAGTTATGAAATAATCACCATTTTGTATTACACTGAAAACTATAAGAAACGTGAGCATATGCTATGCATTACACCATATATACACTTGAAAATCTGTAAATGTTTTTTGTTGCTTTGAAATCCCTGCTCACTCATTTTTTCTGAAGACAGAAATAGCTTACACACGTTCGTGGAGGCCTCTGACCGTTGTCAGGCAACCTGTTTACTTTTAATTTTAGTTATTACCATTAACACCTTGAGAACAACATGGTGAGCCCACTGATGCAGGCACAGAGATCCTCGGAGGGATCCACACATGGGAAGCAACAGCCATCAACCTGAAGGAAGCTGGAGAAAGAGGGCCTAAAACTTGTTTTTCTCCTCTCTCCACTTTACAGGCTTGCCTGAAAAGCTGTGTTACCAGGACCCAAAGATCAAACCTACTTCTTCGGAGCCTGTGGAAACAATTTCCAGATACGAGGAGGCCAGCCTAGCAGCCCACCACCGTGGAGAGAGGGAGTCTTGTTTCCCCGCTGACTCTCTCCCTCCCTGCTGCCAGCCATGTGCTTCCCTGATTTGTCCGGTCCTTGCCAAATCCCTTACTAAGCCTTTTTAACTCAGTAACTCAGGGGAAATAAAAAAGAGGATAATTATGGATTAGTTAGACAAATTGGGTTGTGGGACATCCAGCAGGCACCAGGGAGGGTCAGAATGATATACTTGGGAGCATGGAAAGGCAAGTGAGACTGTCCCTTTCTAACAACTGTGAGACTTCAGATGCTCTGGAAACCTCAGCCTAAGCTGCCTCTTAAATCAGCTAGAAGACAGCAAGCAGAAAGAGGGGGACCAGTTCCAGACTTCCAGATAATTTCTGCTGTTTATACAGCAAAAGGATCTGCAATCTCACATCACTTCCCTCAAGTAGATAACGTCAAGTGATTAAACAATAAATAATTAATTGTATTACTAACTAAAGTAATAATTATTATTTATTAATAATTATAGTCAGACTCCCTCCTAAAATAGAATACATATCACATTTACATGAGTTAGTATAAGGTGATTAAACCAAACTCATAGCCTTGGGGCCTAAAAACCAAATTAGATGCTTATGAGACTTTTTTGGTTGGTTTGGTTTTTTCCCCCCTTCCTAGTTTACCCATTTGCCCTGCCTTGCACACACAGTTTGCCACAGGTAGAGTGCTAAAAACAAAGTCTATACATTGAAAAATATGCTTAATATAGCTCCAATGTAAGTAAGAGACTGTAAGCACAGACAAATCCTAATGGGATATGGTACATTCCTGTCTTTATTCCCAGGTCAAGTACAGGTCATCGGTGTAGTGCCCAGTGACAGAGGAACGGTGTGGCTAATGGTGTTATATCACCATTTCAGAACGGGATCTGTTGGATCCGGTATTTCACCAAGCTGTCATCACATGTACAGAAAATCAGGAATGCTCCTGGCCTTCATGACTTATAGCACTTTAAGTTAGCTTATACTTTGAACAATGTTCATTGTGTTTCCAACTCTCCCTCACTGAGGAAAAATGTTTTATTTTGCTGAAAAAATTACTGCAACAAATTCTTAAAAGTATTTCTTAGATAGTAGCAGTGAACCTTTTATTTCATTTGATCATGTGGAAGTGTAGAAGTGATTTGCCTTTTTGTGTTTGCTTACGTTACCAGTCAAATGAAAAGGTTTTGAAAACATGTCGGCTTTGATGCAACATTTCTGACAGATGAATGGTGGTTTTGGGCAACTACTAGCCAATTACTCTAACTTCTTTTGGTTTCCTGATGTCTCAGGGGTGGTCATATAATATCATATAGAAAAAAAAAAAATCATAAAACATAATACTTGATCAAAATTGGGAAAATTTAGAGCTTTCAGATCTCACATATTAGTGTTTTACTATGCCCTTTTTTCTTCCCTATTACTGATCTGTCTTATTTTATTAGCATAAATTAAATAAAATTTTGAATGAACATATTTGCAGTAGTTCTCCAGAGCAAACAAAATGAAATCTGCCAATTCATTTTGTAAATAGGCCTTGGTTACATTTTGCACTTACTCCATATTCATACTCCTTTAAGAGGCTTTGCAGATGGCAAACTACATACAGATTGTTGAGAAAACTCTAGAATTATCATCTGAATATGTTCCCATAGTCACGCATTCTCACTGATACCTCTGCATATTCATAAACTTTTGGGAATTTGCACTGAACACTTAATGCATCTCATCCACCTCTCCCCCTCCCGCCCCAACCTGCACAGAGACTGGATTGTCATTCATTTCCATTATTAGAAGTACTCTTGTGCCTGAAGAATATGCTTTATCTTCAGCAATCATATGTTGCCACACTAAGTACATTGCACAAATATTTATGTGGAGAACACAAAACCTCCATGAGCATTGTCTTCTTTTCTAAAGATGAAAATTTCTCAAATTTAGTAAACTGAATGTGTGCATAATGGACACAGCTTGAATGTTTAAGTAGGGTAAATGACTGTGTTGGAGACACAAAAAAAACCCATAATTGTGATTGGTAATATTTTATTGAAAACCAATTGTTCAAAAAGAAAGCAGTAGTCTGGGAAGTAGTAGAAAAACCTGGATGCTCAGGATCCTAGTGTGCCCTGATAAAGAGCGCGTCCCTGGCATTTCGGTAGATGTCAGTGTCCTAGCTCTCACTGCTGCCTGTGATACACTCATTTCGTATATGCCATTGTTATTTCTGGACACTGAATGTCATCACCTTACTGAAATCTGCTAGGTGTGCAAACAATCAAACGCTTACACACGAGAGTCAGAGAACTACATTACGCATTTTCAATCAATTTTTACCTTCATATATTGGCAGGGAGGGGAAATATGTATCTGCATGGCAAAAGTTTTATCACTGGATTACAAAGAAATTTAGACGTCTGTACTTGATGAACTGCTCTCCTTTGGAGATTTTTCTTTTAAACACCAGACATAATTTTAGAACACCGAGAGAGCGAAAAGAAAGTAGCTTATTCTATTAGAAATTTGGCAAATCACAGATTTGTCAACTTCATCATTTTTTTCCTGCCAATGTACAATTACTCTTGATGTTTCTGTGCATGTTTGTGTCCACTTTAACCTCATACTTTCTCAGTTTGCGTCCCTCACTATGGGATTCAGATCAGAGACCTTTTTTATAAATGAGGCCTGGAACTGTCAAGCTCTTTGATGTATGTGAGATTTTATGTAAGTGTCCATTTGCAAGTGGATTGCTCCAATGTGCGAGTTACCTTTCCATGGAAACAATTGCTGGATGAGGGCCCGAAGGAGGTTTTGTGCACCAGCATTTTATTCATTTGTCTTGTTCTGCACCAACTCGGTGGATTACAGACTATGCTTGTGGACTCCTCGAGCAAGTGTTTATTTAGGAAAACATCAGCACAGCTGAGCATGGATCTGCCACGGTGACAAACACATTAGCTTTTTCAGCATCTTTAGCCTGTTAATTGATATATACTTATGCATCTGAAACGCAAGGTTTAAAACTGCTGGTCATGCCCATTCACTATAGACCACCAAAAGCCAGCTGCCTAAGGACTTTTCAACAATATTTTTTTCAATATCGTATTGATTTTGCAATAATCATACAGTTGATGGAACCAACATAGGAATATTGGAAGATGTATGTCTGACAAATCATGCAATATATTTGCCAACACGTAACACATCACCAGTCAGCTTTTAGAAAACCTGCAGCGGTATACAATTTCCTGCGCATAAGGGTTTATCCTGTTTAGGACCAGTGCAATACAAATTAGTCTGCACTTCTATCATTTCATCTGGTGACCACAGAGTACTATACAAATAACAGGGGCTAAATATTGGCTCTTCAGATATTTTCCAGGTGCTGAGAATAAAGAAAATGGAAGATCACGAAGGCTGAAATAGGCAATCTATTCACACCATCTAACTTCAGTCATCTAACTACCTGAACTGGGAGCCCAGGCTATCTCATGATGTCTCCAGAAAGCAATGCGAAATACCGAGGCTCTGCTCTCATTTCCAGCCTCAGGTGCTCTGGAGTGCTCCAGGGGGCCCTGACTGCAGAAGGTGCCCCAGCTCCTCACGCAGGCATCTCGGTCAGATGGGACTACTGTGCCAACATCATCAACTGTGATGCAGTAATTTGCTTCTTACTACTGAGGTGTGTTTTGTGTTGCTATATGAACTGGTGGAGAGCAAAAGCAGAACTACAGCTACGTTCACTTGGAATAATTTGTGGAGCGCTACCCTGCAGCAGTCTGCACCTCTGCGTGTGTGGCTTTGCAGGCTCCTGCTTTGTCTCTCTGATTGTTTTAATTCAGTGGCACGCAGGTAGACACTGGTTTTTAAAATAACCAATGTTTTTATTTTTCTTTTCTCTTTCTTTTTCTTGGGGATTTCTCTTTGTCCATTCTGTTCACTTCTTCACTTCTAATACTGCTAATGGTCACCTATGCTGTGCTATGCCATTCCTCCTTAAAACAGCTGTACATGATAAATCCAAAATTACTTCTTCATTTCATTTGACCATAGTCATAAAAAAATTCTCCTTTTTCCCCAGTGTACATATACTGATATCTATCATCTGATGCATTATTTTTTTTATCAAACCCTCCCCCCCCCCCCCCAACACATTAGTATTAGATTTTGTAAATTCATTCAGAACATTCTTAATTGTTGCTGGGAAGAGATAAGAATTCAAATAAGAGTGATATCATCAACTATAGCTGCAGAAAATAGTCAGCTGCTAGTCAAAAACCTTTCAGCTAGATTTCTTTAAACTCATTCTCCAAGATAAATGTATTTTGACATAATCAAAGAAAGAGCACTAACAATACCCTAACTTGGAAGTGAAGTTTGGTAACAGAAGGGGAAGCCAAGTGGGACACAGCTGAAGGACCCTAGACAAAGTGAAATTGAGTTGGTCCTTGCTGATATAGCATCATCAGACATCCTCAGGGATCGATAAGACCTATTCTGTTGTAACTACAGGCTGTGGTAAGTTCTATATTAATATGATAATGCATATCTCTAAGAAGAGCATGCCCCACACTGTTCTAAATAATTTATATTCTCAGGCCTCCTTACTCCTGTTTTCTGTAGATGTGTGTTTGTAACAGTTTCTGGAACAAGAATTCTTTGAAAGATCTGTTTCCATCTCTCCTCTTCAAGTTCTTTTGAAAACATGAACAGAACTATTCGTCATTTTAATACAGATAATTTTATTTTTTTATAATACTGAGAATTTCTCTGTCTTCAAATTAGGCTCTGTGGAAAACTGACAGTTCTAAGATAACCTTCAGGTGGTCACTGGAGCTGCTGCTTTAACAATGATAAATTATCTGTCGCACTCAGAGCTGTGATATTTGTTCTACTTTTTGTATTTTTGACTAACTAACTATAAAGAGTTCTGTGCCTAAGCAGGGTAACACAATACTTTGCAGTAGAATAGGTGATATTGAATTTTGCAACCTTTTTGAGAAGGACAAAACTCAGACATAGAAAGGATGGCAAAGGAAGTTGGGAAGAAGAACAGAAAGAGTTAGTGATATTTTGGAAAGTGAAGGTAAAAGAAGTGGGCTGAGATTTAAATGAGGTTCTGGATTGAGTCAATGAGTGCATGATATCTGGACAGGACTCGCTCTCTCTCACTAGCTAAAATGGTCTAACCTCAGTTGTATAAGTTCATTCCTATCCTGAAATCACTCTTTTCTTCATGTGCAGTAAAAAAAAAAAAAAAAGGACAGAAGTACTGGCCCACTCCACTCAAATTCCCGGTACCCTCTAGGTGTCTACCTGCACAACCTGGCCTAAAACTGCTTGAGTGAAGACGGAGAGAAGTGGAGCTAGTTGCTAACTTATGACATGTTCTGCCATATGGAAGGGGAACTGGGTTTATACTTTTTAAAAAAGGGAGAAAATAAAACAAAAAATCCCTGGAAAGATATATTTTCTGCTGCTGTCTCCAAAGAAATACGATTTTCAGAGTAAGTGACAACTCTTGCTGGAGGCTCTCTGCCCTGTGTCCTTCCTCATGGCAGCAGCCAGATGAACCATGTTGTTATTGCCCTATTGTCCAGGTGGGAGAAATAGATATGAGAGATCCATACAACATACGCTCCCCAGCTACATCCTTCAGCAGAGATGTAGTCAATGTCCAACCCCAGCTACAGTACTTGGCAGCTTTGCCAATACTAGCCAGTCCTCGTGCTCTGGTATCACGCCTGATTTGGCGTGATTGTGTGCTACAGCCATACAAATGCCAGCGTGGAAAAAGGAACACTTCTAGCAACCTTGTAGGAAGTGATAACTTAAAATGCAATGTTACAGCCATGGGGTTTCAGGAAAGGAGAAAAGATTTAAGACCAATAACACCAGAGAAGGGATTGTGCAGGAATGGCATAGAAACAAAGCAAGTATTTCAAAGAAATGTGATGAACAGATCATACTATCACCTTTAAATGCATGTTTTCGTATTAATAGTAGTGTAGCAAAATGTTTTAATGGGTAAGTAAGTTTGGCTGGTTTGGAAGGAGTGCTAAGGTAAAACACAAGTTATTAAAAAACTAAATTTGAGACCCTGATGACCTATTGAGGCACTATTTTCTTTTTTTTTTTTTAACAGAAGACACTTTTTCCCGGCACTAGCCTATATAGACAGCTTTAGGCACTATACTGAACTGAAAGGAACAGGTTACTGCCCACCTGTAACTTCTATCAGTTCACAACCTTAGCTAATCTTAATAACATTTATGTTCCTACCAATATAGAAATATCAAAGGTCTGAAATGCTTTCAAATAGAAGAAGTATATGACTCATACATTTTTAACGAGCTAAATTATAGGTCTGAAGCAGCTTTCTATCCCTACTGAAATCCATTATTGTTCTTTCCATTCGCAGTATGTGTTTATCACAGACAATCATAGTGGACAAAAGCAGAATTTGTCAGAACAAACCCTGTAGATTCAACCCACTCCCTTCTTTATAATGAAAGAAAGTAATTTATTTTGGCAACCCATGGGCTTTTGACATCATTGCCAGTACATGGAATATACATTTGAGTTTCTGTAGGAAGCTGGGCAAAGGTAGAGAGATGGAAAGTGTTTTTTATCACAGAGCAAGTTCAGATATACACCTTGATGAAGTTTCAGTTTACTAAGAATGTTCATAACGAAAATAATTTTATGGTTTTCGTTTGCAGAAATATATCAGTATCTGTTAGAACAGATTTTTTTTGCAAAAGTAAATAAAATTATATCTCCTTATTTCCTTTCTTTCCTTCCTTTCTTTCTCAGCCTGCCACTTCATCTGACCGTAGGAAAAATGAAATACTCAGGATCTTTTAGTTTTTATTTTTTTTGTGCCTGTGATCTACAACCTCCTCAAACAATGCCTCTTAAATGTCTACTTGATTGCATGTGTAAATCTTGTCCTCTGATGGAGATCAAATGCCTTCAGTTGTGGCAATAACAGTAGCTGGAAGTTTGTCTTCATGTTTCATGACCCAAAAATATACACTGTAGTGGGCTTTAATGAGAATATGATTCACAGGAAGATGCCCAAGACGTGTTAGAGAGTAACTGGACCGATAAACTGGTGGTATGGTTATAGACACACTTTAGCGTGTGTTTGAAGTCAGTCATCCCATCATCCCCAGATGCTGTGCTTTGCTTGGCCCCCCCTGGTCATTTCCTTTCGGATGAAACTCAATGAGAACGCGTTCCCCAGGGATGCACTGAATGTTCTCCAACTAGTAATGGTCATCTGGTCAACAAGTCCAGCTGCAGCGGGTGTGAAATAAATGTGCAGGGAATGGATGTAAGCACCTCCACTCCCACTATTTCATTCGGTAGATGCATCCCTCTCTGGGTTGTGCTATCTGTTAATGCAGATTTACCCTCTCTATTTTACAACGCATGGCCACAAAACCGAGTCCTTACTGGATTTTCAGAGTCCACCATACCACAATCCCCCAGTCCTTTTTTGGTAACATGTCTGCCCTCTGAACATGAGAGTACTGTGAACAAGAAGGATGTGTTTGAAATGTGCTCCTAGGAATATTCAGGGCACATAGCTCTAAGGAAATAAGACCTCTTTTCTTGTTTGCTCAAAAGTTTGAAAATCCTTCCCTCTGAAGGAAATCTCCTCATACATACACAGGCAATCTACAGACAAGCCAGATTTCACTAAATATTGATCTGACCCCAAAGCATTCTGCTTAAAATTTTGTGTGGACAATCATTTTTATATAGGAAAAGTAAAGAGTGAAACTACTACCAGTCTCTGACTGTTTCATACTGGGAAACCTGACTTCATGATATTCAAGTTATGCTCCCTCAAAATAGTGTGAAACAGTGTAAGAAATATTAAATTATTTTGCTTAACACTATACTGAAAATAAATACTCTTTAGATCCACAGAAAATAGTCATTTCTCACACAATTTTTTTTTTTTATTGGCTAGCCGTTGGATTGTTTATTTTTAATTATCTGTGTTATGACCTGAGATCATTAATTATTTCTCTACAAAACAAGGTAGACCTCAGTGATTTTTCTCCTGACTTAATAAATATCCAGAAGAATATGAACTAATACTTAAAAATCTCCATATGAACATCAGCCAAAACTACTTTCTATGGGTAATGAGAGTTGGGAGGAGTGGTTTCATGCATGTGTGGCTCTTTGAAGGTCTTCTTTAAAGTGTTTATAAAACAGGTCCTTTTCATCTTGTGTTCAAAAATATAGGAACAGAACCACTTAAATAATGACTCCTTAGATATTCACCTATACCAGATAAGTTGCAAAACAGAGTTTCTGATCGATGTTATCTTGTTCACAGAACAAATGACAATCAGGCTTTTTTTTTCTGGATCTGTAGAAATATTTTGTTCAGCTTTATGTGAAATGTTTCAATCCATATACACAGAAAACAAAGACGACTCCTAAAACTAATGGTAAGGAATTAGGTATTTTAATGCAAAAGCCCAATGCATTCACCCAACAAATCAAAAGGCTGGCTAGAGCTTCCTCCAATGTTCTAAAGGATATTCAGATTTTCCTAGAAGAACAGTCCAACTTGCTCTATCAAATATGCTGGAATAAGTTGCTCTGGATACCCTATAGTGGTGTTCTTTGTCTTCATATGAATTATTTAAATATATTCTGAAACAGGAACCAGAAACCAGGCAAATGGCTTTGCCAAAGGCTACAGGGTCACATACATTTTTCTTTGGGCTCAAGGAATATTTAAATGTTTTATAAGCAGTTGAAAAGCTCCACATACAAAAACTGCAATTGCAAAGAGGAACATCCATATTCTAATAAGAAAATAATGTATACCAAGTGGAGCAATACCAACAAGAGATTGAGATCCTTTTCCCTCAGAACAAATTATCTTGCAAACAGATCCTTTCTTACATGTGAGAAATACAGCCTCAAATACCTCAAAGAGAGGACAATACTTTCATCTGGGCAAAGGGTTTAGCCATAGTAATGGAAAGTAGCTGCTACTGTTTCCTCACGAAACAGAATCTATACATTGGTTTCAAATCAATATACTTTGGTGAACTTCATCTTAAGTCACAAGTAGCTCTGAACAACTTAAAGGTTAAGTAAACAGACAACAGGAAATTAATAAGCGAATGGAAATTATGCTATTTGCTTCAATGGAAGCAAAAATAAACCATAAACTTTTATTACAATAATAAAAATTTTAAAATGTTCTTTCATAACTTTAGTCTGCATTAACTATGATTATTTATCTTTAAACACTTTCCTTTAAAATCTAACATATTTTTAAACACTAAATTCAGGTACTAAGAGCACAGAGATACCTAGGTACCCATCTTACTAGAAATAAACTTTCATATAAGGTGCTCTCAGATCATTGACTATGCAGTAAACCATAATCTTATTTCCATACTCTCTTGGACTGTGTCATATATATGGACATCAATTTTCTTACTTCTAGTGAAGTCTTTCTTATCATATTGAATTACAACAAAGTTTTGGTGAGGGAGATTTTTTCAGTTTAAGATTTCTTTCTGACAAAACAACAGACTTACTGACAAGGGTTTATTAGTAGTTAGCTCTTTTAGTGATGTGTTTTCTAAATAAGAACATCTGTTTCGCAGTCACTCTCTACTCGCAGGGTGAACTGCTCTAGTTTAATTTCTAAATGCCAAATTCTCTCAAGAATTCTCACACGCTTCTGAGCAAGAGTTGATGAACTGATTTTCCTAATCCCTGAGGGAAGGCCACAGTAATTCCACCTTTCACACTGTTATGGAGGACTACCCAGTCCAAAATATCATTACCAGTGTTCTCAGTGTATGTTAACACTGCTAGAAATATAAGGTACACAGGTTAAGAGCCACTCTTCTCTACAAAAATGTCAGTAATACCTACCTATGACCTGATGAAAATATCCTTACTACCTATCATTAAGTAAGGTTGTAATCTTCCCTGCAGCTAAAATATGCATGGACCAGGATTGCAAATTAAATATAGCAATACTTGGAAACACATTTTAAAAGCCAGCGTTAAGCAAAAGTTGTTGCTAACATCCTGCTCAAATGTAAAGAAACAAACTAACTGCCTTGTGGGTATTTAATTGGAAAATTTTCACACACACAAAAGATTTGTATGTGGAAGTCTTTCAATAGCCTGCAGGGTCCTGATAATATTTCCCAAAAGGATCATTTGGGTTTGCCTCTAAGAGTAAGGGAAAGCTTCTTGGAAGAACACCCTGGTTGTACCTGCAAAATGCCAGTCAAACTTCTGTCTACATTTCTTCCCGTGTGGCTGATATCGTTGTCTGTGGCTCGTTAAGAAAGTATGACACAGAGCATGGATAAGAGCGATGTAAGGAGGACTGACTTCAAACTTTACAGCAGTGACATCAGTAGTCTGGAAAAAGCCAACACAAAGCGTATCAAGTACTGTGAGTGTCCCTCTGATTGATAGGGTACGTGCTTCTGCTGGAAGTGACATTTCACGGCTTCGGAACCTTGCTCCTACACAAGCAGTTTTGGTCCTCTATGGGTGACAGGGCAGGAAGGTGCTCCCCTGTTGAAGATTCTTTTTTTTTTTAAATAAGAAATACTCCAAATCTGCCGACACCCAGTGTGCTTTGTTAGTTTTCCAGCTTGTATAATTTATGCTAAAAAATCTCCGAGATTTTTACCTGGATTTTTAAGATTCTTCACTCACCAATGAGTTTTCAGCTGGGCTTTTTATTAGCAACAGATTTACTAATTTAGCCTCATAGATATAATCCAGACAGAGTGTTTTGTTTTCTTTAAATTGCTGAGCGTTAAAAGGAGAGAAGAGCTGGAGCTGTGTAGTTTACTGATGTAATGTCACAACAGTTCCTATATTACATGATTTATAATGTTACAGAAAATTGCTTCTGCTTTACAAAGACTCATCTTCCTCAGAAAAAATATAAATTACTGCAACTAAAATGACAGACACCTGTGTTTTTTTCAGAATAAATAAAAGTGATATTCCTACTATGTGTGGCATATAGCACTGGATCAGGAAAACCAATCAGATTATCTCGGAACAAGCAGTGTTTATCTGTCAGCCGTTGATTTACAAAAAACACATAACGTAAAGCAATAATATAGTGGTACCTTCAAAGACAACATGACTGTGATTCTGTGCTAGATATACCTTTGTATTACAGATCTTTCTATATCACTTAACAGAAACCCTTTATATGTATAAGTATTATCTAGGTCACTCATGCTTCTTAGAGTGATGTATTGACTTTAGCCCCAGGCTCAGGTCCTAGGCGCTGTCAGGTCCTGTCCAGTTGTGCACAGGATACTTTTTGCAAGCTTTGAAACCCCTGAAACTATGAGTTAATGAAAGTATTGACAGAATCTTAACTAAAGCATCCTAAACATGCTGCTGTAACAATAATACTGTTTTGTTCCGGAGGGAGAAATCAAGAATTGGACACCATTAGGATGGCATTTATTTATTTACTAACAGAAGAGGTGTTATAATTAACAACGAGAAAATGGGTTTAACTGCCAGTAAATGTGCAAAGAATTCATGAAAATAGCACACAAAGGATTTGT
This sequence comes from Phoenicopterus ruber ruber, assembly GCA_009819775.1. Lineage (NCBI taxonomy): Eukaryota > Metazoa > Chordata > Aves > Phoenicopteriformes > Phoenicopteridae > Phoenicopterus > Phoenicopterus ruber. Next base: position 39,681,751 of record CM020218.1, read on the forward strand.
TTTCCTGGATTGAAAGTTGAGAGGCAGGGGGCAAGAGTAAGTCAAATGGAATGATATGAAATAGCCCGAGCCTGCCTGTCTCTGTGTTGTCATGGCATTCTCAAGCATTTCTGTATGCTAATTCACTTTTTTTTCCCTCTGTTCTGATTTTAGCCACTCATACTTTATAGCTGCATTTGTCTATCTTTTTCTTGTTATTTTCAATTTTTAATGCGACGTTTCCTTTTGTGAAGGGTGTCACATACCTATCATTTGAAGACTGTCTAAGTTGTAAAGCTTAGACGATGGCTGATAGCCTGCTGGCCTGGAAGAGTTAGATGTGTCAAAAGAATAGTTTTGTTTCCATACTCAGGTACCCTTTAGTCTTTCTGGTATGGTTGCCAAGAGTCCAAATAGTGATGGAGAATTTTATGACATTTGTCTACCTGGAATTTTACACTCATAACTTTTCCTATTTATTACTTAACAAGAAGAAATAATAAGAATAATCCTCCAACAAGCTATTTAACTATCAACTCTCTTTTAACTTTCAATTGTAATTAAATGGAAGCCTGTTTAGCAAAGTTTAGTCCTGTTTTCATGAATAATTGCTACTTATTTTTCATTTCATTCTTTTCCATCCTCTCTTATTTTTAACCACACAAGGAAAAAAAAAAACCTCCACCTATTGTCATTCCTCATGTTGAACATTTTTCAAGTACATTATCCAACTGCAATTCTACGAATTTTGACCCTGCACAGTACTAAGTCTTTTGGACTATGCAGTACTGTACATTTTTAAGGTATCTTTCATTCTAACTGAATGCATAATCAGAATGAGCAGTGCTCTTATTGTAGCTTTTTAACCAAACCCATCCTGTGAATTCTGTCTGCAAACAATAGCAAATTCCTATTCTAACAGACCCATTTTAAATTACAATAAGGAAAAAATGACAGAGAAAACGAAGCCTTCATGAGAGATTGCAGTATGAGCTTTTTGCTTCCATCACACTGCACTGATTCTAAAAACAAAACAGCAGCAAATTTTGTAGACATGGTCTTAGGTAATTGCATGCATAGTTCACAGAGAAATCAACCTGAAATTTCATAAATCCAAACAACACTTTAACAATGTAGAAAAAATGAAGTGTATTCACTCCACTACTGAATTGCTGGGCAGTAGGACATAATAAAATTAAAGGATGTATAATAGATTTGTAATAAAATACTGCATTTTTAATTAGATGCAGTTTAAGTAGGGAGAATATAATATAAAGACCAATTTTTTAATGAGCTATAGGTGGTTAGGAACTTGCCTTCTAAGTCAATGAAAAGGAGATCTCCAACTTATATAGGGATACTGATTTAGTGTGTGCGTAGAAGGAAAATGTTATGTACATAACATTATCAAAACAACATTTTTTCAGTCTCCCAGCAAGGCAAGCAATGAGTGACCCATCCAAGGCCCTCTGCACCATCAAAAACTTTTGTTCTACTATTGCTGTTCCAACATACAGTGTAGAAATCCTTGTGCTTTAGGGCATAAGTCAGACATTAAGCCTGCAAAAACAGTTGGTTTCAACATTTTTGACAGGACTTGTTTTAACTGAAATATGAAATCTTGCCAAAATCAACATGTTTAAAGAATCAGGTCAATTAATTGGAATTTTCTTTCGAAAGAAAACTGGAAAGGAGTTCAAGAATACACAAGGGACAGTTATACATTCAGAATATTATATTTTTTCCTGCATCCATCTTTTTGTGATCTTTGTGCATCCGAACTCCATTTTCCTCATCAATTCAAGCTCTCACCATTGTATTCAGGTATTTTAGGTGCACGTAAGCATATCACAAACAACAAATTATTTTATGTATGCCTATGCTGGAAATTCTCTGTGATCTCTTACAAATCACTTGGAACTTACTTGAAATGGAAACAGGATTGCATCAGAAATATCCTGACAAGGTGTTGTCCCCTCTTCTGTGTTAGAAAAAGGGACTAGTGACAGCACTTCTCTACTTCCCCTTTTCCAATTGTGTTCAGTGGGGCAAACCAATAAACGTTTCCATTTGTTTCTGATTCCACTCCAGTTATGACTGAAGTTGTATTGTTTTTATCTTCTATTAATGTTCATAACAATTTATTACCTAGTGTTAGAAAATGCAGTTTTAAAGACTGAAAAAGATTAAATAACAACGGACAAACCTTTCTCCAGGAAAAGGTCTGGTCCTCTTTTTCATCCCTCGCGTGCTCTCGCTCCCCGCACAGTGCCACAGCTCCTGTCCGCCTCTCTTGATCTGGAAAATGGGGTTGAAGACCTGCAAAGAAGGTGTAGCCCTGTGCTGTCCTGGAGTGCTAGTGGCACAAACTCTTCAGCAGACAGGTGACAAGGGGCAGGAGGAGAAAAGAGGAAGCACTGTACAACTGTATGTTTTCCTCATTTTTTTGCAGTTATGATTCAACAAACACACCCAAGCAATGGTTCAGGTACAGTTCTATTTTTTCACCAAAAGCTGAAGATTTAACTTGGATTCAGCATAAATGAATTCTTGATTCCATCTATTCTTGAACCAGTATTTTATGTGCCTTCTTTTTAAGCTAATTAGTTCTCATCCTTTCTTCTTCTTTGAAAAAGCTCATTTTTTATCTCCCAAGTAGATTCTGCTACAGCTTTTCTCTTTGATCGCTTGTGGACAAGAGAGGGAAAACCAAACGGAAGTTAGCGCTCTAAAAGATCTCCAAAACTGGACAGAGGTTTCATTAATGCTGGAATATAATGTTTTAAAACTTCAGTCAATGCTATAGGCATTAGTGTGACTTCTAAATTAACTGAATAGAAGTAACAAAAAACAGTAATAAAGGTAATAAAACCTTAGTTCAAGTTTAGAGATTTTGTCTTTTCAAGTAACTCGTCCTAATCAACATGGCTTCTTTTTCTGTAAATAGGTGGTGGTGGTCAAGCGTCGTATTCTTGCTGCCAACATCACCTGAAAAATAGTAAACATCCTGTGTTTACTGTTTATTGTGAATCACAGCCAAACTGTCTTGTTTACTAAAGCAATCAGTTTTACAAAGCAGGAGAAAATGTTTTTGTTTGTTCACCTCTTACAGTCTATTGAAATGATCTTGCAAAAGGGCATATGAAAAGGTAGAGTTTTAATACCTAAAGAGGTTAGAGAGCTCTTATTATCTATAAGAGGTTTTTTTTGCTTTGTTTGAAAAATAAACCCCAAGAGTTTTTGACTGTAGAGCAAGAGCTCAGCAAAAGTGGACTCATGACGTTCTCGAGAGACCAGTGAATCCCTTGAGCCACAAGGTGTTTTGTTATGTAGAGCAGGACTGTATTTTCCCTTCCTCTCATGAAACATCAAGCTTTGCAATTCTCATCCAATCTGATGCTAATAAAAAATAATCAATATCAATATTGTTATTTTTAAGGTCTTCCAAAATCTGTACTTTCTAAAAAATCTCTGGTTACCTGTAGTTGTGGTGTGTTTCTGTGGAGGATTTTTTTATGCTTTCGCCCTAAGAAATTTGTGATCCTGAACATTGTGTCCAAGGCCTGGATGGATTTAGGGGAACGAACAGTTTTGTTAACAGTGTTAATGCCAAACAACATGTCCATGGCTAGAATACTGGGTACTATGCCAGGAGCCTTCCAGCCATGCTTTCACATGACGCCAGCCCTTCTCGCTGGAAAAGAGCAGTCTTTTGTGAGACCTGTCCAGGAGCAAGAGCTGTTTCAGAAGGATCAAAGTAACGGTGACATGTACACTAGTCTTCTGCTTAAAGGAATTATTCCTGACAACACTACCAATTAATGGTATTCATGTGTGAAATACAGTAGCTCAAGAGGCAAGTTTACATTTTCTAGTAAAGTCAGGGATATGTTTGATGAGTTCATTAGCCGAAGATTTACGTAGCTTACTGTCAGTGAGAGGAAAAAACACTAAAGCCTTCACTAAGCCTATTTCTGCAGTAAATTGCATGCTATGACCATTTAATTTGATTATTGTTCTCTGTACTGAGCCATTGATTAATGCTCTTAAAAGCTGACTTTATGCTGATTTCATTAAAAGTCTACTACTTACCTATTAGCATTTCATCTGGTCCTTAGTGATTTGAAAAGCATTGGTTGGGATTCCTAGGTGAGTGCTCAGCTCCAAAGTTACTTAGAGACACTTGGTTGAGATTTTACAGCCTCAATTCTTATGCTACCTGACCTTTCAGATCATAGTACTTCTTAACATGGTACATTCATAGTCACACAAGACATAGTTTGGAGAAAGTGATACACAAGCTACTAGAGAAGCTGTAAGGCAATAAAATGGAATCTCTAAAACTTCACACTGTCCACATATCCTTACAAAGTCCATTTTCAAAACGTATGTTGTGTCTACAACACAACAATGATGAACTCAGTCTGACTATTTGTTCCACCTGCCACCCAATTCTGTCTCAAGACAAACTTCAATCACATACTATTCCTTCCTCCATTCACCTTCCTACCTCTTTACACTCCATAGTTGTGGTGGTGCATTCTCCCCCCCGCTTTTTCCACTGGAGTGCTCTACAATCTCGGTCATTCCCAACAAATCTTGACCTTCGTGTAATCAGCTGGGGCAGTGAAGCGTCCCTTGACTGTACCAGTATTCCTGTAAGGCTGAGATGGGAGAGGCACTGCTCGTTCCCACTAAATCTTGGCCCTTGTGCAATGAGCTGGGCAGTTAGGTGCCCCTTGTCTGTACAAGGAGCTCTTGCATGGGCAAGGCAGGGAACGAGAACGTACCGATCTGAGTCGCGTGGAGAATGAGAGCATGCCAACCCAAATTGTGGCCAGGATGGAAATTTATGGATGACTAAAGCCAATCATCTTGCAACCCTATAAACGGCAGTCCCAAGTGAGGCCCTTTGAGCTCTCCTGGACCACAGCGGGCTGTGCCCAGCACCTCCCTCTGCATGGGATGCTACCCAGAGCTCGCAACTGCGAAATCCAGAGGCTTGTCACCAAAGACCGACAACAAGACCTGGGTCGATACTCTCCTTGAGAATCGACCCTCTCCCATTGAGAAACACCAAAGATTCGACGTGAGTATTTCACTGAACTCAGGGGAAATACTCTGTCTGTGTGCATATATATGCAAATTGATACAATCATTTATAGATGTTGGACTAGTCAATAATTGAATGTTGTTTAATTGAATGTTGCTGATTTACCTTAAACTGTGAATAATGCTTTAGACATAAACCGTTGACCAAGTCTGGGACTAGGATTGGATCTAGCCGCCCCTAGACCCCTCTCTGCGAAGGAGTCTAGAAAGCAAGAGGGTCCTTTCCGTATCTCGTGACTCAATGGGAGGGTATTCCTTACCCTTTCCTCTGTGAATTCAATTCTGCCTCGATTTTCCCCCAATATACTTTTTCCATGTAGTAATAGAGTGAACCTTGCCATTTTCGAAACTTTAACTAAGTCGCTGTTTTGATTAGAACGAATTTTGTTGAATCACTTTGTTAATCGACTAATGATTGAGTCCTATTAAATATCACAATCTAATCCTGTGATTTGCCGTAAAGGCATAAATAAATCTTAACTGTTGCTAGATCAAATTGTGTAAAGTCACTCATTTGTGACAAAATCCATTCGCGACAATAGTTCAGCTGTAGCCTTAGGTTCTAAGTACCTAAATATGTTTTACATATTCCATATGATTAGTCTTTTAAATACCAGTAGAGGTGTACAATGTAGAGAAGCAAGCAGAGATTCTAGATTGGGTTCTGAAAGAAATATAATTACGTTAGGATTGAAATGACTTGGAGTAATTAGCAGGGACTATCAGTGGTAATATTATCTTGGGTGAAGTGACATGCTGTTGCAGCTATACTGCCTCTGATCTCTGCCCTTTTGTGGAGACTGGTGCAGTTGTAGGGCAGACTCTGGAAACTATAACTATGGGATATTTGAGACTGTTATATTCTATTTTACTTTGGTAGCCAGTGCACCCGAATACTTTATTTATTCTTTCTGCCCTAAGCCTGTTTTCATGGCAGTGTTATTCATGCGTTGCTAGGACCCTGGCATGTGGGTAAAAGGAGGGAGAAAATTCACAGCTGTCTCTTACTTATGCCAAGACCTTTAAGGCAGAATCTAAGTAGCTAGAGAGAAAGATATTTACTAAATTGGGACCAAGAGGATATCTTCAAAGTGTCCTGAAATAGAAACTTTGACCCCTTGGAAAGGCAAGCAGCTTTTCAAATGCAAACGTCCTCAGTTAGCAGAAAGTTTAAAGAAAGCAAGAGAAGGCAGAAATGTCTGAACATTGTTCGGGGGTATTATGTCTGCACGTGGAATGGAAGAGCACCATTTAGGCGCAGAGAGTGAGACAAATCATCTGACTCAGAAAGAAAAGTAGAACATATTTGCACCTATTACAGAAAACTCAACTCCACAGTAAAGTTCACAGGTTAAATTTAGGATGCCTTCTTGAAAAAATCAAAAAATCATAGAATCATAGAATGGTTTGGGTTGGGAGGGATCTTAAAGATCATCTAGTTCCAACCCCCCTGCCATGGGCAGGGACACCTTCCACTAGACCAGGTTGTTCAAAGCCCCATCCAACCTGGCCTTGAACACTTCGAGGGAGGGGGCATCCACAGCTTCTCTGGGCAACCTGCTCCAGTGCCTCACCACCCTCACTGTGAAGAATTTCTTCCTTAGATCTAGTCTAAATCTACCCTCTTTCAGTTTAAAAACATTACCCCTTGTCCTATCACTACATGCCCTTATCAAAAGTCCCTCAACAGCCCCCTTTAGATACTGGAAGGCTGCTATAAGGTCTCCCTGGAACATTCTCTTCTCCAGGTTTATTAACTCCTTAATCATTAAAACTCTTCCCTTTTTGGCACAGCCATGGACTAACAGCTTTGTGAATACTTTGTTCTCTGTTCCAATGAAAGTTTTTATATGGAAATAGAGCTAGTTTACTGCCAAATTTGATTCAAGCATCTAGCTCTGAAGAATACAACCCCACAGATATGGCAGAGAAAAGGATGTGAACAAATGTAGAGGGTGATTAGAAAGAACAGAATGTTAACTTTTAATATGTCTGTAGACAACAGAGCATGCCATATTTTATGACATATAAAGTTAAATCATGTATCATTCCTGTTGTGTGTAGGACAAAATCCTACTAGTATCAAAGCCAAAGGTTGATTTGCTACTGGTTTGCATAGTAGAATTTTTTGAAAGGCTGGACAACAATCTTGGATATAAAATGAATGATGGGGACTCTGACCAGATTCGTCTAGAAGACAAAGGGACAGGATGTGTGATTTCCTAATGGTTTATTATTAAAGCAAAGAATTTAGAAAGACAAGTGTCATGGTAGAGATCCTTCGGAATCAAAGAGAGTTTTGTCTTAAACTTCACTAAACTGAAATCAGTAGCAGACACGGAATACTTAAAATGCAAACAAACACACTTATATTCTTGTAAAAAATCCTATCAGAAAATGAAAGAGATAATCCAATTAAATTTTCATAAAAGTACATTATGTGAATTGTAACCAGTATAATGTACACAAAACATCTTTCAAACAAAAAGCAATAAAATTGCCAAATAAACCAATGAATTTCATAAATAATCTGCATTATAAATTTGTGGAATGCGACAAATCAATATATTTCATTAGTCAACAAACACCTAAGATCTGCAAAACAATTCATTATGTGCATAATTCAGTATAGCCACCATAAATGTAATAGCTTGTGTTCCTTACATCTTTGCATTTGCTTGGTATCAGGAATGGAATTGTTTGTACTGTTTAAAAAAAAAGAGGAAAAATCCCCAAATAAACAAAGGAATATGTTTATCTGTTCTGATGTAATTTGAAACATATATACACTTAAAATGTCTACTTTGTACTCTGAGTGTATCCAATTTGACACAACTCCTTCACATAAAGAGGAAATTAAAGAGCAGATTGCTAAATGGGATATAAACGCGATTTCACTCAGGCTTGCTAATACGTCAGGCTGAAAGCCGACACTCTCCCTTACTTAAAATTATTCTAAACAGTGCATGTCAAATATTTTAGACATTATTGAAAATGGCTGTCACAGAAAACATAAAAGGACTCTGCATATATTCGGCATGGCCTTATTGTCTGAATGCGTGAATCTCTACACTGACACAAAATTGCTACCCTGTCAGCATGTAAAAGGACGGATCATTTCATCTCTTTAGTGATGAAGTTTCAAATCCACAAAGCACAAGCTATCAGTCCTTTGAGATGATTATGATGCCTCGAACCTGACAGCTTGCGATGACAGCTTTCACAAATTCTGGAAATCAAATTGTTCCTGCATCTAACAGAAGAAGGCAGGTGTGTACAAAACAGAAATGGATGAGGCTAAACATGAGGATAGTGTGATCTTTATGTTCAGTGTAATTGTTAAAAGTTATACAAGGGAAAATTATAGATTTCGATTTTGAACCTCTTCATGATATACACAGATGAGGGCACCAATAACCCATATGGGTAAAAGGTTTGCCAGGAAAGGAATATCAAGATAAACAGATGGCTGTACCATTGCCATATGGCTCCTCGGAAATTGGACGACGCTATGGCATTTTGCCACAAGATAGATCTAGTGTTATTTCTGTGCCAATATTTTAAGCAATGCAAGGAAGGAATACATAACTATCTGCAATTAGCTGTGTTATGTAAATATAAAAAAATAATAACTGTTTTATGGGAAATTTTGTAGACTGACATGTTTCTGAAATGCGGATAGCAATTCACTGGAAAATTATTTGCTTCAGCTCTTTATTTTTTGTACTCTTTACTCAGGAAAATGTGTTAAATAAACTAAGTTGCTGTGCTGATGAGGCTTAATTTCACAGTTTATCTCCCTGTACGGAACAAAGAAATCCTCTCTAAACACTTACGGTGTTCGCAGTGCTAAAAAAGCAGAGGAAAGCAGAAGTAAACTACAGACCACTCAAAATAAGGACAGTAATTCTAAAACGCAGCTCAGCTGGGTATCTGCGTACATAACTGAATTATTCAAATACCACCTTGTACCCAAGGTCAAAGGTTTGCTGTTCTTGTAAAGTGAGTACTTAATAGGATTTTCTTACCGTTCAAACACTGTTAGTTGACGTATCAGGTGTGTCGCTGCATTTTCACGTAAGTTGTACTTACCAGGTTTTTGCACCGGCTCAGACATGCTCTTAGTTCCAGTTCAGACTGGTATTCTTTTAAAGAACAAATGAAAGCAGAGCATGAGGCACAGAAACGCCGCAGAGGATAACACAGAGGGTATTTCCACTTCATGAAACAGTAACTTGGCTTCACATATTATAATAGCAATAACAGGGCTTTCAAAAAGAAGTTTAGGCAAGAGTACATGAGTTATAACTATTACATTTTTTGTATACTTAAATCCTAAGAACAAAGCTTAAATTTTTATTAAGAAATTGCATTCTCTGGGTAGATCAGGGTAAAAGCTTGACATACAAGGATTCTAATGACTCACAGAAAACTTTGCATTAAACTACCTAATATTCAAAGTCATCAGCATGTCTTTAGGGCACAAAACACAGCAAGAAGAGACGAAAAAAAAATCCAACAGTTTAAAAAAATCACATCATTCTTCAGTGGTATTTCCTCCAGCATTCCAGCTAGGAGTTACTCCTCTCCAGCACTACATCTTACTGTTTGAATTCCCCAGCTCTAGAAGTACTCAAAGCATGTAGAAACTTCTCTAGTATTCTTTTAGCTAAGGCTAGCACTCAACCTGATTCCCTCTGATTTAAATCTTTGCCTGTAAACCCTAAACATAAAATCACACAGCAGGAGAAGTAACCAGAAGACAGATTCCACAATTAACTTGTGAGCTGCCAGTCATGATTTTTTTTTTTTTTTTCCCCCCCCAGAAGGAAATACATAGAGAGCAGCTAGGAAAAAACCTAAAAAGTGGAAATATCCTAGAGGAAATTATCGTTGACCTTAAAAGATGACTAGCACTTTTACACAACTCCTGTTCCTCTGAGCAAGCTATACTGCTGTCAGTTGCCTTCACAGAAGCTTTGGAGAATCCCTCCAGACAGTTCCTTTTAGAAATCCATGAGGTTTTCAGAGGATCTGTGCATACTTCCAAGTTTTGATCACTACTATGGCCATTAATAAAACGCTGAGCTTCTCAGTGGCCACAGAGTTGTAAATCCTGCAGCACAGGCCTTTTTTTCACTCTTCGTTTCCCTGCAGTGTTGTGGGCTTCAGGGGGAATTTCAGCCATAGCTTTGAAGCACAGAGAGGGTTGAGCTACTGTAGTGGTTTTTGCACTGAGCAAAATGTTTCTTCATGCACTTGCAATCTTCTTCTCTTTAACAGATCTCGCATCCCAACCTACATTTCATTAGAAAACTGGCTCTACTGCAGAATATTCAGAAGTGCGGCCGAGGCACGTTAATATTTCACTTTTTTATTGCCAGTCACACTGAGATACCAAGGCTTTTCACAGAGAAATAGTAAGTTGACCACATCTTTTGGCATGAATGACAACAGATCTTCAAAAACTGCTTGTTCTCCCACCTAATTATTATTACTGTGAGTCACTGTTAAATTCCATTTCTATAGTACTCTATTCAGCTATATTCAGCAGATTAGTTCTGCTAGGTTGGCTCAACAACAGCTCTTGGTCACAGTCTTTTAACACCTTGTTCAAGGGAGGAGAAGTAGGAGGGAAAAGAAAGAAGGCAGAAAATGAGAAGAGGATTGAGGAGAGGAGTAAACTTGTAGGGAACTTAAAACAGTTGATTATCATGCCTTGTCTATTCAGTACAATCAGGATAGTGTACTCTTAAAGGAAAATATCCTAGGCATTATGAAAGTCATCTTTCAAAAAAAGGTGCTGCATTTAGTGGCCGATATATGGAGATCTGTAAAAACCTAATTGTAAATTTTCACCAGAATTCTACCCACTTTAGCCCTAAGAGAAAAAAAAGAAAAAAAAATTTCCATTGCCAAAACAGTATGTTTACTTTATGAGAATTCAACCTCCCTTTCCCCCACACATTTTCTTTTAAAATGATTTTTTAAACAACATATTTCCTTGAGATATTTTGCTTATAGTGAACTAACCATTTCCTGCTTTTAGCTAGAAAGATTTTCACTGGTGTTACTAACATATTTGTGAGCTAATCCATTTGTCCTGTGGTGCTGTCCTCTGCAAACTGGATTGTGACTGCTCGAAATTCAGATGTTATTTTACAACTTAATTGGAAAATCAGCTCTAGGATGACCTTATCTAGACAGAATACTGAGTATCACTTCAATCCCCTATTTGAAGCAACTATTACACTGGACAAGACAATAGACATTATTAGCCATCTTAGGGAACAGAGAGGTATTTTTCTGGGAATAAGTAAATCCAGTTATTTATCATAGCAAAATGAAGGCTAAAAGGAAATAAAATTACTTTCTGTAACTATACTGGAAGGAAAGTAGGGGAAAACCTGTTTAACTAAAGGACGATGTTAGCACAATAATTGGTTATAAACTGACTGTTGAATGCTTTCTGTCTGGCACTGAGAACCGTTGAGCCCTAAAATAGATTGCATACGGTGCTTAGGGAAACTTCTTACTGCAAGCTTTAAAGAACAGGCTAGACAAATGTTTTTAGAGCACTGTGATCCGCACAACATGGGGAAAGACTAGATAACCAGGCAACCTCTGAAGCTTCCTTCCAGCCTTATTTCTATAATATGATTTTGTACAAGAACAGAGGATTGGACCAAATTTAGTGATCAAGAGATTGCTTCCAGAAATATGCTTTTATTGTTAAGACAAATCAAAATCCCCAAGCTACTTTTTAGCTGTCAGAGGACTATGCCTTTTGATAATATTTTTAGCTCTGCTACCCAAAATGGATATTTGCACGTACATTACTAATGGGACAGGGTTTTTTGGAAAGTTTGCAGCTCCCAAAAGGAATTTTGCTTAGCACCTGGATGAAAGGGGCAGCTTTTAGAAGTGCTTTTCAGTAAGTAGATTGTGGGGAAAAAAAATATTAATCACATGAAAGCTTGTAAAAGACACACAAAAATGCTTCAGGAGGCTTTGTCCATTTCTAAACAAGAGTCGTTTCACACATCGCTTCAGGATTTTGTAAGACTAAAACTTAGTTCTTGGATAAATTATCTCAGATATCTATTTAATGATAATGTTTACCTGCTTTAATATCTAGATGCTGTTATATACACTATTAAGATAAATTCCCGTAACAATATGAATTCTAGTTTTACAGTTTTTTATAGTTACCTTGCTTTTTATTTATGTTGTGGTAGCACCATAAACCAAATCAAAAACAGAATTTAGCTTCAATACGTAGTGATAGGCAAACTGATGATTCCAAAGAGTGTAGGTAGCTGTTTCAATGGAGTTAACGACCATAACCGTGACTATTTCATTCAAATTAGGACTTAGAAAAACTTATTTGTGGACAGCAAGTAATATGCATTTCAGTTTGTGCATCTAGGACCTTTGTGCATAGGAACTCCATATACTTGGCTGAATTTGTGTGCCCAATTTCAAGATTCTGATCACTAAACTTGTGCCTAAACACTCAAAGTCTATATCTCCTAAAGTCCACTTTTGTTTTGTCTGAGGAGCTAATAATTGTTATAGCACTGTCACAGATCACTTGAATCTGGAAAGTATAATTAGCACCCATCATGTGGAAAGAAAGTATTACAGAAATTGAAAATGGTCTGTGGAGATGTTTTCTTTTCATCATTTTCTTCACTTGTCTGAAACAAGGACTTGCCCTCTGTGACTGAACCCAGGGAAATTGCCAGTAATGCCCTAGCAGCACATAACCAGCTGTGGATAATTGAAATCCCCAATCGCAGCAACTCTCAGTTAGCGAAACCAGAAGCAGCATGAGGATTCTTGAGATGTAGAATGCTTTGCTGTAGATGCCTAAGGACAGAGTGTTAGGATACCTAGGGTTTTCAAAAAGAGTATTATAAATTGGTTTTTTTGTTTGGTTTTCAGCTTAGGCTATAAAACTCTCTGGGTATTTAAAGGAAACTTATTTTCATACATTTGTGGGGGTTTTTTTCACTTCTGACAAATGTTTAAAAATTAGTTAAGCATCTGTTTTCTTCTTAGTTTGAAGCAACTTTTCCTTTTAAACAGCTGTTTAGCCTATGATAATAGTCTTCCTCCTGGGAAAGCAGTTCGTCTTTGTTGCCAGTTTCCAATACCTTTAAGATGGATTATTTTAAATCTCTAACTGAATAACTTCTGCTGAGTTTTCTACTACATATTTGTGCCTGTGTGACTGTTTCTTCCTCTCTGGCATATTAGCACAATTCTTCTTGTTACGTTTATTATGCTGTTAAGCACAACCAGAGCTATGCCACTGACCGGCCTATTGCTTGAAGGAAGATATGAAGATATGAGATACGAATGGAGTGGCAAAAATCATTCTGTCTTCTTTTTTTTTCCTGTTTGCCTGTGCATATACCTTCTTCAGTGTTTAAGGTCTTGTCTTTCTTCTAGAAAAAGAAAGGTCATACTATATTATCAAATACAAGAGAAGGCAGAAGGCTAGTTTTCCTCAGCTATTACTAGAGGATGTGATGCAGAGACTCTCAAAGCCTCAGGAGTTAAACAAGAAGTCCTCCAGAGCCTGAGCGAAAACCCTGTAATGAAGGAAGCAGTAATTACCGAGCTTACAGTGCTCTCACTGCTTTTGTATGCCTTAGATTTTTGTTTTGGTGAAAATGATTTTTTTTTATAAGCAGTTTTAACAATTCCTAGTGAAAACAAATCACTCAAGCTAACCTTCAGCTGCTGCTTTAGTACTAGCCTGTAATGTGGACCACAAGTACTGGTAAAATGTTTTGTCTCCCACTTTTTCAGGAAAATGTTATTTATGGGAACAAATGTTTTAGCTCAAAGATTCAAGGAGATATCAAAACCTTCCTTCTACTGCAAGACAGCAAATAGCAAGAAGTTAAATACAGATTTAGGTGACAGCTAAGAGATCTGTTCCCTTTTTTGTGTGTTAAGATGGTTTAGGAGCTGCAAGCCACTGCCTGCTACCCCATTAGTTTTGGCAAAAAAGTCAAAGACCCTGAGCTGTAGATCAGATCAATGATTTACAATAGTTGGGTTTGGGGGGGGTTTCTTAAATATCGATTTGTTGATTATCTCCACTTCTGATATCTATCTACAATGTCTCCACACAAACACTTCTGTAGGAAAACATTACTGAAAAGGTGGAAAACTGCAACTTGAGAATGAAAAAGTGTGTCCACCTTCTAGGATGTGCTGAAGAAACATGCAGAACTGCAACCTAAGGTTCAAGTTTCAACTCTGTTTCACAACAGGGACACCAGCTTCCATTTTCCTGATTTCCACCTATTGGGAAAACTATGTGCCTTGAGTCATTCATGTTCTCCATGTAATCTTAATTTCATTTTTGTATGGGAAACCAGTGTTGCATCATAGGACATATAGGCAATAAGATCATAAGAAAAAAGGGATATCACATGTATAACTTATAAGCTTGCTGGGGGATTCTCACTGGAGGTTTTGCGAAAACCTTAGCTTGAGTTTTCAACTGTTGTGAAAGTGGAAATCCATACTTTCCTTGAAGATCTTTCGGACAAAATATCTTCAGCTGAAGTGTCGATTTTCTTTTAATACTCTTTTTTTAGGTGTAAAATTTCAACTGGCCTCGGGAGAGTGTATCAAACATCTCAAATGACTTTTTTTTTTCCTATGACACTACAGAGGTTATTTGTTGGTGAGGGCTAACGGTAAAAGCCACCTGTCTCCTTTTGCATCTTCTCTCACTGTTTTTTTTCAGCTATAGAGTCATAGTGATTAAGACTTTGTGGATGAGATTTTCAGAAGTGTTCAGTATTAGCTTTCTGTTGCTTCATGAAAGGAATGGCTTCTGGCAGCAGAGCTGGAATGAGAGTGAGCACTTTTACCCCTTTGTGTGAACTCCAGTTTACACAAAACCAATCTGTAACAAGCCGGTCTCCTAACGCCGGCTCCCATCCCTGGTCCGCAGCACCTTGGGGAGGTGCTGAGGGTGTCCTGAAGCCCCACGTAGCTGAAGGCACGTGCAGCAGTCGCTGAGACCTAACCTTCACTCACTGTGTTCAAAAGGCGGGTTTTACTCAACATGAGGAAGGTATTTCTGCATCCTCAGCTGAATTTTCAAGTACAGTTATTAACCACTTTAAAAAAGACAGAGTTTGTCACAAAATTACAAAAAAGTCAGTCTTAGTTTCCATGACTAGCGTGAAGCTGATACAGCTTTTGAAAGGCCACCTGCAGTAGGACAAACCTTAGCTGACAGGTACTCTGGAAAGCCATCTGGTTATGCAATTACTGAAAAGAGTATCATCTAATAACTCATACCATAAGGCTATTGTCAGAAGTTAGCTAGATCTTTCTGGATTCCTCCTGGTTACTTTTGGTGAGTGGGTTAATGTTTGCCTACAGAATTGGTGAACCTAACCTGAAAACCCCTTAGTCCTAACTAGAAAAAAATGGAAACAAAATATAATAATATTCCAGCTCAGAACTTCAGGACTGGGATCTGGAAGATGTAGATCTTATTTCTGGCTTTTTCAGAGACTCAATTAATGTAAATCATAATTATTTTTAATCATTCTTATTACAGCAGTATTTAAAAGCCAGTTTAAACCAAACCTCCACGGTGCTGGGCACTATACAAAGCACATAACAGTAAATGTTCCTCTCTTCAAACTTCACTGCATAGAAAAATCTTCACTCCACAGAGAAGGGAGACGGGAGTTGACACACAGAGGGAACCACAGGGTGGCAATAAACATGATTTTACTATCTTTTTTGTTCCTCTTTCTTTAGTGATTTACTTCAGAGACAATAAACACAGGGAAAAAAAGGAAAGTAAACAGAGTAACAAGGCGGGGAGAGGGTGTAAAATGGAATTAAGCAGGTATGAAGAGGCTGTGAGGAAAAGACAAGACTGGAGCAATTAGTGAGTCAGAACAAGACAGAAAAAGTCAGCCAAAACTATAGATTCAGTGAATGCTCAGGTGACCCTGCCTTGGCTGATTCTGTGCCTATGGCCAGGTATTTTTCCCTTCTCCTGTGTGGTTGCAAGGAAAAGCTGCAACTGCGAGTGGTTATGCTTTTCTGAAATATCTGAGTGGGAGAAACCCTTTCACTCCCTTCTCATGGAATTTTTGCTCTTTTCATTTGGAGTCCTTTCTAATTAGCATAAATACTTCCGTCTTCCAAAATACAATGCTAACCTAGGGTTTGAACATGAAATCGTCAGTCAAAAACCAATCTAAATATAGAAGTGTTTATTAGCAAGACAACAAAGAAAGGTAAACAGCAAGAATCTTGAAAGTGCCACTTGATTTCAGTACAATCTTTTTCAGCAACAACTGATGTTTTCAAAGGTGCTCTGTTAGCAGTGATATTTTAAAGCTGTGAACTTCTGGGGGGGGGTTAAGTCTCTTTGTTTTGTTTGGATCATTTCTTCTCTAAGGTGCTTCTAGGTGTAAAGCACCATATAAAATATACAGCCTATATGTATTCATGTATCCTGTATGCAAAATGCATATGAAACAGCAAGAGGTAATAAAGGTAAACATGACCAGCCTCCAT
Source organism: Phoenicopterus ruber ruber (assembly GCA_009819775.1). NCBI lineage: Eukaryota > Metazoa > Chordata > Aves > Phoenicopteriformes > Phoenicopteridae > Phoenicopterus > Phoenicopterus ruber. The sequence continues at coordinate 39,698,419 of CM020218.1, forward strand.
TGTGCATTTATCCCTTAAGCCTTGCAACTCCTGGAATATCAATCAAAGCTATATCAGAGGGACATATGATTGCTGATATTATCTCTACTCCTATTCCTTTTATCACTGCTGCTGTCAGTCTATAGCCAGGGTTACTAGGGTACTGTCTAGCAAAATTGCATTTGTAAAGCTGAAGTGGTTCCTCTCACGGGGCAGAAGGGGTAGGTATCTAGCAACTCTTATGAACAAAAATTATTAAAACAGTTCCTGACTATCTCCCAGAAAATGCCATCCATTAAAGTCAATTCATGTTTACAGCAAGAGAGGAAATGAAAACGGAGCTTTTACACTCCCAAAGTTGGTATATATTTTGGCAAAGCTTTTTGATGTTACAGAGGTACAACCTGACACAGCTTTGTATCTGCTGCTGTTGATGCAACATCTGTAATGGTTTGTCTGTCTGGTTATCAGGTACTTTATCATAAGTTATTACACCATGCTTGTTATTTCATCACATTTCTTGCTTACTTTGGATGCTCTGCTTACCATATGAACTCACACATTCTACATATGGATAACATTTAGGGACAATTATTATAATAAAAAATAATAATTTTGGCTTATCATGTTACTTTACAAAGAGGGAGGGAAGGATTATTCAGTGCATAAACTTTCAGCTTGCAAGAGATTATATCATTCTGCTAGCTGTGTTCTCCTTTTTTAAATATAAAAGAGTGTCTGTCTATTGCAGACAGTAGAAAGGTGGCTGCTGTTTTGTACTCCTGTTCAAATGTTGCATGTAAGAGAGTATTTCACTGTGTTTTCTCTTACAGATAAATTCTATATGTGTTATTTTAAATAACCTTGAATAAGTTATTCAGGTGGAGAGGGATGTTCTTTGTTTGCATGTAAAAACAACTACTTGTACTGTAAACTGTGTATTATTGTTTGTTATTCGTATATTGGTTGTTAAAGACATTTTGGAATGTTCAGACATTTTTTCCCCTGTTAACTTTGATAAATTGTGGACTGGATATATATGAAACCTGAGCATTTTAATTACTTGCCCAAAGAAGAATAAGCATAATGTCACACGTGGTTGCTGAATCTGCAGTGAGCTTCCCACAGCTGGAAAACTGCAGCAGCAGTTTTTGCAGCCAGCTGAGGTTTGATTCACTTGTTTCACCTGGGAAATATAGAGAAACTCCCTGATTTTTCATGAACTCATAATAGTGAAAATGTTTGTGGCATTAAAATACAAAAGTACTGTATATTTGTGACTGTTTACCTTTGGAAAAAGAATCTTTCTTCTGACTGTGAAATGTGGTGAAATTTAAGACAGAGACTCCAAAATGGTTCAAGAACAGAGCTGAAGAGAAATTAGGGATTTTCTCCTTTTCAAATGTTAATAATAACCTCCTTCTGTGCTTATCTGTGTGGATTTCTCATTCAATATAAATTCATAGATATGTACAGCATGCACTTGATATATTGTATCTATGGTACAATTATTTCTAGTAGCTTGGGAGGCAACACAAGGCAATTGTCTTGTTTATCATAATTTCTTTATTTTACCTTGCACTTTGCCTGCAAGAAACCATTTGGTTTAATCACAAACACTGGGTCAGACAGCCATGTAAAAATAGCACAGATATGTGATGTGGGTTTAAATAGAAAGTTGCAACTGTAATTTGACATATGTCGGAACCAGACATAAGCTGCATCTAGTGCTTGGGTGCAGCGTAGCCTTTAGAAACTCCAGTTAGGGAATAACAAAATCTTTTCTATCATTTATGTCATTTACAGACTGCATTTGATAAAACTTTAAGAGATCCAGCCTGCTGGGTTTGCATATATCTGCTTCTTCATATAGATCAAAGTCCAGAGCTTAATGTCGATTAACCTTCAACTCAATCTTTGAGTCCAGGGGGAGTACCAGAAGCTGTTTGTTCTACTGGAATTAGAGCAGAGTGTGTCTAAATAGCTCCTATTTTTCTTAGATTTAAGGCAGAGTGATAAAAACATGTTTGGTCTTGACCAGTCTGGCCTCCCAGAAAAATTTCCATTTGGCTTCTGTTGCCACAGCCACAGGTTATCCCATAGTCGTATTTTATGACCCTAATCTAGGCAGTGGCTTGCTGCCAAAACCTCTGGTTTCTGTAACTAAGCAAGTTTCCTCTCAGGCGAATTGGGACCTCACCTGACCTGTCATTTTCACTCTCTGTCTCCCAGGGTGGAGGAAATGTTCCAGGGATTCACTCACAAATAGCTCAGTATTCTTTTCTGGGCTGGCTAAATTTTTGCTGGCCAATCATTTAGAAAAGAGTAAGAAAACCTAACTCTTGCTGTAGTGCTGAAGAGGCCCATTACACAATTCACTTGGGATAAGAAGGAATCCAGGGTTAATCACATTTTTTAAAGTATGAAATTTAGCATAGTAAATAGGTCCCTGAAGTCTTTTAGACTAGATGTGGTTTGCATACAAGTTTTTCTTATAGAATTATAATATTTTAACAATTTTTCCAAAACATCTTAGAAGAGGAAGAACAGGCATAAATTCTGCTACCGCTTGCATGAACTCTGCTAATTCTTGTGAGCTCTTTTTTGAAATAGTCCTGTGTGGTGCTCCTATTTTGAAAACAGTCCCATAAAATCTGCGCAATCTACTTCAACCAAATTAGAATATTTTGGTACAGGTAAACAAAGTTTGAAAAAACACAGTCTACTTAAAAACAGTTGATGCATGGAAACCAAGACAGAATATTATCATTATGAAAGTTTTATTCTGTGTCTTTGTAAATGTCAAGAAATGCTGCAAGAGTAAGTGAATTTTGCAACCACTTTGCAGTTTTTCTAGCAATTTGCTACCTGCTTTTCAAAACAAGTTTTTTTGCAGCTCACAATTAACACTTTTTCTCTTCATTAAAATCATTTCTCAGATGCTTCTCAAACTTAAGTAAGCAACAATATTCCACTCTCCTTGGGAAAGAATAAAAACTCTTTTTGCCTCAGGCATCTTTCAGTGTTAGTCTGTGAATGTTAGGACAAGATGGTGACTGAAAGATAGAGTTTGGAGCGTTGCTGCTTGTCCAAGAAGATTGTCTTATGTCACATGGAGTCTTGTTCCACTACTGAGACCCCTATTGCCCAGCCAAAAGAAACTCTGAAATTTAAAGTTCATCTTTTTCTTTGACCATGTGTCTGATTCAAAAAGGCAGGTATAAAAATATCATTTCAGGTAGACCTGGAGATTGGAAAAGAGAATGAAATTTACATGCTTGAGGGACCTCTGGTAGAAAAGCCTTCTTTTTATATATTCTCCTTTAGGGACCAGATAGTGTGCAGATACCACCTGGTCTGCAGCTCTGCCTTCACTGGTCACTTTTGTTTGAGTATCTTTGACATGTACATAAGTTCTTAGGCAGGACTATATGGAATTTATATAGTACACAACAAGTATTTACCAATACACCATGTCAATACGTAGGATTAATGTTCTAACAATAAAAGTATGAACGTGCTCCCCACCAGCTCAACAGGTACTTGACAAGCCACTGCTGGGTAGGCAGTCACTGGTCAACTGCAGATGAATCACCTACACTTTGCTAGGTCTTGGGGGTGGGGAGGCCCAGACAAACCCTGACCCTGCTCCTTTGAACCCCATCACAGGAGCCATCAGCCCATCAAAGGGTCATCTCCACAAACTCAGAGGAGCACAGGGGCACAAGGGCAGACAAGAGTCCAAATTAAGAACTTAGAGGAAGGGATGTCCTGTCCAGGCCCTCCCACAGCTGTCCCAGAAAAGCCTCAGTCCCAGAGCCCACTTGTGAAACACATCGAAGTGAGTCAATGCTGGAGGAGTACCTTTTGGACTGAGTGGGGTCACTGCCTAGGGCTGTGGGATACATTACAGGGGAATAGCATTTCAGGATTGCACGGGACGTCTTACGGGATCTTTAGAGGAGGGATCTTGGTGATTTGGGGAGGAACAAGTGTGGGAAAATAGAGGCATAAGGGGATAAAAAGAGCTGGTCTTGTGTAAACACTTTGCTGGTTGATTGCTTATCTGTCCATGCCCCAAGCCTGATCAGTGCAGTCTGTCTTACCTATGTATGGTGAGACCATGGGAGGAACTGGCTATAGGGGGGACCAGGGGAGTCCTGGACAGCTGCTGGAGACACCATGGGGTCTGGGGGTCTCTAGGGATGAGACCCACTGCCACATGTGTGTGTGTCTAAGGGTAAGAGCACAGCGGGGTTGGCTACTGGGGGCTAAAGGGAGTCTTGGTAAGGGGGGTTGTGTGTCTGTGAGTGGGACGGTTGGTGCCAGCAACTGGAGTGGGGTTACAGCCTCAGGGGCTTGTATGTCCAGGTGACAGTAAGTGGGGAGACTGGGATCCAGGGGCAGCTGATGGGCAGACTGAGTGTCTGAGTCCAGCTGCTGGAGGGATCTACATCATGCTTATATGTATCTCTCCTTACTAAGGGACCTCCGTTTTGCTCAGCCAGAGAAAGGAGCAGGACGATGCCATTGATGCTGGGTTTTTTTAATGTGAGTGCTCTGTGTGTCTGTCTGTGCTCTGTGTGGCCAGCCATGTATGTATTTGTATATGTATATACGTGGTGTATATGTGTGCTCTGTGTGCATCTGCCAATGGGAAATACATTTCCAGCCTCACTACTGGTTGGACCTGGGGGCATTGCAGCAGCTTCGCCTCTCTCAAGCTGCCCTGTCTAGCACAATGTATTTTCCTCTAACACCCACTGATCCTTGGGATGGGTTGGTCTTTTATTTCAACGAGTAGCTATCTTCCAAATCTTATCAAGTGGTATACCTTTTCATGTTTTTCAGAACCCTTTGAATTATTATTACCAATTTTAACAAATAATTTCTGGTTTTGTTTTCCCTTTTCTTGCCTTGCATGGCTTTGACTCACGCACTTGCACAGCTCAGTGACGGTTTTGTTCATTAGAGCTGAGCCAAGGTCATACAGTTGTGCTTCATAAAGCACAAAGTTGCAAACAGTCGAACCCTCGAGCTTGGAGTTGCATATTCAGATTTTGTCTACAACAATTTTCACTATTTATTTTTTTTAGATTTTACTCCATACTGTTTTAGGCAAAGATGTATTTATGTGCTTTTTTAAAGTCTGATAGCTTATTCTTCTAAAAGATTACCTATACTCACTTATTTGACCTTCAGCTTCCACCATGTCTCTAATATGATCATTCTTTAGATATTAGAGGTAATATAGAGGTAAAATATTTTCAGTATAGGTAATGTAAAAAACCTTCACTTCTCATGTGACAATTAGAGCTGCACAGGTGTTGAAATATATGTTGCGGGATGCATATATTTGCTATTTAAAAAACAGAGAGAGTGAAGGGAGAGGGAAAACTGCATGTAAAAAAAAAAAAAAAACCCACCAAACCAAATCCCAAACCCCTTCTTCTACAGAGAGGGACCTCTAAAAGCAGCGCACACAATTTGAGCATTAGTGATTAGATAGTACTTTCAAGCCTATTTGTTTTGAAAAATCTGGCCTTCCTACACAGTACCCTTCAGGATGCAATGTAAATTGAACTGCGGGGCACTCTATAGCAAATCTACAGTCATTATCTCTTAGTTGATTCTGTCTTGTGTCTCATAACTTTTCAGAGGTACATGTGAAGCTCCTCTCATAAAAGCTATTACTTTGTCTCCATGATACTTGTTGATATGAGATGATGAAATAAAGATGATTACTCATCCCAGCAGGCACCTGCTTTGACCTTGTTGTGTGTAGTTTATCACAAACATTGCTGTGTGGTATTTCAAGTTGAAAATTAGGCAGATGCAAGAACATAACATATGCCACTGGGCCATTTTATGTCTTCTAGCAGTACACATGAGAAGTTTATAATGCCATGAAAGCAACATTATACAGATGATCCAGCAAATTTAAACAAAGCCCACTGCTAAAGGTGTGCATGAAAATGGGACCTGACTACTTAGTTTCTCACTTCGAGAACAGAAATTTTGCAGAGAACATAATGAAAAATTCTGTAGAACAGAAAATAGACAAAGATTAAATACATATTTTTAAATAAATCAGGAAAGTTAAGATATATTTATCAATGTTAATGCACACTTACAGTTTATATTAATTTCCAGAGATACTTTTCTATAATTTGAGGGGAAATAAACAATTTTTGGTGAAAAAAGTTAACACCTTTAAACTAAGATTCTTTCAGTTTTTGTACGTACAAGGCACCAACAGGTATAAAGGTACCAAAAAACTATAAATATAGCAAATATGGCTTTCAATATTAAAATAAAATATAAAAAAACCCAAATATTATCTCCAAATTTGTACATGAGCATATGTCCTAAGGATATCACCCATCCATCCAAATCAGATGGATCGTAAAGCCTTTCTTTTTGTAGATTTTTCTGATGACAGTTTTCTAAAGCAATGATAGCTTCCTCCCTTGATTTGTAATGTTTAACGTTGCTCTTTAGAGCAACCAAGCAGACTCAACAGAGGAAACAAAGGCAGAACAACTGGCAAAGTAAAAGACTCATAACTTCTATGCTTCATTTCGAAACATAGCTGTATTTTACAAGACCACTCTTCTCCTGAACTCTGAGCCCATTAAGGAAATTCCTGCTTTTGTTCTTTTTGATACTAACTCAACTACTGCTTATTTCAGTGCAAGTATGATATTAAAAGTATTGTGTCCATCAAAGTCTATGCTTATTATGAGTTCAGGTCAGGTTCCAATCATACAGATGTGAAGCGCCTCATATATGATGTTTCCTAATCTTGAACTCAGTTTTACTTTAAAAATATAAGAAATAATTGGAAGAGTTTGATTTTATTTCTTATTTAGTATTCAGGGAAGGGCAAGTTGTAGGCTGAAACTGCTGCATCCCTGTTTGAGTCATATTTAAATTGAGCCAATTATTTCAAAAGGTTGATTTAGATAATCCATCTTAAAAAAATCTTTACTAATCATGTTTTACATTTTTTTTAAAAGCTGTAGAATTGACTCAAACAAAATCACTGAATCCACACAGGGAGACGCAATCCCATTAAATACCATAATTTTTCAGGATTCCATTTTTCATAAGGAAAATTCAACATAAGGAAATTTTTTTACCAGAAATTTTTGACAAATCTGTAAGTCTGAGGCATACTGTTTTAAAAAACGCCTATTCTCTAACATTGGCCTGAAAATAATATGTAAATTAATTTGTAAAAGAGATTTGAGATTACTTTCTCTAAAATATTTTTCAATGATGATCTGTCCTTCATGGCAATTTCTAGCATCATTTTTACAACGGAGGTAAATCCTTTACTTCCTGTTCTAATATGTTAATTATTTTTCAAGTTGTGCTGGTTTTGGACGGGATAGAGTTAATTTTCTTCACAGCAGCTAGTATGGGGCTCTGTTTTGGATTTGTACTGAAAGCAGTGTTGATAACACAGGGATGTCTTCATTACTGCTGAGCAGTGCTTACACAGAGTCAAGGCCTTTTCTGCTCCTCACCCCACCCCACCAGCGAGGAGGCTGGGGGCACACAAGGAGTTGGGAGGGGACACAGCTGGGACAGCTGACCCCAACTGACCAAAGGGATATTCCGCACCATACGACGTCATGCTCAGCATATAAAGCTTGGGGGAAGAAGGGGAGACATTCGGAGTGCGTTTGTCTTCCTGAGTAACCGTTCCACGTGATGGAGCCCTGCTTTCCTGGAGATGGCTGCACACCTGCCTGCCGATGGGAAGCAGTGAATGAATTCCTTGTGTTGCTTTGTTTGTGCGTGCAGCTTTTGCTTTGCCTATTAAACTTTCTTTATCTCAACCCACGAGTTTTCTCACTTTTACCCTTCCAATTCTCTTCCCCATCCCACCAGCAGGGAGTGAGCAAGCGACTGTGTGGTGCTTAGTTGCTGGCTGGGGTTAAACAATGACATAATTCATATGTAAAATTATTTTGTAGCTTTAAAAAAAAAATCAGTATAAAAAACTGGGCCCCAAACCAGGATTTGCTTAAAGGACAAACAAGCAAATAACTCAAAGGTAATAAATTTTCTTCCTGATAAAATAAATTATGACACATGGTTTATGTGCAGGAAAAGAGAATTTATATTTGATCATTTTCCTATTTTGCTAGAAGTGGCAACACAATGGAACTAAGCTAGTGTGAAAATTAGAAAGTGCAGCTCTCAGTGAAGAAAAGTGAAATTGAATTATTTCCACTAGCTTTAATAGACACTATGTCAGGGTGCAAAAGCCAGTTTTCAATGCCATTCTACTGGGAGGTAGGGAAGGAGGAGACATATCCTGAAATTATTTGTCTCTGACTCATAGATTTCACTTTTTCAAAAAAAACACTGAGCAGAAAGGTGCCTTTCTACATCTGTAGATAACTGAATTTCCTAAAAAATGGGACTCTGTTATCCAAAGTCTGATGCATACAGAAATAACAGAATAGATGAAAATTGATTGAGCTATTTAGGTGTTCATATGCATGTCTAAAAGTGTTATTGATTATATAAACAGAGAAAATTGTTTTAATATAAGATTTTCATCCTGAATTTATTTTTAGTTATGTATTCAGAAGTGGAAGGATATAACTAAAATAATATTATAATAAGCCTTGGAGATTCCCTTCAGCAATTGTGTTTTCCAACCAGAAGAACATCTGACTAATCACAAACCATATTTACATTCATTGTAAGGTATCCACATAAATCAAAGTGCCCTGAAAAAAATCCACAAGTGTTCGCTAAAGTGTGATAAAAATGAAACTTAGATTTGAATTAACTTAAAAATGCTAAATGCTCCTTGCCTCCCTGATTAGCAGAATAAAGTTATTACTCTTTAAAAGAACCCCTTGGTCTGTAATTCTAAGTAGTTCATATGGATTGCATGAAAAAAACCTATGCACTTCTTTAAAACTGCGATCTAAGCAGTTTAGGATTACACATCTTATTGACTTTCAATGACACGCTTCTTCCTAGATCAATCATGTACATGTAAAAATTAGTCTCAAATCCTGAGACTGAGTTTAAACTGTACATGGAGGCCTATAAATACCTTGTCCTCAAATTAACCTGAAAACTTTTGAAGCACGCATTAAGACAGGGTAATTTTATCAAACCCAATGTCCTCTTGTCCAGGCTAAGCTGTTCACACCTCTACAGTCTCTCTGCACAGACGCTGGAGACAGAGGTCATTTTCAAAGGACAATTCAAGCTGTCGTAAAATAAGTTTCTGAAACAGTAAGAACAAATCCAACTCATATTTACTTCTAATGTACTCCACAAACAGTAGCACTTTATCATACTAAAGGCACCGTGGGCTCCAGCTCTGATCCTGGCCTGATCCCAGCCAGGGTGCTAGCCCTGTGTGCAGCGTGGCGTTGCAGCACGTATTGCCCCCTTACGTCTGCTCCAGTTTTCATTTGATTAAAGAGAGGTTTGATAGATACTTAAAACAATAAACACTGGATAACTACCTCTTTTACCCCAATTCATGCTGTGGAAAATGCTGCCTTCTTAACAATCAACATTATTAGCAGAAGACTCTTTGATTATCCTATGCTCATTTACTTACTTTAAATATTGGTTTTGCTCAAAGAGTTTATTTTCCAGACTTTTCCACAGGTATTTATATTCCCATCCATTTTCCTAACTGAGCCTTCAAAGCATAAAAAGTCATCAAAGAGAAGGAATGTCCACACACCTTGGCTGAATTCCTAGCAAAATTCAAGTTACAGAATAAGAGTAGAATAGTAGGAAGGCATGGGAGCTAATACTCACATCTTAGTAGATGCCATTACTTATCTGTGTTTGTTGATTGGACAATATTAATGGAACAATACATCTCTGCTTGTAGGGAAAAAAAAATAAAGAGAAGGACTAAAGAATAAAGAGAGAGAATAAAGCTTAAATCTTCCATAAACATTTGCATCAGCTCCTGCCTTCTTTTTTCAGACCTTATACTTCCTTATTCCATGAACAATCACATCAGCATTATTAAGTTTAAGGTAAGTCAGTGAAAGTAAAAGGTGACAGACCTAGTCATTAATGAAAATATAGAAAAGATATTATGAAAGTCAAAATTTGTTCACCATTATACGCAACTGCAATAGAAATCTTCCATTCCAAGTAAAGTGCAAGGAGAAACAGTGACAATCTTATATATCACCCTGTGTTAGCAAAGGCTGACTTTTTAGTTGCAACTGGGGAGTATATTGTGGAATATTTTAAACAAAAGAACTAACTGACAATAATTGTTTTGTGTGTTCAGTAAGCAAGAACACTGTGTGAACATTTTATTAATGTTGCCAGAATAATCATAAAGCACAGATGGCTTGTCCCCAAGACTAGCACACAAGACAATAATGTAGAAGGGTAGTTAATATGTGGAAGATTGTGCATCATGTCTTCTTCTTTTCTCGAGGAATTATTTTAGTTCTTTTCCAGGGAAAATAGCACTTAAAAATATAAAAATAAGAAAAGAAAAAGAAGGAGAATATAAATGGGAAAAAAATATTATATTGAAGCCAAGAAAGGTATGCCCATTTACATCAGCCTGTGATCCACCCCAGTATTTTTATTGTTGAAAAGCCAAAGCTGCTTTAGGGAGCAGGGTATCTGAACCAAGGTTTTCTCTTTTTAAGGAGCTGATATACAACCCATTTAACTCACCCTCCCTTTTCACCTTCATTTTCCACATAAATTCTAAGTATTCCTTACCTGGTAATATCATGTCACATTTGACAAAAAATAGAAAATACTTGGAAAAGCAGTAACCTTTATTTTAGAGACTGCTTTTATGTGCATTCACGTATGTTCTATGTTCCCAAATGGTTCAACCCAAATACCTTAAACATTAGAGTTATCACGAGGAAAACGGAGCTGCAATGGATACTGAGAAAAGCTAGGTGGTTTTAATTCAGAGAAGTGTCCCAACATTTAAGTGCTGTTCTTTGACCTACACATCAAGGCCTTGCTTTCACAATGTGCACAAGCATATTTTTAAATCAGCCTTTATTCAAAAGGCACTTCACAGCGCCTATACTATTGTAATAGCTTGTTCTCATGTCACACTTGAGCCCTAATCCCTGACTGTCCAAAATAGCTGTATGCCTGCATACACATTGGTATGCATGAAGTGCCTCTCTTTCTGAGGAAACTTGAGCTTGGGGTAGGAGAAAAAAAGTGAAAACTAACTTGCTTTTTATTTCCACCCTTTTAGCACATGTGTAGAGCATACACGAGTAAGCCAGGGCTGGATAAAATTGGCTCTGCTCTAGTTTCTTCTGACAGTACCCCAGCAGGCTTGGCACCCTTCCATATCTCCATACTGCACCCTTATTTGCCCTCAAAGTCATGCTGCAAAGCAAAGCAGTCTGTGTAATGCCCTCTAATTTTTTAGAAATGCTTATGCCACCATGTCCACAATCTGATGTGGAGCTACTTTGAATTATGTGTCTCTTTCCCTTGCTGGCATGTAAAATGAGTCTGTGGGCTCTTTTTTCTTAAATGATTCTGTTCCCACTTTAGCTTAACAGTGCTTTATTTTGGAGTCCTCTGAAGGAGCATCATCTGGTTGAACTTGTGTGGTCTTTTACATCTAGAAGCTTTTCTGAAAACCTTAATGTTAGAGTTCTCCCTAGCCAGCCAGTCTCCCAAGGAAAAGGGCTCAGTCCTAGCCAAGGGTTCAAAGTAGGTAAAGTACACATGGAACATAAAAGGCATCGCAGTAAAGTGGCAAGAGAGCTTGTGACTGTCTCCATGAAATGATAATTTCTTTACAGTGGTCAGCTATGGGTAGGTAAATCCAAAATTCGGGTTCTTCATGATCCCACGCCCTGGCATATTGCTAGCTCAGGGGGCGCAGGACATGGACACTCATTTGTGAGGGGAAGAGGAGAGGGAGTGAAAGTGCTTTGTTTGGGAGCGTCCTCCCATATTGTATGTGAGCATCTAAGAAAGTGCTTTCGGTAAATAAATCCCCAAGGATTTTTCCATGTGTTTAGCCCCCTCCGTGATAACAAATCTACTGGACTTCAGATATAAGACGGTTAAGGGGATAAACTCTTGTTGTATGATTTTGATCTATTATCAGCACTCTGAAAGAGGAAAACCAGCCCTCTAAAGAATCTACTGATCTTTTCTGGAATCCTAAGCATAGAAGACAAAAATTGGAAAAAATCCTGTATAAAATATAGCAATTCCACAAAGATTAGCGTACTTCCCTTCTTTTTGCATCCTAGCAAGCTGCAGTTCTACACAGTAACTTTGCGTAAGCCATAAGTACCATTACATACGATTCTTGCCAACTTTCTCCTCAGGGAACTCTGACAACTGCAGTTGAAGGAGCAGATCTGTCCTTTTCTATCACTTGTCCAAATACCTGGGAATTAAAACCTTAAATTCCTTGGAGCACTGCCTCCTGTTGATCTGAGCTTGTCCCTTTCAAAGTGCTCCTAAGTCTTGCTAATGCCTTGCAGGTGTGAGAGACATGACAACTTGGGTTCATACCAATTATTTCACACCTTTCTGCTTTTTCTGAAGTTTGTATATTACCATGTGATGAATAGTGACAGCCATGTCAGTTTTCAGAACCTGTAGCTACTTCTCAGAATACTGTAAATCCATGGGATAGCTCTCAGCGTGAGCTATCAGTGTAGGAAGACATCCAACAAATAAAGTTACAACTCAAAATTATAAAATGAAGCACTCGGACTAAGCACTATAACAATATTCGTCAGAGTACTAATGGTACATTGTGATGCTTCAGAAGAGTCAAAGAAGTACTCTAAAATAAAACCAACATGCAAACACATTGTATTTACTGATATTCAAAGTATCTACTTTCTGGAGAAAAGAACTATTAGCCTATTTTGTAGAACTGAGAGAAACCGTTCATGCGACTTTCAGTAGAAAATTAACTAATAACAGCTAGTCACAGACTACTACAAAACTACTGAAGGAGCTCATCTGCACAATTACATACTTTTTAAAACCCCTTGCTGAGAAGTAAGCACAAAGGACTAGTTTGGAAAATCATAATTTGTGACAATATCCTAAGCAAACCCCAATACTAATAACTCCGGGAAAAGGAGATAAAGATAAGATCACACTACACTCTCAGATCACCTCCTGATCCAACAAGAGAAGTGCAAATGGGATGGGACATGAAAGACAGTAAATTGATCCCTCCTTTGGCTAGGCTTGCTCAGATTTCAAGAAGTATCAATACCTCTTCATTATTCGTTTCACAGATGAGCTTTCTGGGATGGTTTTCTAAAAAACAAACCAGTGGATTTCATTGTCAGAGGACTAAGCTGACACAGTGAGATGGACAAAACCTTTTTGTTTAGCTAGAGAAGGGTTGAGATGACATAGGGAAAGTGTTTACTACTCAGCAACAAATGAAAAATTAAAAATGAAAGAAAATGAGATGTACTAAAATTTTATGAGCCGCTGTAGAAGATTATACAACTTGAGATGCTGATGTAACAGATAGACAAGCACAAACCTGATTATTTCCATAAGATTAAGACCTGGTTTGGAAAATTGAGCTCTGAAAAATTTTCAAGGCAGAATTCTGATCTGAAGGTTGAGTCAGACAATAAGCAGTATAATGTGATTTACCCTACATTTGAGCACAAGAAGTCTTCTTTTAGGTACCAATCAAGCAAGAAAGCAAAGTATACTCAAATTATTTGAAAATTTTGATGGAAGGAAAGTATAACCAATGAATCTGTGGAAATAATTTTAATGTTACTGTATTATACAAGACCACATGAAAAGTAAAAGGTATTTTTGACAAAGTCCATCTGCTAAAGAATATTCCAAGACTCTGGAGGAAAAAACCAAAACCAAAACCAAAACCTAAACACTCCCCCTCCTCTAATGAAAGAAATAAAATCTTTCCATAAAAGAAATGTAAGTTGAAAGAAGATCTTAAAAGAATAACCTGGTATAAAGGGTTGAGCAGTGAGAACATGTCTTCATGAAAGACTACCTAAAGTCCATGCAGAACTGGATCCACGTTTCCAAAACTGTGAGAAGTGAGGTGTCCTAGGACAGAAGGAAAAAGAGAGAGAGATGGGAGAAAGAGGGGAGTAGAAAAAGAATGAACAAACCCCTACTATTTAGGTGTATGAGCCAGGGCATTATCTTGTATTAACATGTGGTAATCAGCTTAATTATCATTATTTTCCAGCATTAAGATTATTTAAAGACAAGGAAGTAAAGGAAAAATAGGCAAAGGGATATACATACTTCAATTCACTTGAAGTATGCACTACAGCAACAATAATGTCTAGCACAACATATATCCTGCTAATGACTATCCTTCTATCAGCAAAAACTCTCAGTTTATATAATTCATCTACTGTTACATAAGATGAAGAAAGGAATGCAAATATGCAAAAAATCAGAATTTTCAGAGATAAAAACTAGTATGAAAAATTAAAATAAACAAAAACTCATTCAGTCTCCAAACACTCAGCTTGAAAAGAAAGCCTCAAGCCTATTTTTTTAAATCAAGCCACAGATTTTGCATTCAATAATACTGATTTATGTGTCCTATTTGATGACTAGCACAAACCCTTTCCCACAAGTAGTTACACCGCGGGAGGGGCATACTGTTCTCTCTGTATTAAGCAAGAAAATATTTACAAAACAATAATCAAATCAATATATATCACAGCCTCAAGATCACTTCCACTTCAGACAAGTTTGAAAAACTGGTGCTCTAGGCATCAAAGCCCTCATCTGATAAATCACATATAGGCTGCCAAGTAACTAGTAAACCATCCATATAACAAAGATGAATAATGGCCTGTACAGAGTTTATAAAAATGTTCTTAGGAATGTCCTTAAATAAAAGTCATGGCAAACATAAATGAAGTGCATATAAAATAACTCTGGGAGCACACTGCTGAATGGTGGCATAAATGATATACCGATGATGGTGAAAATGAACATGAAATATTAGAGAAAAAGCCTGACAAAAGAGTGTTTTTTCTGTTTGCCTAGATACTGTGGGAAACATATGCCTACTGTTGCTCCTTAAATTGACTTCAGCTCAATATTGCACCTGTAATGAAATGTCATGTCTTGTCTTTGTTTACATATACAATGACCAGAATAGTAAGTCCTTTTGATAGGAACGTCTAGCCCGCTTAACAGTATAGAGAAATACAAGCTGAACGTGTATTTTCTGTGAATCCAAAGGTTCAATTCTGCCTTCACTTGTATCACTATTAGTCTTGAAATTTCTGCTGCCTTGAGCAGAGTTGATTGGTATAATGTTGCTGAAATAAAGAATAAAAAAATTTGTGTCAGAAAGGAAAACACTTTAGAGAAGAAGAAAGAATTCAAAAGAATTCATCAGTCAGGTACCCTAGACTGCAAAAAGAGGTGGAAGTTGAAAACAAGCATTTCTGTATCATGGCCATATTTGTATCGGATTCCCATTTTTCTCCATTTATAATTTACAATCCTGTGAATTACTTATTCATTCCTACCTGAATCACAAAAAGGTGCTGTGTGAACCTGCCAGCCGGTATTTATTAAGTATATTGAAAATGTATTGAGTATCACACTGGACACATTTAAGGCATGCTTTAAAAATGTCAGGTTGAAAATGATTTTAGAACAACATACTTCAAGAATAACTTCTATCTTGGGTAATGAAATGGGAGCTGACCACAAAAAGAATGACCTAGAGAAACATTAAATAGAAAAACAAAAAAAATGAAGGCTAATTCATCAACCTGACACTCAAAAGCCTTTACAAGACTAAAATAATGAGTGGCAATAGTAGATATGCTTTGTACCTGAAGGGGTGGGAGAATGAGAATACTGAAGATAAGAAGTTCCATATATTGTTATGTTTATGTTCCTGAGGTTCAGTTCCACACTAGGCCCCAAACGGTTCACTCAATTGAAACTATAGAAAATGAAAGCCCAAATGTCAAAACAAAAAGAAGTTGATGTATGTTGCACATGCAGCTGGTACCCAATAGGCTACGTAAGTGTCAGCAGTCAGCTTTGTCTCTCCTGATTGGTAGGATATAAATCACCATTTTACTTCCTTCCCATTGTAAAACATCCCTTCCCAAGTTTAAAAAGCTAGTTTTCATGGTGAAAGGCAGCATGTGTGTTCTTATTCCTTTGAGCAGGCTCAGGTTTATAACTTTTATCTTCTCAGTGACTACTGCATTTCTGCAATCCTGTTCTCTGTAACAGCACAAATGACAGACCATTTCTTGGAATCCTACACCTTAGTCAGGTTTTGTGATACAGAAGATCAAGGAAACAAACACATGGATCCTACTATCATCGTGTGTTATGTCTCACTCAAAGACTGCATTTTTCTTTGGTTGCACATCTAGCTTTTTCCTTTATTTCTCTTCTGTGATGAATGATAATATTTTCTGAGCAACCATATTATTCCACCGATGTAAGGAATATACATTCTTTTTTTAACTTATCTTCCAATAGTGGCACTAAGGTATACCAGGATATTTTTTATGTATCAGAAAAGATACCCACTTCTCATTTCAATACTCACAGAGACATTGATTCTATTCTAGTTTGAGTCACACATTTACACCACACCCATAACAGTGACAGTATAAAATGGAAAGGGAACAATATTCTCTGCTGTCTGATTATAGCTGAAGCTATACCCACTTTTTTATTGTTCTTTGAGTTACATGTAGTAGTAGGTCTGATTCTGCAATAAACAGACACAGCGCAGTTGATTTCAACATAAGTAGTGAGAAAACCAAGCCACAGTTAAAAGCTGGATTCAGCAGTGCCTGTATAAACCACGTTTCAATACTATTTTCAACTGACCCTGATTTTCCTTTCCCTCCACCTTGCATACCGATAAGACCAGTTAAAAAAAAATTGCACAAGACTGCCATATCACAGGGTTAGATTCTCCATCCATAATATTCCTGCAGAAAGAAACATGAAAGGTGGAAGAGATCTGGTTAGCTTTCCAGCACTGGTATAGGGAAGGCCATGTTAACTTCTCTGTTTAGAAACAAAAATGATAAATTTCATCCTCTCCTGATACATCACTCATAAAAGTCTTTGTCATATGTTCCATTTAAAATTCTAATTGCTGTAGTAGAGATGCATAATGCATTTTTTAAGAACAACTTTTCAGTATTTCTAGCTTCTATTCTGAGAGGTATTACCTTTTAACCCATTTACAACTATGGAAAAATATTTTACCTAGTGTGGAAAAATTAACAGATTATTAATACAGCTCACTTCTTCACAGGGACAAGCAACTAGAAGTGACTGAAGATTTTTCAGAATGCATGAAAATGGGGTACTATTTTGTATATGTGCTCCACAATCAAATGCCATCATTTCTTCCCCTCCTCAGGCTTGTAGGAAGATAACTCTCACTACATTTTTTTAATTAGTTACTATTTGTTGTGTTCTGTGCTCAAAAATGGAAATAATATAGTCTAATAAAATATTGTTACATTTGTGCACCTGGAGAGTTGCCAAAGGTGTGTGTCTTCCTTCGAGAAGGATTGTTGCTGTTAGGAGAAATCAGTAATTTTTATCAAGCTTACTACTGGCTCTATTTATGACAAAAAATATACGGTAGGGTCATTTATTCTGTTTAGTAGAAGCAAAAAAGTCTGAAGGTTTCCTTCACAACATCCCCAAAATATTACTTCGTCTCTGTTTCCTAGAAGTCCCATTTCAATGCGTCCTCTCAGGACTTAATCATGACTCCTTCCCCAGACTTCTGCTTTCATCTCCTACCATGTGTCCTTTTCAATAGGTATATCCTTCTATTTGTGACCAATTTGCCATATGTCCAAACTCTTAGCTGTTTCCTTCTCTGTTTTAAGAGATACTTACACCTTGTCTGAAACACAGTATCTGGAACACCTGATGGCATTAATGAAGCCTGTGATTGATTTCGGATCAAAGATTTTCTTGGTAGCAGCCATCGTCAGGTCTCAATGTATTCCACAACAAGACACCTTTTTATAGCAAAGATTTTCAAATAAGCCTCCTAATCTGTGTGTAAGATTTACAAAGCTGCTGCCTTTTGATGTTTAAAATACATTTTGCACGATGGACATATCTTGTTACCCATATGGCTTTAATTTCTGAGATACTTGGGTTTCTTTCAAATGTTCATTTCATCATATCTCTGTGAAGTCGTAAGGTGCTTATGATGCTTATTTCGAGATGGGGAAATGAAAAAGGAAAACTTAAAGTCTAGGAGACATCTTCTAATTCAGGCATCTAACATTGTTTTAGTAAGCTAGATGTCTATCCATGAGTCATCTCAACAAATTTCCTGTAACACCTGGCATCGACGTATAGCAGGTACCTTAAATAGCTGGGATGTATGCCTCTCGTGCAGGACATCTTGAAATCATAGGTGTCTGACCCACTACCCATCCAGTTGTCTGTCTCACCAGTCATCTCTCCTTCTCCATCTCCTCCCCCCTCCCCCCATTTCTCTCTCTCTCTCACACAAACACACACACAGAGAATTATTCCTCTCGCACACAAATGCCTACTTTCTATTGAACCAGTTTACAAACTTGTAGGTTTCGCAGCTAAAATTCCAAAACTTTTTTGTAATCTTTCTTTTCTTGTTAACTTGTAAGCTCTCAACAAGGTACTTTTAGCAGAAGCGCCATCTCTCATTTACTAGGATTTGCTAGAGATACTAGATGCTCATTTCTTATGTCTTCCTTTTAAATTGCTGTACGTATCAAAGAAGTAGCACAGATTTCTCCCCTTTCCCCTGCATCCACTTCATCCAGCCCATATCTAGGCGCTGTAATTCTTCTACAAATGCTTTTCTATTACATATGTAACATTACATAACATTAGTCTCGTAGCAAAAGTTTCTGTCATTATTCAGAATGCAGAAGAAACTTTAAGTCGCTTTGATGCATTACAGCTCACATCACATCATATCGCTTTGAGCCACACAAAGCCACACGTTGACAGAATCAGACATAACAAGACACAATGCATCAAATCTCTTTAGTCTTATACTCGAGGTGCAAAGACAAATGCTATCACAGAGGCTTGTAAGGCTGCTTGATAAAACTCATCACCAGAAAGCGGTGCATCTTGCAGCAGTGCTACGCTTTCAGTGCTTCAGTAGAGCACTAACACGTTGTTTGATAGCATAATGGCAGTACAAACTTACTGGCGTGGTGGAATGAAGTGCTGCTAAACATAAAAAGGCAACACAATAAATAAATCTAGTGGCCCAAGTTTGCTGTAAGGAGCACTATCAGTGAAATACAGTATTTTTCCAACACCTTACCTTCCTACTGATTTTTCTGTTTACATCCCTGTTAACGAGCATCCCATTTAGAGTACATGTTATTTTCACAGCACTCCCTAAGCTAGGCACATCCAAGAACAGACCATCTGTTCACTTTTCAAAACCTTGTAAAAGAGTATGGTTCTTGTTTGCCCAAAGTTTCAGGCTCCTTTCTAAGGATCTTTCAGTCCTGAAATCTGTCCCTCCTGTTACCTACTAGTAAAACATTATGGTGTTGTACCAGGATTAGTTTGCCCTACTGGACCACTTTCGAGTCTTTGAAAGATGAAAAGCAACATTTATCAAATGTGTATTTTGATGGGGTACGCTAGTCAACTATTGTGCCTGATCTGCAATAGCGCCATTAAAGGACCAGTCTTTTATATGATTCTTTCAGGATTCTTTCTGTCTGTTTATTGGTAATAATATTCAGAGTAACCGTGATCTAGTTACAGAAAAATCTCATAAAATATTACTGTATTTTATAAAACTATTACGAAATCACACCTTTAAGTACTGAGCATGATATATGTATTTTCTCTAGAACATGATCTTTAAGTTGCATCACCTTAAAACATTGTTCAAAATGTTTATGTACAAATTTTTATAAGAATGGAAATTTTATGTCAGTTGATCAATTCATTTGACCAAAGAAAGCAAGCAAAAAAACTAAACTATGAATGACATTGGAGGACTTCTCTTTCAAGAAAAAAATAAAGAATCAGATGAGAAGATTTGAGAGCCGTTAGGAAGATGTCACAGTGATGACATATACTTGAAATGAAGGAAGTAGCTTTCTAGTCTTGAGTCATCATTGTTTCATTTACCTGTATTTCCTCATCTAGTGATATAAAACATGCAAAGAAACAAAAAAAGTCATCCCGTTTTAATTAGCAATCAACTGGTTGGCAAGTAGCATTGAAATGTAACTTTCTTAGGTTTGAGAGCTCCCAGAAATAGGATACTAGTTTAATTTCGGCGTTGTTTGGGGTAGTACACAAAATTAAAGACCTAGTTGGAAAAACAGGGATCTTGATTCTCCAAGAACAAAAAATAAAAGAGCTTTGCTAGTATCCACCTGATGTAGTGAGAACCATGCAGAATGGCTTTCTCTGTGTGTCTCAGGACAGGCAATTTCATGTTTTAACATTAAAAAGCCCATCTTCTGAGTTTTCTGTGAGCACCTACTGTACAAGTGCCAAAAGGCAAGGGTTTGTCTTTCACTCAAGTTTTAAAATTGGGCTTCTGTTCTTAAAATATAACAGTGCAAGTTAAGAATAAACACTTCTACCTTTGTAGGATGCTGGTTGAAAAGAGGACCTTTTAAATAGCTTTCAGCTAAAAGTAAGTTCAAAAACTGTATATTGATTCAAAAACCCACAACAGCAGTTGAAAACAAGAGTCTTAGAAAGACGTGGCACTTTTAAGAACTAAGATTTATTCTTTGTCATCTTCTGCAATTGTACTTTTTTCAGGGCCCTTTCTGCATGAATAAAAAATCTCTCTTCAAAGCTATAATTCCTTGTGTATTTCCAGTGTCTTCTCATAAATAAAAACTGAAAAGGAAAAAAAAAAAAAAAAAAAAAAAGATGATTCTCAGTAGTCTTTTAGTTCCTGGCACTTTGGGAAATAAAGACCATGGAAGAACAGAGGCAGCGGCTGGGCATGAATACCTCTTGGTAGCCAGGTTAAAGGAATTTTGTTTATGCAGCAGTGTCCACTCAGAATGAGGATTACTGAAATAATGACATCTGTGCTCAAAAGTAAGGGATTATGGAAGTATTTATACTCAAGAATGGGATTAAGGAGTCTCAAGAGAGGAAAAATAAACCTTTGCAGTAGCCCTGCAGTGCTGTAATGATCTTGTGGTTTAAGCGCTCAGCATGAAGCTCTTTCTCTGTAAACAAAAATGAAACCTGAATTGCAAAATTTGGATCCATGTCCCAAAGGCCCCTCAGGAGTACACAATGAAAGACAGGGACCTGTATTTTTATGTCTCTATGCTTTTGTCTGTGTCTACATGAATTAACTTAGTTTTGGTGTCCTTTATGATGCTGAATGAAGGAACTTGCTGTGTAATATCAAAAGTAAAATATACTACAGCATAGTAGTTAAATGAAAATATTTTATGGGAAAACTGTCAAAAAACACTACGGAAATTAAGGAACATGAGTCCTCATTGAAGATTAATGGTAGAGATGTTTCTAAACTTTTCATGGTCATAGGGGTTAAACTTCAAAACTTTGGAATGTACTTGAAAGTTAATGGATCAGTTCATGAACTATTGGTCCAGTGACCTATCCTCATGCAAGCTCACAATTAGCAAGACACAGAATTCTGCTGGAGATGTGGAGTTTCCGAAATCTTATAATGTCACTCCGTAATGAGTATGTCCTTTCCGGAACAACAAATGCAAGGAAGGGTGAAATAAGGACTGCTCAACAAAGGAAAGAATTTGGAGGCAAGAAGCAGCTTCTCAGTTTTGAAGTAATTAAGAAAATGCCTTTTGCTTGTTTCTACTAAGCCAAAACAACAAGAACAACAAAAAACCACCACAATTCCCTGAGAAGTTTTAAAGTTACAAAAGACTGAAACAACGGACTTTCTAAATGACCTATCCAAATCTCAGAATCTCTTTAAGTTTTTTCCACTGGTTAGAGAGTTATTCAATAGCTGAAATCCTCTATTTTAAGATTGAAGAGATTATAAGACCAACGAAATTGCCTTTTAATGATATATTTCTTAAACATTGAATTATGCTTTACTTTCCATAAATCTCAAGATTTTAACTTAAAAAGTGAGACGTTCATTCTTAACTTAATTATTTGATAAGATTAGAAATAAATTATTAATCTGAATCTCAAAGAAATCTCTATTTCTTCACATATTAAAAAAATCATTTTCCTGTGCTTGTGGAAGGAAAGAATTGGTAGGCTAACAATCTACAACACGTCTTCAGTGACAAGGAAAATCCATTTCAGATATCCTTCTTCGTGTTTGAGGCATTTCTCCATAAATTCTGTTGGACTTGTTCTTTTCCACTCACTCTAGCTCCCACATGAAATCAGCTTTGGCCAAGAAAAGGCATGGACAAGAGAAGGACTGATTAGCGTTGTTCCTTTGGTGAGAGCATCAATAAGTAACAATATTCGTCGGAGGTCAGTATCACACTATCTTTTCCTCTCACCGTGCTGCCTGCTGAGTAGTTCTAGTGCTAGCTTAGTCCTTGCTGCGTGGGGGACTTGAACAAAACATAAGCACTGGCACCAGCTATACACTGTACAGAGCTGTCCTGTTCTCTGCCCGTGCAGCAAAGACAAAGGGAATACGTAGGAAGAGGTACAAACCACAGCTCATGAAAATCAAACCAAAGCAAACAAACTTGAACGCAAAGCAAAGCAGCAAACCTCACCAACAGCATCGTGTAAATATTTATCAGCATCTGTTGGGAGCGCACGGCTCAGTGAGCGTGTTCAAGAACCAGAGCAAACTGTTGGTCAAGGAAAGGAACGTGTGGCTTGCTGGGGCTGGTTAAGAAAACAGTAAGTTTTCATACTACTCCCCTGCCTAAATCACCGGCATTCATTACTGCTCCGTTTAGATGACCAGGTGAGATGGTGTTCATAGAGCTCTGTGCTGCTCGCTGCAGATTCAGTAAGGTGGCACCCCTTGTTACACTGTTTTAGAGTCAACATTGCATCATCTTGAGAAGAGTGAGACATTCAGAGCAGTGGGAGGTTCAGAGAGAAGAGTTCATAATGGAGCTAAGTTGTACTCAGATATCATATTATTGACAGAAAGAAATGAAGGTAAAGGTAGAAATAAGAGTAAAGAAGGGCTGGAGAACATGAAATAAGCTTCAAACAAGATCTAAGTATGTTTACCCCATATAATATGTGTGAACAAATGGAAAAACACTTGTCTATGAATAGCACAGATCAATAGTTGTGCTGCTGAAATACAGCTGTTTCTGTCCCTTGCAATGACTTTCAGAAATAGGCTGAACTTTGTATTTCCCGTTTAATAAACATCACAAAACAGTCAGATGCCTAATAAGGATTATAAAGTAAGTAATAGAGAGAGTTAGTTCTCTGTGCATTTCTTTGAATTTTTATTTTTATTTTTATTTCTTGACTTATAACTCTCAGAAAATCCCAAACTAACAAAGCTTATCATCTCTGTCAAAGAAAAAAGAGATGTTGTTTAGATACAGATCTATCAGTTCTTGGTATACCTAGCAATTTGTCAAGAAGAGTCCCATTTAGTGAACACTTGTGTGAGATTATTGCAACAGAGTTACAGAGGTGTGCAACACATTGACATCACTGGCTTCATTCACAAGAGACCATTAAATGGTAATGTCTTTTGTTTATTGTTAACTTGAGACAAATTTCAAGCAATAGTTGAAAGCTGAGAAGTTCTACTTTATCTTTGGAAACTCTTATAAGTTCAGCTCCCTGTTCCTTGGATATTAAGTCATCTTGCAAAAAGAGTGTCCGTTATAAGTACAAGGCTCGGTACGCTGTTTACAGACGGATGCGTCCCTGTGATCGCATCGCAGGGAGCATTGCATCTAAAGAAACGCAGGAGTTGCGCAAGCAGAGGAATTTAACCCCTAGAGAGCAGATGTTTGCATGTCTGTCATCCCACTATACTGGGAGGCAGTCTCAAAAGCCAAATGGCATCTGTATGGACCACGGACACAGCAATATGTGTTTTTTTCTTGGGATGGGCCTTCTCCTAGTCAGTGTCAATCAATCCTGGGTACCTAGTGACGAAAGACAGTCAGGGAAGGGCATATCACCCTCTCATCTTCTCCGCTTTTACCTTTTGATGGGTGAATCAAAAAATAAAGAATGAAGAACAAAGTTGCTTTATTTTGCTTTTTCATAAAAGAGAGAGGAGTAATGTGCATATCTTGACAATAGTAATAAGAAAAAAGATATTTTGCTTTTAAATTCTGTTTATAAAAGGTCACAAAGTCCATCTGCATTTTGAACACTCTAACAAGTGTTTAAACTACTTCCAAAGGCTGTCATTTACTATTTTAATCATGTTTTTAATCAAATTTCTGTTGAGGAAGCACATTCATTCCAAAACTGCACAGCACTTTAGTTATAACGCTAACAGCAGCGTATAATAGCACTGCAAGTATGACTGTTTCTCAAACACGTGCAGTTCATGGGCAGGCTCCCTGGACTAGGAAGGTCTATTTCATATAAGAAATGAAGATAGTGAAAATGCTCTTCATTGTTCCACCTGTAGATCAGCACTGCTGAATGACATCTCTGTTTCTTTCTACAAATACTGCACTTGACAGTGATTGGGTACCTGTAGGTTCCAAAAGCACCCAAACTGACTTTAGACATCTTTAAAAAGATGCAAATACACTGATTATCTCCTTTAATTTAGATATAAAATATATTGTATTTCTTGCCAAGCAGAATAATTTCAGTTAACTTACACAACTTCTTTTTACATTCTCTTTATCTAAAGAAACAAAATATTTCATTTTTTTTTTCCTTTTATTTTCGTCTCCTTTCAAGAAGCAGTTCTAATCCAATGACTCAAAATCAATGATTATAGGTAATTTATTAATTTCCTTTGTGAAGTCAGTTTTAAGTAAACTTAAGAATTTCTTAAGGCTCCATTAAAATTACTTCAAACTCTGATTTGGACAAGATTTTGCAATAAAAGTCTTAAAATACGTATGTGATTACATTGTAATGTGTTTAGAAGGTTCATAAACATTGTTATAACTCTTCAGGTAAATGTTGTACTATTAGTAGCTCAAGAAGTTAAATATATATAATATTTCAAAAAGCTTTCAGTAATTTTTTGGTTTAAGTTTTAAGAAGTAGAGGTTAGAAAACAAAAAACATGTACCAAGTAAGAGAGAGAGATGTTAAAAATGACCACTAGTATCAGTTCACTCAAAACCTATTTTATAGTATAGACGAAGCAGTGGACATTCCTCTGTTTTTTTCCAAGGCTTGCCCTCTTTTCCTGGCTGGAAATTACTTGGCTACTTTGTGTGTTCACTTCTGATTGTTTGACCTTCTGCAGCCTGATTGGAGTCTGACACAGCTGAAGATATCTGGAAATTCTGGACAAATAACAACTGAGAACAGGCACATAAATCTACGGTATAGATGCAGTTAAATCCACTATGCACGGGGCACAAAAAGAATCCAGACATATCTTTTAAATCTGATGTATTCTAGGATGAGTCATATTTCTGGGCATTTGCAGTTCAATGGCAGAGAAGAAGCAGAGAAAGGAAAAATCAGGAAAGCATTGACTTTTATCTCACACAGACTTGTTAATCTTTCCGTTCATGCCTGCTGTTAATCCCATACATGATTTTGCTGGCTTTATGGTGATGACTAATTTTCAATGTTTGTAGGATGATTGGCTAATTTTCCAGTTTTCTGGTTACCTCATTACATTCCCTGATGCTATCTCTCTCACTGATGAATTCCATCCATCTCATAAATAACTGACATAATCCACTGATTCCTCTTGCATTGATTCAAATTTTTCATTTTGTTTGAAGCAGATAGATTCATTTCCTTCTGGCATTCAGTCTTTTGTCACTCTGAAATTCTCTAGTGATTTTAATTTAGTTTTCTTATGTGTATGTGAAATTTTAAGCCAGGGAGCAACTTTGCTTCAGTTAGACTTTATTTTCAAGATCATCCAGCCCTGTGCTTACATGTATTTGAATGAAAGAAATTACTAAGAGGCATGAACATGAATATTTGGTCTTATTGTCCTCTGCAGTACCTTATAAGAGAATCGAACATGTATTTTAGCTTCCAGATGAATGAAGACTATCTAACATTCTCATTTTTGTTGTGGTTATTCAGGTATTACTTTTTGTTCTGTAGCTTATAGCAAAATGGCTGGTTTAAATCTCTCATCCTGAACACTGGATTCAAAGATTAAAAAAAAGAGGTGAAGGGGAAGAGATGTAAGCTGGAATATCAGAAACAAATGGGAAAAATGAGAGGAAAATGAAGAAACATCCACCTTTGTGAAACCACTAATCGTGAAGAAACCTGTAACAAATTTCCTTCGATATCATGCATGATGCCAAGTGCTGCAGGAACCCATAGGAACTAGTAGGAGAAAAGACACTTGGCGAGTTTCATGCAAATGATAGAAATGACAAAATGGAAAAGGATTTCAAATTAATCTGCACTGGGGCTTGAATATCTCAAGTGCATTACGCTTGGGCCCACAGCAATAAAGGTGAATGTATGAGCAGGGTAATGTTAGGGATAACTGCACACTCATGAAGATAAGAAGTCAATCTACTTGTTAACATGTGCTTCCTTACTTCAGTGGGAGTAACAGCACTCTGACATTAAAGGGTACTGGATTAGCCCATGTTATTGAGCTGTTACTACAAGGAATGAAGTATCAATAGCAAATCTGTTTTGAAAATGAAAGCAAGTTTCTGCAGAAACTCCACAAGATGCTTTTCCAGTTTTCTGGCAAAACTTGAGCATCATAACTTTTTTAAAAGGTTTAGTAAGTTGTAAGTTAACTTGTAGTTGCAGTGGCAGGAATGTCGTAGTAAAAACTACATATATTCCAGTTTGACATTCAGTTTTGCCGCCACAGTGTCAACAGCTTCTGTAGTGCAGAAGCTGGGAACTCTAGGAACTTCTTAGTAGCTCCTGTATTAGTGTAAATTAGTTGTTAAGACCATTTTCCTCAGTCATGTGTAATACGTTAACATCACAACATCACAACATAGTGTGTTCACGATGATATAGATTAGTAATTTTTACAGACACTGAAGCAACTCTGCTTCTGATTTTTCTACCATAGACCATGCAGTAAGGATAGTGATGGTTAGAAAGGGACCCATACTGACTCCCTTTCTAACCTAATAAGCAGAATATTATTCCTAATATTTGTTCCTAATAGGAACAAATGCATTGCTACAGACAAACTGACTGAGTACTTCTTGAAGCATTTTATTTAATCATTTGAAAATCTCTGGAGAGATGCTATGTGGGAAACAACTATTTCTAGGTTTAGTTAGCTTTCGCAGTAGCATCTAAGATGATACTTTCCTCAATGCATGGGAATAGAAAAAAGAACAGTCATGAGGTCACGTAATTTATCCATCTTCTGGACTACAACTCCATATAGTCAGAGGTATCAGAAAAGAAATCCTTTTCTTCCATCTGTTTCTGAAACCCCTGCATATATTGATAGGATCTCCTTTCAGTAATTTTACTGAAGTCATTTTGAGAATAGATAGCACAATATGACTCTTGGGAATGTAACATCATCACGTACCTGTAAGGAAATGAATATGCCTTTAAGGAATGCAATATTGATTACTCAAAGCAATAAAAAAAATATACATGAATATAGAAATGATTTAGCCTGTCTTTTAATGGCAATAACTTAAGTCAATGGAACAGCAATTTGAATGTCCAAAGCCAGTGCTACCAAATTTTGGAGTGAGTTCCAAGGTCTTTCTTCATACTTTCTTCTCAGCTAAGCTCTGGTCTCTGTTTTCTTTCTTTGGCATCTTAGGGGGTTCTTTTTCTACTGAATATGGGTTTGAATGAACTCTATTTACAGTGTCAGACAAGAGTTCTTAATTCTTCTTAGAGCCCTGAAATGAGAATGTATTGCACTTCAGTAAGTCATAAAACTGAACAAATACTACCATGGAAAAAATAAATTTGTAAGTGACTTTAAATATTAATGCTCAGTACGCTTTATTAAAATTCTGAGAATTAAATAAAAGTGAGTGATATTTCCCAAACATTGTTTGCAGAAGAGAGCTTAAAAGCTAACAATCTTTTTTTATGAAAGAGGAAAATAAAACATACTTGAGCCAACAAGAAAAAATGGTTTGCTACACAGAAGACCATATAATCTGGAATTCATCACGTTCTGCATATTTTTAGAAAGGCTGCTACGATGTAAGCCCCATGGCTAGATGCTCCAGGAGGAAAATAACTCTTTTGACTCTTTTTTAACAAAGAAAAATGCTTCCACAGAAAATTTGATTTTCATAAATCAGTTATTTCTGCGCAGTTCCTCTACTGGCACCTGGTGTGTCACCGTCATTGTATCTGAAATGTGACTTTGGAACGTAGAAGCCTCTTGAACAAACAGCTCTTCAGGCAAACAGTTTATTTCTCAACAGTGAGAGCTTTAATTTACCTTAAATTCTCTCGTCTATTCATCTTTCTGAGAATATCACTGACTGAGAAACAGAGTTGAGGACAGTGGTGTTGAACGGTGTCCACTGAGGTCTTACATTCTTAGTAAAGCTGAAACCTCAACCTCATTTAAGTGATCAAATGCCCATGTAAGAGAGTTGGGAAGCAGCTTTGCAACTTTAGACCTTGAGGTTGACAGGCACAAATATATTTCCTGCAGTTACTTGCATGCAGACTATGATTTAGATGGAAAAACAGCAGAATGTAAGGTAGAAGGACAATTATATTGACATGCCGTATGTACATACATAAATGTTACATTGTGTGATTAAAGGCTAATCATGATAAATACAAAGATTGGTGGAAGAGCCCTACTAACATCGCCAGTGAAAATGGCACCCACTGAATCGACTGTCCTAAAGCTATTGAAGGAGAACAATTTGATCATTGGCCCTGATGGGAAACCCACCAAGAAGACTCAAAGAAAGAAACAGTCTCTCTGAAAGTCATGCTAATTAGAGGGGATGGTTGCCTATGGAAGTATAGGACTTGTTATAGGATGCAGGGGAAGAGCATTTGGTTACTACGTAAAACTTATTATGAGAGGTTTATGGGAAGGACCAAGGCAATAAAAGGATCAGAGGAGATCCAGGAGGAGCAACCATGGGAAAAGGTAGCGCTGTGCATGGGAGTGCCAGTGAAGGCACCAGTCTCTGCCTGTGTTGACCTGTGTGACTGATGGAGTGTGTGCACGGTACAGTGTGCCCACGCATGCGTGTGTCCACGTGCACACACACCTGCCTACCGGGAATACATGCTCAGCCTCACTATTGACGCCACTTGGGAACACAAAACTGCAGCAGCATCACATCTATCAGGCTGTCACGGGAGAAATCCATATGCAGCCTGAAGCCCATTAGATTAGGCTACCTCTAGCAGTAAGATTTCCCATTTAATGTTTATACGTATAAACTCCATGCTTAAGTTCCTTTTACCTGAAAAAAGTCCTTCTTTGTGCGTAGCCTTGCACTATGCATATGAGCTACAAAAAGGGTAAGTGGGAAGACGCAGAGGGAGATAGAGGTGTGTGGAAGTTCTACCTACTAAGGAAATACAATTTTCATAAGTTTTGAAGAATATGTATGCATGAGGTCTTGTGCCAGCATATTTAATTGCCCAAAGGTATCTTTCATTTATCTGCCTTCTCCCTTTTTGCTGATGCCACCTTTTGGTAGAAAGGTTTTATATTAAATACTAATCTTCGCCCACATGTTGCAATAAGAAAAAAAAAACATAAAAGCAAGAAGTACCACCATTTAAATGAACAATACTACTCTCAGACTAAAACGCCACAATAGTAAATATGGAATTAAATGCACCTTTAGCAGTTGCAAGTAGCAGCATGCAATGTATTTGTCTGACAAATGTGCATATTGGTAACTGACATTTCTACACAAAGGACTTTATCGCTGCTCAAATTAGTTCCCCTTTTTTTCTTGTATTTGCTATCCTTGCGCAGTCGTACCCACATTAATATCAGTAGTTTCTCTTGCCAGAACATGCATTATTCTTTCATTCCACGTAGGTAGTCCAAATTTAAATCCATACCTGCAATCAGCATTCTACTCCGTCGAACATTAATGAACTGAATCTGTGGTTTCTAAATGTGAGTAATGCTCCATAGTAAATCTATGATAAAACTCAGTCAGACCGCAGCTTCTGCATTGTATTGGCCACGTGGATTTGTGAACTGTGCTCATCTCATCAAAACCATTATATGCAAAACACTGAAAAATAACAAACAGAACGCTGTCCTTACAGAATCAACATCATGAGCACCAGCTGGGTCCTCTGATTATCAGTAGTTATAGAAACATTTTTGTATTTATAATAAAAGCCCTGCTTTTGCAAAGCCATATATCTGCTTCTGAATTGACCCCAAAATTAGTGCACTAAGATGGACAGTTAAATGTAATGTATATGGTGGGAAAAAAATGAAACTCAACTCTCTTCACTCCCGGGATTATCCTAGTCTTTCAGGTAGATTTTCTGTATATATATACACACACCCCCCTCAAGATACCAATGGCTGTCACTTTGCATTTTGCAGCCACACAGTTGACATTTATCAGATCCATTTTGGTTGCAGCTTCTGTATCACAGTTTGCACCAATCCCCACAATATCATCTCCTTCAAATGTAAACAAGATGTTCAAAAAACATAGAAACCTTTAGTAGAGCATAATGAATGTAAAATAAATGCCTAATGCTGTATAGTTCAAGTAAATATGCTTTGTTCCTGAATGCTTGACTTCATCCTTTGTAGAAATGGAGCCAGCACATGCACAAGTATAATCTAGTCTTTGGGTTAGTTCCCAGAGTTCATCGTTTTTGCAGTGAAATTGTGGTGAACCACTGAAGCATCTTACATTGATATTAGAATTTTCATACCCAACACGCTGTCAGGCATTACTTAGCTTGTTAAACTGGTTCACTTTTTCCATTTCAGTTCTACAGTCTGGCTGGTTGCAGGTAACCTGATATAATAATGATTTAAGATTTTCAGTGATTTCCTTCACTCAGTCTGCTGTAAAATAAGACTCAGAGGGTAGGAAGATGATCAAAATGTCTCCTTCTATGAGTAGCATTAGGTCATAACTGGAGACGCTTGGTTTGGGAATCAGTTCAAGCTTAAGAGACCTACATTTAGACAGCTCCATGTGAGCTGTGTGCCTAAGCTAGGCTTGGAGCTAGGCTTGATTTAACTGCCTAAACACAAGCATCTTTTTGAGATTCCTTAGGGTATTCTCCATGGTCTCTACTTGCCATTCTAGAAAGGTACAAGTTTCTGGTAGCACTTGTGTCATATTACCAGGTTTGTCTAGCTATCTTGAATATCCTGGGCCATCCTGGATGGAATAGAAACCATGTTTAGATGACTGAATCGACCCGGTAGTCAATACACTGGAGAGACTCATCTTACTCTGCCACAGACACATGAGATGAGATTTGTTTGCATAAATACATTTTAGGCAAACAAGTCTCAAGTTTAGCAGCTGGTCAGCTGAATAGCTCCTTAGATTCTGCTATATCTCCATTGATTATGGATATGTGTCCAGTTGACAGAGAGTTTGTCATTAAAGCTATTTTCTTGAAGCAAATATTTATTTGCTGTTTTTCATTATTCAGGTAAATCTAGTACTTTTCTAAGATAAGTCAATAACTGCATAGTTATTCAAAAAGGAATGCATTATACAACATAACCACTGTAACACTGTGCCAACTTAAAAATGTACTTTATTTACCACTTTGCCGTAAAATTTACTTCCATTTGCAGGGCAAAAGCTGATTTTACGATATTGGTCTATGACTTCTGCCATGTGTTTCATAGTTCATAAGTGTTAATTATAAACAAAACAAACTACTGTAATTTGCAGTTTAACTTTTATAAGGAATGCACATTTCAAGTGAAAAACAGTTATGAATATGTTCATTCTGCTTAATTCAGTTTTTACCATATAAG
The DNA here is from genome assembly GCA_009819775.1 of Phoenicopterus ruber ruber. Taxonomy (NCBI): domain Eukaryota; kingdom Metazoa; phylum Chordata; class Aves; order Phoenicopteriformes; family Phoenicopteridae; genus Phoenicopterus; species Phoenicopterus ruber. The sequence continues at coordinate 39,730,466 of CM020218.1, forward strand.
AGATTTACAAGGAGGTAGAAAAACTTTATTGCAAAAGTTACCAAATAACTGCAGAGGATTAATCTAAAGTGTGTCTCTTATGCACAAAGAAAATGCATACTGAAAACAAAAAATGAATAGCTACTGGGCAACATGTTTTACCACATGATTATTTTTGGAATTAAGAAACCGCAACATATAGTTGGTTTAAAAAAATAGAACTTGTGCTGAAAATTCATGTTAAATTCAGTACTTTACACCTTCAAATGTGAACTGAGATGGTAATTTTAAGACAACAATAGAAACTTACATCAAAAATTAATTATTTTATAAGCACTTGGTAGATAAACCACTTTTCACAGAGCTCTGTAGTTTTAAATATTTAAAATAACTAAGGAATGTAGTATCACTAAAAGTGATAAGCAATTGCTTTGGAAAAGAAAGGTGAAGATAGCTCTGTGTACATTTCTCCATGCAACATCCATGAAATGTAAAGTATTCTGGGTGGTAATCACAACTGTTGTCCCTCTGGGCAAGGGGAATAACCCATTTTCTAGCAAGGCAAACTGAAAATTAAGAAAAAATATGGTAAGAATGAACCAGTGTGGGGTTTTTTTTTTTCCTTTTCTCTACATAAAATCTTAATTATTTTTTTTGACAATCACCAGAAAAGCAGAGTAAATGTAATGCTAGATACTCAAGTTGTAATCTGCAAGAGCAAGACTGGTCTACAGTCCCTGTTACTTAGCAATTTAAAGTCCTCCCTTGCTTATGTAGAATACTGATGTTCAGTTCCTTCTACTACCTGCAGAGGATTGATGCCACCTCCTAGGAGGTGCATTTGACAGTCAGTCTCTTTCTCTTTACCCCAGGCATTTCTTATTTTTACTAGGATGGTAACAAGAGCCAGTAGATGTGGCTGAGCATTCTCAGAGAAAGAAGTCCCAGGATTTCACTGCTGCGCCATGTGCAGCTGGACATAGACTAAGACATGATCTGAAGAATTAATAATCTTTTTGTTTACTGTAGTTCAATAGGCCAAATGCAGATCGCTTATTCAAGCCTTAGAGCTCCACCAGTAGTTCATCACCTGCCTCTTAAAAACTCCAGGATGGGTTGCAGAAGCATACCGTCAATCTTCCATGACGCTCTTTTGCTTTACATAAACAAGCATTCAGCAGAGCAGGAAAAGAAACCATGATGTCCTTCTTTCTACATAAATCTCTTATCTGGGAGACTAAAGAGAGATTTTTCATTGCTTTATGTTGGTTTTAATGAGTGTTAAGCATTTTAATGAAAATGGAATAAATGCAAAAGAGAGTTTATAGCTATCCACTTCAAAGTGAGGTCTAAAACTGAGAAATCCTTCTTTCTTTTCTATATTTTTTCCTTTTTTTGTTTCCTGAACTTTTCTGACTCGGTGTCGAGGAAATCCAACTATCTCTAAGTCGACTGAGGGTTATGAACTCTGAAACAACTCAGTGAAATTGCTACTTTCCTTTCTAAAGCCACCATCCTTAACTCCATGGTGCCCAGTCATCACGTGGCCACCCCAGTCCTCACACAGCTCTCCCAGCCGCCTCCTCTGGAAGCTCCCAGCACTCCTGCCTCCGCAGTGCAACCCATAGGGCATCAGGCAGGATGATTCGGGGTTTCCAATAGTCTACCAAGCCTGGGAGAGTGAAAAATATTTGGGTTAACGAGTAGATTTGAGAAACACTGTCTCATTAGACAACTTTCAGACACCATTTAAGACATCTTAAAGCCTGGCATTATAAAGTAGTTCATAACATATTAATCGCCATTTACACATGTTGGCGGCAGTGTGCAAGGTAACAGAGCCTCCATATTCAAGCTAAGTGTAACCCCCAGACTGTGATCACACGTGTTGCACCCAGACAAGTGAAACACCGGGAGTTTTATTCTGTTTGTCAGTCTGGTGGAAGGAACCTGTCTGGCAAGTAGTCGCTCTTAGATTTGCAGTGGCATTTCGTCTGCCCTGTTTGTGCTGCCACCTCTTTCTTCCTTCTCAGGGGAGCTGAAGTGTTCCACAAGGGAAAAGATTCAGTCCCTATCTGTCCTTAACGGGGGAGAGGCACCTGACGACTCCACCACCCATGGACATGATGGATGGGCTCAGATCCAGGCAGCTGTCAGCAAGTAGTAGCTTGCTAGCTCGTCAAAACATTTCTTCATAATAATTACACCTAAACCATTTATACTTTAATCCAGCTCAGAATAGTAGATTAATTTAATTTTATTTTTTCCCCTTCATTTAGCTAAGTCCTTCTATTCTTGGAACAAGGCTGCTTAGGCTTTTCAGGCATTTTCATTGTTTTAAATAGACTGTTTTCACAGGATATATTGGAAGAACTTTTCAGTTATTAAAGTGGTTTATGCCTCCCCTGTATGTTGGTTTTTTTGGCAGCTGGGAACAGAAAGCTCTTTCCTTTATCACATTTCACCACACCCTTACATTTCATATACTTGGTGCTTTGACAATAAAGTATCTCAATACAATTGGACTATTGTGGATTTTCTCTCCCCAACTCTGTCTGTTAAAGAACACCAGAGCATTTGTTTCAAGTGAAAAGAAAATCAAAAGAGCTAAATTCACCAAATCCAATAAAAGATGCTGTACATTGTATTTTCATATGGCGGAACTGAACCCCTGGACCTCTGCAGAGAGATTCACATCATCCGCGTAGAGGCAGTGCTACTGCCACCTGCCTTCCCTTTGGGTTTCTGCCAAGAAGGAATCGCTTGTTATTGATGCAGGTCTCATACTCTGTTCAGGATTTTCATTCCAGACAGAGCAGTTCTTTTAGTGGCAGTGTTGGCTCCAATCCTCTGACAGGGAGGGGATTGAGACTGCTTTCCAAAAGAATTTCTGCTGCTGAGGACTAATACCAGACTTACCATAAAAGGTACCGTAATCTGGTACTGCATGAATCTGGCCAAAAAAATTCCGAGAGAAGAAAACTATCAACTTCAAAACTTGGTGTTGTCTCCAGTCCATCTAATTTTATTGTGACTCTGCAGAAAAAAATATTTTAGGAACTGAGCATATCATCCATAATTTTTATTCAGGTGATTTCATATCACCCATGTACTTATGTCATTAAATTCTACTATGCCATATAAATCTCCACAGATATGATTACTCTATGATAACTGCATGCCCTGTTGAGCCTCATTGCCTAATTGGTAGTTTACAAGGAAATATCTGTGCTGGTTTTGAGATTAGCATCCTGTTTCCTCAGCAGCAAAAAATATTTGCTTGACACGCTCAAAGTTGTTAATATTAGTATGCCCGCTTACACAAACTGTGAGTGTAAAAAATATCCTGTTCAGATGGGTAGTGAAAATAAAAAAAAAAAAATCAGATGTTTGCAAAATGAATGTTTTCTGTGAGTTTAGAGAACATCTTGAAGCCTGGTTCTGTGTTCATTTGCAGCAGTATAATGCAGGAACATCTCTGCTGACTTGCAAAGCTAAAAGTCAGCACAGAATCTGGACTGCCAGGTACACTGTTACTGCAGTAGCTTCCAGTAGGCTTCACGTAGATGCCATGTATAAGATGTATCTGAAGAAATATCTCTGCCAGCTTGGTTAGAAACTGGATATCCCATACTCGCATTTTTCATGAATAGGCTGAAAGGAGCATCTTGGATGTCTTAAGACCACATGCAAGCAGCTAATGAATGGGACTGATCTCCCCTAAACTAGATGACCAGAGCGCATTTAGAAGATTTGGGAATTTTGCCAGTTTTGCCAATTTTCTTCACAGTTCTCCAAGCAGCAAGCTGAAATCCTTCATCCTTCACGATCCTGCAACTCTCGGGGCAGCTTTTGGGTCACATGGAGTTGCCACACTTCTTCCTCTATTCACACCCCAGAGAAGAATATAGGCTTCAGTAGCATGACAGCAAATGTCAGCAATATTTCACATCATTACAAGAATTCCCAGCTGCAGGACATCACAGACTTTTGATCTGAAAATACATAAGAACTTGACGACTGCTTAACTTAACTACCTTTTGCTAAGGGAAATATTTTATCACAAGAAGAAATATCAGTCTCCCATGCTTGGAATATTTGATTATGGAACAGCCACTTTCTGGAGGAGGCCTCAAACCAATACTGACGGGCATCTGCATTTGCACAGAATTTTTCAGGGAGTGTAATGTTCTCTTTTCTAGCTTCCCTATAAACCTTTCCTTGCCCCTCAGCCCCACTCCTTCCAATCTAGAGCTCATTTCTGGCAGCATCTCGGTCCTGGCTCCTGTCGGAAACTAACTCTCTGCCAGTTACAAAATAAAACCTCCATTACTCACAAATAACTGGCTAGATCTAGAGGTTATGCACATATCTGCAGGTAGTTGCTTCTTATCTAATCAGAAGCTAAATGCTGAATCCTGAGGTGCAACTGAGAGGTTCCTGGACCAGACACAGCAACAGGTACACAGGGTACAATATTTGGGTGGTATAAAGAACAAAGTTAAGCTGGACAGGGATATGTCCTAAGACTAAGCCTTCCAAAAATGTCTTCCATGGTGGCTAGAGAAAGACATCCCTTCCTCAGTGAAATGCAAAATAAATAAATAAATAAATAAATAAAACATGGCACAGTAACTGTTGGAAATTACAGATACATAAAAAGAAAGGTGCACAAGAAAGCCTAAAGGAACAGATGAACTTCCCCAAACATTACAGGTTTCTGACCGCTATTTGAAACCTAAAGGAATGCTGGTCTATATAATCTGTATGTGCTGCACATCCAGAGTATTGAATAAAAGGAATAAATCACAGTCTTTTTTTTTTCTTGCGCTCTATATCTGAGTTTCTCTTCCACAGCTACTGCAACATTTTCATTGACTGCATGAGTGCAGGAGCTCAGTATGGGCACACGTTCACCTGATTCTGCCAATTCTACATAATATAAAGAGATCAGGCTTAGGAACAGTGGCAGTTTCTCCTCCCTTCCACCAGGACAACAAATATCCACAGCAGTCATCCATGAAAAATGATGAAAAATGGTCCTAAGGGATAATGTCTGTGCTAGAAAAGTTTATGTAGACATCAGGATTGACTTCCACTTCCTTCTGTTTCTTATTTAATCTCTCCAATTTGTCCTCAGTAGCTTTGTAGGTGTTTGTTGGTTTGTGGTTTGTTGTTTTTTTTTTTCTGCTTTTCTGCTCTGCACCACTCTCTATAGTAAGATTAAATTCCTTTTTAAATTTTCCCTATCATCTTATTCTCCTCTAGGAAAGGATTTCCTTGAGACAAAATGACTGACACTGTGCCCCAATCCCTCACATATCCTCTCTCCTAGAATATCCAAGAATTCCCAGGCTGAGTGACCATTGCCATTAGCATCAGGCACATAAGTCACCTCCCCATGTCTTTCCAAAGCGTGAGCCGGAGCAAGGGGTAGCACCTTTGACCAGAGCAAAGCAGCCAGGCACCATGCCGCACCTAAAGGAGGATGCCCTAGACGTCCTAATACGTTATCACCTACCACCCGTGAAGCAAGGTGGTTCATGCATGTGAAGAGTAGAGAGATGAATGTGCCCCCAGATTATGATGTGCACTGACTTCCAGTCAATTGCCGGATATTAGGCAAGTGAGTGGGACACCAGAGTGCCTCCCAAACCACTCTCCACTTGCACAGGCTAATGGTCACTCTTCCTGTTTCTCTGTGATTTCTCCCTGCTTTGCCTCACTTCTCAGAGATATTACAGCTGTCTATACATGAAAAGAGTTATTTGGTTTTGGTTTTCAATCCTATCCATTCCTTCTTTTTTAATGTAACTGGGGTTTTTTTGCTGCCTTTCTTATTCTTAAGACACGTGTTAAGGAATGTCTGGTCTCCTGTTCTACACACAGTTTACTGTATCATTCTCCTCTGGTTCTACTGGACCGCTCCCTGTAGAATATTATTCCTTATCTGCTTGAGATAACTGCCCTTTCCAGGTGGATTCCCAGAGCCAGCTTTAAAAAGTGAGTCCTTGCTACTTCAATTATGCCGCTGCACACAGTGTCTCAGAAGACATTCTTGTGCTCCTTCTTTTCTTTCTTACTTATATTTGTTTCTATCCCCTGGTCATACAACTGTTCCTCCAAGTCCCTCCTGACCTGTTTCTTCTAAACTTGCATCTTTTAACATTAAGCCTGACATAACAATGTTATCAGCTCCCAAAGGACTTTTTGAATACACCTTTACAGTTTTGTGATATAAAGACACTGAACAGAGCAATCCTTGACATAGGCCTGATTGAACTCCTCCACTGGACAGGAACTCCTCCTCCTTTGGGGACAGAAGAGGAATTCGGAGCTGATGTGGTAGACGTGGTCCCATGTTCAGAGTCTGCAAGTCAGAAGAGTTACGGCACTTGTGGAAAACTGGGCATTGAGAGCTGTTTCTGCTGCCTTTGGGTTGCCATGTAGGTGCAAGTTATCAACTGACATCATAGAATCTTGTTCAGCTGAAACTGAAATTGAGACTGGGCTTCATATCATGTATACCCTGTATTGATTCCAGGAAGCAGATGTTAGCAAAGCGGATATCAGATAACCACACACCACACCATGGATTTGATGTCATCTGACAAAGATATTGTGTTGTCTGAAAACTAATATTCATGTCAGTACCATCAACCATCTCCAGTACCCCAAGAATTCCAGCTCTTAAGTTGTCCTAACTTATCCTGCATCATTTGCATTGGTAATTGCTCCTGGATATTTACTTATTTATCCGTTATAACCTCCTTCAGCTTTCCTTCTCCAGGGTTAAATAAGCCAACAAATCTTTTTCTCCCAAGTTAAAAAATTTGATGTAATTAAACCTCAAATGTATCTAATGCAACAAAGACTACATGAGAATAGAACAAAAAGTTTGTTATCCTCATGTATTTTCTTCTATTTTTTTTCATTATGCAAATACAAATCCATTTTACATCAACTGCTAATTTTGAAAACCTTTGGTCTGGAAGCTCCTATATCTCTGTCAAAACTTAGAAACTTATTAAACCACAGACATCTACCCAGACATCTGTATTTAAAAATTACATTGTATCACATCTTGTATGGGTGGACAGTAGAGAAGGATCCAAAGCACTAGCTGGTTGTTAAATAACAAAAGGGGGAGGGATGACCGCAAACTCTTAAGTAAGAGTATCTTGCTGGGGGAAGCACAATTGCTCTTCAAGCATCAGTGGGCACACACCCATTAACTGTACTGTAAGCACATATCTGCACAAGAGAATCCACCATGCATTCAATAAGCCAATATGGGTACCAGCAGGAGCATTGTCTTGGTCCCCTCCTACTTCTACCACTTCTCCTTCCACCATCTTCTATGCATTTCCCGTGGGGTACACTATCTCCCTCTGCAGGCTGGTGTTCCCACCGCTGATTTGTTTCCACTATCTTCATTCAATATCTTAACTCAGTGCAAATGCTGTGCTATGCACATGCACTCCTCTCCTCCATACTGTCTTATGCTCCCACAGTTGGACTGTTTCTGGACCACTGGGCACACTGCAGTGTGCCATCTGACTCATGTGTGGCCTCTATTCAGTATGGAAATTTCATAGCCATCAATAGCGCCCTTGGCTTTAGGTGCAATGCATTTTACCATCGAGATAAACAACGTCCCCTGAGATAAGGCACAATCTGAAAGACTCAGATGAATCCTACGAGGAACATAACGCCAGTTGCTTCTCATGAAGGTTTTCTTTTTTTTTTTTTAAAGTTCACTATCCCAGAAAACTATTTCTTAATTCTCTTAGATTAAATTCACAAAGCCACTAGCACTGTTTCCAGTAACACAAGAATCATAGTAGTTTCCAAATACGGGAAGATTCATTTTGAGACAGTTTGCTTTGTCCACATCACTTTATTTTAATCTTGTTCATTTGTCACTGACAACATCACCTGCTGAGCTAAAATGTTTTTCAGACTGAAACTGGAGGATGGGCAACCAAGATTAATGGCCCACGAATCACATGTTAGCAAATGATTTTCTTTGACCAGCACTGAATCCTCATTTATGCTATTGTTTGATAGCACTAGGAGACTGTAGCTGAAAGACAGTGCACATTTTCCCTGTACAGTATTTCATTTTCAGTCAACTGACCCCCAAAAGTTGTCAGATTCATCACATAAAGACACCATCTGCTGACCTGTCATGGAGGGTGGTCAGAGCTGTCGCAGTGGAGCATTTTTTCTCCTGGATTTGTGTGTAAAAACAGCAGCAGGAGAAAAGTGCTTATTTAAAATACAGACCTGCACATATTTATTTTGTTTGGAGGATTCTTTACATGCCTAACATTTGTCAAGGCAACAAAATAGTAGATGCAGAGGGAAACTAAAACCTGTGTGTTGCATGGGAGAAGACTCTTGTATCAAATGTGAACTTTAACTGCTCTTTCTGTTCTGCTAGAGTAGCTGATTTGCCAGCTCTGCTAGAGATACTCATCTCATCTCTGTTTTGCTGGGATTTTATTGAAACGACAGAATGCAATAGAGTGCAAGCAGATGGTGAAGCCAAGCAATACCATCAGTGCAATTCTTAGTCTTTTTTCATGCCATACTTTCAAAACTTCCGGTTTGCTGCCTGTGTTCATGTTGCAAGAAATCTGTCTTTGAAGCAGAGTAAAGCAAAGAGTATACTTAATATTCACTTACACATTTCTGGTGCAACTGTTTTTCAGTCATAGCAGCACAGACCTGCAAGATTTCTTACAAAGCTGCTTACGATTAAAGTTAGATATTCCAGAGATGTGTCCTCCAAACATTACCCCTTCTGCCAAGTATTCCAGCAGCAAACATCCAGGCTCCTTATTAAACTAAGAGATGTTTTTCTGAAACCCCATACTGATTTTCTTAGATCACAATTATTTTGCATTGTAACCACAAAATTTTCTTGTGTTTTGCTTATGCACTAAGGTTATGTTTGAAATGTGAAAAACTTTATTAAGGAGCACAGCTGGAACTATAGAAACTACAGCCTTGATTTAAGTATAAATGAATGGTAAACACAAACATAACTTTGGCAGTAGTCATTCAGAATGGTATCCTCGTGATGTATGCAGATATCTAATGGATGTATACGTCTGTTCCATGAAAGCTCTTCCCTTCCCACCTACAAAACCTTATTCATCCTGTTTCCAGCAAGTGCTAAGCTGTCCTTAGGCAAGGCTGTCTTTCATCCCTTAGGACGTATTTCCTATTCCTGTGCTCAAGATCTATCATGTAATGAGAATTGGCAATTCCAGATTTATTTACTAGCTAAGTAAGAAGAGCCTCAGGGACCATGAGGCTCAGCTGCTGCTTCATTCTGTGAGTCAGCAGAGGCTTCTTTCCCCGTGACAATCCGTAGGAAAAAAAACCTACCACCACCACCAACTACAAAAAAAACCCAAGGTGAAACACCTTTGTATCATTTTCTACCAAACAGTATGTTGTTCTGAATAATTTGGGGTCTGTATGGATGAGAATAGGACTCATAATAGGGTTTGCAAGTCCTTTCCAAGGGGAAACATTTTCTTGTCATTCTACAAATCTATTAGGTGAATAATTCTATGTTTCTAGAAAATTATAATGACTCCCAAAATTTTACCCAAAGACCATTAGTCAGATAATTCCTCTGTGTCTGAAGTATTCTTTGTTCATCAATGGACAGGAGCAGAGGACTCCTTTCCTCTGGTGCAGCTATTCATCTGGAGTTCTAAATAAAGAACATATGGAAATACAGTGGCTTTGTGTTTGGATTTTGTTTTTTCGCCTCTGTTCATCATCAAGGAGCAAAACTCTTTATGATCCATAAGGTCAGGCCACAGGAAGCAAGTGTACTTACATCAAACAAAGACTCATTAGGCTAGAGGTAGTAAATACCGTATTGTCTTTCCAGTGAAGCATTTATATACGATCCCTATCCATTGAGGTTGACCTTCAAAGTATTTCCATCTCTACCTTGATCATCTCAGCAAGAAGAAACAGAAGAGGGAGGAAGGATTTTACATTGTCAAGTCTTCCTTCAAAAGTTTGTAAATCATCATTTTAATATTTGTGCAAAAATATGAATGTGTTGTTATCATAATCTGATTAGATTTCTCTGAGCACCCCTTCTCCCTTTCGAAAACTTTACCTGTGTGACACTGCCCTAAGCGTCTGCTTAAGTGGGAAGGCTGAGCCACTGCTATAAAAAGCAATAGGAAATAACTGGAGCTCTCCAGGAATGGACAAAGAAAAGACTGGAAACTTCGACTGACATTTTCTTCCCTGTCGTCTTCTGCACTTTAAACAGGTATTATGCACAATCCCTTTGAGACAGTAACCACAAAAGGAGCCATTATCACAGTTTTATTACCTTTCTAGGGCCGAGGGAGCACCAGACCTTTGAAACATCTGGCCCCACACACACCCTGTGCAGCTCCGCGAGGTCAGCCACACCAGGGAGCAAAGTGAGGACAGGGGCTTAAACCCTTAACACGCTCTTGCTCTCGCCATACTCCCTTTAATCGATAAACTTCTCTCACCACATCCTGCCTTTTTGTCACCAGGTTGGTGTCAAAGTTTCTTAAGTCTCTCAAATCACAGGCACATGTTAAACTCTCAGTACCCACTAAACTGCTGAAGGTTGTGGCATGGACACTTTCCAGAAATCATGAATTAATCTCCTGGTTGCCGTCATTTTTTTAGACACATTTTTAATAGAATTTCAGTCTGGCTCAATTCCATATTTGCTTTCACTTTCTCTTTTTTTTTTTTTTCAATAGATAGATGAGTATGATAACTGTTGCTGTTTCATCACTAACAGATGGTAATCAAAAACTGTTTCAAGAAATCAAACAAATGTTCCAGCATGATTCATTGAGTGAAACTGAGAACACTGCCCTCCTGCTGCTGATGTATATTATCTTTTCAATAATTACCTACAGATTTCTTTTCAACTTTGTTCTGGTTTCGGCTGGGATAGAGTTAATTTTCTTCCTAGTAGCTGCTATAGTGCTGTGTTTTAGATTTAGTATGAGAATAATGTTGATAACACACTGATGTTTTTAGCTGTTGCTATGCAGTGCTCATACTAAGTCAAGGACTTTTCAGCTTCCCATGCTCTGCCAGTGAGGAGCTGACCCAGACTGGCCAAAGGCATATTCCATACCATATGACATCATGCTCAGTATATAAGTTGAGGGGAAGCTGGCCGGGGCGGTCGCTGCTCAGGGATGGGCTGGGCATCGGTCAGTGGGTGGTGAGCAATTGCGTTGTGCATTACTTGTTTTGTATATTCTCTTATCAATATTATTATTATTCTCTCTACCTTTACTATCCTGTTAAACTGTCTTTATCTCAACCCACAAGGTTTTTTTTTGATTCCCTCCCCCATCCCACTGGAGGAGGGGGGGGTGAGCGAGCGGCTGTGTGGTGCTTGGTTGCCAACTGGGGTTAAACCACAACAAACTTCAATAACATTAATTGTGTGAGTAGGATTTATAGCTAAAATACCATACTTGCATTAAAATATGAGGGAGAAAATAGCACTTACTATGACAGGTTTTTGTTTGTTTACTGGAAAGGACTTGTTTTTGCAATAGTTCACTATTTTGCATTTTTAAAGAGCTGTCTTTAAAAACATATATATTTATTTATTGAATTTTGTTGCCTCTATATTTTGTTGTTGGGATTTTTTTTCCCCACTGGATTGCATCAGCTACTTATTGAAGCATATTTGCTTATCTGCTACCAAGAAGATACGCTTGGCTCTCCTAGTCATCAAGTGGGACATATTATTCATGTTTCTGTACTTGAATAATGCAATGGCAGCTCATAATCCTCTTACATGTGAGGATTTTCAGCAATGATTCAATGCCATGTGAGATGCTTTCCCTGGCTTTTGAAACTGGCCTTCACATGTGTGCATGTTACCTGAAAAGCTCTTTTATTCAGAGGTTTCTTAGTTTAATACCCACCTGATTCTTCTTAAACATAAACCCATGTACCTGCGTAATTCAAAATGCAAAGCCTTCTTCAGAAGAGTGAGATGTACATAAACTACTTACTAGCCACCATGTATTTTTACACTTACTGTAAGAAGTGTGTTTGTGACCGTAGTGCCACCATAAAAGTCTGGAGAGAGTTGTTGGGACTATTAAATCTCTGGGTTTGAGTAGTGGCAGAATTCCAGTCGCTGGAATTTTTAAGACAGCTCTTTTCAGCTTGTTTAAAGTGATAATATATCCATCCCAATGATTTGATATCTAGTAGAGGCCTTCTTGCCATAGTTACAGCTGCAGAAAAGCACCTGGAAAATTATTTTACAGCAGCGTACAAAACAGTTCTAAAACTGGGCTCTGGGTTTAGGCGCTTTTGTGACTATCACATGTCACGAGGCACACCACTCGGTGATGTACAGGAATGGAAATTCCTGCTGCAGTGCTTTAGGCTTTCAGTTGCTATCTACGTAAGAAATGTGCTGGTGCACAACCTGCTCGTGAGGTGTTCAGAACCAGCCATGAGGAAACCTGTTCCAAAATGAGTTTAATGTCAAGCTGATTTTAGAAACTGTCACAAATATCAGGATTAAGCACGTAACGGCTTCCAAATGTATTCTTAATTACTGTTATATAGTGTAACATGTTCAAAGAGGGTGCTCCCTAAAGGCATCTGGCTATTAATGAGTTCTATTATGGGTCACTGAGCAAAGAGGAGAAACAAATATAGATGAACACAAACTCAGGACTGGGGAGACACTATTAAATAATTAGCAATAGAGTAAAAGTAGCAAATGTACTCACTCCTCCTCCAACCATGTGGAAAAGAAATCCAGTTGATTCATAGGTTGCCTAAAAGCAGCAAGTGACAAAAGAGTTTTAATTTGCCCATGAGAGAAAGTTCAGCTTAAGCTTAACGTGAGATGAAGGAATAACTGGTCAAAAGAGATACGACCCTGGTTTACAGCGAGATTCTTACAATCAAGTAAAACCACAACTGAGGATATTTTGGTTCCCACAATTGTTATCAGCACTAATCTGCACTTCTGTAAATCAGTGTAAAAGAACTACTTGCTTGCAAATAAAGGAAATTAGTGTGTTGCTAGGATGCCTGAATAATAAACTTGGTGTCACTGACATCTCCATTTCCCCACTGAGTAGAAAAAGCCTTTATGGAACACTGTCTGCTCCTTGGTGTCTCTTTTCAAAGACTTGTGAGTGTGGAAATCCAAGGCAAGGTGTTACAGTGAAATAGACTTTGGCTATGTGCATAGTATAGGATTTTGTAGCCTTCTCTATAGCATCCAGTCGTATTTCCATGTTTTTATACTTCTCTTTGGTACTCTTCAAAAAAATTCATGCACTTTCAAGTCTCCTTCTTCCCCTCCCTCTCCCAAATTGCAAAATTAGAAGTTCCTTATTTTGAACTATCTTTTGATTATCTTAATTAGAACTCAGCTGGTCTTGAAGGAATATCCTTTAATCAAGACAAAGCCTGCAACTGAATCAACGAACTAAATGTCTCATTCTTTGCACACACATCAGACAGTGCATATGGTTTTATGGATTGTCTTAAATCTTCTACTACTACATCGGTGAACTTTGCAGCACAGAGATAACATTATGGGAGTGATATCAGCCAACTGGTAGAGGCAGCTGTAAAACTATAACTGCCAGTCATTTAATTTGATATTTCCATTGTGTGTTGAAGTATTCTGTGGATAAACTCTTTTCTAGATATTGTGAATTCTTCTAGAACATGATAAAATAAACATTTTTAGCTTCTTATATCTTTGTCTTCCCTCACCCCCCCCCAGTTTTTAATCATGGTTGCAACTGTTCAAGTAACACATTGAAGATCTGAAGTGTGGACCTCTGCTTAACTGTTTTAAACCTAGTGATATGTAGAAATTGTATGTTCAGCTGATTATCCCCATGAACTCACCAACATTTTTTGTGTCATTGAGTTCTGCTCCTGTAGTCCTTACTTGAAACATGGCAAACACAGAAATCCCTCTTCTGGATTAGTTAACCAACATGAATCTTTCTCACACGTTTGGGCAGAATAGCAAGAGAGTATTGATAATCCTAGCTATTGGCTCTCTCTTATCTGTATTTGGTATTTGTACCATTCTAAGAACAGAAACAAATGAAATCTGAAAAATGTCATGAAACAGGCCACTTTTACACAAAGTTTATTGCTAAATCTCATACAAAACATATAAGTAAAAATCATATTCAGTTGTCTCTTCACAATATTTCTTAACATTTTGGACACAGAATTTTCAGATTTGGTTAGCTGGTTTAAAGCTGAATTTTCTCACTTGCTCTCAGGACTCAGAACTGAGATGTGCTCAAAGGCTGGGTCCTTATTTTTGAACAAAACAAACCAGCTATTGTTCTCTGGCTCTAGGGTCAAGTTGCATGGCATAGTTTGCATGCCAAAACCCACAAAATTAAGTGGCTTCATCTTTATTGGGAACAGTCACTGGAACATGCGTCTCTGCCAAATCTTATCTGGGCACTGTATGGGAAAGTGCTCATTTACATAGGCAAAAAAACATGCAAGGGACTGGACCTACTGTTAAACAGTACGGATGTCATGTGCCATTACCTTTGTGTGTACCTGGCCCCGTCCTGTTTACCAGTATAGACAGAGCAGGAGGGTCATGGCTCCCTTGGAGAACCAGTAGTCCGTACAAGGGTTTTACAGGCTGTCCTATTTATCCTCTGGACGAGAAGGCGACTGGCACTTCTTTCTATGTCACATTTATCTGGAAATGAAAATACTTTATTTCTGTAGGGTAGCTTAATTTAGGGCTTTTGTGACTGTACACACAAAACACCTAGAAAATTACCGAGACTGAGGGGATTAAAATTCAACTTACACCTCCCCAGGCATTTTGCTTTCAGGATACTAAGTTACCTATTGTCAAGAGACCCTGACTTTAGAACTCAAAAGAAAATAGTGGACAACAGCACTACTGATACATTATTCCTTTTTACATTAAAAAGTGAACGTGAAGTTACTAAATTTGTTAGATGCAATCAACTTCAGTTATGCTCCAAAGTATAAACTGAGTATTAGGCAGTTTAACAATATTATAAAAATCTGTGCTTTGCAAAAGAATGACATGGATACATTATATGAATCTGAAAAGAAAACCTTTGGGAGATGATCTAATGGTAGCAATTATACAATATGTAGCAGGATAAAAGTTCAACAGCATAAATATTGATGGCAATTAGCTAAGAATTAAATGCACAGTTAAAAAGGTAAGTGCCGTATGAGAATTGGATGCTTCAGCAGAAATCTTGTTTGGAAAATACAGTGGGAGATTATTTCACAAAGTTGTGCTGTATCATAAACGTACCATTACTAAAGGTTTTTGATTAAGTGGAAGAGATCAAATTTGTTTCTCTGAAACTTAAAAGCCTTGCATAAGAATACAAAATGAGAAGCAGCTTAGAATTAGACTGCAGCAAAGGACACTTGGTTTTATTCCTACAACAAAGATACAGTAAGTCACCCCAAAACTTTCTTATCCCCAGTTGGTAAGTAGTGTGTCTTGTCTCAGTAATGCGTCTATATATCCTGTCTAGATGGAGGTTGTAGAGAGATGGGGGTCGGACTCTTCTCCCTAGTAACAGATGACAGAACAAGAGGAAATGGCCTCAAGTTGCGCCAGGGGAGGTTTAGATTGGACATTCGTAAAAATTTCTTCACCGAAAGGGTTGTCGGGCATTGGAACAGGCTGCCCAGGGAGGTGGTGGAGTCCCCATCCCTGGAGGTATTCAAAAGACGTTTAGACGAGGCCCTAAGGGGTATGATTTAGTGGGGGACTTGGTAGTGATAGGTTAATGGTTGGACCCGATGATCTTGGAGGTCTCTTCCAACCAGAACAATTCTATGATTCTATGATTCTATATCTGTTAATACAAGGATTGACGTGAAATATATTTCAGCCAATAAAGTTGCTTTATACTGATATCTGCACACTGATGCCACAGTTTCACAGTCAGTTCTGGCAGGCATAAATTGGCACTGTTGCCGAACCAGCCGTTCCACCCTCTCCCTCCAGCCCTGGCTGCACCACCCTATCCCTATGGCACTACCTCTTACCTTTTGGCACAATTTGCCGTAACTTCAGTCTCTTTCTCCAGGTTGATTCCCTGATTGAGACCAGACTTGTGTAAGCACAGAGGAAGGGCAGTGTCAAGGTGAGGATGGGGAGACGTGAGTGGGGGTTGGTCTTAATGTTTCAGCAGTGATGCCAGCATACGCTGGTTTGCACTGATTTGGGAACAACACCATCACTAAGGAGAGAATTGAGGTGAGACAAAGACTGATTTATCAAATTCAGGAGATGACAGCTGGTCTAACAAAGCAACAGCTGTTTTTCTAAGACAGAGAAGCAATGCTTATTTTATTTGAGGAGTGGTAAAACTCACTCCTGAAGTAGAAAGACATTCCAGAGGCAAAGTTAGCAGGAAGATTTACAGGGTATGTAAAACTGTTCTCGGTGAGTCATCAACTGTTCCTCTGCATCTTCTGATGGAGAAAAGGTTTCAGCAACACAGGAAGGGGAAATGTCTTTGTAAACTTGGCCTCATTTATTTTCCCTTTAGAACCATGGGAGGTTGACAGATACTAATCCACAGGTGACAACGAGAGTTGACAAGGAGTGGCTCATTCTACAGAGGACCCTTGGTAATTCTTATACCCAAGAAACCAAGAAGAAATTTTTGAGGGAGCAACAGAATTGTCCATGTATTGCTCAAGTCGATGCTTTCTTCATAGCACCAGCAGGTAGAAAAAGCACACCTAATATAACTAAAAAGTAAAACAATTCCCATTTGGTAGCCCCACTGGAGGTAGGTCTTTAAAGCCTAGCCCTCAGAGATAAAAGAGAAGAAAACAGGCTCCTAGATCCTGAGCTATGGCTACAGATCAGACTGCAGACAAAAAACTTGGTATGAATTGTGGAGGTTACCTGTTAACTTCCTGCAGGAGACGATCACTCAAGAACCTGACGAACCAGGGACACAGGGGTTCCTGACTGGAAGGTAGGAGGCTTCCTTTACCTATTTCCCCAGTGTTAGGTATGGCTGGTTACTTCCCACACCAAATGTCTGTGCAATCCTTTACCAGACACAAACTGTGGTCTAGACCCCTTGAAGAACTCTGGAACGGGATAACTGAAAGGCTAACTGTTCCACTAGGAAGATCTTTTACCTAAGGAATGCAACATAATGGAAATGCAGGCAGTGAGAGAGAATCCTTGACAAATGGTGACCTTCTACAGCTGGATAGAGACCTTTCTTTTTCAAATTCAGCACAAGTAAGTTTTTTATTTTATTTCTTTACTTGCATCTTTTATAAACATTTGTCTAGCTTGTATACTGACAATAAGTACTTCTATTTGCATTCATGCTAACCTCTCTGAAGAGTGAATTTTAAGAGGAACTGATTCCCATGACCTTGCTTAAGATGAGCAATAGCCTACTTGAAACCAGATATTGCTTAATATCATCAGTTTCATAGTAGAGTCAGATAATATGCTGAGTAATCTACTCATGAATGCTCATATTTATTCAAATTATTCAAATTTATATCAATGTAACTTGCAGTGTTACACGTTGCTGCAAGGTATGTTGGAAGACCCTACCCTGTCTCACCACTTTTATTCTCAGGTTTAGCAAGTCCTACTTCAGCTCTTACTCTTGGTTCATATGATGACACAGGCCTTTAACCACCTAACTTTTCTCACAGAGCAAGCATTTTATTCTCTTTAGATGGTGCCAAAAGTCCACAAGACTTTATTATCAGCCTTTATTATAAGTCTTATCAATTTACCATCTGAGTCTGATTTTTCTACTGCTTTACACAGTACAGAGTCACTCACACCTGAGCAATGTGAGTGTTAGGTGACTCTCGAACACTTTTAATCAGGAAAGTATTTGACAGCTATTTAGCACTTACTTTGCACTGATATAAATAATAGAATATGTAAGGCAGTAGAAAAGAAGAGTCTAGGGTGCCTTAATTTCTCTTTATCAACTACTTTTGTTGTTGCTATAAGCAAAGGAAGTTTTCACTTGAGAAACGTATTCCCTTTGTTGATGTTGGTGCTTTTAGAAATCAAAGCTATGTGAAGAAATAATGGCATTGGAAGAAAAAGGCACTTGTCATTGGATTATGTAAGCACCAAAATTATCTCTCTTTTCAAACACCTCAGATGAGAGAAATTGAAAAGACGGTAGCTGTGCAAAGAATGAGAAAAAGTAATTTTTTCTATGACAACTGGAATACTTCTTGTTGTACCTAGCAACTCACAATGGAGGCTCCAAAGATGAAAAAGAATATATATATATATGTATTCAAAAATATATAAGTAAACATACATATATGTTTAAAGACTAACAATCCTGGGGAGATACCTCTTTCAGAACAGCGAGTGAGACTCATACCCTGGGTGTCCCTGAAGACTGAACGCTCTAAAGTGAGTACTGACTAGCTGTAGTGAGCTAAAATGCAAAGAACATAACAAGCTACTTCTTGTCTTCATCTGAAGATGCAGCATGGAATAGGGTAATAACTACTCAGATTTGATTATAAATGATAAAATGCAAAACCTCTGACTTTTGTCATTCATAGTCTGGAGGAAAACTTTTTTCTAGCTAGAAGTTTTAGAAGCTGTTACTGTTTGCTTAGGCCCCTGCCTTGACAACATTTTAAATATTCCTATTAAAATAAGTGGGACAATTCCATGTGCAAAAATCTAAGCATGTCTGAAGGACTGAAGCTTGAGAAGTTAAATTACTTGATTTGTGGGTGCTCTCAGGCAGCTAGACTTCTTAATGGACAATATTATGGATGAACCCACTGAAGATAAAAATAACACCCACAGCTTTCAAGAGCTGTGTTAGAAATGTGAGCCACCAAATAAATTACCATCTACAGATTTACATAAATGGAAATATGAAAGTATCATTCTTCAGACTTTCTGAAGGCCACTAGAGCAAGCAATGATTTACTTGAAACCTAAAATGGGCTGTTACTGGATTCAGAAAACCACTTTAAGTCTTAGCAGATCAATAGCAAATAAAGGTCCAGAACCCCAGTGCACTCCTGAAAGTTTACCCAAAAGATTTTGAATGAGTAACAGTGATATTCAAAAACTGGTTCAAGTATTTGTCTGTTAATAAATGAAGTAAAATGGTTGCGTTATGTGATGAAGGGGAAATGCAAAATTAAACAATATTTAAAGTTTACTTAATGACAACAGCAAGCTATCTAAGGTAGCTAACAACAGAAGAGATACTTCAATTAATTAATTTGGCCCTAGATTCTCACTGAGATTGGCTAAATGTTATTGACTTAAAAAATAATTTCTTTGAGAACACTATTCAATAAACTGGGATACTGTAATATTTCTTTTCATGAAAGTCTAAGGGATAAGTAAAAGTTTCAGCTGAAATTATTATCTATTTCATTGGGTATAGCTATTCTCTTCTAGTAAATGCCCAAATATTTAATTTTCCAACAGCAGATCTGCTGGGAATAAGGTCTGAGAGTGCAGCAGCCTCCTCATTAGTACTGCTAGATGTCATATGGGTCTTCCAGACAGGGACATGATGTAGGAAAATTCTCGCAGCTTCTCCAATGTCTTTAGCCCTGTTTCCTACTAGTCTCAACATTGTAATCAACAGAACATTAGAATTAGCCAAGGGAGTTGAACCTGTCTGTGTTTCAGACAGTAAAAGCAGTGGAAGATGTATATATGATGTATGTGGATAATAAACTATTACCAGACTTAGCAGTTTAAACAGTTGTGTGTTTAAAAATGAAGCAGAAAGGAAAATAAAAATAACATGATTAACTGACAAATCGAAGCGATTGCTCAAGCCAGGAAGAAACAGAAACCCAGTCTTGGTGAAGCAGAGAGGAAAAGAAAATTATGTTAGATAAAACATAAATTAAGAGACTTCAAAGGCAATCTGAAGTGCAAATGCTGAAAGCTTACAGAGAGAGCAGGAAAGTAGTCTCACAGATATAAAGGGAAAGATCTAGTTAGAAAAACCTCGCCAACTACTTTATATTCATCATTTTTCCAGCTGATTCAAATTAATATGTCATAGAAGCAAGCTTATGGCTAGAAATTTGCAATGAATCCCAGGTTTCTCCTTTCCTTCCATATCATGTGGTTACTTCCTACAGCTTGGCTGGTGGATGGCTTTTTGGCACGGGTTACCACGTTTTGCTGAATACAGTCCGCTCTGCCATACAAATTCAAGCTCCCAGACAGTTAGGTTTCTTGGAGACACACATGACTTCTCAGGTGCCAGATGTTGTTAAAGAGCTCACAACCTTAGTTCTTAATATCTCCGGGAAGGGCCAAGAAGCTGTAGATAAATTAATGTTACCAGTTCCTACATGGCCCACTAAGCCATCCACTGAGGGATGTCTGACTGCCTGCTCGGTGAGCTGCAGAAGAGCCAAAGACAGAATCACAGAATCACAGAATCATTTGGGTTTGAAGAGACCTTTAAGACTTTGACTTCAGCGAACAGACACACTGGAATTAGTTCTGTTTAGTTTAGCAAGGAGCACAGCACAACTGGCATACCACTTGGTCCTGAGGACTGGCAACTACGTTACATATATTTCAAGGGGTTTTACAGACCAGACTAGCTCTGCTCTGCTCCTGGGAACAGAATGTCTATTACAAGGTAAAATGTATTAGATACCTAGATACCCAGACCATATTTCCTACTTTAGTTTCGTCTGAAAGGAACCTAATTTTTGTACTTTGATACTGCTTTGTGAAGCAAGCCAAACAGCAGAAAATGGAGGCTATTGGGAGATTTATTTCAAAAATGCACCTTTGATCTGGAGTAAAATGCTGATGCAGGCTCACTCACTGATGATTAACTTGAAGAGAAGCATCTGGTCAGATTCAGATTGCTTTTGTGGACAGCAATGAAACTGGATTTTTGGCATGTTGAAAACAGGGAGGGAAAGATCTGAGCATGTGGAATTATCTCTGCATTCTTTCTTGACCAGCTTTTAATTAAAGAACCAATTTTAAACTAGATTGCCAGGGAGTAAGAAGGCCAGTCTTCCCTTCAATACCGCAGAAAAAGCAAATGAGTTCTTTCCATCATTCTTTACCACACTTGGCAGATATACACCTGCCCTAAAGCTATTCTTTGCAAGTAATGAAGATGAGGCACTGTCAAAGATCAAGATGAAAAAAGAGGGAATGCCAGAACAAAGTGATAATTTAAATCACAATATCTTGCCAGAACGGGATCGTAGAATTGGAACGAATTAAAATGCTGAATTGCTAACAAAAAAAAAGTCAATCTTTATTGGACATCTGGAAAGTCACCCAGTTTTGCCTGTCTTTACAAGAAGCGATGTTGTAAACTGCTAACCATTGATGTTCACTCCATCACAAGGTAAATTAATTGAAAAAAAATATTATACAAGTTCTTACACAGGTGAGCATGATAAATAATGTTAAATCCTCATGGATTCTTTGCAAAGTAATCATGCTGCTTCAATCAACTGAAGCCCTTCAAAACATTAAAAGATGACAAATACAATTTTTGGGGTAGAATTTTTATATGTCACATTGGTTTTGTCTTTTTTTAAAAAACCAAACCCTTTTAGTCTTTTACTCAGGTTATTAACCTTGCAGGTTGTAGAGTGCAGTTCTCCTGTGGATTAGAAACCAATGGGGGGAGAGGCGGGGAGAAAAGCAAAAATAAATAACTGCAACATGGATGGAAGTTAAAAATGAGTGGCTGGCTAGTATAATATGCCAGATTCTTGCTTTAAGTTAAAACAAGAAAACAAAAAACAAACAAACCCCACCCAAACTAAACCCTTGAGGTTGTTCTGATGTATAGGTGAGAATTTTGCTTTGCAAGCTCTGCACTTTCCCAACGGTCCCTACTTTTTACTTACTGCTCAATAGGGGCACTTGGGGGCCGGGTGAAACTATGGGAGAATGTTCTGTGCCTGTAATGCTCTCCAACACAACGTGCTATAGGAGGCAATTCCTAAATTCGGGCAACCCCTGACTTGCACAGGCGTCATATGCAGACTGTGAATTACAGTCTAAATGATTAATCCATCTTTTAAAATAAGGCTAAGGAGAAATAAACTATTTTTCCTCCACAGGTTAAAATTTTTGTACTTTCTTTGAGATTTTCCCGAATTTCTCTTTTTTATAGCAAAGACTTGAAAACTAGTCACCCTCTGCCCACTCATTAAGTTTCTCCTTATTTCTGCAGCAAAGAGTGATCCTCCAGATAATAGCCAAGGCAAGTTCTCTCCGGGGTAGGTTTCATCCTAAGTACTGAGTGAGATGGAAGACCTATGAAAAATGTGCCATTAAAATATATTCTAAACCACTGAACATAAACAGCTGAAATGTATGATAGAGCAGAAAGTGTAAACTGTATCAGCAAGTTCCTTCTGATATTTCTTAATTTCTAGTATTGGGCATCCTTAATATTGTTCTTGTGCAATTTTTATAAGCCCGTCATTACTGCCAAAGTAGCTGTCATGAAATACAGTTGAGACAAAGAACCGTAGGGTTCAGAAAAGAATAAGAAATGGCATACAAACAATAGGAACCACAATTACCTTGCCAAGGATTAAAAAACATGCTTGGGTTGTCATTCTTCAGGCTTCACAATGCAAGTCCTCACAGCGATTGCCTGGGGTTAGGAAGAGATGTCCCTTTCATTACAGGGACCTCATATCCAGCTCTGAACTCTTTCATATGGTACTGTTCAGTATCACCACAAGAATATCACGTTAGATAGACCATTAGTCTGATTCAGCGTGTCAGCCTCTGTGTTCCCTGTCTCTGTGCCGTGTATCCAAGGCAGAAACTCTGCTTTATCACCTAGTGATAAGGAAACTCTGAACTCTAATAGCTGCGTCTTAAATGAAACCGGCCATGAAAGAGCATGCCAGCTCTTGATTAACAACACATGCAATTCCCTTCCAGGCCTCTAAGCAGAGGTTTTGGCAGCTATGTAGAGTTGTTATGATATGAGAAACACACACTGTGTATTAGGAGACTACACAGGCATGAGATGTGAAAACTTAGGGAGAACTGGAGCATTATCATAAGATCTATTGAAAGAAATAGTCTGTACAGTTACAGAAGTTATATTTAGGAGGTAACAAGGTAAATGAAGAAACCCAGATGTCATAATATAAAAAGCAAGTAAACAAACAAATGAAGAAGTGATTTTATTGAATCAACTGTACAGAAAAAGATCAATAAAGATTTGCCAGAGCCAACCTCCAGAGAAGTAAGGTCAGTTATTATAAGAAACTAGCTTGCTGACTCAAATATCTAAAATATTTTACTCTGTACTTTTGGCATGAGTAGATAATGAAGTCTTTATACTGCAACATGACAACAACATTATAAAAATAAAACCATTGTCATCTGTACTCCAAAATGTCACTGATGAGAAGTTCTAAAAATATATTTGACTCTATAGCTAAGTTATTGTTCAAACTAGTGTTATTGCCTACTGGCTATGTTCAAATCTTCAGAAACAGTGATCAAAATGACAATGCTGTCGCTGGCATGCAAATGTTTTAGCATTTTTAAACAGTCAGCCATATAATCTTCTACAAGACGCGATAGCCTAGTTTCAAGGGCACGGGAGGCAGATATCCTTATCTGCTCTCTATGTTGCTGTTCTGCATGGGCACAGAAGGGGAGATGGATCATCCTTTACAGCATCTAGCTCTAAGGACTGTCTTCCTACACTGTTCAGATATCCAAACCTGTTTTGGATTCCTCTCTGGAGCCTGTCACCTAAAAGATATAGTACTAACTTTTAGATGCAAAATTCCAACTTTATGAAAGCTCAGAGTTTCTTGCCCCTTGAGTTTCCCAGATCAGATATGATTTGGATTCTCTCTTTCTTTTCTCTGACATCTGGTCATCTCTATCTACCCGAGATCCAAAATTGATAAGTCTTCTGAATGTACGCAGTCCCTTATGACTACCCATTCGAGAGATGAGTAAGACTCCGTCATTTTTGTGTGTGTTTTCTTAAAACACAACTGGTAATCCCAATCACATTCTAGTTATGTTGACAGTTCTACTTCGCATAAAATCTCGTTGACTATTGCAGCTCAAACCCCAAGAAACTTAACCCATTTCTCCAGCTGCAAGAAGAGGAAAAAAGTCTCTATTATGTAACAGTTTCTTGTATCGCCTGGTAAGGTTTTGGCTCTCTCGTAAAGTAGGATTCACGGGTCACGCACTGCACCTTATTTAGTCATGCTTGTCCTACCGGATATTGAGATATTAACGTGAGTTTTCAAACTGCACATATGGGACACATCAGCAAATACATCCCAAAACAGTATTTCTGTGATATAGTGCAGCTACATACGAAACACAACCTTTTAGTATGAGTGGAATTTCACCTTTTAAAATTTCACCATTTTAAAACTTTGATAAAATTATGCAGTTTTCTTTTAGTAGGACATATCAGAAGTTAATTTTTCATACTGATGAGCACCTATGGTTTAAAAACCAGGACCTTTATATTACTTCCTGTTGGGCACCTAAAATCACTAGCAAGTCATAAAAAATTATCTTCTTTCCCAGCGTGAGGTGAGTTGCAAAAAATGAAACTGTTGCTGTCATATCTACCATCATATGATGGTGGCTGTCTAAAATATTAAAAAAGAGTTTGATCATACTTTTGATTTTCCATTTTTCATAGGTCTCTTAACCTTCTGTAACACATTGTGCTTGAGGATTAAGGCCATTAGTCTAATAACTATAATTAGTCATAATTATCCTAATAGGGGATATTAGTTAATGAAATCTCATTTCAATGTTCTTAATAGATTTAATTAATGCAATATTTATGTCAGCTTGAAAAACAGAGGCATTTTGCAATGCACCTAATTCTTAATGACTTACCAAGAAGTATTAGTTTAATGGAAGTTGCCAAAATATTATCGTATGTGATCTCTCAATGTGCCATGAATATACCTTACACCAGTAACATGAGGGAATATCAAGACCTTTACACCTCTTCCCCTTACTTTTGCTGAAAATAATTTTTAAACATCCCTGACTAACACTTTTCTAATGGTTTATCTTTCTTCCTAACTTCTTGCTTTTATTACTGCCCTGACAAGTAATTCAAATGTTATTCCATCACTACTGTTCTTTCCTCACCTATGGTCCCTCCCTCCCTTTCTGGGAGATGGCAAATAGAGCCAAACAAACCGAAAATTTCCAATTCCAGAAATAGATCACGATGAGGAAAGGATTCCTATATCACTATTGCCTCTCAACAGCTCTGGGCTCAGGGTATTCACATTTACATTTTTAAAATAAGCACTTAAAACGAACCAGCACACATTGAATTCTAAGTGCTAATTGAAAGTTCACGTTGATTTTATCATAGAAAAACACAAAGTTTTAAAAAACACTTTTCCTTACCAGTTTCAAAGACTCGATGGGGTCACGTTTTCTGTTTAAATCTATTGTAGTCTTTCTTCTTCTACTCCATGCAGAAAATCAGCACGAAGCTTTAGTATTGCTGTCATAGCTCAGGGCCTAAAGCACTGTAAAGAAATCTGGTTTGGATTTACAGAAATATCCTTACCTGTGAACAGAGGCAGCTCTAACCTTGGGGAAAGCGAGGGGGGCCCATTCTCACCAAGGCTTTATAACCCTCAGTAAAATCTTTCCAAGACTAATTCCCCGCCTGTGCTAACCGTGATGATGCCTAACCGTACTAGCGCCAAGCTGGCACCACAGCACGTTAGAGCTGGAAGTGTACCTCGCCTGTGTATGTGCCCTCAAGTGGGGATCGCCAGCAGCTAAAAGGCCTCAGAGTCCTATGTTTAAGCATATTCAATCAAAAGAAGACAAGAGTTTAAAAAACGTGGTAGAATCTCCGGGAAAAAAATTGATTTCAGAGGAAAAGAAAAGGAATTTTTCATTGTTCTGAGTACCAGATTGAAGGCTCTTGCGAGCTTTGCTTTCTCCCTAAAGACAAAGAAAAATTGATAGGAGTCTTTCATCCTTTCAGCCTCACTGCCAAAGAGCCACGGATGCTTAGTCTGCCTGTCCCTGCTGAAAGCAGCAAATGGTCCGGGCACTTGGACCATTCATGTAAAAACTGAAACTGATAGCAGTCTTCTAGGTGAGCAACCAGGGACCCATCATTTTCACTCTTTCCACCAGAAAAAATGCATCCTTAGGAAAAAAACCCCATACTTCCTGCTAAAAATTTATCCTAACACAAAATTATCAACTACCTCTAAGCTTAAAACACTTGTGCATGAACTCTGTAATAAGTAAATTTCGTCTACAAGTTAAATGTTAGCATACCACCCAGCACAAAATTTCTAAAACCACCTGAGTAGGCTAGAAGCCAAGTTTTGTTTTCAGCAAGGACTTAAGCATTTATGATTTAGATACTTTGGAACTCTTAAGTCCAAGGTTTTCAAATATATGGTGCTAAAGATAAAATGTAAAAATGAAACTAAAAGAAAAGGAAAAAAAGCAAACACTGAACTGAGAGTTGAGACTTTTAAACCTTCCACAAAGACAGTTCTGTCAAAATAAGTTCCATTTTAAGAGTCTGACTTTTCCATGGGAATGGATTGTTATGGATTGATACTTTTGACATCTTTTGCTTTGCTTGTGGTTGTTTTATGCCCTGAGCAAATTGCTAGAGGGAAGCTGGGAAGCCCTTAGTTCCCCTTCTCCCCAGCCACACATTCCCACCCATTCCCTTATGCCAGCCCTTGAGCTCCAACGGTTGTGTCGTTTAGTCAAGCAGGGATCTCGTACTGGGAGCTGATCTTTGGTTGCTTCTTTTTTGTTTGATGAGTTTTAAGCTGCGTCAGCTCATTAAGGACATGGGAATGGATCCATGACAGGATCAGGAGTTTGGAACTGCCCTGGCTGCCCCATTTTATGCACTGGAAATAAGATGGGTAAGGGAAAGAAATAGAAAGCTACTGAAATTCAGACTAAAATTTCACAACTGGCTTCTTTTTCTAGTCTGTACCTCTGCAAAGTTGCCTATCCTAAAAATTGAAAGATTCGGACTGTCCAAAGAAGCAGGTTTATCTTGATGTAAGTCATGTTTATAAACCTTTATTCTCCATATCTGTTATATGATTTTGTTACCCTGTATGGCTGAAATTCACTGTCGGAGAAAAAATTAGGAATAATGTCTGTAAGCCACTTCAGCCCTGCAAACGCCTTATCTTTCCTAAGCAATGCATGTCTAAAATCAAAGGTGATGTATAAGGTGATATAAGCAGTTGAAAGGCAGCCCATGCTGCCAAGATTAACATACTGAAGAGCCATAATTTTAATTTTTTTATGCATTTCATAAGTGTTCCCCTGAAGAAGGTTAAGTACGATAGTGTTATACACCTCATTCTTATAAAAAATTAAAAATTCCAATGGGTTTTCAGCTGAAAGGATTCTCTGCTATACAGTTTGACTTTTTTTTTAATTACTGAACAAGTAAACATACTTACACAGAATTCACTAAGGCATGCTTGGCTTTCTTCACCTATCACAAACCTAGCAACAATATGCACTAAAGAACTATTCTAGCTACCATCTAGAGATTCAGGAAAAATGAAGTTTGCCTGGAATGCTTATTTCTCGGGGTTTCTTACTTATATCAGGCCTACTGTTGAAATTTACCCTGTAGGGAAAGCAATCTCCAAGCCAATGCACGTGCAAAGTGTCCTAACCCTATTTTTGAGGATTTCAGAGGGACTTCAGGACCATTTAGCTTTGGGCTACCCCTCCATTGGGAAGAGAACCTTGCCCAAAGAGAAGCTTTATAGTAATTACCGTCATCCTGGAATTTTACAAACAATACACATGATAATGAAAAACGTTTTAAAATATTGCCCTAATCATTATTAATTCCTTTGGTATTTATGGTAATCATGGTAATTATGATGAACTCATTTTGCACTAATGTGAGTGCTTCTGGAACTCCACATTAATTTGTAACACCGTATTGAAGTGTTATTCAAGAAGGATATTACGCATTGTATTTTTTAAAGGTTTGCAAACTCTTTAAAAACAAAGACCTCCTAAAAAAAAAGCACTTTTTTCGACTGAGGAGATTGTTTGTGTTTGATTAAACCCGTAGTTTCTGCTGAGATTTAACCGTGATGAAAACTGACAAGGTTGAAGGGAATAAGCCGAGGCTCGTGTCACAGGGAATACATACAGAGAGAGAAGAAAAATCTTGTACTTTTCAAAGGCGTTTGCTCAAATCATTTTTGCTTTCATTTTACCCCTAGTGACAACTGCCAGGTTAATGCCACTGGAAATTAAAAATTATGAGTTTATTCAGTATATAAAGAGTGCCGGCTTCTGCTAATGTTGACTGTATCTGATTGAAAGACTGATTTATAATGAGACTTGGGTGATTCAGTTTGCGTATCTGTTCTGGTGTACCATCATCACTGTAGTATCTTCACTAATGATCGGGGTGTTACAGATATATTAGTCCACTATGTTCACAGTATGCCAATTTTTTGTAAATGAATAATTTAAACTGCAATCCTTCAAACTCCTGAATTCAGCTGCCTATGTGGTTTATTTTTCCACTTGAGCTGCCTGTTGCACTTAGGCCTGAGCATCCTCCACACAGGTGAAAGGCCAAATCTAAAGCAGATATGTGGTTTGCTCTGCATTTTTCAAAGCTTCTCTCAGTGTCCTGGCAGGTGTTGAGATCTGCTCTTCACACCCCATCAGCACAGGACTATTGCTCCATATTATTTCCCCTGGCAGCGAGGCTGACGTAAGTGGCTCCAGTATCCTGCCACTTATTCTCCCTTCAGAACTGCCTGGTGAATTTATATTATTTAAAGCACCTCCTTTATTTTTGCAGTGTTATTATCAGTGCAGCTGATGGGAAGTCGCAGGGGTGGAAATCATCGGCAAGGGGAGAAAAAGCTGCTTAAGTCAACTTTGCTGCCCAGGGAGAATAGAATGACTGGTCTTAAGTTTATGTACCAGTGAAATTCACTGAGGGCTTAAACTAAATGGGATTTAAGTAGTGCATAGGCTGCTGTGCACAGGTGTTTGTGCTCTGCCAGGGAAAAACTGGTGAGAATTCATTCAGATTCAAGAACGATGTCACTATTTCCACAACCTTTTCATTTTCACAACCTTTTCATTTTCACTTTTGGCAAAGACTGGAGTTTGTGAACTTTATTATGCTAAAATACACATGAAAATCAATGAGCAAAATCAAATGAGCTTTGTTAAGCTCAAACTCTCTGTTATTCTAGACAGAGCACAGCTGGAAATCCTTTGAGCTTTGCTGGCTATTCCTCTGGAATAAAGAATGTGTAACCCCCCCCCATTCTCGCGGCTGTTGCTATGTGCCTCTGATTCCTGGATACTGGCTTCTCTCCTCTGAGCAATCGGCAAACAGGCAGATCTCAACGTAGCCTAAATGCTGGCAGCATCACGCTGCTGCAAGCGGTACCTGTAAGGTGCCTTTGTTTCCCAACCCTTTCTTCGTACACTGCTCACTTAACCAGCTGCAGCTGAGGGTACCTGTCATGTTAATGGGATTGCGTGAGGAAGAGGAGACATGAGATGCAGGAAAAAAAAAAATATTGAGAGGGAAGATTCCCTGTGAAAAGAAAGATTCCCTCATATCTTGCATGTGCTCAGTGGTACTAGAATGTTTCCCTGTAGAGGAAACCTTGGCATTGACCAGTAAGTACTTCAAAAAAGACAAAAGCAAAAAGCAACAAAAAAATCTTTAACCTGAGTTAGACAGCTGCCCAGAAACAACCACACAAAAACACCCTCACAAAGCAGAAAGTGAGCAAAAGACGGCAGGCATTTCTCAAAGGACAGCTCTCCTGAATTGTCCATGTTTCCTACATGTTTGTGTCTCTGGCTCTACAGCAAAACTTCCAGGAGAAAAGAAAACTTTCCACAAGGCAACAAATAGAAATGGTTTGCAAGCCCCTGTTTTGTTTATCCTCAGATCTAGCATAATGGCGAAAGACTGTTTTTTCAGGAGGTTCTTAAAGTATCCTTGTGTTGTACTGTGCAATAAACATCAAAATGCAAACAATTCTTGATTTACTCTAGTGAATATTATAAACAATAATATTTTGTTCCTAGGTTTTACAGAAACTGGCCACATTTCTGTTTGTTCATTTTTTGATGCTAGGAAGAAATCAGAAGATTCCTGATCTTGTTATCCTCATCATCTGAGGATATTTTCCAAAAGGCCAAGTGTATTTCCCTGAATAATTGCATTCAACTAAAATGAGTTGAGAATATATTTTTAATAGCTTTACAAGTTGTATATGTGGTATGAGGTTATCTACATATAGATATATAAAATTATTTCCTTTCATACAAGTACATGCAAAATTCATGGCAAACAAATGCCAAGGGAGAGAACAAAACGGACTGTAAAAGCAGAAAATTGTATATAAATAAAAGAAGCTCAAAACCTCAATTAATAAAGGTATCCGTTTTTATCAGAACTTTTGAATTTGTGATTTTTCTACAAATGTATGATCTTTTTCTAACTCTCAGTAATAGAAAAATATTTTTACATTGAACTATAAGCAAAGAAACATTGAATATAGAGTGAGAAAAGAAGTTAGCAATTAAAACAAGAAGACATAAAACTCTAATTGCTAATATTTTGGTATATTGTGGTATTTCCCTGTCTTATAACATAGCCTTCCAAAGCGAATACGATTATTACTGATTGTTTCAAAATATGTTTTCTATGTCCCATAATGTTAGTGAGATTTTTGATTCCTGTATTCCTTTCCCACTTCCCCATCACTGTTTTAGGTTGTTATTATCTCTGTGTTAACTCTCTTTCCCATCAGGTTTTTATTCTTAGTGTAGTTTGATAAGCTTTACATTTCAGCATCTTTTGCATTTGTATTGTAATTTTTTTGTTTGTAAACAAAATGGATTTTACAGTACCTTGCATTTTAATTTAAAATACTATGAGAGCCTATCAAACTTTAAAAATTTGCTTTGAAAGTATGTTGAAATTAGCATTTGTATTTACCACTTCACTGTGCTGGTAATAATCAGTGGAACGAAATGGTAAACCACAGAAATTCATCTTTTATGGCTGGATAATTCCATCAAGAGGGAACAAAAATAGGCCGTTCTCTTCTTTAATAGGCTTTGAGATGCATCTGTCTTACAATAGATATCAAACCTCACCAGTCATACAAAAAAGTATTTATATTGTCATGATTTAGTTATTTGAAATATGACTTTTAAAGAGCAAAAAGTTACTTATTGTTTTTGCTGCAGTAAATTTGCAGCCTTTTACTTAACAGACTGCACAGGAATGCAATTTAAATATCAGAAATGCAAAGAGAAATTTGTAATCATTAGTTTCATTGAATCAGATAAATGCTATCACCATAAGATTAGAAGACAAGTAGGAGAGATAATTCCATAAAAAAACAATGAAGTAGTGCGAATAGATTAAAATTATTTACGTTTTCCTAAACCGGAGCACAAAGGAAGGAGTGTTTAGGGCTGTATTACACCTTACGATAACCGATGTGTTACCACAACGCATGGACTTTCTAAAGCAGCACATTATCTGTCACTGAGACTGTGTTTCTTGTCTCGATGTGAAGCATTTTCAGCCCAGAAGTGCAATCTTTCAAAGGTTTATATAAACTCAGCATTATGTGCCAGCATCTTTAGAACAATCGTACGGCTAAATATAGATTACTGCTCTAGATCCCGTCTTTGAAATGAGCGCCTTGCTATAGAGCCATCAGTGAAGTCAGAGGTCAGAAGTGCATCTCCTCTGGTATGTTTTCATTTGAAAAATTAGAGCATGAAAATAAAAGGAGAACGGCAGGGATGGAGGGCAGAAACAAGACTGTTACTTCCACAGAAAATACACAGGGGGGTGAAACTTGTATGAAGAGGTATTGCATAGCCTCACTCAGCTCCTCACACAGCCTATGTGGCCACATCGGGCTGACTTAGAGTTGGGATGAAATTCTTCAAGACGATCTGCCCCATGTACCTGTTAATTCAAGACCACTATGAGTGATTTTTCATATCCAGTTTTAAACTCTGTAGCTGACTGGTGGTCTTAGCAGTGACTCTTCTATGCTGGTGTACAGAGTTATATAGGAACATGGGAAAAGATTTGGGATTGAAGTTCATAGCCTCCCAAGCCCCGAATCTGGGCTTTGAGGAGGCAATTTTTAGCTAAGGAGGGGAAAAAGGACTGCTTTCTCAGAAAGGCCATAGCCTTAGCCTAGTTATTACCCACCCGCAGCTGCAGGAGCTCTGCTGGCTGTTGAAGAACTGGCAGTGAATTTCCCCCCTCCCCTGCTGAACCAGGCCAAGTGGGGATCTGCTGGTTTGGCCGTGTCAGAGGTGCACCAGGGAACAGGCTGGTGGCACCACAGGGCTGGGCTGCAGTAAATCTGCTTCCGTTTCTCTGCCCTTTTCCTCGTTTCCCCTCTCCCCGTGGAGTTTATAGCCCATGCCAGCAGAGCTTGTTTAGTGAGCCTTTAAATTCAGCTTGGGCTGATCATTTCTTTGCAAACCTATTCCAGGCACTTGGCTGATGACAGTCGTGAAGTGTTGACTGTGGGATGGTTTAATCTCTAAACGTAGCCCCTCCAGAACTGTTGTTTTTGGAAATGATTTTTAGTACAACAGATGACTAGAGTAGATAAGAGCCCTTTTATGCAAAGGTCTCCTTTATTACACACATCTTAAATATTTGTTCTCAAATATTACATCTGATGCCAAGTCCTCTGTGACACTTTGTTGCTGGTGTTCAAGAGAAATACCGCTCTAACTGAAATCAAATGGAAGTGGACATGATACCTGTTGTTTACTTGAAAGAAGAAAAACAACCTCATTTGTCTCCCAAACGAACTGATCCGTTTCCAGCTTGAGCGGGAATTTTTCAGATTTTCTGATTTTTTGTCTCCGAAAGGTAAGGAAATACAGTATATAAAAGCCAATAGTAGCTGCCTTGGAGACTCCACTATCTTTCAAGTACAACAGACTGAATACTTTTTAAATGGAATGGTTTTCATTACTTTAGAAGGACCAGTCAACAACACAGAGTGGAAACTATACCTGCAGGAAGCCATTTTAGAGTAAATGTGCAGAAAAATTTTCAAAGACGGAGTCTGAGAGTAGGCAATGAATGTTACAGAGAAGAACCTAACATAAAGTTTTTAGATACGAGTGGCCAGCCAAGAACTCAGCTACAGTGTGGGGTCCATTTCTAGTACCGAACTCATGACTCCAGAAGACATATTCTCTTATACATTTTGAATATGTTAAAACACAATGGTGGTGGGGGGGGGAGAGTCTTTTTTTTTTTGAACACTTGAATAACTGCATACACCACACGAGATGCCAAGTGACTTATACCTGACATATGAGTTTGTTTAATACCGCTGATATGTACACACAATCAACTAAATGATTTTTTTTAAATTGCTAGTAATTTTTTGATAGCTTGCCTGAGCTCCTTAACAAAGATTAATTTCTTTAGAGAGAAGTATGCATTTCCTTCTTCCCAGAAAATTAGACCTTTATCGAAGAACCTAATTTACAAGAAGCCAATTATATCTCAAACTAAAATGTTTATACTGCAAATCTATTGGTCCTTATGTACTTCATAAATCTAGTGATACTTAGTTGTAAGAATATTTTTTTAAGACAAAAAGATTCGTTTACCATAATTAAAAAGGTGTTTGAGATCACAACTACTGCCTTAGTACAGAAGCAAACCAAAGATAACGACTTCTACGAAAAGCCGTAGCTTCTACCGGTGTCAACCATCTTCCTAACTAATACAATACTCTCATACTGAAAGGTCTTCATGCTTTTTTTTTTTTTAAAGTTACTTCTTCTTTATTCTAGGATGCTTTTGCTGTAGCTTACTGCACTTCGCTGTTACTATCAAGGGAACATGGTGAACTGCCTATCCGATAGGAGAAAACTGCGCACCTTGTGAGCTTTTTCATGCATCAGCATTCTACTGGATCAGAAATTAAACATGATCACTGGATTTCTGTTTCTGAAACTCCTTTGACTTTTGTGGCCAATGTAAATACGACTAGTAAATAAATTCATGGGAAATTTATTTGTTAGAGAAATCACTGCAATGTGGTTTTGATTCGTAATATGAAATGTTAACATTTCCAATAAAAAATAAGTGGAAAACATTTGTTGTATTTAATTTAGCATTTTGGAGTGTGTTGCAACTGCTGATACTGGTTTAAATTGACTTTCAGCTAATGACATTAGAAAACTACTTAATTCTGATTACAAAATGAGAGACGTTACAGTCTAATGAATTTTTAATAAAGCTTCTGTGTATCATTGTATGGGCTTGCTCCTTAACGCATGAGATGGAGATAACATTCCTCATATTCCATTTGTTTCCCTGTTTCAGGGAAATGATAATAAATTATCTGATTATTTGCATTTCCACCATACTCACCTAGGAATAAGCTCTCTTCAACACATAGGACCAAATTCTTTTCTTAGTTAGACCTCTACATTTGAAAAATTGATGCATGACATCTTAATTTATTCTTGAGAAAAACATGTTCATTTCCTAAATCACACATACAAAATGTCACAGAGTGCTAAATATGTAGAGTGGACTCAGATATCTCAACATTACTTGCCTTAAAGACAGACATGTAGTTTGTTTCAGTTGACTCAATTCTTTGTATTATCAATGAAAAGAGATACAATATTGCAAAGAGCAATTCATCTGTTGAATATCTATTTTCTGTATATCTATTACATACCACTTCTAACTCACTAGTTATCTTTTGAACTGCACTAAAAAAAGCAGGGTATGTACTTCTAGATATTGGAAGTAACAGGGATGAGCTACTGTGATCTATAAAAAAGGAAAAAAGTAAAGCTTCGTGTCTTCTCCCCCCTCAAGCACCCATGGGGAAACCAAGCATAATATGATGTTTTGTTTGGGACTTTTTAGAACAGTAGAGGGAAAGGATATTTGATATTTGACTTCATTATTTCTCTCATGCCTGTTTCAGAAGGTAAAACACCGAGACTGCTGTTGCTGAGAATGCTGACAGTCGCAAGTGTTGAAGTACGAAGCTGTACTTCTATGACATTGTTCCGTGGGAGATGTCTATTTATTACCTGATCCTGTTGTTGTTTTTGTTATAACCACAAGAAAACCATAACGTCTGCTTAATATTTACTTAAAGAGGACAAAGTCATAAGCTTGACAATTTCTGGGCCCCTGCATTACTGTTCTAAAACCATTTTAGACGCAAATGTATTCAAGGTGCAGCAAACAAAATTAGTTAAAGGGAACATCAATATAGCTGGTGTTTCTTTCCTCCTTCTCCTGCCTTGCCCTACTGAATTTCTGTCTTGTCTGTGTTTCAAGATGCTGACTGAATGGTTGTGAACTCAGTTGTTTGATAACCCAGAGAATTCTGTTTGATGTTATGGAGTTATTTTTATGAAACTTTTTTTTTTCATGTTAACGTCAATCTAGTAAAAACATCTTAAGTGTAATAGAATGACGCAAGATCTCATTTTCTGTTGCTGAGGGAATATAGTAGGAGAAAGGAATAGCTGAAGGCTGTTTTTTCCCTTATGTCTGCAGTAAAGGAGATTAGAATAATGTAAAATTACTTAAGTCAGATGTTAGAAAGAGGGAATTAGAGAAGGATCAGAAAGGCACAGAGAAATTTTCTTCTTTTTGGGAAGAAAACAAGAAAAATACAGAGAGACTTTCCTAGTAATGGAGATGAGGACCATCTAAGATCAGAAAAAGTAAATTAAGAGTTATTCAAAACATGTACAATAGAAAATGCAGGAGAAGATTCTTGCATAACTGAAAATAACCCAGGACTCATCCCTGGGACCAGCACTAACAGAAAGCTGCAAGAAGACAGTGTTGCAGTTGCAAAACTTCTCATACTACCATTTAAAGAATGAAGATTTAAAATTTGCTGTTTATGTTTATGCTTATGTTATACACTGTTCCTCTCAAATACCCCTTAAAACCTAGCGTTAGGTCTGGATCCGGAAATCTGCCGCAATGTGTACCAGGATCAGTTAATGATCAGCATTAATTCTGGCTGCTAGGTGTTACATCTCCAATGAAGAGGTAACAGAGCATCCGTGCCTAGGAAGCACGTCGTAGAAGACAAGAAGTGAATCCCTTCCGAAGCCTGCTGCTCACAGTGTTGCGAGCAGGGCTCTCGGCCATGGAGCATCCGTACGGGCTGGTTTTACCACCCACCAGGTAAAGATGCTCTATGCCCGCAGCCCCCTCAGGCAAAGTCAACTGACCAGTCTTTGTGTCAAACTCATACAAAAGGAATGGAGAACCTAGTGCAAAAGTGAACAGAAAAAAAGCCCTCTCCTGTCTTTTATGTTGAGCAACAGTACCATTCAATCTTTCTGCAGACACCATCACCCGAAGTTTAGACGAGCATCTTGAGCGATTTCTTCTCTTATGTCTTCCCCATCCCTCAAAAGAGAAAGACAGAAAGGACAAGAGGTAGATCTTAAGTGAAGAAATATCCACTCCAGCCTTTTTGAATGGAACTGCATTTAGGTCTCTCAGCAGGAATCAGGGCCTTGGAGTAGCGGGCTGATTGTTTCGCCAAGTCCTAAAAGAGGCAGTATGCCCTCTTACCATCCAAACTGGAGTCCAGCCAGATATGTGACCAGTGATTAATGTTGCTCAACTTGAACCTGAAACTGGTCAGCCTGCTGCACTTTATAGCAAAACTTGTAGCAAAAGAGAATGTATTTTATTATGGGGTTGATATATTTGGCAAAAAACCAGAATATTTCAGTGCATACTACTCCTTCAGATTTGGCATAGAAATATCGAACTTCTAAATAGCAGCAAGTGTTATAAATACAGTTTGAGAACAAAAACTCTGAATTAAACTTGATCATGTTAATCAGAGCTAATCTGAAAATAAATTGCTGGTGGACTGGTAGGAAGAAGCGATAAACGGTTAGCTTTGTGCAACCTGGAGAGATTTTCTCTCAATTGGGAAAAATTACAGGATGTTATAAAACTAATATTTCCAGTGAAGTCTATTATTTTTAATGTACAGTAAGTGATGAATTTTAGTTCCCAGACTTGTCTTTTGAACTTAGTCTGTAGATCTCCCTTGAGACATTCTGGACTGAGAGGTCAAAGATAAAGCGTTGTTTGTGAAAAATGTTCTTCCAGCTGTGACTGGGTGTCTATTGTTTATTGATTATGTGGTTTTATTGTGGTACATCATGTTTGATGGAGTTCATCTATGTAGTTTCTAGAAAAGCTTTTAATAAACTGGATAAAATAGATTGCATTTTGGAATGTGTATGTGTAGGGTCATGGATTTCCACCCTCCAGCTTCATCAAGGTTATTGGTGGTCCTCAACAAGATTTTCTCTGTGGATGAGATTAACAAGGATGGGAGCTATGGAAAGGCTGGGAAAGTACAGGTTGTACAAAAATCTTGTTGATACAGGTTGTAATTGATCAAATGTTTTTCCCTGTAGGTTTCAGTACACAATAGCAATAGGGTCCTCTTAATCTTGAATTTAAGAGTAGAAATTTATGCTGCAAAAACACTCAATCTACTGTATCACTATAATTTGTTTTGAGGTATAGTTGCTATAAAGACTGCTATTAGATTGTGACAGTGCACACTAACACAAAAAATCAGTTCAAAGGTGAAGAGAGATACTTCATTTACTGTTAAAAGCATCAGCAATTTCAAGAAAACAAAACTTTGCTGTCTGAGATATGGTGATCCAAAGACATC
This sequence comes from Phoenicopterus ruber ruber, assembly GCA_009819775.1. Taxonomy (NCBI): domain Eukaryota; kingdom Metazoa; phylum Chordata; class Aves; order Phoenicopteriformes; family Phoenicopteridae; genus Phoenicopterus; species Phoenicopterus ruber. Next base: position 39,768,341 of record CM020218.1, read on the forward strand.
AGATTTGACTTCGGTGTTTAATAGCACGGTAGCATGAGCTTTCTTGATTTCTGTCATATAATGTCATATCTCTGGAATTTTAATTTTCTTATTTGCATTCAGAAACTGCATGGGAATTGCAATAAGTTATATTTATTTTATAATTAAGGCTCGGATTACTTCCCGGAAAGTCACCCATTTTCCCTTTTAATGTATTTCCAGAAAAAAAAGTTACGTGCTGTTCATGGTGACTGTGTGCACCAAATGCAATGTTTTAGTGGGTGCTGCCACAGCGCTAGGAATATTTTTTAACCAGAATTTATACTTTCAAATTCAAGCTAATGGCTAGTTGTGCACTCAGCATACGGTTTTCACAAAGTGCTGACAAAACTCTCCTCCCACTAGAGGAAACAGGAGAGTTTCTGCAGACTTCAGCAGAAGCAGGCTAAGGCTGGGCAGAGGGCTACAGCAGTAGCTACGGTGCCGTACTTCTTAACAGATGAGACGCAGCCACGTGACAATGCAAACCCATTCTCACTTGCAGAATTACTGTATAAATTAGACTTGTGCTTAGGGCTTATAAAAATACTGCTCTCAGGGGGTAATCTAGCACAGGTGAAGTCAAGGTGTTGATACAAGCAGGACTGAATCCTCACTGCATGAAAAGCCATGAACGCAGCCCATGTTTTTTACCCACCTGACAGCTGTTCCATGTCTTAGAACAATGATGTCATTTTCTTCCTCAAGTAGCTCTAAGTAAAAATTAGAATACCAGCAAAAACAAGCGCTATTACTGTTGCCAGTGCGGTTGTAGAGCTGTAAAGCTTGTCAGAGAAGGGATGAGCTAGTAAAACTGCATGTAGGCATCGAGATCTGTACCGGCATTCCACAATAAACAGAGAATGGCAGTGGTTGTATAGAAATATGGACTTACAAGAGAGGCACTGCTTTAGTCAATAAACTCTATTTGCTGTTCTGTCCCCCAAGAAAAACTGAAAATAATTTAGTGAGTCTACACCCAGAGCTCTTATCCTTTTCTCTGGCTCTTCTGGAAATCTCTGTAGCTGCTTAGGCAGTACTAAACAGACAAAACCATGCTCGTCTGTAAGAACTGCCTGGACAAAGAGCTATCTAGAAGTTTCTGGTCCATGTTCTCTTTGGCCAGTTGCACTCCTTGTCCTTTTTCCTGAAGAAATTAAGTCTGCTGCTTCTCCTTTTTCTTCTCCTTCTTTCCCTCTTCCTTCTTCTGTGCCATGGAGTCAAACCCACCTTCTGTTGGTAACTACTGTTCCTGCCTCACTTCAGTTTAAAAGAGTCGCCTTTTTTACTACGAGTGAGCAGAAAAAGACCTCTGTGTTTCTCAGGGTCTGTGTTTCCTTTATAATATGATCTCATATTAATAATACATGTAGAGCTTATTTAGAATATCAGCTCATCTACTGGAAAAAGAAAGCAGCAGCTCCAAACAGTTCCCCAGCTGAAATTGGGAATTAAACTACAGCAATAAACTGCATGAAAATAATTCTCACAGGTCAAAGGGGGTATTCACAAGGCAGAGGCTAATCAGGCCTCAGGATCATAACAGAGACACTAATTGCCTGATTTTCAGTGTCGCTGGGCACCTGCGCCTCCTACTGAAGTGCACGTTACTGGCAGAGGAACAATGTAATAAGAATGTATAGGGTAGTTTTCCTTTAGGATGTGGAATGCAAAGAAAAAATGTACAGCAGCAGACAACACTAGCAGAAATAGTTTATTCCCAACGTACTCTGAGTTTGCCATTTTGTTTTAATTCCTGTTTGTAAAAGTGTTTAAAATTCATAATGCTTAATGGCCAAGACTCTTTTTGTTGGTACAGTGGGCTCAGTAAAACAATGCTGGAATTAAAGCTAAAATCAATGCAATGTGAGTTATAAGTCATATATGAGAAAATACCAACCAAACCATCTCGGATTTTGAGAATGCCCTGTGATAAGCTGCATAAAAATTTCCATGGAAACACAGACAGTTGGCCTTTTAACAAGTAATCCGTATGTTGAAATATCAGCATGTCATTTTTTTAAAATGGACAAATGAATGAAAATTATGCTCAGTTTGTGTACAATAAAATAGAATTGGCCTTGATTCCGCAAACAAATCATTTGCTGCGAATAATTCCTCTGCGTTTCCTTCTGTACTATAAAACTCTAATCATTTTCTCAGTCATTTCAATGAAGCGATAGTTCAGAACTTTTTCATTTTCATGTCCTTTTGCAGTGATAGATATTGAAACAGAAATATTTAACATTGGCTTATTTTAATTAAAAACTAACTTATACAATATTTTTATTACTTATGCAGCAAAGTCTGGCTTAGTTTGTTGGATACCTTTAAATATAAATATGTTTCAAAGTAAATGAAAAGCAATATTCAGTCCAATTACAGTATTTAAACAGTTTTACTGTTGGAGTTATATAATAAAACTAAGAAGTTGTTAAACCACAATTCTGAGTTACACTGTATTAATCCACAGAGACCTGAATGATGCCAAAAGTAAGCTGCTGAAGAATACATAAGGAAAAAAAGTAAATCTAATTTCCAAACATAAAGAACATCAACTACTTTTTAAACCCTCCTGCCTGCCCTCTGGTTTGTGACAACGTATTTGTGCTCTATCTGGATGTGCTAAATTTGCCGCATTTACATAAACAATTTTAGTTTGCTAATGCTAATTCTAGGGAAGGGTGAAACATTAAGCCAATATTTATTATTATTAAACATCTTTTGGAATTCCGGAAAAGGAAGGGAAGGGAAGGGAAGGGAAGGGAAGGGAAGGGAAGGGAAGGGAAGGGAAGGGAAGGGAAGGGAAGGGAAGGGAAGGGAAGGGAAGGGAAGGGAAGGGAAGGGAAGGGAAGGGAAGGGAAGGGAAGGGAAGGGAAGGGAAGGGAAGGGAAGGGAAGGGAAGGGGAGGGGAGGGGAGGGGAGGGGAAGGGAAGGGGAGGGGAGGGGAGGGAAGGAAGGGGAAGGGAAAAGGGAAAAAGGAGAAAGGAAAAGGGAAAAAGGAAAAGGGAAAAAGGAAAAGGAAAGTAATAGTAATTTTACACTCCAATTCAATCTAACCATTGATCACACTCCACTACCTGTAGAATCATTTTACAGTTTCATTCGAGATTATATCTGAACAGATATGTTTGCAGAATATTTGCTTTTGGTACTCCGCAATTTAAAAATCATAGAGAATTAAGAGGCCTTACATTCTGTCAAATCTACATGCCTCATAACACTGAAATCTTACAAACGGGAAGAAACTGAAGATATTAGGAAGCGAGAGCTACGCCTGATTCATTCTACGAGTGAGCTTATAACACTCTTCCAAAAGACTGCAAAATCACATAGGTCACCTTTGCAAAAAAATGCTGCATTTCTTCTCACACAGATAGCTGGGAGTGGCTCAGAAGTAAATGTACCCTGACTTTTTCCCTTCTGTGCTGCAGAATTTACTGAAAATTCTCTACTGTCTTCTTGCAGCTTCTCCCATCCGAGGGAGGGCTGTGGAGAAACTGGCCATTCCTATACACTAAGTCACAAAATTGCTCTCAGTCTGTTTATTTATTGTTGAAATTTAGACAATTTTGTGAGCAGAGGCTATGAATTTAGTTAGAAAGAATGCGAATAAAACACAGGTGTCTGCTGAAAGATGAACGTATCAAACAGCCTTCTGTGAAGATGACCTGAGGGTAACATTCTTCTGAATAAAGTACTTATAAGTAAAAATATACATTGCTTACTATATTCCAAACACAGAGGACAGAAATGCAAAAGAACTGAGGTTTTTCATAGTGCAAACTCTAGTACAGTTACTTCTAATTCAAAATTTTCTGTATTCCAACTTACCACTTTGTGGCTAAAAATTCTTTGGAATGATACCAAATAGCATTCATTTTCAACAAGATGTCAGAATATATTAGGAAGTCAAAAGAAAGTATCTTCTTTTAGTATTATCATAATAAATAATGCACAAAAAGAGCTAAAGGTTATAAAGTTACCATTCTCATTTCAGGTGGTTTTTTTTTTTTAAAATGTCTGAAAATGTAGTCTGCTACAAAGCAAGAAATGTCGTTTGGGGGACAACCAGCATTACCTGTTTCACCCTAGTCACAACCCTGAGGTGGGCATACGTGGACATTCTTAGGCAAGTAAGTCCAGTAACTCGTAGGTTTGTTAAATAAGTACTCACACGAGCGATAACGTGTAGGACAGGACCTTTCATTTCTTCTTTAGAACCATAGAGTTTAGGGTATTCTAGATATATTCTTGTTATGGAACAAAACCAGATTTTCAGAACTTTACTATCCAATTTAAAGATGTTTTTCAAGCTGAAATACATAACATAAGCTTTCTATCTTTTTAGGAGACAGCATTGCATTGAATGGGTTTCTTTTTATGGTAAAACAGAATAAATTGTGAATTCTCTATCTAGGTTCAGAACCTTCGGCTATTATTTTCCTTCAAGCTTAATTTTTAATTTAATTTTATCACACATGATTAATACACAACAAAGACTAATTGTTTAATCTCTTTTGAAGAGAACATATTAGAAAAGAAGTTGGCTGAAGCCATCCAGAACTGGCTTTATGAGTTAATTGTAGGAAAGACCACTCTAAGGGTTCCAGAGGGACTATTTGGGTTTTGTCTGTTAATAGTGCTGTTATTGTTCTGCAGATCCTGCTCTACAAGGGAATGAGAAAATGCAGCTGAGAGCATCTTAGCTGTGATCACTTTTTCTCTTCCTCACCTACATCTCCAGCATTTGGAGGCAGGGCAATCCACTGAACAAAAAGAGAGGAACAGCCTTCCCCTCACCTCACCAGTGCTGGTTTTCAACATATCTCAGGCAGAAGATGGGCAGGACTTGCACTTTACAAACTGGAGCAGACTTTGCCCTTTCTCCTTACCTTAAAGTCTATGCCCTTCTGATCCTGAAGGTGGATGCCGTAACTCCTCCACCATTTTCATTCCCAGCAGAAGAAAACACTTTAGTGTACCTATTCTCTTAATTAGTGTATAGCCTGCAGCAAAGCTCTGAGTAGTAAAATTTCAGGCATTTCTTCAGAAAACATGAACAATTACTGTAAATTAACATCATGTAACACCTCCATGACCAAAACGTTACATGTACAAAAAAGGTGTTTTGAAGAAGCTCACAGTACTATACAATATGTTCACTGTAACTGAAGCAGAAAGAGCTACTTGACCTCCCATTATTGCCTTTAAGTTATCGGTAGAATTGGCTTGGCCAGTTTGCCTTACTGAGCAAGTAACTTGAAAAATGTTTCAGGTCTAAGGTGTACTCTTTCTTGTAACTGAGACATTTGGTGTGATACTAACACAAAGTACGTTGCCCTTACCCATCTTGGCCAAGGGGATAATTTTTTGGACTGTCTTGGCTTACTGGACAGTAAATCAGGACCAAATGACTTTGCAAGGAAATCTCTATAAAAAGACCAGGAACAGTCTAATACAAATGAATCATACTATTGAAATTGAACCGATACATGTTTATTAGATCTGGCAATGACTGGTCAGTACAGTTTTGTAAAAGACTAATTTCCATTTAATATCTTCATTTCAGTAAAAACTTCAAAGCAACATAATTTTTCCTCAAGAAAATAAAAATTTAATATCTTATGGTTTGCTTTAATCTAAATCAGAATTACTTTTTTTCCAGTGGTTGAATGAAAATTTTGCAGATGATGTCTGCATTAAAACTGCAGTAGTCTTGGAAATCCAGGTCAGGAGCCTTGTAGCTTTGCGCACCCTTATCGTCAAGCAGGCTCCAAGAACACTGCTTTTCTCTGTCTAACTTTCTTGGGGAGTTCAACCCCAACATACTTTTAGCCCTCACTCCTCACAGGATCCAGCCTCTCCAAAATATAACATTCAGTGGCCACCAGATATTTTTTTTTTTGTCCCAGAAAGAAAGAAGTAGCTTTCCATTACATATTTCTGCTTATTTAATAGAAAAGTTGTCTGAGCAGAAGAACATCCAGTTTCCATTCTATCTGCCCTTAGCCAGGCAGAGTTCAAAATAAATCTTCTGCATCTGAGATTTCCCAAAAATACCCGGCTCTCTGCAGCTCAGGCTAGGAGGGAAATGGAAAATTGGAACATTACTTTCTCAGTGTTTCTTGTGAACATAGTTCCACTGTACAGAAAAGAGATTTTGGATACAGGCAGCATATACAAGCAGGACCATAGCTTTTAACTGAATGATCTGTGTTCTGATACCTGCGCCTGGGAACTTTCTGTCATTAATTTAAAAAGCCATCAGATACTATGTTATGCTACATTATCACAGTATGTAACAGGTATTAATTGATTTATTTTTCTAAAAATTCTGTGTAGAGGTGTCATTGCTATCTTCTTTTCATAGAAGGGTAACTAAGATTAATTTAAAAAACAACAACAACAACAACAAATCACACAAAGCAACCAAAAAAACCTTTCACTAATTTAAAGTACTTGGTTTATGATATAAGTAGCCAGATTCTTCAGTATGGTTAAGGTCTCCTGTATCAAGGTGTCATGTTTGACATTTAAATAATGAAGAATACACAAACGCTGAGAACGAATATGTTATTATCATGTCATTGTACCCAGCATCATAAAGGCAAGGTACTGAGTTAAAATTTCAATTTAGTTTTTGAAAATCCAGCTTGAGGAAAAAGTCAAAGCATGTTACATGTGACTTCCAGGCAAAATTATTGGGAACTTTGCCCTCAATGTCAACAAAGACAAAATATTATTGGTTTTTCCCAAGATGAGATCTATAGATCTGTATATAAAACATCATGAGATGTAGACTTTTTTTAAATGCAGGGTAGACTGGCTGTGAGATTGCCACTATTTTCCTGTGACAAAGATCTCACTGAAATTTGGAAAAATTCCTTTAGATTTCATCAGTTATTAATGTGGCATACTGTCCCTCTTCATCCACACTGCAGAAAGAATTAAGGCTGTGTTGTGAGTAACAGCTTCAGTCTTTAAAGTAAGTTTGCGTGTCAAAGTCAATTAATACATTTTTTTAACTGAAGTTGTTATGAATTATTACTTTTTCCAGCACAGAATACATTACAAATAACTTTACTCTCTAGGCAAAAATATTTCTTATATATGAGAAACAGTTTCCTGAAGAAATTTCCCTTAATTTTTGTAAGACGATATGTGCAGTACCCTCAACCTAACCTCTTCTCAGCTTGGCTTTGTCTGAAAGAATTATTGACATTCTTGGAGACTGGCAATATTCACAGAATATACAGTAGTGTTTACTTTAAAAAATGAAACTGTTCAATCAAAGAAGGTAGACAGCTAGGACTTTCATCTAAGCCAAAGTCATCTCAATGGGAACTTTCCTGCCGTGCAATGCTCCATATTCTAAATTGTTACCATGCTGTGCCTGTCTTCTTATTTTTAGGTAACAGATGCAGCTCATTGCTTGGAATACAATTTACGGATTTTTATAATAGAAGTATGAATTATTAATCTGCCTTTCAGTTGTAACTTTTCGTGTATTGTAGCTTAGTAAATAATGATCAGGAAGAAATCAACAAGCACGCTATGGTATGTTTCCTAAAATCAAACAGGTATGAGAACAGAGTTAACAGACACAGTGCCTAGACAGAGTGTAGGCTTAGTGACCACAGTAAAAATATGTATTTGCTGCCTCTTAGGAGCAAAGTATTTTGCTGCAAAAAGATATATTCAGTCTGAAAACCTTCAATATCTCTAGAAGAGTCAGCATCATTCAAGCAGTGTATAACACAATTCTTATGTAGTGTTTCATGTGAAAGAATTGAAACCATACCCTTATAACCATTTGAGCAGACTTGATTGTCAAAGGTTTTAAATTATATATAGTTTTTGTGTATATATATAATATATATATATGGCCATCCAAAGATAAAAACATGTGAATTTTGAAGAACTTCAAATGAATTTTGCATCGTTTTCAGTCAAAATCATTATTATGGAAGATCACATGCTATCATTACTGGGTTTTTTTTTCTGAACTGATAAAAAATGTTAAGACCTTTTTCAAGTTCCAGTTGAAATAAACACAAAGCTCCACATTAACTTCAACGGGCTTTGACTCAAGCCTTGAGAAAGTAAAAGGAGATTACAAATGTTCCTAAAATTTTTATCATGAACTTGTATAAATCAGAATTGTGCTAATTTATCAGTATTACCTAAATACTGTTAGACAGGACTGTTGGAAACTCTGAAAAGCTGATGTTCCTCAGCGTTACACATGCATACTTACACGCACGCACATGCACGCACATGTGCAAATACTGAAGTTTATTGATGCAGGAACACCATAAAAGGAAGAGCTCCCTCCTAATGTGAAGTCATTAATAATATGTCGTTAAAGATATTCTGAAAATGAAAAACAAGAAAGAAAGTCCTAAACAAAATTTAAAAAAAAAACCAACACACACACACACCTTGGAATGTATGACAAAGAAATACAGCTGGATTTCTTTGATGCCACAGGTCAATTACAAAAACAAGGAGATGAAAGAAACTTAGATTCGTCAGAGATTTTCACTGAACATCTTAGGCTTTACTATAAAATAAATCTAGTTGGATATATTTTTTATCTAACATAATTTTAGCTAATATAGCTTAAAGCTAATGTTTACTTTCCATTCCATACCACTTCAAACTCCAGAATTCACCATGGTGTTATTTTGACATATGTTTACTATTATCCTTTAATCTACTCCATTGTCTGTAATGGCTAAGGTCAAAATAATAAACAAAAAAAAATTTAATTGACCTCACTGTGAATGGAAGCAAAGCATTTGTCCTGCTAGTTTAATTGTTGAGCAGATAATCAGTCCTTTTTATATTCTATAGAATTCTGTAATATCTTTTAATAATCTTTTAGCATATAGTAACATTATCATTTTGTGGTATTTTTATGGACTGTGATATTAATATAGGCTGATATGCAATGCATCTTTTGTGCAATTAAATGGGCACACCGCAGCTCTAAAGCATCGTGCTCTAACTTTAGTAGACAACATTTTTATAGAGCTCATGGTCAAAATTTTAAAACATTGGCCACTGGGCTCAATTTTATGCTGGTTTCTGATTGAGACTAGCTGGTGACCAATGAATTCATTTTCACTTCTGCTGTATACCTAACACCATATGGGAATCAAAATCATTATGAAATTAGCAAAATGAAAACTGGTACATTCAACTGAGTCTTATTGAAGCCAGGTTTTCAATAGGTATGAAAAAAATTTATAAATGCAATATTTCCATACCAACAGGACAAAAGTAATCCTAGTGACCAGATATTACAACAGAACTATAGTCAACTATATATTTATAAATTAAGGCTTATAAGATATTGCATATAAAACACCAAGCAGAAATGGCACTACAGTCCTTAAAACCTATTCTGTCTTTTTGCTAGTCTTACATTATTGGTAACGTTGCAAAAAATATAAGATTTTTTTGAATGACCCTGAAAATATTTGGTATTTAGAGAATTTAAGCTCATATGTATCCCAATAGCAAATGAATACCTGTTCTTAGAATTCTGTCTTCAGGCAAGGACCTTTCAAAGCTGTTTTGCATTTTATTCATTTCACACCAAATGCATCTGATAATCTTTTCTATTATTTGGGGTTAGGAGTGCTTGAATACTCCCGTAAGTGTAGAATTCAGATGTGCATGCATGAGTTTGGGTACAAAGTTTGCATACAGTCCCCTCAGGGTGTTTGTATGAATTCCAGTGTGTTGGATAGGTTCAGAGCAAGGTATGGATTTTCTGCATGACACTTTCCTACTTCCTCTTGCAAATCTTTACCAGCAAATTTGATATCCTCGTTAAGCACTAACAGTAACAGTAGCAAACTGTGGATATAGAAGGAACTAACTGAATTTAATGATCATGGCAGAAGACACACTGAAAGCCTTGAAATCTCTCTCTTCTGTACTTGGTATTTTCTCAAGTTGGCATTAGCTTAAGGTTTGCTCTCAGTAGAGGACGGTCCCAGCTTCTTCAACAGTTCTGTGAAGCATAGCAGCACTCTGCCCTTACCAATTTCCTTTGGCAGATTGTACCACCTACTTTGTCATAAATTGCATGAAGTGTAGGCAGAGCTGCTCATTTCAGCTCTCTGTACTGGAAGATTGTCTTTGTGTAAGAGCAATCCACAATCCCCACTTGAATCTTCAGTTGGCCGCTGCCTGAAGTTTGTTTTGTGGCCACGAGGTGCTATAAAATAGATTTAATGAAGAAGAAGAAGAATAACTCACAGAACTTCTCTGATTATTCACAAACAGGCATTGCTTTCACATGGATGCCACAAGCAGTTTGAGACTCTGAGTAAAAGAAAGATGCCAGACTGGCCTTTATGCCATGGAACTAGTTCCTTGCTGGGCTGTTGAGAATCTGGTCAGCAATGCCCTTACGCTAGAGTTTCAATTTAGAGCTGCCTTCATTTAAAAAATCACAGTAAGCAGCAGCAGCAATGCAGACTTCCTTCTGACAAAGCATCTCCTTCACAAGCTCATGAAAACATGCTGAAAATACGGCAGCAACTTCCCCCCGCCCCCGGCCAATTGGGTTTCAATGAAGTTTGGTACTTGTCATGAAACATAAGAATTCCTAACCACATGAAAAAGCCCCAAGACCTTTCTAATCAAAATCTAATAGTTACCTTCAGCTCAGAAAAAGAGCTCTACAATTTGTCTATTGATCCACCAGAACAAAAAAAAAAAAACAAAAAAAAAAATGTTTCCTTAATAATCTCCTTCATTGGAATCATTACCCTTAGCCTCATCAAGATTCTCTGCAAGATTTGGGGGCTTTGCACAGAGATGTGTCGATAGTAGTTCCCCAACTAGATATTTCATTAAAAATATACATGAAATATAAACATAAACTGCATTAAAAGCTACACTGAAAAAGGTATAAAGTGATGTGGAGGAGCTTCTAATTACTAATACCTTCAACAGACTGCAGATGGAAAGAACAGCAGCCTCTGTTCGTGATGCATAGCTGCTCTGTTCCTTCCCTCTCCTCTGAGAAAAACTTAGCTCTCAGAATGAATATACCAGGCAACCAAGTACCTACCAAATATTGCTTTTTTAGTCCAGCTTTTTTCCTTTCTTAATTGTCCACAATATTTCACCTATCAATACCCTGAATTTCCTCAGAGATAAAAAGAAGCAATCTAGACAGTATCCTCCCCCCACAGTAAAAATAGTAACCGCACTATGCCATTAGAGCAACCAGAGCCCTATTTATTCATTTCACACTTGGTTTCTGGAGGAGACCGGTTTGTTTCTGTCCCTGGAGGAAGTGCCTGGTACGAGGTTTGAAACGTCAGGGATAATTAAGACAAACTGTGCTTTTTTACCCCAACAAAGGAAATATATCTCTTAAAATAACTCCCTACTGAAATCTCTGAACAAAAAACAGCCCAGCACTGTTGAGGTAGCTTACAATGCTAAATCAATTGTCAGCAGTAGCAAGGCTCTGAACTGGAGCATCTTACAGTTTCATTGCAATCCAGCAGCTAACGTGCTACCAGCAGGTACGAGTACCGATAGAATGCTGAATAGTCAGATATGAAAGCACCGGTACGAGGATCAAATAAAAACATACAACAAAGATGTTTATGTCTCAGAAACTGAAAGTGTAATTACCGTAAGGCCAAAGTTTAGAGCTCAGAGGCATTCAGTATCATTTCTCATTCAGCCATTTTAGTGTCAGTAGGCTTTAAGTAGTGTTGGAGTTCATGTCCACTTAAGAATTGTGCAAATTACTGTCTTCTGTACAGCCAGTTCCCCACTGCACCGTAAAAACATCTCTAAGAAACACTGAGTAAAATTCTCTGCCAAAGTGAACTGGTGTCAGACCTTGACATCATGTCTGTCCATCAAGTTTTAAGACAGGAAGGCAACAATTTTCCTTATACAGTTGCTTATTAATCCATCTTCAAGACACTGAACAAGCTCAAGCATCTAACATTTTTTAAAAAAGGTTCCCATCACACTGGGTCATTATGTTGGCTTGAACTTCAATCTGGCAGTGCTCATCCAGCAACAGTAAACAGACCTTGGATTCCAGATTTTGTAGTCTTTTCGGAATTAACAATGCAATGTTAATCCCCTTACAAAGCTTTCATCAGTACAAACAGTATTTGCCTCTAGTTTTGTGGGTAGTTTTCCTTAATTCTTAAACATTTTCTTGAACCAATAGGTTATGTAGTTTACTTTTTTTGTTTGTTTGTTTTAGACTTTTTTTTTTTATAATTGTCTCAGTCAAGAGCTTTTCTTGCTCTGACACCTTTTCTTTTGGACTAGTGGTACTTAGTCTGAATAAGGTGTAAGGATACACTCATGATGAAGATATAGCGTTTTTTAAAAGCGGCTTTTCTGTTGTTTTTCTCGGGGCAGACATGCTCTGAGGATACCAGGTGGAATAGGCTCCTTCTCTGGCAGAGAAACACCCAAATTGTGATTCCTAGTGAAATTTAGACATGTGCTCAGTATTGAACTGTTCAATTATGTCAAGTCTTAGGCACTTCAGGGTTTCTCCTAGAATAGAACTGTAGGACATGAAGTACCTGAAAGTCTAACACAGAAATGTCTTTGGACATTAAATCCCTAGAGTGGGATGGCAGCTGAATGAGAGTTTTGAGGCTTTTTGCATTCAAGAGCCTAATATCACATGAGGTATTTCCATTTCCAATATACCATGAGGTATATTCCAGATCAGTGGATCTGGCCCCCAATAGCTTTGTGCTTGATGTCTCCAGTCCCAAAACTACAGCCTTGCAACAGTTGCTGGCATCACAACAGTTTGTTGTGAAGGTAAAGACTGTAAAGCATGCTAGTACCATGGTAGCAAGGATTACCTTCGGTAAAGGAATAGTGGTGGGATCTGAAACGATCTTAAGTGCCTTCAGGGCTTTTCAGGCTTCATAGTATTTACCTACTTTCCTCATCAGAAGCACTTCCAAGTCATGTCATGTTTAAGAAATTAAAATGATGACAGCTCTACTAATTCATATTAATGCTTCCCCTTGAAATATGTACAATGCCGTTAGTAGATACAGTGGCACACCCACGCATACTGCTGTAGCTGTTCTGGGATGGGTCGGATATCAGAGTGCTGAGGGGGTGGGAAAAGAGGAAAAAGCACATTAAATTTACAAGTGTTTCTTTCATGTCTGACCATACTCATTTTTGTGTGTGCAAGCATCTACAAATGGTGCTGGAAAGAGGAATAATCTGGAATCTGACTCCGCATGAAGAATAGCAATACTCATCTAAGATGTAAAGTCTGGCTTTAGTGCTCATGTCAGCGTTAGCAATAAATAACCTTTTCAGCAATATGAAGAAGGGAAGCATTAGCACAGTCCTGGGAATCGTAAGCTGTGGAACCATGACAAGGTCTTTCCCCCCACCTGCTGAATACAGCACATAGTTGCCAGCTGTGAGTAGAAAGCTTAAAAAAATACAAAAAAAAAAAGGCAAAACCAGCAAGGTGGATATGCAGAAATGCCTTTACAGAAGAAAATCTTTTATGATGTTGTCTTATATAGAAAAATGCCCGATTCCAAAACACAAGAGTTAGTGAACAAACAGCATCTTTGGACCAGATATTTGCAAGCAGTGGCTAAAAACATCAGCCAACCTGTACCTGGTACTGATAGAGCAAATACTAATAATGACTTGATGTGACATCCTCAGGTCATTTTATGATTCTGAGGGAGGGATGATGGCATTAGCCAAGGAAATCAATTAATCTGTCTGCTGGAAAAAGAAATTGAAACAACAAAGCTGACAAGGTTTAGGCTTATATTACAGTGAGGGTGAATGGGAAGAATTAAGAGAACTAGCTATACACGAAAAAATGCTTGATATTCAGGCTATATAACTGGCCACAGATTTAAGGACAGAATTGTTTATTTCTGACAAAGAAAGGAAAAAACAATGGTAAAAGAAAGGACTAATTGACACATGACTGTATTCAGAATGGCCACGATCCAAGTATTGGGCATATAACATTGCTCTTCAAAGAGCACAGCAGGAGGAAAATAGTGATTCAGATGGAGAGATGTCCCTGTGGGGAAGCCAGCAATTCTTTGAACTTGTCAGACTTACCTTGCAAGCTCCAGAAGGATTCAGATGAAGCTAGGAATGCACCAGTGTTTGATGGATAATTCCAGGATACCACTGTTCTCTTTGCCAATGCATATTCTTTAATGTCTTGGCAGCTCGCAATGGCTCTTGCTAGCAAGTCTTGCTTCATATAGCTCAGCCTTGAAAAATTCTCATGAAAGTTTACCTGCCAAGACACAAAACGTATTCTCCCCGGTATTATCATAACTTTTGAATACAGATTGTCTGAAGCTGGCACTGGAACAATTTATCCCAGCAGAGAACATTGCCCCAAATTTACTCCATGACAAAAATCTCATTAAAAGTATGTTACAGATGAAATTATCCATCCCTTACCTGAGAATAAATAAGGCATGAAGATGTTGCCATTATCCTGAAATCAAGTATTGTGAACACGGGACAGCTGGATTTAAGACTAAACTTAAAACAACCTACTGTAAGAGATGCAGTTATGACAGCTGAACAATGTTAATTTTGCCGTACAAACATTTCAAAATTTTTAAGAAAGTATTTCTATATTTTGGGGCTCAAATTAAATTAAAACATTTTATTCCCTCATTCTGCTGTACTACATAAAATCAGAGAATTTTTTTTGTACCAAAATCTTCTTATGTAAAACAAAACTCATTAATTTAAACTATGAAGAATCCATCCCTTAGGGTCATTGCTTCAAAACAGTTTGAATATGACCGTCAAACTTTTTAAAGTGTTATCAAGTGTCATTGCATTTCACAGGATTTTCATACGCAGTTCCAGCTATATCAAAACAGTTGGTCTCCTAAAAGTATAAAAGTATGTCTAAGGGCAAAGGTTTGGTACTTAATGGCCAGCAATTACTTTTATGTAATGAGGAAAAAGGAACATATGGTTTAGTTCAAAGCCTGATTGTAGTTTAATTGTGTTGATGGTTTTTGTCTTTTCATCAAGTGAACAAAGAATGAAAAAGTATGTGTATCTTCTGAGGCCAAAGAGAATTCACTGAAAGAGTAGGGGACAACTAAATATTTTGCAGATATCACCTGTATAAAAAAAAAACCCATCTTGACCTTCTATTTGGGGACGCAATTAAGACCTCCAGGAAAATTTGTCACAACCTTAGTTATAGTTCTTATCATTGGCAAGCCAATCCTGACAACAATTTATTATCTGCCTGATATGTTCTACTTGCATTAGTTTGCACATTTTTTATTAGGAAAAATGAGGCATGTCATTTGTGAACAGACAGGAGAAGAAACTCTGTTTACAGAAGGAATGTCTTCAGAAGAAATATAATCTTGATATCTGAAAAACAATAGCCAAGTATCTCACTCCAGAAAACAAAGTGGAAAAAAAAATTCCATTGAAGATTGAAGACTATTTGTATGCTGAAAACATTAGACATATGAGCTGCTGACCATGTCCATTAGATGTTGGCCTATGTCTGGAGGTCTATAAGGGAGAAAAACTAACCATCCTGTTAAAGTGAACATTCCCATGGTTTCCATATTTAAATGCACTCTTAATGAATGCCCATCTCCTTTTCAGAAACATTACGATTGGAGTTGTCATAAGCAGATGGCTATAAAATTGAGATGAAATCAGACACCAGTACAGCATTCTGAATTTATTTTGGATTCAAATGGTCTTTAGTATGTACAAATCATTAAAGTGCCAATCTATGCCTGAGGAGTATGAGGCTTGCTTCAATATTTTATAGAAGGGATTTTGATCTATGATTTATCAGTCAACAGCACTAAGGGCAGATTTTTTTTTTTATTTGGAATCAATTATCCTCTTGGTAGATAGTGGGGTTTTTATTTCTATTTCCATTTCTACCATTGAAAAAAAAGTTTGGTATATGCCTGTCAAGTTGAGTGACGAGCCATATAAGTAATATAAAATGCAGGTTTTCTTCTGAACTGAATAAAATATTTGTACGGCATGAGCAGTTGGACATAACACTTTTTTTTATTTGCAGGTACTGTTCAACCCCGTCACATATCTGGCTTTCTCTGTTTTCCTCTCCTGTGCCATTTAATGCTGCTTTTTTTTTCTTCTTTTCTGATACATATAGATTACTTAGGCAAGGATTTGACAAACCCAACAGTTTTCCCATTCTTGGCATTTGCATCTTGAAATGTATGGCAAGTCACTGCTGTCAGTATATACTTTACCTTCTACAACTACATCTAACTGAAAAGCATTAGGAAAGGTGAGCAGTGGTACTATTGCTACTTGCTTGAGAAAGTAAATAATCTGAAAAAGCAGTATCTGAGTTTCAGATTTTAAAACAAACCTCACTATTACTTATTTCTGAACTATTCAACAAAAAAAAAAATATTAGCAAGCATATAACGTTGATGCCTCTTAGCTGAGCATCCGTTGTTCTGAGACAGCATTACATGACTTTCAGGTTTTACAAAGAACTGTGTCTGCTGGAGAAACATTTTACATATCACTGCAAATCAAAAATTCTAACCTATCCACAGAATCGTGCTAAAGCCATTTCTTATTTGGATATTCAGATGGATATCTCGATCTTTTGCATATGTAGATACTGAGGGCTTTCTTTGGTATTGAAGTGGAGCACTTAAATGTCCTATATTCTGAGAAGAAGCAGCAATCTTGATGAGGGTTTCCCAGGAGCTCTTTTGCAAAAGTCCTTTTAGGAGCAGAAATATTATCCTGTCATCTTAGGTTCAAATTGAGTAGAAGAGATAGAAAAGAAAATAAGCAAAGGACAAACAAGTTGTTCATCCTGTGAGAGAACACGTAAGAACTAGGAGCATGCTCTCAGTGTGGCTCCCAAACATTGATCAATTTCTGATAGCACTCCAGCCTTCCAGGTAGTTCTCCTCAGCAAAGACAGGAAGAGGCTCTGATCTTCTAGAGGCTACTGTCTCTAAAATCCAGCAGCCAGTTGTAACCGTGAAATAAATGGCTTAAAACATTTAAAAAATTTGCTGCACCCTAAGATACATGATGTGACACTCCACCGTGACACTGAGTTAATTCAGTCCAAATCAACATTAGATTGGAAATTTTCCTTGTCTATATACAGCCCAAAGCATCAGGCCTCCTAAAATAATTCTCTTCCTTTGGACTATAGAGGCAATACAAGGATCATAGAATCCAGTTATATAGCTCCAAAAATCCCCTCTGAAGCAATGAAGTCTCAAGCAGACTTAAATCTAATTCCTCACCAGCACTTCATATTTTCTGTAGTGTTGCTGAGAAGAAGTCTCTACCAGGAGCTGAGACCACAACCTGATCCCCCTGGCTGCTGGTTGTCAGGGTCTGCATGCAACCGACAGATTTGTTACAGATGGTGTAATTTTATTAAGACACACAACTGTGTGTGACATAAGGGCACATAACTGGAAAGATATTTTCTCCTCCTGAACAGTTCCCCTATTCTGAAGCATCCAACCTAAGTGTAGAACATCACTTCTTTATGTGAGATACTGTTTATAGGAGGCTTCCCCCTAGCCAAAATGCTATTGTAAAAATTCCATTATTAAGAGTTTGGTTTTATGTGTTTTCTTCCTATCAGTGCCAGCAATGTGCTAGCTGTGTGTACCGTCCACACGACGAATCTTATGCAGCAGCAAACCTAGTCCTTTCTAGAGATCAGAATCTCGCAGTGCAAGATCCACAACTTCTTCAACGCCACTGCAAAAAAAATTAAAACTGCTTAATAGCATCGAGAAACTCAAGTTTTAAACCACATATGGATAAAGTTGCTGCAAATCCCCTTGTGGCCACAGAAATGTTAGTACACTAAGATATTAACTTTAGAAACCCTGAAAGAAAATGAAATCTCTGTGTAGTCTAATTTTTCATGCATATATGCTTTTCCATTAAGCTGCAATAGCAAGAACAGCATTTATTTTGGAGCCTCACTACCAAAAAGTTGATAACAAGTTGTCGAGTGTTAAAGTTCTTATGAAGAACTTTATTATAAACACACATTTCCAGGGTAGCTAGAGTTCTGGTAAATACAGGGATTTTATATGGATTTCACACACATTTTGTGTGCGTTATTATGTGAACATCTGTTATGATCTGAATTTCACCATAGGATAACCTGGCATTACACATCAGCTATGAGGACCAGTTTCTGTTTTATGGGAACTAAAAATTTAACATCTTGCAAAAGATTATGAAGAAAGGTAGGAGGCATAAAAGAAAAGCGCTAGCTACAACAGCAAGAGTCCAAGATATGTCTTTGAACACATCCTGATACGAATTTGTGTAACGTTCATGCTGACTTGTGCAAGATCTGAAATGCAATGTTACGGTGTTGCTGCTGACTATGTCCTGATTTGTATCTTTATGGCATTCACCAGAGCTTTTCAGCATGCAACTGTGTACATTTCTGTAGTGTTGGTGCTGGCATTGTGCTTTCAAACATATGTTATAAACATCAGTGCGCTGCTATGTATTTTTAGAAAACTAAGGCAGGTTTTGTGGGTGCTATGGCATATTTCTGCTACTGCTGCTAGCTTTGCACTTTTAATGTTGTTCCCTTGGCTCACATGAAGTTAGCTTTCATTTAGTTCCCCATCCATTTTTGTTAATTACAAACACCTTTCATCAGAAAGTACTTGAATTTAAAGTGAGAGGAAACATAACGATAGTTTTGCAAACAGCATTCTGTGGAACACATTCCTAAAGCTTTCATGAACCCCAGATGTGTATTTACATGTATGCAATTTATCTTGTGGATGCATCATAGAAGATGTTAGGAAATTATGCTTTGTCTTTAGAAACACTGTTATATACTTCCATTTACTTTTCACAAGATCTTGATGACCAATGTTCAAAACTGAATATGCAGAACTAAGTCTGGAGCTGCATGAGAAAGGGATAATTCATGTCTCCCTAGCCGAAGGTATGAATAAACTCATCCTACAAATACATTCGCATATGACTTCCATTTTGCCAGCACCATGTCTCGACATAGCTAATAGTTTACTTATGTGTATGTAGGAAAAAACAGAAAAAAAAGGGAATTATAAAGAAAATTAGCCTCGCTCTGTCACCCAAAACACACATTTGCAATGAATCCCTCCCTGTGGGCTGAAGGTACACTACGGCTGCAAGGATTTCTAGCACTGCTCTCTAGAGCCTGAGGGGGATTCTAGCACAGCACCTGCTCCTCTCTTTGATTAGGTATCACCAGCAGCCCCCGCGCCTTTAGGCTGCATCTCTCTGATTGCCGCAGTACACCTGGAAATTTCTTGGTAAGAGAGGATGCTTTTGTTTGGGAGTTCAGTTAGTTTCCTCAGCCACAGCTTGATGCATCCTTAACAGCTTCGCTCTTTTGACGGTTTTCTGTGCTTTCACATCCTCCATTTTTCCCATTGAATAATGCCATAACTTTATAATGCTGTTTATCTTCAATATCAGTATTTCAGTCGGCTCTGTAAAACATGGAGTAGGACAAGGTAAAATGTAGGAATGTGCTTCACTTAATTCAAAAAGGATTAAATCGCTTCCGAATTTGGGACCTAAAGCCATGTGTGTCCTGACTGCTCTTCAGAACTTCATATACACTCTTTTTATCCTGAACAAAAAAAGAAAGTCTGTATCTCTAGAAGAGATTTTAATGAATTGCAGGGGATAAACCTGTAGTTGTGTACATTCTACAGCCTTCTGGTTTTGAATGATGGTGCTCAGGTGGATATTAATTTAGGTGGTAGAAAGCAACTTGCATTACTGCACACGCTTTTCTGAGAGGCACGGATTTTCTTTCCACTAACAATCTTGTTGACAGCAGCTGCTTTTTCGTGGACTGTGAAAATAATTTTGAACAAATAGCCTACCAGAATATTTTTTACCTTTTTTCTCTTTTCAGAAATGAACTGTGAATTTACTGAATAATTATTTTCTTTTTTTTTAATGCAGAAATAGAGATTCTTTTCTGTACATTGTTGACAAAAAGACTGCAGTGGCTTGTTAGGATTCAAAAATTCTGCTTGGATCCAGTTGATACATTGCTGTACGATGATGGAATGTGCGACAGGATTTACATTTCCAGTTACAAATGAGTTTGAATCAGATTTACCAACTGCAGCTCCTTTGCACAGCCATAATGAAGTAAATGCATGAAGCGTGGTTTGAAAGGCTAGGTAATAATAGCTAATAGCTGGTCTATCAAAATAGAAAATTAGCAAAGGATTTGGCTTACAGGTCTGAAGAAGGTCTTTCTGGAAAACCTACCTCATCTTTTTCAAGCTCTCTCAATTGGTCTAACAGTCAATTGGTCTAACAAAAATTAGTCTAACCTTTCCCTGCAAACCTTGCCTCATTTAAGGACACTCTGACCATCATAGCTATAACTACACTACTCCTACTACCAAACCAAGGTAAAGATGAACTTTATTTCATTTTCTTGTTAGCCAGATGTTCATGGCACGATATCAAGCAGTTTTCTGGTGAATTACACCCACTTCCCGTAATTTTACTTCATTTTTTGATGTTCTGATAAGAGACTGTTCTGACAACAGACCTATTCACTACGGTGTATGTGGAAAATTGAAAGGACCCAGAGTGAATTAATTTAAACAAGACAATGATGTTAACTCAACACTTCTTTCAACTTTTGCTCAACTTTATTTTGCTGATAGCACTTGGAAAAAAGCACATTTCTAGTTTCAAAAGTGCCTTAGGCACTGCTTGGGAGTGAATCCCAGGCTTCTAGAGCCTAATGCGATGTTAAAACGATAAGCTACAAAACCCATTGATTACTCCACACCTATGCAACTCGTTTCTTATTACAAACTTCATTTTATTTGCAGATAGAATTTAGTATCGGACAACATGAATCCTGCAAATGTTCTTAAGGCCTATCTTGCAAACATTTATTAGCAGGTTATGTGCTGCTTGCCATGAATAATCCATTACCCTTTGCGTAGTGAGCATAATGCCAGGCAGTAAGTGCTTATAAAAAAAAGACCTATTGGCTGCAATTCATAAGTAGTCTCATTGACCTGAGTAAGCACATGCATAAATGTTTGCAGGTTACATACTTACATATTGTGTCCATAAGTAATCAGATTGTGTACATCTTTAGTACTCGAGTTAAATATCAATGAAATATGGCAAAAATAGACAAAGTTGCCTTTGTCTTCATGTTGTCCTTAAAATTTTATTGTCATTAGTGTTTTAACCCATCCCCTTGCAAACCTTTACTAAATGGAAACCACAATATATTACAAAGTTCAACATCTCTAATAGATTTCCAATGATTTTTTTGTCTTATATATGTAAGTGTCATTTTATGTAACACAAAGCAAAAAGCTGCTGTGTTCTCCTAAGGAAATCATCTTCATCTATAGGGAGAAATATGGTTCATAACATTTTAATACTTTCATAATAAACTCTCAAATAATGTTAAGTGTGCTTGCCCAGACACTTCAGCCACAAATAATAAGCTATCTCCATCAAATAAACAAGTGGTGTCTATAACAACTACTTGGGGACATCTACATTTACTGACCTAAAAAATTATGTCTCAGCTGTTATTTTATGGTTTCAGGAACCATAAAATGACTTAATAGCAACCAGCCATGTTCAAAAACCAAGTTATTCTAATAGCAGTTATGCTATGACCGATATCTTACAAAGCATAATTAGTGGACGGAAGTAGTACTTCAGAAAGTACTACATAATCAAAACAAGATAAACAGGACGAAAAAGTTATCATAAAACTGTGTCTGACAGCTTAGATTGTTATTAAATACAGAAAATATCCTTTTTAAGGTATGTGTTACCAACAGATTGGTAGTGAAAATAAGGAAAGAAATACCATGTGCTTAGTAGTTTATATGATATTCTGTTGCCAAGGATCTCTAGATCCAAGACTAATTTTTATTTCTCTCTCAGTAAATCTGTAGGTCTCAGAATGACTAAAGAGGGTTTTGCCTTTTAATGCCTCTATTCCCAGTTTCTAAAAAACTGATAGTAATTTCTGTGGTGCAAATATAGGGTAAGGAGCAGGAAGATGGAAACAAAATTACATTATTAAGGAATACAGTAATCACACACCTGCAAAACCAGATTGGATAGTGTGTATGTGTCCTTTTTTGCACAGCAATGTTCAGAGTCTATGACGTTTTCTTAATACTTTGAAGGTGAGATTTTTCAATTTAGACAATTGTTCTCTGCAGAGATTCATCCATGCTTTTTCCTTTGTACAGTTCTGTGAAGTTTTGTATCCACATTCTGTTGTGATTCAACTCAGTTTTGAGTGAAAATGCAGAATGGACCCAAAATCCGAAGATAACACTGATGAAAAACTCTTGAGTTTCAGTGGGTAACCCAGTTTAAGACCAAACTGAGAGTGAAGAGACTAAATAGACTCAGATACCAAAACGCTTGAACCACACACCCCCAGGCACCATTTTACAGAGCTTCCCTGCTCTGTGGGGCAGGTGGCACCACCCTGGCACTAAGGCGAACGGCTGAGCGTGGCAGCTGCCAGCGTGCACTGCTCATCCCGTGGGTGAACGGCACCATCCAGGAGGGAGTACAGACAGCCTGGCCTCATCCGAGGTCCCTGAATGTCTCTCCAGCTCTCTCATCTCTTTGAGTTCTCCCCAGCATCTCTTGTACGTCCCCAAAGTGCTGCCCTGGCTCGCTACCCACAGCCAGTGCAGTAGGTTAGTTTGGCACGGTGAGGTGTAACATTTCTCCCCTCTACTTCATGTCCACCCCTTGCACAGAGCCATGAAGCATAACCTTGGCCTCACGTCTCTTGGAATCCCTTATAAAGAATGAATCTAGCCCAGAATAAGCCCAGAAGAAAAGCTAGAAAGAAGTGGATTCTGCCTCTGTGTTTAGTAGTAAACTTGCCACTGGGAAAGGAATATCTGGAGCTGTTGTTGTGGTATGTAAAAGGTAACAAAGAGAACATAGTCTTTCACAATTTTTTTGTATAAAACATTTGAAACCAGGTTCAATGTTACATCGTTAGTGTTGTGACACATTCTGTTCTGTTATCAGTCCTTGCCTGTCCAATTACTCTGTCTTGTGACTGGCAGTTATCTGTTGCCACTAACCCTTTCCCATTAAGTGACAGCTTTGTAGGGTGCTCTGACCTACACCATGCACTTGAATTTTTCATGCCATCTGTCTTCCAGGGCTTAATCCTTCTCTTAATCCCTCATGTATCTAATAGTCTTTCAACACTTCCTTTCTCAATCTCACTCAGATGTCACTTTTATGCAGATGGTGCCAGGATTTAAATTCCCTTCACTGCTCTGAATATAGAGGCTTCACCTAATTGCCTTAGTCTCATCCCCTCTTCTTTTTCCTGTTTTTCTGTCAACATAGTTTGGATGGTTTTGGTAACACTAAAGCAAAAATGGTACTTCATGCTTCTAGATGCCATGATGACCAAGAGTTAGAGAATCATAGGATCATAGAATGGTTTGGGTTGGAAGCGACTTTAAAGATCATCTAGTTCCAAGCCCCCTGCAATAGGCAGGAACACCTTCTACTAGACCAGGTTGCTCAAAGCCCCATCTAATCTGGCCTTGAACACTTCCAGGGACGGGGCATTCACAGCTTCTCTAAGCAACCTGTTCCAGTGCCTCACCACCCTCATAGCGAAGAATTTCTTCCTTAGATCTAATCTAAATCTACCTTCTTCCAGTTTGAACCCATTACCCTTTGTCCTATTGCCACATGCCCTTGTCAAAAGTCCCTCTCCAGCTTTCTTGTAGGCCCCCTTGAGGTACTGGAAGGCTGCTAGAAGGTCTTCCTGGAGTCTTCTGTTCTCCAGGCTGAACAACCCCAACTCTTTCAGCCTGTCTTCAGAGGAGAGTGCTCCAGCCCTCTGATCATCTCCGTGGCCCTCCTCTGGACTTGCTCCAACAGATCCATGTCCTTCTTGTGTTGGGGTCCCCACACCTTGACACAGTACTCCAGGTGGGGTCTCACAAGAGCAGAGTAGAGGGGCAGAATCACCTCCCTCGACCTGCTGGCCACTCTTCTTTTGATGCAGCCCAGGATACAGTTGGCTTTTTTGGGTGTGAGCGCACACTGCCGGCTCATGTCCAGCTTCTCATCAACCAACAGCCCCAAGTCCTTCTCCTCAGGGCTGCTCTCAATCTATTGTCCACCCAGCCTGTATTTGTGCTTGGCATTGCCCTGACCCATGTGCAGGACCTTGCACTTGGCCTTGTTGAACCTCCTGAGGTTCACATGGGCCCAGCTCTCAAGTGTGTCAAGTTCCCTCTGGATGGCATCCCTTCCCTCCAGTGTGTTGACTGCACCACACAGCTTGGTGTCATCAGCAAACTCGCTGAGGGTGCACTCCACTCCACTTTACATGTCGCTGACAAAGATATTAAACAGCTCCAGTCCCAGTACCGACCCCTGAGGAACGCCGCTCATCACTGGTCTCCACTTGGACTTCGAGCCATTGACTGCAACTCTTTGAGTGTGACCATCCAGCCAATAAGAGAAATAAGCTACAGAGAAATAAGTAACAGGATCATAAAAGGAGATGGATTGATTATCTGTCTGGCAGGAATATTTTGTTAAAGAGTTTAAGCATCAGAGATTTTTTTAAGAAATAGAATAATGCATAATTTCAGACAGAGTATAGATTTTCCCTGTATAAACAATTTTCACATAATGGTCTCCGCATTTTTTTCTGAATTCTCTGTGATCCTTGAAGTCATTACAGATTTAGAAGTGTTAAATGACAGTTAAATAATTCAGCTAGAATTTTCTTTTTTCCACTGTAGATACATAGAAATGGTCAGTATTTTTCCTCTAGTACTCAAGTATAGGCCCCTGAAAATATTTGTGCCATTAAAAGTTAATGACTGAAAATAACCTAAAAGTTGAACTGAATGCTCCTGTATTTATGAAAATGTAAGTGTGAAAAGTACATATAAAAAAGAATCATTCTAATGATCTCAATTTTTAATATCTCCATTTATGCTGATAGTCAATATTTAATGTACACCCAAAGCATTGAAACTGGTATAAAATGTTTATAAATATATTTTGAATTCTATGAATACTTTTAAAAAATATATTATAAATCAATAAATACTGTAATGTTCTTTATACTCTATATGTGCTTTATACTGTGCAAATGTTCTTTATACTCTACAAATACTCTAATGTTCTTTATATAGATTTCTCCACCTGCATTCTCTTATTTAATGTTTTTAAATGCACAGTTTTAGCTTTAGCAATAAGACAAGGATGGCAGATTTACTGTGAGACACACATGAATTCCTTCAGAGTGCTTTTTTTTTATTCCTACTGCAATAGCATCATGTAGCATGCATCACATGGATGCTTTTGAGAAGAATGACAGCGTATCACTTCTTCTCTAAACATTTCAGAACTCTTTCAGCAAACTAACTGTCCGAGGTTGTCGGCAGCTAGGGGAAATCCAGCCCTTGAGAGAACATTTAACTTGCCTCAGTTGCCACCAAATAAGGAATCAGTAGCTTAAATGGAGTCAGCACAGGAGAAGTCTGTTCATTGGATTTTTCTGAGGTTCTCACTTCGAAAGACATAATTTCCTCATGTGTTCAGCAAAGTCAATTAAGAATGTATATGCCTTTCTTTCTTCCTGTCTGCTTTGATCTCTCCCTAACAGAGGCCAAATTCTAATTTAAAGCTACTAGCTTGTAGCTAAAGAAAAAGTCTGCAAGCCATGGGGCACTTGGGGTAATCCCAGCTCTTCCCCTTAAAACTTTTAAGTACATCACTGTGGAACAAGAATTTTTATATGGAGCATTTCCTTAATCAATAAAGATGATTAAAATCAGTAAGACTGATAACATATTCCCGTACCCTATGTGTCACAAGTGCTTAACCCAGCCTTTACTATTAACAGCTTGCTTGATCCTGCAGAGCGTGTAAAGCTGCCCTTCATCCTTCCTGCACAAGCTCTCATGGCACTGCTTTGAGCTGGTAAATATCTGTGGGATAACGATACTTACTGCTTCTATACAAGAACCCTCTCCTATAGAGCTTAAATAATATGTAACATGTGTTTCACAAAGCAAATTCCGTAGTTACTACAAACTACTTCTGGATGCTCCTGAGCTGAATTACTCTACCCTGTATTGTGTACAAAGACAGAGACAGAATGTTAGACATGAAAACCTGGTGTCCTCCTCATTCATTTCTTCAGACAAATCAAATAAAGAAAATCATATGGGTTAGAAATGCAGAAGTGGACTACACCAGCAGCAAAACCTTTACAGCATCCTTGGGACATTAACAACCGTTCGCTGGAAAAGTTCATAGCTTAAGCTGAAATAAATCATTACAGAATCAATACTTGGTTTAATATAAAAAGGAGGAGGGAAAGTTTATTATCAGTATTTTAAAGATGGAGACTAGAGACAGTGATTTAATGGCTTTATTGTCTTAGTAACTTTTTTTCCCTCTTTCTTTTCTTCCTTCTATTCTACTTTCATCTGTCTCTTGTAACTCTCAGTACAGACATTTGTCATGACCCCTACAAGAATCAACAAATATAAAAGATGGGAATGTCTTCTGCAGGTATTTTGTATATTCATTTTATACTTATGATCTGGCTGAATGCAAGCGACTTTTGCTGCTTGTTTTTTCTTATCTACTGCTCTTCTGTTCTGGCTGATCTATAATTGCATACTCTTGTTGTGTCTCAGTAAAACTATAACTTTTTGAAGATTAAATTTCTTTTACTTTCTGTTTGAAAATGGCTATATCAAAAGTCTGTCTGTAAAAGTGCTACTATAACATATAATATAGTACATAACAATAATACAGTGCTACTATAGTGTATAATACTATAACATGTAAAGTACCTCATGTCATTCCCTGTCAACCATCTGCCTTCCTTCCTCTTCTCTTTTTAACCACTTCTTTCTCTATTTTTTCTCTGATCCTCATCTTCTGCTGTGCCTTCTGCCTTCACCACTTCCATTTCCAGTTATCTTTATTTATTAACATCTATTTCTTCTTTCCTTTTCCATTAACATTTTTCTTAACTTACAAAAAAAAAGAAATATCAAAATAGAGATCCTTTATCTTTCATTTCATGTGTGTGTGGTCTACCTGGGATATCGTCTGTCTACTGCATTTTATTATTCATTTACGCCATTGGGGTATCCTAGCAAAAAAATACCTGAACAAAGCTGATGCCCTAAGGCATCTTTGGGGGAGTTTGCTTGCTTATTTGTTTGTTCGTTTAGTTGTCTTTTTATTTGGCATGAATTAACATCCTGAAGTGCACATCTCTTTGGCTATAACTGAGGGGTTTGATATAATTACCTGACTTAATATGGGAGTTCAAGTCCGATGGCCTTGGAATTTTTCTAAACAAATCCCTTCTTTCTGTCTTCTCAAAGACACAGTTTTCTAAAACTGTATGTTAGCCTGATGCCCTAAGCTTTTTTGCACCAAGGGCACCTTGTCAGCTGAAACTTAAGAAACTAAAGTGACGCTCTCAGATATTATTTGAGTTGCATGGCCTTGGGGCTTCCTACGGCAAAGATGGCTGCAAAAAAAGATAAATTTATGTACCAAAGCCATTTTTTTCTGTTGGACAAACTAATGTTCTCATACAACAGACTTCTACGTGGACCTTGAAAGAGAAGTAAGAGAAATTCTTTAAAACCCGATGCCCTTGGAAACACATTTCCCCTGATGTAAAATGATGCCCCAAAGACATTCGGTATATCTTACACTACCCAATTCCATAAAAGCAGCAAAAAGAGTTTCTTTGCACTTGGATAAGATATAGTTATAATTTCTGTATCCTAGATGCAGAAATTTTATATTTTGAAATAATATTTAATGATGTTGTTTTTACCTCTAGGAAAACAAAATAAAATTTTAAAAAAGCCACAAAAAAACAAATGCAAGACATTTTGTATTCTTTCCCAGAGTACTTCTGCAGTTAGAAGGCATCATCCAAAGATCAAGGTTTGGTGAGTTCTACTTTTGGACCTTTTAACTTGTCAAAGAATGTTAATATCAAGGGGAAGAATCTTACAGAAATTTTAGGTAAGGAGAGAGACTACTGACAAACAGGTATTTCTTCAACGTACTGCTGTGCTGGGTCCAAGGAAATCCTTGTTGTTTGTCAGTCCCAGTTTGGGACTTCATACTATTTTACCGAGCAATCCAAGAGCAATTCTCTTATATCTTTCAGGCCTTTTTTTTCTTTCCCCTCTGAAAAAAAGAGTATGAGGTATAAATATCTTTTTTTTTTAAAAAAAAAAGGAAACTATGTGTAAATAGATTATTAATAAATTACATATCTCATAAAACTTTACAACCAATGTGTATTTTAGATTTATCAAATATAGTTTAATTTATGTAAATACTAGTGCATTTATATTAAAAATGAATATCTAAAATATTTTTGTAAGCAATCACGTACACAAAAGGACTGTTTGTTCTTTCTTCTAGAAGCATAACTTTTGAGTGATAAAGCATTCAAAGGAATATAGAAGGTCTTAAGGGATGTGTCTCTATTTCTTTATGTTTTAGAAAGTGATAACAGAGCCTTTCATGCCTCATTATGACCTCAATTTGCCTTTATACTGATGTAAACTGACTGATTTTGTGGGTGACTTCATGTGATAAGTATTAATAGGAGTGAAGTCCAATCTGCTTGTTTGTAAGTGAGGAGAAAGATATTATTTCTTGTGTCTTGTCACAGCTGACGGTTCACATGTACTTTTATATTTGTTTAATGTCTATAATGTAAAGACTCTAGTGCATTCCTAAAATGATTTTAATGAGATTATTGCATACCATTAAATAGCAATTGATCTTAAATGTTTGCAACATTAATCGACATCTTTTGTTAAGTTTGTGCAAACATCATCGGTGGCTTTCTAATCTTCTATAATCTTTTATGTAACCAGCCCTGAGGATTCATTTCTCTTCTTGAAAAATGAATCAAGAAAATGTCTATAAAGCCAATACGGAAAGCAAAGAAAAAGATGTAATATGCTACAGTAGTTTTTTCTGGGTATACATATATCATGCTAAAATTATGGATTTTTTTACTGCTAAGAAGTATGCATCTATAAATTCAATTTGATATTTAAATTATGAGAGCCTGGAGGAAGGAACAATATATTCTGTGCCTTCTACATTTCTGGACATGCTTTTGACATCCAGTAGAAAAATAAATGTGCATGTATGCATATTACATTGGCAAATATTGTTATAGTCCATCTAGTATATTTGAGTACATGTGATATAGTTATTCATAGGCAGTTTAATAAATCATCTATACACTGTGTTGAGTATAATATTTTTTTCAACATTTGAATATCAGACATAAGAAATGGAAACTTAAATTCATATGAAAAGAACATTCAGTACAGAAATCTATTACTGGTCCCGCAATATAAGTTCTAACTTGTCTGAGTGTTAGGTTATGCTGAAAGAGACTGGGCTGTCCATCAAAACTCCCTGCGTAAAATATTTGTTTCATTATCTGCCAGTTAAAGTAGATAGACTGGTGATATTCAAGGAAGCTTCTGCAATATCTGTAAGTATCATATGATATCAATCTATTATTATTAACTCCACAGTTTAATAAAAACAAAATTCACTGAAAATATTAAAAGCACACACACACATATATATGTGCATATATAAAAATATGTGTGTGTGTGTGTGTGTGTGCATATCTATGCATTTTACCTCTCTTTCCATAAAGATTTTAGGCAAAGTAAAGACCCTGTATTTCTATATATTAGGTTCAAAGTTATATGCAGTCTGCATTTTATTCCCATGTATTTGAACGAAGTGGGCTAGAGGAGAACTCCTTGATGAAAACTCTTTAAATCTTTCAGGGCGGTATTTCATTAAAGGCAATCATTTTCCAAATGTTTCTTCTTTTTTTTTGCTATATTTATCACCTCATAAAACTTTCCTTGTCATTTCTTCTTCAGGATCCAGTCACAAAGACCTGTTATTTAAGACCTCCTAAAGTTACAGAAGACTAAAATTTAGACATCTGTGTTCAGAACTAAGGTCTTACGGTCAGAAGTGCTTACAGGTCATTTCTTTCTGGAGGCATTGAAACTGTACACATCAAACAGGTTAGTTTGGTTTTGTTTTTAATCTTTAATTTAGGCTTTTAGAGCTCTGGTTATCTGCTGACCTGGAAGTTTTTAAGAGTTAGCCCAACTCATATGCAAACATAACCAAGATTCAAAAGCTAGACTTTTTTTTTCCAACCCTTTCCCTCTGAGAAACTTCACTTGGAATGAGAGTATTCTTCATGAAATTTCTTTCTTTCTTTCTTGTACAATACCTGTTCCCCTTCTTCTCTCTTCATAAGATGGATCCATGATTTGAACAGTCATCCAGAGTACGGAAAATCTAGGTACAATTTTAGCCTCTTCCTGAATGAATTGAAACCCTTATCTCCCATTGAAACATTTTATCCTGTAGTTATAGGCAATTTTCACTGTTTCCTGCTAATTGTGTTCCACTCTGCAAAAGCATTCCTAATTTACTGGACCTCTTCAGTATTTTTTTAAGTCAACTGTTAAGAAGGGAGAACCTGACTTCTCATCCACCCTGCAAGAACTGTATGTATGTTTTACACAAAGAAGTCATTCAGAAAATGTACGTACACAACAACTGTAGCGAGAGCAGAAGTATTTCATGTAGTACTAGGCAGGGAGGATAAAGAAGGCTGATTTGGGGAGTATTTTTTATTGGCTGCTCAGACTTGCCACTCAGAACCCCTACTGTTTGAGTCATAAAACTGACTATATTTTGAACTCACTGTATAGGGTTCTGAATCCTAGCTAAGTTAAGCACCTTGGCTTTTCAGGCTGTATGGAGCCTGAATTTCTTTCATGTCTACCTCAACATGTTTGTAAATCACCAGCAAAGCCAAATCCACTAGCCAGCTGAAAATATATAAAAACAAACCAGACAAACTAAATAAAAGTGAAAAGATGTTTCCGCATATCCCTCCTAGAAACCAACCATGTGAAATTATTTAGTGTTTGCCACAAAGTCCATGACAGCAAGCAGTTTCCCATCACGCTCTGAAATGATGGGCAACAGATCTGGCATGTTAAAGTCTAAAGGGAGGAGTGAGTTTCACAACCCCACAGAAAACGTTAAACTGACAAGTTAAAATGGTCAAAATATTTTTGACAACATGTAATCTGTCAAAATACACTGTTGTTCAAAGTCAAGACATTCTGCAGCGATTTATTGATTTTTATGAAGATTTCTGTAACGAGATTTTTGACATTTTGCCAGATTGCTTCTGACCAGAAGGACTGACTCGAAAACTGAGGATCAAGTAATCTGATTCTGTTTCACTCAAACTCACAAAAAGTTTTGTTTTCGGTCCAAAATAAAATTAATTACCTCGAAAGCTGTTAAACACACATAAAAGCTGTAGCAGTGCTATGCTGAGAAGAATCTCTCATGCAGACAGAACCCACATCACTTGAGGATTAGGGATCAAGACCATAAACTTCAACAAAAAAATAGTAAGTCTGGGAGCATCCAGCTATTTTCTGTGTTTAAAGGAAGGTATTCCACTTGATAAATCAGACGCTTTTGTTCTGCACTACGTTCAAAGACAATCCTGTGCTGCACAATCCTGCTTGTCTCTGCCTCTTTCTGTCTTTCCTATCTATTACCTTTCTTCTTTCCTCTTGAAGTTATCACTGTCAAAGTGATAACTCAGGATTTCCACTAATTCTGTCTCTGCTTCTTTCCCCTTTCATTTTTTACAGGCTTTCTCATTTACCTTTTCTCCTTAATTGTTCCCCCCACAGCTTTTTTTTTTTTTTTTTTTCTTGTGGCAATCTCCAAATCTCCACTTTACTAGCCTTTAAATCTCAGATGTCTTTATCTAGAATCTCAAAAGGTTCATGTGGACAGAGACACAAATTATATGCAGATTGTTAGTGCAGAAATTATTGCTGCTTGTAGCTGCAGAACTTATGAGACCTCCTGTTTGTTAAGGAGAGATTACTTCTTTCTCCAAAGCTATATTATTCAAGAAGTCCAGGTTTCTGCAAAGAAAATAATGAAGAAAAATCTTCAAATAATTTAAGGAATTCTAATGTACAGACTTGAAAGTTTGTACTGTCATTTTCATATATTTCCCAAAATATTTGGTCAAGTCATACATGGTAGAAGAGAGTTGGAAGGAACATTAGTCTTATTTGTGGGTACGTGTGCTGGAAATAGTCACCAGTGGGGCTATTCTGTACTGTGGTGGCTGGAAAATGATTAAAGTGTCTCTAGAAGGTGAGCAGGATGATATTTTCTTTTCAGTAAAAGTAACGATGTTAATGAGCCTATGCAACTAACGCACGATACCAGTTAATAAGAAAGCAAATTCAGTGCTCTCTGACTCTATCTGCATTGACGATATCCAGAGGCCTGTGCTAATTTTAATTTGCCTGTTAGGTGAGCTTCAAGCAGTAGTGATAGGTGAAGAAAACAAGTAGGTTTACTTTAAAAAAAAAAAAAACAAACACAAACCAACCTGTTTTAAATGACTGCTAAGAAGTAATTGGATAATTACTTTTATGATATTGATGAGGGACATCAAACAAATTTAGAGAATCTGAAAAAATGACAGTATGACAGCATGGATGACTTAGAGCCCAAAAACAGAGTCAAGTTTGAACACATTCTCTGCTTATATGTTCTGCAGCATGTGAAGAAGTCCCAAGATACTGGAGAAATCATAATACTGAATGTAATTCCTTTGGGGTATTTAAATTTATGACCACCTATGTTTCCTGATCCAATTTTTTGGGTACAGATTTAAAGAAAAAGGATCATATGACACTTTGTGGAAATAGTCATGCTTTTCTTTCTAAATTTCATGAACAAATCTCATATATGCAAATGCTCAGAAAGAGGCACATTGACCAGAATATTTATCATAAAGTCCAACCTCATTCACACACTCAGGACGTAGTATTTCAGTTAAACAAATGTTATTTAGTAAATACTAGCAGATCTAAGTGTAATCAGATATGCAAACCACAAGTGCATACAGTACCTGGCTTTAGAAACATTAACAGACAAATGCCTCAACAAACCTCTGTTAAAACGCATTTGAAATCAGTCTGTGTGCTTCTAACACACTCTAAACTTGTTTCTAGTCAATGTTCAAAACACAGAAACTCATTTGTAAAGTTCAAATCCCTCTGAAAAGCAATAATACACCATTAAAAAAAACCAAACAACTAAGTAGTCATTTGTATTGAGAAAAAGCCTAAAAAGCTTTGTTCCAAATGTTTCATAGAAAATTACAAATGCCTTAAGCAGGTGCTAAATTGGAACAACTCCTCAACTATAACTATAACTTAGTCACAGCAAGGCTATAAAAATGCAAACAAATAAACGTTAGTATTAGTTTATTCAATTGTGTTGAAATATTTGTAGAAATGCGTATTAGTACAGCTATTACTATTAGATATGTTTATTCCTATAATTGAACTTCAAAAAATTACAGTGTTGTATGAGTTATAAAACTGGTAGTTTTATTAAACACTTGCTTAGTACATTTTCTTCAAAAAAATCTATATGCACAAAACTGACAGCGGAGGAAGAAATAATGAATATATGAAGCATCTTCATCTCTATGCAGATGAAGAAGTGTATGCTCACGTCCTTGATTTAACATTCACAGAAAATCAACCAACTTAAGGAGTAATACGAAAAAATATTTGTGTCAGCACTTTTAGAGTAATCATGTATTTCAATATAGCAGTACACAGTTTAATGAGAACGCTTCAAAATAAATCAAAGCACTGGTGTTCTTTCTGAAAGGGTCGCTCATCACTGAAATGTTCCAAAGAAGAAAAGTAATTCCTGACAAACAATACATAGATCTTCAAAGAAGAATGAAATGTGAACATAGGAAGCTTTATCTAGTGTTTCTACTTAATAATACATTTACAATTAGTGATATGTACACAGTTAATAAATTCTAGGCTGAAGTACAAGTTCAGAACCTGAAATCTGTTGACATTAAACAAAGCAGCTTTTGATTTACTACTCAGTTGAAACAGATTGTTGTAAACAATCTACAAAATGTCCAAGGTTATTTATCTTTTTTTCTTCATTTATTTGTAATTTTGTTTTTATATTTATGAAGGAACCCAATTCTCAGTAAATAAAAATGAATGGAAAACAAATATTGCAAGATTCTTCTGGGAATAGTGTGTTATCTTCATCTCCCAACTTCTTTCTCAGCTTTATTTGCCTTTTGGGGGCTGCTGCTTTCTTATTTCCTTTAATACATGCATTGACTAGTGCAATTTCTCTCCCTCTCAGATGTGGCAGGAAATTTTGTGTGTTTTGATAATAAGTGAGTAGACACCCAAGCTCAAATCCCCACAAGCTTACTTCTGACATTCTTTAATATTACTATGATTTATCAAGGATTTCCACAGATCCCTCCTGGCTCCTTTAAAAGATATTTTAAATGGTTTTACAATAAATCTGTTTAGTGGTTGTCTAATTTGACACACATTTTGACATAGTCAATTGTCACGTGTTTAACACGTCATATGATAAGAAAAGAAGCTTATGAACTGTTTAAACTTTGCTCTGTGTCAAAAACATAGTATTCTTATTGCAGGACTAGGATTGCCAGCAGTGATTAGATGATTAAGGAATCCAACTTATAGTTAATTATCTTTTAAACGCCGCTACGCTATCTTAAAAACCAATTACTTATATTCCTGTCGGTATCTGGCTGTCAGACTGAAAGTCCTCTTAATGTATAGTCTAGTTTGCCTACAAGAAGTTAAAACTGTATTTCATATTGAGAATATGTAAATGGGTTCATAAATATATTATGAAAAGGATTGAAGGACGCGTTAGACAATTAGTACATTGAAAATATTAAATGCAAATAAAATATTTACACAATGTAGCAGTATGAGCAACATATCTAGCAAGGTATTACCTACCAACTTCATGCTCCACTGATCTGAATTTTAGCTAAGAATTTTAGAGTTCGGTTTTAGAGTTGGTTTAAAAATTATCATTTAATGAGACTTTAAAACTAATTTGCATAATCCTCAAAGAAAATATTGTTCAAAATTCAAAAAAGCTATCAGTATTCTTTTTCAAAGCTCATATTAATTCCAGCTTCAAAAAGAGGATGTTTATGACACCAAGATAACAAAATACAAATACAGTTGTTAATCACTGTGTAATTACAAAAAGACTTTTCTTAAAGTCATAGCAGAAATACTTCACAAGCATTTATTTCACATTCATCTACTAACTTTAATCTTTGCTGTTTAACTGCTGCTCAGGAAATTTATAATAATAGTCTACAACAAATAAACTTTATACAATTGAAGAAAACTTTGTGAAAGCAAAAGCTCTACCTTCTTAAAACATTTTGTTAAAGGTAATGTGTATTTGTTCTGCAATACATTTTGGTGATGTATAGTAATTCTTTCAATGACCTTTGCTCAGAAATATCCCAGAGACTGAGCAGAGCCTTGAAAAGCAGTCGTATGCATAATGCGTAATCTAAAAGTGAATCTAATAACGAATGTGATATTTAAGAGTTAAACATTATTTCTGTGTAAAAACTGAGCGGGAAGGTTGTTTTACTCCCATGAAAACAAGAGACTTCCATCATACACTGTTTTGCAGGGTTGTGCTCCTGTCTCATGACCTGTTACAGGGGACATGGCTCTGAACCATGAAGCTGCGCCTTCAGGACCTCAGGAGAGATCTGTGAAGAGCCACAATGCTAATCTTCAATAGTGTCATCTTCATGAGGTCACTAGGACATCCCTAACATTTCTGCTGGAGTGCTTTGCCACTCTGTCCAGAGCTGTTCACCAATCTTCCTGAGAAAGCGTCTGCAAAGGGATGAATCTGCCAGAGGAGACAGATAGCAAGTTACAAACGTGGTCATGGCGTCAGCAGGCTGTAGCTGGCTAAAAGTGAATCATATTTCGTATCTTCAGATTCCAGGAAACGCTAATAAATCTTCCTTTCTTTTTTCTCTGCTGACACTTCTGAAGGAGAACATCAAGCCAGACGTATCGGTTCTGTGAGAGATTCTCAGCCCTAGGCCCCAATCAATGGATAAGCAACAGCCGTCACTTGTCAAACTCGTTCCTGTTACTGATGTCTCAGGCAGGTATATTTCCTCCGAATTTCTTCCCTGCTTTTCCAAAGAAGCAAAGGGAGACAAAACCAGGCCTTAAGGTAGGGTCAGCACATAGAAATGAACTTCTGCTGCTGGCTTACCTGAATCATTTCAGGGTGGCGGACAAAGCAAAAGGGCAGAAAAAAAATCATCTGCCGGGAAGAAGAGTTTGCAGACAAATATGGAAATAGGGTGATTAATGTCACTGTTTTCCCCACCAATCTTTTTTATGAATGTATTGAATGCAAAAGAGGAGATTACTTCTTCAATTTGTTTAGACTTTGGTAGACAATCAGGCCTCAACGCTGTATCCAACAGGGCAGAAAGGAACTTACTTTTTTTTTTTTTGAGTAGTCTATTTCAACACAAGAAACTCTCACTCATTTATTATTGAAGTGCAATCTTTTCAATGCTTGAATGGCTCCCCTCAATTAGATAAACATTATTGAATTGTTTGACTAAAGGCGGCCACGTGTTGGCATAAAAGTGACCCCAGAACATTTGTTTCAGGGACCCCTGAAGGAGTAAAGTAGCTTTATATTGCTGCTTTTTCAATTTCATTCTGGCACGTAATGCACTTGTTGGCATAAGTTTCCTTATTGTTTAATGCTAGACGTATGTTCAAATGCTGATGAAAAAACAGATGTGTTTGGCCTTCTGAAGATCTCTTGCTATTCAAACTTTTCTGAGAGCCTTCATGTTTTCATTTCCCCTGGCTGACAGTTTACTGCAGCTCCCTGTGACAGGAGGTCCAAAATGGAAAGATATAAAGATATATATATAAAGGCAACATATGTGACATTCCAGGATGCGAGGGACATCTTCTGTACCAAGAAGGAGGGACAGTATGTGGGAGGGCTATTATGAGTGTGAAACATTATTTTGAGAGGCAGCCAAGGAGCACTGATTAATAACCTGGATTCCAGGATTTATGACATTGCATGACCTGGCTTGATGTTTGCCCACAAGTTGAAGCTGGGTGAGATAGGTCAGGGAAGGGAGTCAGAGAGACCACTGCTTGAAAGAACAGAAAAGGGGACATGATTCCCTCTGTACATAAAGAAGGTCAGACCAAATTACAGATTTATTGGAGGGAACAGTTGCCCATGGCTCCTAGGTATAGCAATTTAGGTCAGGATGCGGTTTGACAAGTTGGCACATGTGATTGCACATTAGAGGCAGCCCTTTCACTTTAAGATCAGCCCGCTGAAATATTCCTGTGACAAGTGACATCCAAAATTCCTTGTCCCAGTGGAACAGCTTTCTGGTGTCCTCAGTGAAGTTAGTAAACACACCAGCATACTGAAATGAACTCCTTATTTCCAGTTAAGTGCACAAAATCCTGTATGAGATTTAACCCTCTGAACTCATGATCATCCTGAAATAGGCTGATAACTAACTTCTGCGG
Source organism: Phoenicopterus ruber ruber (assembly GCA_009819775.1). Taxonomy (NCBI): domain Eukaryota; kingdom Metazoa; phylum Chordata; class Aves; order Phoenicopteriformes; family Phoenicopteridae; genus Phoenicopterus; species Phoenicopterus ruber. The sequence continues at coordinate 39,806,074 of CM020218.1, forward strand.
TGCACTGTTCTTCAGAGTGGGATGCATGAGGCAAGGGAAGAAAAAATGTGAGGTACAACGTATAATTGGGTGGGAGTTCTGCCTCCACTTACAGAAAACACCGACTAGAGCATCCTTTCTTTGGTCTTGCGTGTCCCACCAACCACAGCAGATATCATTTCTGTGTGGATCCTCAGAGGAAAAAAGGCTTCTCCTCACATATAACATGCTCTAGGCTTACGTAGTGGGCTTAATGAGTAAGGTCATAAATACTAAATAGTGTGGAGGCAGAGGATTTGGTGATGTTTAGCAAGTCCAGGGTCTTTCCTGCTGAGGTATGGTGTGGGCGCGATCAGGAGGAATCACACGTGCATTGTGGTCTGAAGCAGAGCTCCTACTGACACAAACTTTGGCTCAGAGAATACGAACCTAAACTAAAGCACATTTATCAAAGTCAGCACAGATGGGGATCTATGTGTGTTTCAAGATACAGCAATCTCCTTCAAAATACAGCTCAAAGAGTAATGTGACTGTGATTAAAAAGAAGAGCTAGATTCAATTACATTTTCATTGAAGAAGCTATATCAGTTTGGAAGACCTAGTAGAAATAACTGGAATTTATATATTTTGTTACAAATCAGGCAAGTTATAACTTCTACCCTTATCATTAATGCACATTAGATTTTTTTTTCACACAAACCATTCTTCTTTTGATCTGAAACCATCATGTATTTAGTTATTAGTTAAGTGCCTGAATTTCCATCTTTTCATGACAAAAGTTGTGGATTTTTAATTTAAGCTTTTTGCTTGACTATGTTTTCAAAACTAATCAGTTTCAGTAATACATGACTAATGTACTCAGATAATTCCGATTTCAATACTATTTGTTATTTACAATTGATTATATTACAGGTTTACGTGAGGACTTGGATGCTTTAATAATAGCCTATCAAATAATATGTCTCAAACTGTTAGGATAAAGCCTCTTATTACTTCCATGTGAATTACTGGGTCTAGATCTTGGGCTCTTTCAATTGTTGAAGCTCACTGATTTTTAAGGTGGTTATTTTCAGATATCATTTGGTTTTAAATTAACCTATCAGGGGCTTTCCTGTCTTTTTCAGATGCTATCCAATAAGCATACTAAGTTAAGTAATCAGTATATACAATATATGTTACATATCTGTAGCCTCCGGAGATATATTTGCCAAAGAATTATGCACCAATTACATGGCATTCTTCACAGAGATTTTTCATGAAAAGCCCTGAAGATGCCAGTGGTGAATAAATGCCTCAGGTTTAATATTTAGAAAAGCAAGCATCTCAAGGAATAACCAAGTGCATCATGCTCTAGAGAGGAATAAGCTAAAATGAAAAGAATCAGCAAAAATTAGTTCAAGATTTCATCTGCCACCAAAAATATCTAAACATAATTTGCCATGAGAAGAGGAAAGCAGTGCCACATAACTAGTCCAAATTAAATGCTGGGGTTTTTTTCCCTGTAAACTGTTCACAAAAGAGCAGTTAAGATTTCATACAAGGCATGCATATACTTACTCAAAGGCATTTTGTTTGATAGCTATCTGTTAACATCATCCCTTTGACTATCTTGTAAATTTTAAAGTGATTTTCTTCTGACTGTAGCGTTCAAACTGAGTCTTGATGGATAACTTGGTTCAGAAATAGATGTCAATGTGGATGATAAAATTAAAAAGCTCAGATTTGGGGGTTAGGGATATAAAAGGTGAAAATGAGAATGATTGTTCATGCTTATATTTGTTTTAAGTAACCTGTAGTGACAAAATGGAAGGATATAACAGATGCTAATTAACCAGGAAGACACATTAACGATAGTACAAATTTTGATGGCTGTCCATGGAAATGTAAGCTGAGACAACACAAATCACTAGGAGTAGCCACCTTGTTCTGTTTTGTGGTAGGGCAAAATATATATACTTCATAAAAACAGTACTTTCCTATTATTGCTAAAATGTCAAAACCACTGTGGCACTTTGATATCTCCTTTTTCAAATGCCTCTTACATTTTTTTTGCTACAGATAAGAGAACAGTATGGCAACTAAGCTGGTGATTTTATGCAACTTTTTATATGTACTACATGAAATTATACTTGGGCTTTTTGCTTTAACAGAGAGAAAAATATTCAAGGGTTAGCAGATATCCATGCACAGATAGAGGAATATAATTTTTTATACTATTTGCACCTAGTAAATTACTTCTGAGGATGCTAAGGTTCCCTCTTACCAATTCCCACCCTTATTGATCCCTTCGATGTATTAGAGAGAATAGCATTTCTAACCTCTGGGTATTAATGTGAGATATGGATTAGGAAGTGATTTCTTCTCATAAGTTCTTGAACTTGTATCAAAAAGTGCATACATCTTTCTATAGAAATGCATATTTGTCTTAGGGGGATGTTCAGTCGCAAAGGAATCGTATGTTCTCATTTTCCAAACTCTTTCATAATTTAGAAAATGTGTCTAACATATAGCTTCTCAGTTCCACGTGTAGCAATGAGTTCCAAGGATTTTTGATGTGTTGTTAGAAAGCGTTTTATACTGTTAGTTTAAACTTCATTTCCTTTCTGTCTAACTGGATTTTTTTAAGCTATGATGAGAGGTTAAGTAGTACCAAAAAATCTATTTTTCTTAGTCCTTATTGTATGCTTATAGTTTCTATTACTTATATAGGGTCTAACTGAAACAGCTACAATCATTTTATTTTTGCCTCACAGCAGACTTTTTATGCCTTCAATATTTTTCTCTTATGATCCCCTGCATGTTCATTTTTCTGACAGGGATCGGTATTTCATTAATAACATGGAATGAAAAGGGCAGGCACAGCTATAGAAGAGAGATTTTCATTGATCCTATCAAGAGGCCAGAGTTACATGCTGAGAAGTTTGGCTTTACCTGGAAAAAGTCTGACTGCCCATTCTCCCTCCTGAGGTCGTAGTAATACAACCAGCTCTTACTAAACCTTGGGTTTTTTCCTCCACTTCCACTCATCCCTCTAGAGCCAGCGCTGATCAGAGCTCTACCACCTTTTATATTTTAACTCTTTTTACTAAGAGGATTTTCCATATGGTTAACACTGGTGGCTGCAAACATTTTGTTTATACAGCTGTCCCCATTACTATTACCAAGAGAGAAATATGCATATAAAGGATGGAAACTGTTAAAACCTAAAGAATATACAGCCTGTCATCAAGTTGTAAAAGGTAAAAATTCTCTTATCTATGGAAATGCTGCTGTGGTGAAGGGAGGGAGGGTGGGGGGTTCAACCTATACTTGGAGCAGTACCACTGTCTACATAGCCGTTTGTAGATTTCGGCAATTTGGATTCCAGACCTAAATATTTGATGTGATCACTGGACTGTACTGGATCTAGGAGAAATATGTCTATAAAGCAAATACTAATAGCAGCTGCCATACTTAAAACAATTTAGAAAGTCAATAAGGCTGATGTGGGAGTGCAGATCCAACACAAATGTCTACCTGGTTGACAAAAACTGATCTGCTGCAATTAGCATAGTACAATAGTTCAGCTGAGTCTGTGCCAAATTTCGTTCAGGTAGACACATCTCGTATCAGACAAATTCATGCAGAGCAATTTCAGTCACCTGGCCACATGTTTTCAGTCCCTTAAACTCATAAGCCTGTCTCCTGGGTAGTGTCATAATCCTCTGCTCCATTTCTCTGTTGATATAGCTGTTCAGTGAATGATGTTTTTCCAGGATGTTATTTCTCTTCTTTCTGGCCCTTCTGTCTCTCTCTACCTGTAGCTATATATAGTCTGAAAAAAACGAACCAGCAGTAATTCTGGTAATTAGTGCCTCTGAGTCTTCTGGATAGAATAAAAGACTAAGAAAGATCTATCTGTCTACTAGTGAATCACTTCGGTTTCCAGACCTTCAGTTACACTGCAAATTTTTATTTTATACATGTGTGTTCTTCTGAAGTAACTGTTGACTTGCAGAGCAATATATTACCATTGTTCATGGGTCTACCAGGTTTCCGTGCAAGTAGGTCCAGTATTGAATCTGATTCCTAAAGTGATGAAGGTGAATGCAAGAGTAGTTCTTAGGCTTTGGGATTCCAGGCAGAAAATCTTTTCCTGGTGTATGAATCAAAATCATATATTTTATCTAAATTGTCAAAAAAATCATACAAAATATTCCACTATAAAAACCACCACCCACCCCAAAACCCCAAACAGAATCAAACAGAATCATATTGCTCATCACTGAACAAAAATGTATTGGACCAACACAGGCAGTTAACCTGCATTATAATCAGTTCTGCAAGTGAGATTCAGCATATTGGAGTGGATGTTTAAATTCCCTATTTAATGAATGGCCGAAGCTAAGTATCTCAGAATAACGTTCACATCACCCTGTATGCTTGGAATAAGGTGCCTCAAATAAGTAATATGAAATGTCTAACAGAGAAGCATATCTAACATCTTTTCTGTCTCCTGAACTTTGGCTGCTAAGTAGCAGCCTGAATTATGTATCTCTTGCCAAAGTTTCTTTCTTCGCTTGTGTGCTAAAATGCTTCTTTCCTAATTTTCTTTGAAAAGGTATCTGAAAGAAAGGAAATTGTGCCCATTTTTGTGTATTATCCAGAGTGTTAATGCATTCCAGATTTGCTTTCCTTCTCATCTCAAAGCTAGATCATTATTTCTTATCTGTTCTGCATTCCTGGATGAAGAAATACAAATGAGAATTTCCCAATCCATGCTCTTCTATATGTGTGTATATGTATGTATATATGTATGTGTGCATGTATATACACACATTCCATGATGCAGACACTGTTCTGGGGAATACCAGATATTTAATTTTATTACTTGCTCATCTTATAACTTCTATCACCACACTCGTTGATAGGCATTTTCACAGCTAGTTTCATACACAAAGGACAAAGCTCTTTCTCATCCAACTATCCCTGTTGTGGTTGTGGGGTGCTTTCTGGGTAAGGCATGGGATGTGTCATTTGTTAAATCAAAAAAGCTTAAGTGAAAAGCTGTTGTCTCAATGTTTGATTTACCTGTGTGGTTAGAGCCCTGGATGAGAACCGTTCAAGGTATTCATGACAAATTGTTAAATTATGGTTTCTGTTAAACCCAGTCTCAGATTCTCACCTTCAAGCCTGCTACTTGTAAGCAAGATTCAAACAAAGGTTTGCCAAAAGTTGTCTCTCTACACACTAGCTTTCTGTGTTACTTTCCCATATCTGGACCCCTGCTACTTACTTAGTGATAGTTTGCTCCACAGATTCAAATGGGCCTCAATTTTAGGTGGTGCACATGCTGATAGGAGCTTTGCTCTGGTCTTGTAAATTGGACAAGTAATACATAAAATATGTACACTGGCATCATTAAACAGGAATACATTAATTGCATTATAACCTCCTACTAAATTGTAGCGACTTCTCAGGGACAACACAAAGCTTGTTCAGGATCACTGGTAACAGGAATCTGAAATTAAAAATGTCAGATAAATAATTAATTTGTACATATGGCTTCAGACTAATTTCCTTTCCTTTTTCCCTCATCTTGTAATTAAAAGCTAATAATAGAAAACATGGGTGGACAATGGTAGTTTTATTAAATCTACACTCAAAATAAAACATCTTTTTTTACTAGAGAATAATAAACATTTCTCTTGAAGGTCTTCATATTCCATCGAAAAAATGTCCCTGACTTCTTATTCTGGTTTCGTGGTTCAAAAGGAGCAATAAGTGTGTGTGAAAGTGCACACAGGAGGAGGAAAGTAGCCTTGAATGACACACTTATTTTCCATAAACAGGCAATTTGCCCAGTTCAGGGGCAAACTAGAGCAGTTGTTTTACCTTGCAGGAGTCTTTATTTTGAGGTCTGAGCATGCTTTCCCGCAGAAAGTACTCACACAACAGCATACCAGAGGTATACTTTTGAACTGAATATACATACATGTTTATACATATATGTTTGTGTGTGTGTGTATCAGGTAATTTGAGATTACCGTGATGGGAATATTTAAGAGGCTGACAGATTAGGCCATTCTTGAAACTTTAAAATCAAAATTTACTAAATTCTTTCATTAACAAAACCCTTTGTGCTGATGATTACTTCTTATATATTATTAATCATTATCACTGCATATAGCAAAGTAATTGTCACTAAAAATCATATCCTGAATTAGCTGTGAGTGTACAATACCTTGAAGCTGATGCTGTATGGTTAGCACATGATGGCCGTGGTCTGTAGTGATTCCGTAGGTGATCAAGCTTGGAAGCTCTTTGATGAGAGAAATGAGAACCAAAGTGAGCTTGTCTTCTTTTTTAAGTTCATCATTGACATTTTATGCCTCTTGCCTCCTCCACCCAAATGGGATCTCAGATGATGCTCCAGATGCTGCTTACCTTGGTTTTGTTTTTGATGGTCATCCTTGTACGTTAGGCAGGGTGCTCTACCGACCTGCAGTCCTGTCCCGGTTTCGGCCCAGATAGAGCTAGTTTTCTTTCCAGCAGCTACTGTGTTTTAGATTTAGTATATGTGAAGAATCTTGATAATACACTGGTGTTATTAGTTGCTGCTAAGTGATCAAGGACATCTTCCAGCTTCCCAGGTTTTGCTAATGTGCAGGGGCAAAAACTTGGGAGGGGTATAGCCAGCATAGTTGATTCAGACTGGCCAAAGAGAGTATTCCATACCATAGACATCACGCCCAGTATAAGTGGGGGTCGGCTGGTGGGCCAGTTCCCTTCTTTTTCCCTCTTTTCATTTGTTTGGGCCTTTTCGTTCATCCGTTTGGCTGTTCGTTCCCTCGCTTGCTCTCTCTGGAACTTGCTGTTCTGAGATGGCTGCTGGGGACTGCTTGCCCTGACTGCTGCTCAGGACGGGCTGTATCAGTTGTCAGGTGGTGAGAAATTGTGCATCGTTCATTTTATATATTCTATTATCCTTATATTTTTATTATTATTATTATCATCATCATCATTATCATTATTAATATATAATATATTTTTTTTCCTTTGCTGTCCTAGTGAACTGTTTTTATCTCAACCCATGAGTTTTCCTTTCTCTCTGATTCTTCTCCCCACCCCACTTGGGAGGGGGGGAGCAAGCGAGCGGCTGTGTGGTATTCGGTTACCATCTGGGGTTAAACCACAACAAGTCCCTTGTGTTTATCCTGTTCATTGTTCTTTATCTTGGAACTGCAATTTCCGTCGCTTGGATAGCTCCTACATGCAACAGCACATGTTTTTGCTTGCACCTTTGCTGGTCGCACTGCTCCCAGACTTGGATAAAATGCTTATATATTGTGTCTGGCATACCACCAGAGTGTCACAAAAGTTTTATATACTGTTGGTGGTTACACTATTTTGGTAGGTTTATATTTGCATTCAAGGCCAGCCATAATTAATATTATTCTGATTAGTGCAGTTTTAATGAGCCGGTTTCCCAGGCCTCTGCTTTGGCTGCAATACCATCGTCTTGATCTGCTTGTTCTCCATTTTGCCCTAACAGTGGCCATGCCATTTGAGTATGGGACCAGGCCTAGCTTAGAATCCTTATTCTTCTGTATGGAAATTAGAAATATTATTTAAAGAAGGAATGTATTTTATACTGCTGAACACTTTTTCCTGTCCTGATACACAGGATAGTTTGGGTACGAGGAACAAACTGGCATAGAATATTTTCTGATAAACCTGGTCAAAACATATTTCTCAGCTTGGTCAAAACATCAGCTTGGTCAGGGTCTCTCATAAAGTTTCAGTCCATCATTTATTATAAATTTTAAGCACAGTTTAAATGTAAAAGGTCTTTCACTTTAAGCTTGCTTAAAGTCTCTAAATGAAAGTCCAGTAATTCCAATGTAAAACACTATGTTTATTTGACTTAAAAAACAGACTAAGCTGCCTTATGTATAGGTGAGTTTACACTAGAGATTTTATCAGTATAATTATTTAATCGAAAAATCACATACCATCCAATTATTATTCTGCTCGTGAACATTTTCTGTACAGATCGGATTTAATTCAGTTTATTGGCAAGTGGAGCAAAGGAGTCAGCTCTCCCTGTTGCTATAGACTCGTGGACTGCAGCCAGAAAAGGCCATTCAATCATCCAGCATGTTTTTTTGTGTAATGTAAGACTTCAAATTAATTCCTCCTTGAGTTAGAGCAGCATGGGGGAACCAACCTGCATTTAAGAATTCAAGAACAGTAAATGCTGATCACCTGTTAAAAACGTGTCTTATGCTACTCTTAAAATTATCTTATTTATAATTTGAATATCTCTAGCTGCAACTACAAGCCATCAGGCATTATTGTTATGTATTTTTTTCTGATACATTGAAGAAACTTCTCTTGCCAATCATCTCCCCTTTACTTATAAATCTTGGTTGCTAACAACACAAGCTATATCTTAATTTTTTGGGAAGGTTCTTAGATTATTTTCTTATCAGAAAAGTTCTCCAATCTTTTCTCTATTTCTGCTGTTCTTCTTTTAACCTGTTCCATGTAAGCCATGTCTGATGTGGACTCCAAAACTAGCTGTTACTGACTTAAAATTACATTTTAATTACATTTACATTACATTCTCATTCTGAGAACTGAGCTAAGAAAGTATGGAGATTTTCCAAACACATTAGATTAAAATTGTTTTATTTATGTATCCACAAATCGTATTATTCCTATGAGTTACAGCAACACAGTGAAAGTTTACTGTCGACTAATTATCCAACTTACTCCCTGAATCTTTCTCAGCCCACTGCTTCCTGTGATAATGTCCACCCTGCTGCAAATACAGCATAATTTTTCATTCATAGATTTGTGACCATATACTTAGCTGTATTTAACATTTTTCATTGAACCAAGTTTACTAAAAAAAAATCAGACTTTATAATATCAGTAAATGGTCTTATACAATTATTTCAGCCATTCTCTTATCAGCATACTCAACGAAGAATAATGCTTTCCTACCAGATATAGGTAACAAACAACAGTAAAATGCAACAAATATCAAATCTAACAGGGTCCTGCTAGAAACTTCTCTGCTACATGATGTTTTTCAACACTCAGTTAATTTTGAAACCTTCCACTTAGGCAGCTTTTAATCTATTTATTGTGTGTGACATTGATTTTGTATCTTCCTTCTTTATTAGACAAAGTGTGGTACAATACCAAGACAAAAGCTTGTGATGCAATGGGTGTGTTTCATCAATCCCATTTTAATTATCAACCAAACTAGTAGTGTTGTTGGAAAAGTTATCGAGTCAGTTTGATGAGATTTATTTTCCATAAGCCTGTTTTGATTGGCATTAATTATATTTACCTCCTTTACTTCTTTATTAATCAAGTGTTCTCTCAGCCTCTTTCCATTACTTTGCCTGAGATCAATGTCAGACTGACAGGCCTAACATCACCCAGGTCATTCAACTCACCCTTCCTGAATATTATCACAACATCATCTTTCTTTCAGTCTCTGGAGAACTGCCCCAGTGTTCCAAGACTTACAGAAAATCAATGTTAATAGTGCAGAATGCTCATTGGTCAGATATTTTGTAACAAATTATGTAGACCCTTTGATTTAAAAAAGCCAAACTTTAGCACATGCTGTGCAACATTAATCCAAACTTAAAGGAGGAAAGAAGCTCCTGTTTTTCAAATAATCTAAATACACCATCTGATATTTTCATAAATATAGAACAGAAATACATAAATGTGATCATTAATGGATAAAATTTACTGTTAGAATTTCTCTTGTTCCTTACACACACAAAAACAACTGCTTTTTAGCCTTAGCTTGGCTACATTTCTCCATGTGTACTTCTGGTTTTCTCATTAGTTTTCTGAGATTCCTAATTTCTGATTTGTATTCTTCCATTTGTAATACACAGATGTCTTAATTAATTATTTAGCTGCTTTCATTTCCTCTTTAAGTCAAATTAGAGGATTTTTTTTTTTAATGCAGCAGAGCATTTCTTGATTTAGGATTATGAATTTTTGTCATGTGCTAAAATATTTTCAACAACTGCCTTATTATTAATATGTTTCTGTAAAAAACCATCTGGCTCACTATATTCTGCTCATAATTGCCTTCAGCTCTTCAGGTCTTTTTAAAATACAAATATAGAAGTATTGTTAGATTGTACATTACTTCATTCCTATTTAATAAGAAAACAGTCATTTGCACAGTGACCACTAATTTTTAGACATTATTATTTGTACTTTGCGATCAATTCCACCACTTTCCGCTTCTTAACATCAGCCAGCAATATACCCTTGCAGCAAAGGTGGTGAACAGTACCTGCTGGGATCCAGCATGAGGAGGAGGGTTGCCAGCAGGTCGAGGGAGGTGATCCTTCCCCTCTACTCAGCACTGGGGAGGCCACATCTGGGGCAATGTGCCCTTGTTCAGTTCTGGGCTCCCCTGTACAAGAGGGACACGGACATACTGGAGAGAGACCAACAAAGGGCCACAAAGATGAGTAAGGGACTGGAGCACCTCTCCTAAGAGGAAAGGCTGAGAGAGCTGGGACTGTTCAGCCTGGAGAAGGGAAGGCTCAGGGGGGATCTCGTCAATGTATATAAATACCTGAAGCGAAGGTGCAAAGAGGACAGAGCCAGGCCCTTTTCGGTGGTGCCTAGTGACAGGACAAGAGGCAATGGGCACAAACTGAAACACAGGTTTCTGGAGGTTCTCTCTGGACATCGGGAAACACTTTTTTACTGAGAGTGTGATGCAGTGCTGGCACCAGGTTGCCCACAGACATTGTGGAGTCTCCATCCTTGGAGATATTAAAAAAACATCTGGACATGGTCCTGGGCAATTGGTTCTAGGTGGCCCTGCTTGAGCAATGGGGTTGGGCAAGGCGACCTCCAGAGTTTCCTTCCAACCTCAACCATTCTATGATTCTGTGATCCTATGAAGACAAGAACTAATATATTTTTGCTGTGTCAAATCTAACAGGTTTTGTGTAAGGAAGTTGTCATTTATAATTTTTCCAGTTTCAGTTAATATTTTAGTTTGATCTTTGTGCTATCCCCAGTATTTGAAAGCTGCACTGAATTTCCCTTTCACAAGATGAGGTTTTCCCCCCAAGTGCTGTAAATTAGCAAAGTCAGTCACCCTCTTAACCAGAGCAATTTGGTGATCTATGTCAGTTAATCACCAGCTTCCAAATTAATTGACTAAATTAACTTAAGATTGTTGCTTCTGAGTTGTAACAGGGTACTTTTGAAAAGTGCTCTCTTTTTCTTTCTGCCTACTCAGTTCTTCCCCCCTTCAGTAATATGAAGTTGTCTGAAGGATGAACTTTAACCTTCATGATTATAACTTCACTTGCCAAGTTTATAAAGTCAGGTTTCTAGCTTTAATGCTAGACATGGTTTAGTGGTGGATTTGACAGTGCTAGGTTAACGGTTGGACTCAAAGTTCTCAAAGGTCTCTTCCAACCTAAATGACGTTATGATTCTATGAAAAACATATATATTTATATATAAAATATTATATATAGGCTATATATTTTATATATAAACACATAAAATATGTATTGGGGGTGAAATTCAGTTCCTGATTAAGACAGTATATTTAGGTGCATACATGTAGCTTTGTACTTCTGTGCTAAATATACAGCTGTGTGTCACCCAAAATGGCACAACAGGCTGATGTCAATGCTCTTGAAGAGTCTTCAGAGTATCCAAGTCATCCGCACAGGTCTGGCATGGGTTTTACAGGAGACTCATGATCTGTCGACATTTCTCAAATGGCATGATCCACCTAGGTGGGGGCAACTCAGTCAAGCCCCTAGAAAACACAGTCAGGGAAGTGTAGAGAGGTTTCAGTTACCATAAACGTCTGAGGCTTGTTTCAATTGCCTGAAGACAGGTGTCCAGTGCCATCTGAGATGCTCTAAGCTACCTCTTACTCAGAATTTGTTTGCAAATCTGTGTTCTTAACTGTAGATGGATGAAAACTGGAATGACGCTTTTAATCATCCAGCCAGAAACAGGAGAGGTTCTGCTTTTTCTGCTTTTTCTGCTGTGTTTTTCCTCCATTTCAAAGCGTTTCAAGCACTTTTGAAACAGAAAGAACATCAGTTTTTCTTAGGCATAAATTTATATATAAATGTTTCTATGGAGCAATTATAACAATTTCTATGCAACTATCAACTCCTTGAATGAATGGTTCTTAGTAACATATATGACTGATATTCTATCTTTTGAACTCAAGGTGTTGTTTCCACTGTTGTGATCAGCACTTTTTCCCAGTACCCGAAAAAAACGTGTTTTTAGTGGAAGAAAATTGTGCATCTTGACTGTGGGTTTTTTGCCTAATTGTTGTATACTTACAAAAGTTATTTATATACTTGCATTTTCAAATAAAAGTTCACGAGTAATGTAGCAGAGTCTTAGAAGCAGCAGTTCAAGATTAATTTCTAATTTCAGCTTCCTGGAGAGGTTACTTTTTAGATAATGAAAACTGTCTTTTCTTATTATATGTCAATAGGATTTTTTTTCATATTATAATTTTGGCATTTCAAATTCAGAATTTTCTTCATATCTCCATGTTTGCATTTTAATTGGATGAGACTATCCTGTAGATTAGCACAAAAATGCCAACTAGTACTTCTAACCTTATTATTTAAAAACTCTGAGGAACCATATGACTTTGGCATTACTGTAGTGCTGTTGTTTCCCTACATAACCAAAACAGATAGAGTGCATTTATGGCTATTTGGAGTGTTTGACAAATACTAAAGGGAAATTGCTATATAAGCAATGTATAAATACAGTCAAGCAATTTATTTCTCATTTTCTAAGAAGCAATTTGATAAGAAAATGTTTGCAGAATTAAGTGAATGGCTGCATTATACATGTTAGTAAACAGATCGAATTATTTCCTTCTTTCTCCTTGTGATAAGCAACTTCGCACTTCCCTAGGTGTGACTTTATTGGCGTATGAATAATTCAGCTTTTTGAACTAACTTATCTCAAGGAGTGCTATCCAACATTTTTTTCTTTCCCTTTCCTGCTATGCCCTTTGTCATTTCCTCCTTATGAAGCAAATTGTTGAAATATAGACAAAAGGGAGATAAAGATTCCTCAAGGCACAGTGAGTGAAACAAAGGAATATTCATTTTGCAGAAGTTATTCTTGATTTATTCTTGACAGGTGTAATTGAATTAGATTTCGAGGGGAAACAATAAATGATGATTACCGATGACAAGCACTTTTTGACAGCTTTCTGTAGCTTCAGCATACTGTATGAGTAATTCAGTAATATATGAATGGACATAATATTACCGAATTCATTAGTTAGGGTCGATGTCCATGCTTATCAAATAGGTAAAATTCTGATTGAAGTTATAATAGTTAATATAAGCAATGGTTACATCATCATTCATGAAAATTCAGTGGTGGAATATCACAGAAAGAGTTGGAATCCAGTACACCTGCACAAATATTTTTAATAGATCTACTTATTTGCTGTGAAATGAAAATTCAGGTCAACATGAGTGTATGCAAAAAAAAGGTGGGTATCATTCATTTCTACCTAAAAGTTAATGTTTAGATTTTCACATCGTTTATTTTTATTTGGATGAGAAAAAACAAGAGCTTTTGTTCAACATTTTAATACGTGCAACAAATCAAAAAGTCAGTAAGTCTCACAGAGTTATTACACATAGTGAGGCCATTATATCATAGCAGTAATAATTTAAGTGGAAATTAGATTTCTACTGGTCATTTGCCTCAGCTTGTGTCTTTAAAAATGTGTACTTCAAGACATCTAAAAGGCATTTGGACATCTAAAGAAGTCGACTGTTTTTCAGACATGCTTTAGATAACAGCTCTATGAAGTAGTTTTCATTTCAGTATTAGTTTAACGCTTTAATTGGCATTGGAGTCAGCATGCCAGTTGTGTCGCTGAACTTTTAGCTATACTTCTGAGGAATAAGTTACCTTTTCTGGTGGCCATAATAAAATAGTGCCCTGCTTGTTTTTAAAGCTCATTTGAAAGATCATTTCCTTTGTCTTGTCTGTTCTTCTTCTGGGGTATTCTGGAATCAAAATGATTTTCTATAAAAAAAATGTTCAGAATTCCTTAAATTCCAGAACTTCCAGGGCCTATGTGTTGTGGTTTGACCCTGGCTGGATGCCAGGTGCCCACCAAAGCCGCTCTATCACTCCCCCCTCAACTGGACAAGGGAGAGAAAAATATAACCAAAGGCTTGTGGGTCGAGATAAGGACAGGGAGATCACTCAGCAATTACTGTCACGGGCAAAACAGACTTGACTTGGGGAAAAAATAATTTAATTTATCAGAGTAGGACAATGAGAAATAAAACCAAATCTTAAAACACCTTCCCCCTACCCCTCCCTTCTTCCCAGGCTCAACTTCAATCCTTATTTCTCTACCTCCCCCCGAGTGGCGCAGAGGGACGGGGAATGGGGGTTGTGGTCAGTTCATCACACATTGTCTCTGCCGCTCCTTCCTCCGCAGGGGGAGGACTCCTCACACTCTTCCCTTGCTCCAGCGTGGGGTCCCTCCCATGGGAGACAGTTCTCCATGGACTTCTCCAATGTGAGTCCTTCCCACGGGCTACAGTTCTTCACTAACCGCTCCGTCGTGGGTCCTTTCCACAGGGTGCAGTCCTTCAGGAACAGGCTGCTCCAGCGTGGGTCCCCCACAGGGTCACAAGTCCTGCCAGCAAACCTGCTCCAGTGTGGGCTCCTCTGTCTCCACGGGGCCACAGGTCCTGCCAGGAGCCTGCTCCAGCGTGGGCTTCCCATGGGGTCACAGCCTCCTTCGGGCATCCACCTGCCCCGGCATGGGGTCCTCCAGGGGCTGCAGGTGGATATCTGCTCCACCGTGGCCCTCCATGGGCTGCAGGGGGACAGCCTGCCTCACCATGGTCTTCACCACGGGCTGCAGGGGAATCTCTGCTCCGGCGCCTGGAGCACCTCCTGCCCCTCCTTCTTCACTGACCTTGGTGTCTGCAGAGTTGTTGCACTCACATCTTCTCACTCTTCTTTCCGCTACTATAATCCCGCAGCAGGTTTTTTTTTCCCCTTCTTAAATCTGTTATCCCAGAGGCACTACCACCGTTGCTGATGGGCTCGGCCTTGGCCAGCGGTAGGTCCTTCTTGGAGCCGGCTGGCATTGGCTCTGTCGGACATAGGGGAAGCTTCTCACAGAAGCCACCCCTGTAGATCTCCCACTACCAAAACCTTGCCAAGCAAACCCAGTACGCTATGTTATATATATCTGATGGCAACTAATTATATACACTAATTTGACATATATTCTATCATATTAACAGTCAAATAAAAACATTCTGCAGCACAGACTCTCTAAAGTCTTTGAACATGTTCACACATATATTTTACAATTCTTTCTGCACACTTCAACTGCTTAAAGGTTGACCTTACAGAAAGCCTTTGGGGTAAAATATGTGAGTATTAATAACCTCCTAAATACTTATTTACATTATAAACTCTTAAAGCTTCAAAGGAACTGTCACGGGCTCCTCTCCCAAATATTTCAGTCCACGTCCATTCATCATTTGCTTTTACCATGCACATTCTCAGACAGAGAGAAAATTCCAGGCTGAATGGGAGATACTGGCACTTGGAACAAGTGGGCTTTTTCCAGTGAGTCGCGTTCTTTAATTCCAGCCTTTTAACCATAATAGTAGCATTTCAATCATAATCTTACAGACTCTTTATAAAAAGCCATGAACTACATGTGTGTTCTGTAAAGTTAACATTATGAATATCAGTATGACACAGCCTTGCCAGGGATTCCAATTAGGAGGGAACCTCAGAAGTGCTTTGCACAGACTGGCAGACACAGTCTCTGCAATGAAAAGTTTATAGTATAATTTAAATCACAAAACTACAAGGGAACATAACAGATTGTAGGGGAAAAGTGATGACAAAAAATGATTAGAGTTGCTGAAAACTATTTGTTAGAATACTTTTCATTGGAAAATGTTGCTTCAATCACACTGTTAGTGCATGTAAGATTATGCCAACTGAGATGAAATTTGAGATGCCAGCATTTTCTAAATTAAAATCTTCATAAAAAGTTCAAGTAAGATTTATTCTACACGGTACTTTATTTTGGAATTTCTTTTATGTTTTTGCATTCTTTATTACATTTATTGTCTTAGTTCTATATTTTATGATTTTAGTAATAGCAATATACAGTACTTACTGCTACTGCTAAATGACATAATGAATAACTTAAATGTATTACTGACTTTTATGTCATCTTTTACATCTTCAACTCTTACTTAATTGAAATATCTATTTTTCTAGATTAAGATATCTGCTGTTCGTAGAATGTCAGATCACTTCTTTAGAACACAGATAAGAGTTGTTCTACTCTAGAAAATAAGATAAGCTCTCCAGGTATTGACTGGAGGCATGTCTGTTTCAAATAGCTTATATATCAGTCTAGAATCATTTTCCAGGATATTAAAAATGATGCCAGGTTTGCAGTGGCTTTGCTAAACCTACATTAAGAATTTGGACCCAAACATAAAAGGGTCGAAGCTGTGGCAAAAGCACACACAAATTCTACTTTTCTTCATTTACATCTGTACAGATCCTTGAAAATCTTTGCAGTTCAAGTATCAGTTTCCCTTCAGAAACATTTCAATAGAAAATTAATAAGAGAGAAAAAATTCTAAAGGAAGAACATTGCCATATGTTCTCTCCTTATTGTCCCATTTTCTCCAGATTGTCACACAGGAGAAGTGTACTAGGGTCATATTTTATTGTTTTAGTCCTGTATCTTAAAAGAGAAAAATACACTTAAAATCTCTTACAGATTTACCAGACAGTTGAAAATTAAGCAAAATTAAAAAAAAAAACCCTGCATTATCCTAACCATATCATGCACTGCATATGAACTTGTGATATTCCATAGAAATCTCACAGAAATAGACAACAGGCGTATCATGCAACAAGAAATAAAAAGGAGCAGATTTGGTTTACATTCTTCGAATTCACAAAGGATTTCCAAATGAAGACATAACTCATGCAGTACATCTACTGAAAAAAACACTTTTAAAGGAAATGATCAGTGGTTTATAGTGAAACAAACTCATCATAGAAAGATAGCTGGGATTTCAGCCTTAGTAAATTTAGTATGATAGGTTAAAACCAGAGATAAATAAATCAATCTACTTTGATTGCTTTTCATCTCCAAGTACCTTGCAAACATCTACTCGCAAAACTCACAGCATTTGGAGCATTCCTTAGAGTCTAGGTGTGCTGCCTGAGCACATAGATATGAATTGTATTTGCTATAGGCAACTCTCAAGCAGTGGATTAGCATAACTGTGCTAAAATTCCAGACAGCAAGAAAATGGTATGACAATTATTTGAAATGGCATTTTCTTTATGAAAAAAAAAAAAATGCATATCTAATGGCATACTATGATTTAGAACGTTTGTTAGGGATATAACGTTGACCCAGTTCCAAGTAATCTGAGAAAAAACATGTACAGCTTGTGACACCAGTAGCGTCATTGC
The DNA here is from genome assembly GCA_009819775.1 of Phoenicopterus ruber ruber. NCBI lineage: Eukaryota > Metazoa > Chordata > Aves > Phoenicopteriformes > Phoenicopteridae > Phoenicopterus > Phoenicopterus ruber. Next base: position 39,823,609 of record CM020218.1, read on the forward strand.
AATCTTGTAGTCATTGATTGCTGAGACAGAATCTTTTCTTTTCTAACTTTTTTTTTTCCCAGGTCTAAACTTATGTTACTTTTAGTTGAGCTAGGATACTTCATTGAAAATGAGTGATGGATAAGCTGAAATATCATTCGGGAAATGAAAACTGCAAAGGAAAGTTCAAAGCAATAAAGAGGTCTAAAAGGAAGAGGCAGTATTAGAAGAGCAAACAACACTGAACTGCAAACAGTTTTGAATAAAGAGATCTGCAGAGCAGCAACGTGCATGGTGAAGTCCAATATCAAAGAAAAATGTTGTACTTCTGAGCACATCCAGCGTCTGACTTTGCCTGATTACTGAACGAAAAGAAAAATGGGCAGGTTTAGAATGTGCAAAGGTAACTGTGCTGCGACATTTGAACATATTGACCATTGTTCTTTTTGTGGAACACTACATTAGCATTGATTAATGAGGCTTGTTAGTAAGCATTCTGTTAGTAACAAGTATTTAGTGAAAGGAAATTATCCAGTTCTTCTGTACCTCTATGTTCTCCATTCATTTTGTCAAATTTGAGTGACTCCTAATTTAGCCCTGGGTCTCAAAACAGCTGCCACAATCATTCTAAGTTTCCTTTTCTGATAGTACATGGACATTCATCAGATTTCAGATATGGTGCATCCTACTGCCAATTGTTCTTAGTTTTGAAAGGTATTTTGAGGTCAACGAGCCATATTCTGTGTTGATGAGGCATGTTTAATCTACCCGTGTTTGATGGGTAGATTAAACATTTTTGACATTTTATATCAGAATGTGAAATACTAGTTCTGAATATTTTAATCTCTTCATCTCTCCTGCAGCATCTATTTCCCCAGTAAACCAAGCTGTAACATTTTAAGTGTTGAAACTAAAGACGTGAAAACAGATCTCATGCAAAGGATTCAAATAAAATTCTCCATTCCAATCAGAGCTCCAGCTGTGCAGTTAGTAGGGCAGCAGACAGAACAGTGACAGTGATGGAAGGCATTACAATGAGTGGAACTGGAAAAAGACCTAAAATCATGAGAAGCCTTGCTCCAGTGCCAGGAGTCCAAGCTAGAGCAACGGGGCTACTACACTAGCTCTAAACTTCAGAATGTGACGCTGGACTTGTAATGCAGATCCCTTCCCAATTGCTTTGTTGCTGTGTCATCTTTTTGCTAATGAAACCCAAGGAATGCTTGTTTAAGGCTCATGGAGATCCGGACTGTCACATCAATCTGACTCTCCACGTAACGGTTTGCTGTACTATCATTTAAGGCATTAAACATTTTTTCAGCAAGACTTCTCAGTGTGAGCAATTGATTCTGTCATCACACTCAGGTAATGGAATCATGAAGAGAAAATAAATTGAAAAATTCTTTAAAAAAAAAAAAAGTCTCATATGCTTTAGCCTGAAAAATATTGAGAATTCTTGATAAAACAAGTTTTATGCTGCAGTTGGTGACAAAATGTCAGGATGCATCTTGAGAAAGTTACCACATGCAAGAAGTCTCTGTCTTCATACCCTGTAATTTAAAAATTGTTTCCACAGGACTTGGACTTGAGGTAATGATACTTGAGGGTGGGCAAACTGACTGGAAAAAACATTAACTGATGGAGAAAACCTGTACACACTCTTGTCAGCAGTGTGGCACAACATCAGATTTGGACTCTTAAAGATCAACTACACAGAACAGTAACTGTTAAACAGTTCCACAATGTATTGATAATTTCGCCTACCCCATTTCACTGATTTTGAATCAATGTAATTATATAGCAACTGTCAAATAGTGACTTTGGCTCTGTTTTTATAATTTCTTCTTCCTCCAAATCATTTTTTGGTTGGACTGATAATAACTAAATAAATGCAATTTTCAAGTGAAGTTATTATAAAAGAATAATTCATAACCGATAAATATTTCTACCAGTGTTTCCAGACTTGCAACATCTGGAGTACGCACAATATCTGGGGCTCTGTTGTGCAAAGGTTTTAGCCAACAATTGACTTTCAGAATTAATTAGCCTGTTATTTAAGGTAAACTATTAAACGAGTGTTAAAGCTTCCCAGTGAAACATATCCAACTTTCAATACCTCTAGGTTCAGACGGTTTCTATAAATGTGATAGTATCTACAAGTCCTAAAAGTTCAGCAGTTGTGTTTCTTGGCTTGTCTCTTAGTTACGTCTTTAGTGCCCTTAGGAACACAGATGCTTGAGTTCGACCTCAAGTTGTCAAAGCTGGGAGGCTTAGTTTAGCCAAACTATCTGTAGCTCCTGAGTGTGAACATGAATTTCCCTGCAAAGAAAACCAGCTGGCTCTCTGCACCTCAGAGAATGCTCTGGCTGAGAAGCCAGACTAGAAGACAACATGCCTGGGATACGGACCTCAGGTTTGACCCCTCAGGTGAGCCTGAGGCCCTAACATGGGCCTGAACTAATATGGCAATACAGATGCAGATAAATTTATCACTGATTGGAAAAATATCAGGCAAGCATAATCTTTTACTGCAAAATCTTTTTTTTTTTTCCCTTCCCTTCCCTTCCCATGGATGCTAGAGTTTTACAAGCCTTACTTGTTTATTTTGATTCTTCAACTTCTGATCTTTGCAGATATCAAAAAACAAAAATCATGTAAAATGGAACATATTGAGTAAAATTGTAACAAATGTTGTGCATGAATAGTAGTTGATGGCTACGAATTTCTTTTTTGTTCCGGTTTGGTACATCTGTCCTCTACAGCAAAGTGTTGAAGATGTCGTGTTGTGGAACTTAATTTCCTACCTCTAAAACCAATATAATCAGACTTTCAGGTAAAAACCTTCAGCAGTTTATTTCTATATAAGTACCTACTGAATAAGCTTGTACATTCCTTCTTTGATTCATTATTTATATGGGTTATTTTGAGGCACTAACATTACTGGCTCAAGAGACTTTAATAATATATCATATTCACTTTCAAAAACAAGTTATGTTCTTACCAAGAAATCATTCTGCTGCTCTCTTTGTAAAGGAAATTTACAGAATTCTGTGAGAACAGCTCAAAACACCACCGTGGGATGGAAGAATGAGGAGTTAACTCATGTCAGCTGTGACTCAACATGTCAAACTGTTGAGGAAATAAAAGAGATTGGAGCATGGCTACCTCATCACAGCCCTATTACAAGCTAACGTACAACTTAAAAGGTGCAAAAAGTAGTGTTACAGGCATTTCAGAAATCCACTGCAAAGCAAATCTCTGCTGAGAAAAGAAAAGCAGTTTTGTACAACGGTATTTTGATCCTATTTTGGCAGACATGCATTCAGCATGACTGCAGCACGAAGACACAGAATGCCTAAAGAAAAATAAGTGAGTTCCTGATTTCCATGGGGAAAAATATACGTATTATAGGGCTCTTTAATCTAGAACAGAAAGGCGTAACAAGAATCAATGCCTAGATGCTGAAGTCAGAAATATTCAAATTAGAAGTAAAGCACAATTTATTTTAATAGTGAGATTATTAACCTTGGTAACAAGCAACAAAGGAAGTGATAGATTCTCTGTCTTCTGGTGTCTTTTAGCGAAGATTATATTTCCTGGAAGACAAGTATTAGCCAATGATCCTTATTCAAATGTAGATTATCAAGCTCAGTGGAGGTTATCTGAAATGTAATGGCCCGTGCTATACAATACAACAGACTAGATGATGTAATGAGGCCTTCTGGTCTTGTGTACTTCGAATCAATAAACTTAAAACTTTGAAAAAAGTGCACATCCATGGTGATGCTAATATCCTATATCCTATCCCCCCCACATGAGGTTCCTAGCATATGCCATTTAAAATAACTGAGCTCCTTGTTCCAAACAGAATAGGAAAAAATCAGTTTTCATCTGAAATAAACTAAAAATAAGGATAAAAATCTGCTCCTCCTGACATTACTGGAAATGCTGATATTAATTACCATAAAGTCAGGACTTCAGCCCATATCTCTGGCTCCCATGATTGAAAATAATATAAACTCTGAGGTTCTAATATTAAGGAAGGAATTTATCATGTGTTGTTTGAAAGATGTGCTTCATCTAAGCACAGATGTAAAAAAAAAGCAAGAAAAGATTACATTATATTTTTAAAATGTAGCATTGTTTAGTAAATTTACAGAATTAAATGGGTTGATTGAAAGTCTTTGGCTGCCTGGACTTTACATACATATGTATAATATATGCTCACTTCTGTTAGTTACAATCCAAGGAGATAATGATTGACAAAGGAATTCAACAAGATGTGTAACATCTCCAGGAAGGAGAAACTGGTAATGGTTATTGCTGTTAGGGAAAGTGTAAAGCTGGAGAAAGATTAATAGCAGATTTTTTTTAAGCATCAGCTGGGGTGATCTTGTTTGTTATTTCCATTGGAGGTACTGACACAGAAAATAGAGGAACTCTGATGACGAAGTTAAGAGATCCTGGCAATACAGAAAAGAATGGATTATCCTGCAGAAAGAAATGGATGACACATAGGACTGGAGAGTGAAAAACAGCATAATTAACAATATTAAAAAAAAGAAAAAAAAAAAAGAGAGAGAAAAAAGACCTGAGGATAACAGCTGAAACTGGCAAGAGTAGAGGGATGAGCTAGTAGTACCACAAGAAAAAGAGATCCAACATTATATGAGTAAAATAGACGAGTAACTTTTAAGCCTATGACAGAGAAGTCAAGATGAAGACAGAAGGGAAGGCAGGGAGAGGGAGAGACTAGAAATACATCAGAGAGAAGAAAACCAATTATTTAAATGAAGTGCTATGTCAGCGAGTGACTATGAACTGATTCTAAATGTATTTCCACAGAGGATTAGGGAGAGTGTGCTAAACATCCCAACAGGTAAATTCCAAAGCAGCACACAAACTGGATAAGTTGGCTGAAAAGCCCAACTGATGGAGGTTTCTTAGTTATTAATGGGAACAGAAGATATAGTTTCTGTGAGTGACAAGGACTAAAGTCATTGGCCAAAGCGATGCCTTCCAGTTCTGTGTTCCTGTGCTATTAGTATTACGCCAATGTATAAGGAAAACTGTTTGCTAGGCTGGGAAAAAGACACACACATTTTGAACAGTTCACCCTCTTGGGAGGACAAGAGGAGAACCTGGCAGGGTACAGCTGCGGTAAGTAACAAGGACCATATTGCTTCAGGACTTCCAGCTTTCATGAGTGAACACCATTTTGCTATGTTCAACTTGTAAGCGATTTTCTAATTCCTTTTTTTTTTTTTTAAAAAAAAAAGTAAGCAACTTCAGATGTTCCTAATAAGAGCAGATGATTCTGTAGACTGCATTCATGATGTTGTTTAGATTCTGCAGTATAAAGAATGTATGAATCATTGGTAAAGCTCTGCCCAGAATCCTTTCCAATTGACATTTAACCTCACCCAATATTGTTTGAAGACGAAGTCAGGCGAGTTGAAAATAAAACTTACCTTCACCCGCCCTTGAATCCAGTTAGTGTCATTAATTTGTAGCCTCCTGCATTCTGCTGAGCATCTGATATGCATATCCTAAAGATTCTTTGTTGGATTACTTTTAAATCACTATCTGAATTAGATCTATTAATATTAAAAATTTATAGAAACATATATTGTGGAGTTGTGAAGTTTTGACAAAGCCGGCTTGTCAGTGTTTTGTAGATTCAGCTTTGTTGGCAACCTTGTTCTTTTCATACCTTTTCATTTTCACCAAAGGTAATTAACCTCTCTGTGTGGTGACAGTTTTGAAAAATGTGAAGTTATTAATGACCATCATGATTCTATTAGAAATGCGAAAGATCAAATTCGATAAGAAATTTCAATCAGAATAGAAAAGGTAAGATGTTAAGCTTGGCTTTCTTAGCATTTCCTCAAAATAGATACATAAAGAATTTGGAAGAGCAATAGCATAACCTTCATCAAAATTCTACAAGAATGTTACTATGTTCCTAGGACATACTGCAATACAAAACCTTGCAAATAAATGCCTACAATCTGCTTAGGTATACAGGGAATATGTCTTGATTGGTGCCAGTTTCATTTAGCTAAAATCATTAAGATATCCTGCAAGAACATAGAAGAAAAAAATTATTTTAACACAATCCATATATACATGTATTCTTATTAGTGGGATTTTGATAGCAGTATTGCAATCAGCTGTTTTATTGCACTATATTCAATATAGCAAAACCCGATAGGCTGTTCTAGTCTGAAGTTGCCTCAAAAAGATGTATCTATCCACAGAAGGGATAATGTCTGTCTGCTTCACTCATTTTAGTGAATTCTGTACTTCTCTACATAAAGATCACGTTACCCAGTTGAGCTCAGGAAAAACACATGAAGGCAAGATAGGGGAAGAATATTCACACCAGCAATCCACAGATGGATTACAAGCCTTCAGGTTTACCATACTTCATTTACCATTTTAAATTATGCTATGGGATAGAAGTGACTTGCTAATGGAAAATTTGGTTAACTGTATAATGGGACAATATATATAACTATATAATGGAAAATTTGGATAACTAGATCATGACTTCATGAGCCTGAAGGCTCCTTTATCACTGCCTAATACTGCATGTCTCCTATATTCAAAACTAACTGATAGCTTCCTCCTCTGATTAGGCAGGATATAGAGAGCCCCCTGTAGATCAAATCCTGTTGGAGTTCCTACTCATACCCCATTTGCCATACTGCAACCTTCTCTTGATTAATTAGTTCACTAATGTCAGTTAACAGTACACCCGAAGCTTACAGCATGCTCAACCTATAAAGCCACGCTCTTTTGTTTAGTATGTAGTATAATCTAAGCATGAGAAAATTAAGAAGCATTCAAACTGTATACTCTTTAATTCCATACTCCCAAAGATGCAGCAATCAGTACGTTTTTCATTTGCAAGTAACAAAATAAAAATCAGTGGAAATATGCATCAGAATGATTTTAAATATTGCTAATTGTATTACTTCTCAGTAAAACCTTCAGGCCAATCAGGGAAAACAGGCAGGAGGACAAACAGAAACAGTTTTAATTTTATAATAACCATTTTTGATAGTCAAGCAGGCAAACAGACAAATAAGTATAATTCAGGAGCTTCAAAAAGAAAAGGAAGGGATTCTAGGTATCTCAGACTAACTCTTCTGTTAACCGTACTGCATTTAGTAGACCAAAACAGTTCTCAACATAATATCATTAAATCTTTTCAACATTACAGATCATTTGGCACTGAATTTATACACTAATCAACCTTCATCACAATATTTTATGACCAACAGTTTTGAATCTAACAGTTCTCTTGAAAACTGGTTTGATCTGTCCAGAGAAGTGTATCAATGATGAGAAGTAAATTAAGTGGTATTTAAAAAGTAATGAGGAGCATAAAACCTTCTATGATTTTTGTGTGAAAAATTGTTAATTAGTACAGTATTCTACACTTGGAAGAAGCAAGAAAACATTCCATGAAGAAAATTCAAATAGTATATAAAATATGAAGAATTTTAAAGACAAGTTACAATATCCTTCTTAAAGTTCAGTTAGGATTGTGATGACTACAATTTTTTATTTTAAATATATAAATAAAAGTGTCCAGTGAGCTATTTAGTCCTATGCCTATAATATACACATTCACATGTACTACATGAAATGATTCTTCTTCCACTTTTTGGAAGGGTGTTCCATTTTCTATACTTATCATAGAATCATAGAATAGTTTGGGTTGGAAGGGACCTTTAAAGGCCATCTAGTCCAACCCCCCTGCAATAAGCAGGGACATCCTCAACTAGATCAGGTTGCTCCGAGCCCTGTCCAACTTGACCTGGAATGTTTCCAGGGATGGGGCATCTAACACCTCTCTGGGCAACCTGTGCCAGTGCTTCACCACCCTCATTGTAAAAAACCTCTTTCTTATGTCTAGCCTATATCTCCCCTCCTTTAGTTTAAAACCATTACCCCTTGTCCTATCACAGCAGGCCCTGCTAAAAAGCTTTTCCCCATCTTTCTTATAGGCCCCCTTAAAGTATTGAAAGGCTGCAATAAGGTCTCCCTGGAGCCTTCTCTTCTCCAGGCTGAACAACCCCAACTCTCTCAGCCTGTCTTCAGAGGAGAGGTGCTCCAGCCCTCTGATCATTTTTGTGGCCTTCCTCAGGACCCGCTCCAACAGGTCCATGTCTTTCCTGTGCTGAGGGCTCCAGAGCTGGACGCAGTACTCCAGGTGGAGTCTCATGAGAGTAGAGTAGAGGGGCAGAATCACCTCCCTAGACTTTCTGGCCATGCTTCTTTTGATGCAGCCCAGGATACAGTTGGCCTTCTGGGCTGCAAGCACACATTGCTGGCTCATGTCCAGCTTTTCACCCACCAGTACCCCCAAGTCCTTCTCGGCAGGGCTGCTCTCGATCCCTTCATTCCCCAGCCTGTATTGATACCAGGGGTTGCTCCAACCCATGTGCAGGACCTTGCATTTGTCCTTGTTGAACCTCATGAGGTTCTCCCAGGCCCACCTTTTGAGCTTGTCCAGGTCCCTCTGGATAGCATCCCGTCCCTCAGGCATGTCCACCGTACCACTCAGGTTGGTGTCGTCTGCAAACTTGCTGAGGGTGCACTTGATCCCACTATATCATTGATGAAGACATTAAAGTGGACTGCTCCCAATACAGACCCTTGAGGGACACCACTTGTCACCCATCTCCATCTGGACATTGAGCTGTTGACTACTACCCTCTGGATGTGACCATCCAACCAATTCCTCATCCACCGAATAGTCCACCCATCAAATCTGTATCTCCCCAATTTAGAGAGAAGGATGTTGTGGGGGATCATGTCAAAGGCCTCACAGGAGTCCAGATAGATGACATCCATAGCTCTTCCCTTGTCCACTGATGTCACTCCGTCGTAGAAGGCCACTAGGTTGGTCAAGCAGGACTTGCCCTTGGTGAAGCCATGCTGGCTGTCTCCAATCACCTCTCTGTCCTCCGTGTGCCTTAGCATAGCTTCTAGAAGGATCTTCCCAGGCACAGAGGTGAGGCTGACAGGTCGGTAGTTCCCAGGGTTCTCCTTTCTACCTTTTTAAAAATCTTATACTAGAAAACAGTACACCAAGAGTAAACAGCTGGATACGTCAACACTGAGCAGAGGCACACGGTGACAAGAACTCTGAATTCTGAGCCCACAAAGGTGCCACAAGGAAACTATCTCAGGTCCTCCACACAGCTTTAATTCTTTTGCACAGCTCTGTGCTACTGCAGAGCGAGGCAGGTAGCAGAAAGGTGGGGGATCTCCAAGAGATCTCAGGTCTCTGACAGTATAGATGGTGCCCAAAGGTACCCTACCTCATTGCTCAATCTGTTTCATCAAGGAGCATAAACCTGAATAAATTTGCTAAGCTGCAGCTTGATAAGAGAGCAAAAGCGTGTCCAAAGGCTTGCTCATATATTCCAACTATACCTAATAAAAGCTATTACTTCTTGAAAATTTTGCTTCACTTACATCCCTCAGGCTACCACAGTTAGGGTATTACTACTATAGCAGTAATAGAAGTGATTGCCTAGTTGCCTTACAGATGTACCCGGAGTACCTTTAATCAAGCTAGCTTTGACTGGTGTTCATACTAGTGAAAGAACAGCATGGACTTTGATCATACTTCCTACACTCAGAGGATTTCAGGCTGGTTTGCGTGAAACGTGCATCAGAGTGACTGCTGGGATCTCAGTTCCTGGGCTAAGCACAAAGGTAGGTGTATCTACATGTGCTGAACACTGACCAAAGCACAGACAAGGCTCCAGCAGGGCAGCTGGACACGCAGACATCAGAGCGTGCCAAGGCTTAGGCCACACACTGCTTGTCTTTTTCTGGTTCCATTTCACAAGGACTTTTCAAGTACTGGAACTGACACATTTAGCGTAATTTTAGGTAAACAATCAGAAATCCTTCCCTTCTCTGATCTCCTCTAGTCTCTTCCATGTCGTACCTCCGACAATGGCTGCGAGTGACCATTTCCACTTGCAAAAGTTTTGTCATGGCCTTCTTTAAACTGGAACATGTGTCAAGAAATAGTATAACTTCTATTAAATTTATTATTACCAATTTTTATCATCATCATCATCATCATCAACACAGTTAGAGGAAAATGTATCATTCTGGACTCAATAGCTCAAGAGAGGCAAGGCTGCTGCAGCTCCATGTCCCCAGGTCCAACCAGTAGTGAGGGTGTGCTCCGGGCAGGCACATACACACAGAGCACCCATATACACCACATACATACACACCCAGCCGCACAGATCACAGACAGACACACAGAGCACTCACATGAACACAAAAAGCACAAACAGCCCTCTCTGGCTGAGAAGGACAGAGGTCCGCTAGTGACAGTATGTATACAAACACACACATATATAACTTTATATAGTTAAAGGGCCTTTTCTTATTTTCCCCTCCATCTTACGATCTGCTGTGTTTCCTTTCTTTCTTCCTTTCTTTCTCTCATTCCAGGTTCAAAAATGTTTAAATAAGCTGCCTAAGAAGACTTAAAAGCTAATCACAGTTTTGATCTCTAATTACCTATCAAAAAGTTTAGGATGATCATCATCAGGATGTGCAAAGAAGGTTTTTATGGCCAGCGAGAGATACAGAAAGTCAGAATATGAGACTCTGCAGAGCAGCAAAAAAGAGGAGAGAGTGACAGATTAGATATATAAATTAAATACTCTAAATAAAGGAGGCAATGTTGATGCAATAAAACTATCTTTTCAATATGCATTTGCATTCAATTAGGGACATCAATAAAAAGAAAATGTTGCAAAAGGCCAACAGATGCCTTGAGGCAAATAAAAATCCCAAATGTCATCTTCACAGATGAGACAACAGTTCCAATATTATGTACTTCCTATGGACAGACACGGCTCCTTGAAGTTGTGACCAACACACTCCCTGTAAAGTCACATGTCAGGGGATTTTGAAAAGAGGGAAAAGTTGTATTTATATCTTAGAATATGGCCTGGCTTGATCTGTGGTTTGCATTATGCTTGTAACTTCTTGCAGCCTAGCAAAGGTAGTTTGTGTATAGAAGACTTTTTATACATATTTCAGGCGTGATGCTATGATAATATGAGATATATGGGCAAATATTGATCTATAAGGGTTAAAATAGCAAAGTCTAATACAGTAATCTTTCCTTGTAGCTTTGAAGTCGATGACCCAAAGTTTACTGGAACTGTAATATTCAGTGAAGCTCAAAGAATTATACAGGAAATGTAACACACAAACAGGGAGTGTTAGTGCAGAAAATCCTACTCTTTCTTCTAAAAATATGTAGTACCTTTAGCCCAAGAAAGCATCCATATTATACTGTTTGACATTAAATTCTTGGACCAGATCCCTACCTATTGTAATCTAATAGAATTCCAATTTATACTGAGGTAAGGCAGTTTGTTGTTCTGCTCTACAAGTCATTAGCAGTAAACATTATGTAAATGAAAAAGAATAGGAAATAGCATAAACCACAGGCCCAAGCGAAGGCCTACAAAATGCTTAGAGTCTCTGTATAAATCTGAATAAATAAATTAGCAAATCAGGAACTAAAATTGCTCACTTGCATTTCTAGAATAAAATATTTTCCTGGATAAAACTGAATGAATAATCAATGAACTTTTAAAAGGAATGCCTATCATGGCTGGTCAAAAGGCTAGGAACAGCACATTGCCTGATAAACCACATATGGTTTTCGCATCCATCTTTTTCTGACTATTTAAGAATTTGTGCTGATTGTCTTTGCAGAGCCAGCAAGGACTTGGCATGAATCTCCCCAATTTGCATAGGATATTTTCTTAGATTTAGGGTCTGCCTTCTACAAAGTAAAGATTTTTAGAATTTCTTTTTTTTCCTCTTTTCATTCACTGGTGAAAGAAAATAGACATTATTAACATATTAAGACAGTAAATGTATTAGAGCCACCTCTTCAAATTTCACCTGTATTTCTTCTGTAAGCAAGGGCGTAGCACAAGGGCTGCAAAGGTATTTGCCATCCATTGAAGCAGAAATTCTGGAGTGCCTTAAGCAGCCAGCTGGATGGTAGGGGGTGGAGAAGGTGATAAAGGCCTGTCACTCATCTGCAGTGTTTGCATTCCCAGGGTGATTTCCCAAACAGCAAAGCACAGCAATTGCAGGGCTAATAACACCTATGGAGAGTAAGAAGAACAGATGAAGTATTACAATATTTAGGAATACAAATGTATTTACATCTTTTCAGTAGAGGTGCTACAAAGCCATTGAATAAATATAAGATACCAGGCTAGAAAGACTGTGATCTGGAAATACTCAAGGAAAACTGAATCTGCAAACCAAATGCCAAATAAAAATATCACCCCTAAACCTAGGTGCTAAGATACAAGATACAAACTTAGTTACTACGATATAATGTACATGCCTTTGAAAGTTTTCTACTGAGATATGTCTGTGCCATAGCTAGGAAAGGGCTGCTGTAGATATAGGGCTTTTGTGAGGCAGAAGCTGTCTCTTTCCTAGTAAGATGGAGTAATAAAGTATTAATGTAATATATTTCCTACCTGAGGAGGTTTAAAAAGCCTAGTGGAGGCTTAGCAATACCAAGACTCCAAGTCATTATTTTCCAAATTTTAGTATGCTCTCTGATGTTCCCCCACAAAAATATGGGAAATTTTGAAGGAAAAGATCTCTAATCACCATCCCCCCCTTCCCAAATATAGCTCACAGGATAGGCTTTACTGAACGAAGGCTCACTGAAGATACATGACAGATCCAGTATATCACCGTATCACACTATTCTATCATATACATTTCAGATGTATATATTTGGAATCTGACCTTCTAGATACTTTTGGGAATGTGGACATTTCAAATCTTTTGTTGTGTATTTCTTCACTTTTATTTATTAGTAGTTTTAGTGCTACTGAAAAGGCTGGATTGACAGCCCCAGAGGAGAAAATCCTCCATAGAAAAGGGATAGGGTCAACAGATTTCTCTGCACTAGCTCAGCAGAGTGTTTTGGTGTTAACTTAGAAAAGGAGGTCAATCCCTTTGCCCATTTAGTTTTTAGCCTTTCTGATCAAACTGCCAAGTTTGCCAATTAGTGCCAGTTGCACTCAATATGATCTATGATCTCCTTTCTAACATAAGCAGGGCTGCTACACAAATCTGCTTCACGCAGGCAACCAAAACCAAACGTTCCATAGCATTTTAAAGTCACTTCTAACCTTGGCGTTATTTGAATTGACAACCAGGAAGAAAAGCTTCGAAATGGACTCATATACAGTGTGTGTGTATATATATATGTGTAACGTTCACTGAGAATGTTCTGGTGAATTCTGAATGAAATCTGTTACATTACCCATTTAATATACACAAAACATTTCTGGAATCTGTAATACAGTTAATAATAATTTCTAGTAAGTTATAATAAAACGGATCTATGTTTCACCCCATATGCACAATACAGGAGATGAAAGGGCATGTGGGTATGTACTGTAAGACTGTGAAAAATATTGGCATGACGTGAAAGGCAAGGAACAATAAATAGGGACCTATCAGTCTGAATCATAGCTTGTCTCTTACTATTAGACTTCCTGCGTACATCCTAATCACATATTACATACAGCTTGCTAGTATCAAGAGATACAAAATTCCACGAGAATTAGTAGCAACAGAGTATAAAGGTGATGCCTTTTTATGAGGAAGGAAGAGATTATGCCTTGAGATTTTTCGTAAAATTAATTCCCTGGTATAGCACCCAGAGCAGGTTTTGAGCAGAAGAATGATAAAACTGACTTTTAAGACTTATGTGGATTGTATAAAAAAATTAAAATACAATCCGCATTAAATTAAATTCAAACTTGGCTGGGGGGGGGACAAGGTAAGACTGGCACACATATAAGGTGGGCATGGTTGTCAGGTATGTTTCTTTAGGGATTGTCAAGGATGTGAAATGGTCTTAAATTTATATTACATTTGCTATCTGGCTGAGGTAGCCCTAGGAAACCAGTCACTGTGCATCATCTGACTATTGTATTCATATTATACTGCCTTTCTAAAAATGGAAGAGAAGATAAAGGTACAACATTTTTGATGTGCACATAATGAAAGGTGTCAGAGAAGAAGAAACAGTTTTTAAGCACACTGAGATCCAGCAGTAAATTTTAGTACTGCGCATAAAAGCTTTAGTTATCATTTTAAAATAGGTTTTCTGCTAATACTTCCCATATGCCAATTTCATTCCAACTATAATGATTCTAATATGTCAAAAACAAAGCAAAATCCCAAAAGAGAAGAGTCAGACGCTTCTCATTACTGATACAAGACTATTTTAACTGTGGTAAAACTGTCCATGAAAGACAGTTATCATACGCTCCTCAGTAATATACAGTAGCTTCCGAAAATCTTAGGAATACACCCGAAATTGCAGAATGAATTCTTACTTAAATCATTTAGCTAACTGGAATTAAGTAGGGAAAAAAAAAAGTGTACTTATTTGACTCTATTGGATGCACGTGCCACAAATTGAGTAAAAAAATCTTGATATTTGATTTACAGTCCCGACCACCAAAAGAACTCTAAAATTTATAAAGTACTTCAGCTTTTCATACTCCACCTATAAGGTACATATTGTAGATCTTGTGGTGGTGTCACAGTATAGCAATATCTATCACTGTACAGAGGTATCTGGACCACCCATATAAGAACTTCAGGTAGCAAAATATGTTAGCAAACGTTTTTGTGTACCTTTTTTCATCTCAGAAATCATTCCCTTTCTCATATGAGGTCTTTATGATTCTTTTGCCCTCTGTGGACTGTATTACAATTTGTCTTTCACTGTGAAGCAAGGAATATCACTGATATGGTCCAGAGTGAAAAGGAACATAAATACAACCTTACAGATGTTGACAGCTTGTTAAAAACTTTGAGAAAGCTTCAACAGTTTTTTATTGTGAAGAATTTTGAATGATTGGTGAAGGTTTGTGCAAAGTACGAGGACCTTATCCCAAAGTTTCTACTAAACTGGTTTTCCAGGAGTGAAAAGAATCTGTGTAAGGAAAATACTGTGAAAAAGAAGTTCCGTAAACAATCTATTATTTTTCCAATTTTTCACTACGGATAACTCAGATATAGTTTTGAAGTTAAAAAGGCCTATGTTTTACTTGGCCTTGGATTTCAGTCCCATTTTAAGTGACTTCTCATGTATTTGTTTAAACCAATGAATAATCCGAAACTGACAGTATACAAAACTATTATGTATATTTTCTGGTATAGTAAGCAGCTATGTCCATACAATCTTGGTCATAAACAGGACTCAGCTTAGATAAAACCCCCTTTTAAATTCTGACCATATATTTTCTTTTAGTAGAGCAACAGCTCCAACTTATTTCAGTGACTTGTAAGATCCTCAGAAGAATGTGTTTGTAGGTGAATATTATGTTTTTTAAGAAAGTATATGTTAGCCATGCAATCTTTCATTCTCAAATGACAAAAGGTTTCAAGAAGGTCATGAAATGGCTGCTGCGATGGTTACAATCACACCACAAATCCTGGCATTATGAGTATTCCATTACACAGCTGCTATGATCAGTTGAAACCTCTATGGGTAGTGTGCTATTAATCACTCTGACTTGTGTCCCCAGCAACTTCTTATTGACTGGGATATTAAGAGAAATAAGTTCGTGTCACTACAGGATATTATTATTAAGTGTCTGATTGTGGAAGTCAGTAACACATGAATACAGCTTGAAGAAGAGGAGAGCCTTCTAAAAGAAAATGAATGCATGTAATAATGCAAAACAATGAAAATAGAAAAAAAAATAACATTTTCAATTACGGAAATAAGTGCTAACTCTTTGAAAGCTTGTCCATATGCACATTTCTTCTACAGTTGTATTAATGCTGCAAGAGTATGAGCATATAAGCATGAGAATACAAATTTTTTATTTTTATTGGAATTGCCTAAGTGTGTGCAATTTTGTCCCTCCTCTTTTACTTGAGACATTGGTTATATTGGAGGGTAAATGTCCTCTTTTCTACCTCCAATAAAGCCTTCTACTGTCTCTCCTTTTCATTTATATCATGTCGATATGTAGTAGTTATTTTTTTCTTGACTGAAACCCAATCATTTTTCTATCCATGCAGGGAGTTTTCTAACGTCCCTGGTATTTAAAGTCTTCCCTTCATCCCGGAGGTAAAACACCGGCAATTGGTTGATCTTTTACCTTAAGACCACCGTATGCTCAAATTTGTTGTTTCTTTATCCCTGGGTATGTGATGGAAACACTTTTGGATCTAGGCTGTGAAGATGAATACAAGAACTGAGCTTTTGAATGTATTTGACGATTCATATGTCACCCAGTACTTTTATTATTCTAGAGCAAACCATAATGGACCTGAATGTATGAGAGAGCGACTCTAAGAAGGGTAGTCATATTTCTGTCCTCCCGGCTACACCTTTATCAACTGAGTTTTAAGAGGCCCTGTCTTCACACAAAACAAAACTCAGATAGAGAACATATTTCAAGGATCTTCTTATTATTGGTATTGGCATCATTATCCTCCAATTATCTTACCAAATGACATTGGTAATGTCAGTTTTGGTGGTGTAGAGTTGCTATCTTTGGGAAAAAATATAAAACAAAAATACCTTTACCTGTTGTCCCTTTTGAGCCTTTTTGATTAGATTTCTGTTTTAAAGCATAGGTGATATTTTTAGTCTTTTACAAAGTCCCTAAAACTTTTAGCTCTTTCATGAAATGGTTTAGTGGACAGTCATTTCATTAAGTGAATGAAAAATTTAGTCCTTTCAGGTAATGATTGATTTCATCACATGACTAGCAGACGTGGATCTCACTATGTGCAACTTTCTCTGAAGATTTTTTAAAGAATAGCCAATTAAACAAGAGTAAATCATTTGTCTGGGGTCGTTGCTGTCCTTGGCTCTATTCATTGTTCCTGTATTTGGTTTATATTCCACTGAGTTCTCAAGTCCTGAGTTCTCTGCAACACACTGGTAGTCTGTGACAACCTCTTCTCTCACATATAATTCAAAAGATAAAATAGTAAAAGGGGAAATTGGATAGAGTCACTCTTCTGTGCTTGGATTCTGTAGGATTTACTGGTTCAACTGTTTTCTCAGCCATGCCTCAGTCAGAAGGGTATATTACATCTACCCTTGCTTCAGCAGCTGCTCCTTAATGTGTCACTAGCGTGCCATTCATAAACAGAAAATCTCATAAACCTCATAGTGCAGGATCTGGCTGCAATTCAGAGGAAAGAAAACATGCCTTTCCTGCTAACTCTAAGTAAGGATGCACAAGCATTTGACTCCCCAGTACTAACGAGAAACAAGATCAAGTCCCGTGTCAGTGAAAACTGGAATAAAAAGATGTAATTCTCGCAGGTGGTCAGAGTTACATCCATTAATTTGAAATTAGAAACATCTTTCACATTTTTCACTATGTGCCCCACTGAACATCTCATTTTGAATATGATATGTTTTCATAGAAACAAGGTTTTCATAAATCATAGATTTTAAAGGAGGATACGGCTATTTAAATCACCTAGACTCATTTCCTGTTAATCAAAGTCATAAAATATCACCTTGTATTTTCTATATTGAACTGATAGTTTTTCTTTCCTTTATGCTGTCTTGATAGCCTATTCATTGAAACCTCATACAAAGCACCTTGCATAGATGCTTTTAATGTGTAGATTATCCCATTCACCTATTTTTCTCATTAGTTAAGTTCTTCCTAAAAGTTGATTTTTTCCATAAAGCAATTTTTGGAATTACAGTTTTAAAAAGTCACAAATACCGTTGAATCAATAATTACTTTTAGATTGTTCACTCCATTTTTATGCTCAGGCAGAGCAGAATCTCTTCTAACAGACTGTATTTCCAAGTATTATTCAGGAGTCAGTCAAGAATGGCAGAATTTTTCCAAAATATTTGTGCACAGTGCTTCAGAGAATGCTGCATCAAGTCATGTGAAAACAAGCTTCTCTCTGGGGCCATCAGAACTACCTACCTAGGATCTGATCCAAGATTCATAGAAGACAATGGGATTTTTCTACTAGTCTCTGTGACCTTGGGATCTTTCCCTTCCTATAAAGAGATGAAAAGTTTATACCCCACGTGAGAAGTAAGGCCCAATAAGTGGACCAAATGAGACACATTCAGCTTTAACACTAAATATTAAATATCTCAGTTTAGGCAACATATTTTCTACCTGGATAGCCAATTAGAGATGTACACATATTTTATAACGTAAATAGCCCTGATTTCTTTCTCTACATCCTTATCCTTAGCTTAGCAGTTTAATCCCTGTTTTTTTTGGCTAGGGATTTCTTGCCAGTAGTGTGAAAAATGAAAATTCTTGTATCTATCTGGCTAGGTTAAGCAGGGAATACTTGCTTTTCATTAGGGTACCATATGACTTAAGCATCTCTACTGAAATTTGTGCAGAATGAGTATACTCCTGAGAAATCATTGTTTTGGGCTTTCAAAATATTCCACTTTATGTTTCTATGTTATAAAAAAGACTAACTGGACAAAGAAAATATAGTTATTGAGTTATTCTGGGTTGACTTTATAAGAAAGATGGGGAAAAGCTTTTTAGCAGGGCCTGCTGTGATAGGATAAGGGGTAATGGTTTTAAACTAAAGGAGGGGAAATATAGGCTAGACATAAGGAAGAAGGTTTTTACAATGAGGGTGGTGAAGCACTGGCACAGGTTGCCCAGAGAGGTGGTAGATGCCCTATCCCTGGAAACATTCCAGGTCAGGCTGGATGGGGCTCTGGGCAACCTGATCTAGTTGAGGATGTCCCTGCTCATGGCAGGGGGTTGGACTGGATGGCCTTGAAAGGTCCCTTCCAACCCAAACTATTCTATGACTCTATGACTTTAAAGAAAAATTACAGAGTTTGTGAAAGCAGTGTTTAGATTTAGCTAAATCCTTTTCATGACACTGTTTATTGATCATCCATTTGGTTTCCATTTTCTCCATTCTCTCCTTAAACCCAGGTACTCGTTATGAAAGCTATGCATCAAAATGCACTCCAGCAGGTTCAGACACAGGGTCTTTACTTGTACATTTGTTTCACATTTTGTCCCTGTGAAATTTGATGAGGATTGCTAGTTATTGCCACTTGGTGATGGGAAAATTAACAATTCCAACATTATATATTATCTGTGAGACATTACAACAGTACAGTTTACAAAATGCTTCTCACACAAATGACTGTAATGTTATCTGCTTCACTGGTATATGTAGATTACTTCCCATTACCGCAAATGTATTATGCCTCTATCTATAACTGCAGAAAATGTGATCTATTTTTTTTTGCAAAAGAGTATGCAATCTTGTAATTACAGGATTTTTGTTGTTGTTGTTATATGTGGGCAGAACTGCATTAATCAATGTAATTCTGACTACATCCATCAGCTGAGCAATTTATTGAAGTGTAACATTATTGCAGAAATACAATAGGTAGCCTGACAATAACTCTGGCTTGGAAGGGTAGAGGTTGCTTAGGTTCAGCTGCTCCCCCCCATACAAAACGTAGGCATCAAGAAATCTGGACACAAAGTAATAATATTACCTCAGTGTCCTCAAAGCATATTTTGAGTGACACAGACCAAACGTGCAGCGTGGCCAAGAAATTTTCTTTTGCCAGCACCGGAGCTGAGAGCATACTGTATAACATATTAATCTCGTTCCCCAAGACAGGATTTCTTTTGCTGTCAAGTATATTTCTGAAGCTACAAAATCCAACTACTGTTTCCTGATATTCAGCTATGTAGTGGCTGAGGTCAGATGAGGTACACAACAAAAAGGAACAAATCGTAATCCCCCCCCCACCCCCCGTTGCTGTAAACACACACAAGACGTACATAACCTGAATGTATAACAAACCTAGTTGGCATGAGGGGATGAAAGATATTCAAAACCTGAAGGTTTAGAAGGGACAGTAATGGCTACTCAATCTGATTAGAGATTTTGAAAATATACTATTTTTTTTTAGGTAAAGTTTAATCAAGATTGGGGAAAAAAAATTCCTCAGAGGTATAAACATGAGCACTTCGCTGATACTTTTTTGAAATACTGCAGTTTCTATCAGTGGAGTAAAGTTCATCAGATCTGTTTGATTGGAAATGGCACTGTTCAAATGAAAACATCTGCTTAAAAAACAGTCCTTTTTTGCTAAAAGAAAAGTTAAATATTTACTGAAAACCAACTCTAGATAAAGTGCTCTTGGAGTTGGAGACCAAAATTATTACCAAAATCAAGAGAGCTTTTCTTTGATTAGTTTATGGGAAGAGAGAATAAAGTTGTCTATTTGTGAACTGTAGAAAGAGTTAAAACAATTAGAACATTTACTAAATTTTGAAAAGCAATGTATTTGGGGGGGATTTAGATCACCCTAATATTTAACAAATTATTATTACAAAAAAGTGTATTCATTTTACCATCTCTATCATGAAGTATTCAACAAAATAATAGCAACTGAGAAGCATACTTTATCACATCAGAAATAAAGATATCATTATTCAAAATACTGTTTTAACTCACTTTTTCCCAGAAATTATTTTTGTATGCCTGTGAGACCAAGCTTCATCTAGTAGAAATGGACATAGCTTCATTGAAGACACCTGAGCTATGGTAATTTACCTCAGCTGAGGTTCCACAGGTCAACAGAATAAAATCATTATTTCCACTTTTACTCTACCATAGCAGTGTTGCAGATTTGAGGGTTTGGTTTTGTGTTTTTTTTTTTTTTTAAAAAAAACAAACCTGCTCTACCCATTCTACTTATCATTCTTTTCCTCCTCACTTCTTAACGTGTACCTTCACATTAGGGTATTTCTTTGTAATTTTGTTCAAAATTCTTCAGCTGCTTACAATTCCTTTGCAGGTGCCACTAACAGATAATTATTCCCCAAGGGTTTTGGCTCTAATTGCATGGACTCATTTATCACATACAATTACATCTATTCTAAATTAAAAATATTTTGTGTTCCTGATAGATATGTGAATAACACTGTTATATCAATTACAAACTAAAATCTCTGGTTAAAAGCCATAATAACAAAAAAGTAATTTCTACAGGATGCAGACCTGCACTGTTTTCTCTCCAGTGTTTATACTAAATGAGACTCATTCAGTTCTCTGCTTTTCTTAAAAAAAAAAACAAAAAACACACAAAAAAAAAAAAACAACAAGAAAAAGACTGTTTTGTTGTTTTTTATGAGAGAATAAAACAATTGACATAATGACCAAATGCTCTTTCCCTTACTCATTACTACGTAGCAGCCAAGGAATGTTTTAGCACATAGGTTAGACTAAGTCTTTTGCTTCAAACCTTCTGTGCGAGTTTCCCACCGATGGGGGCATGATTCAAAACCACTTTTCCTCATCAGATTCACTTTTCTGTAGCACGGAGCGGCTATTTTATTCTGCCCTCACGCAGAACGATTTCTCCCCCCCTATCCTGGCAACAAGGGTGCAGGGCAAAGATGCTGCCTCCTCAGCCCCTCACTGTAGTCTGTGATTAAAGAGGAACATCTCCCTTTCGCTCCGTCTCCACCCTGGTAGAGTAATAGACAATACTTTGAGAATTTTTGCCCCCAAAGGGTTTTCTTTATCTTCTGTGTTTACTTAAACTGAAAAGGCTGCATTTGGAATAGAATATTGTATCTTTCCCAGGAAAATATACCCAAGAAAGAACAAGTCCATATTTATCTGCAGGTATTCCTATTGCAATTTCAGTACAAGAGGCGTTGTCCCATCACAAAACTCACAGTGTTTTACCTAAGTAAGTATTCTAGAGTTTTCCTCGGGTAAGACTTTCCTTCTTTCTAAACAATTTCCACACTACTGAGGAAACAAGAATTTCTCCTGTCATCTGAAACAGTTGTACATGTACATCTGTTCCTAGGGGTACAAAGATAAAAGAAAATGGAAACAGAGAGATCTTGAAGTAAATACTGAAATGTAAAAGAGGGGAGAGGAGCTGCCTTATTACTAGGTAATACGTTACCCATATATTTTATCCCTTCTTTTATACTGTCTCTGAAACATAGTTTTTGACAGGTGAGTTTAAAAACCTAGGGAAGATTTAAGAACAAACAGACCAAACATATCAAAAACTCTTCAAATATATCAAAAGAATCCCACAAGCCAGACTGCGGATCCTTTAGACCACCAGGGTGCAATCAAACAGGATCAAAAGTCTGCAGGGAAAGTAAATGATTTATTGGCATGGGTCTGTACCAGAGAGGACGGTACTATCCTCAGATTAGTCTTTACAGGTAATGAGAGTAAAACCACTACAGAGATAAAGGGATCAAAAAGAGTTGATGGAACAACTTCAGAAATACAATTGAAATCAATCGAAAGGACTGGATTATTTTCATCTGAGAGCTCAGTGGAAGCTAGAGGACGGAGTAGCCATGCTAGTAATACACACATGCCTTAAACTCATCCTGAGAAAGAACTAAAATAAAAACTGGCTTAATACTCCGAGCTTTGTCAAGAAAGATTCTAAGGACGAATCCAGGAATTCCAGAAAAAACCTGCACTTCTTTGCAGGCCTGAACACTTTAAAGGCTCTGTAATTTGTACTATTCATTGGGAGTCACATTGCAGATTGCTAAATTTTATACATTAGCAAGTAGAACTGAAAGAAAAAAACATGAGCATGAAAAACAATGTTTCCCCTCCATTAAAGCAAATTAAGTTTTAATTCTTTCCTGTCTGTTTCTTTCAGTCAGGAAAATATGAAGGAAAAGCATATCAACATAGTGAAAAAGTATGCTGCCTCACATAATTATTCTGATGAGTGGTTTGACAATATAAATTCACAGGAAGGCTATATTTTTTGTAAAAACAGAAACCAATCTTAGTTCTAGAGGTATATCATACTTATACTTTGTTATGTAAAATTAGAGGCTGTTCTCTAAAAAGAGCTAGACCTACAAAGCCTTTACTATTAGAGATCTTTCTGACAAATAATGTGGAAGCTTTCAAAATTTTGTTGCAGGCATACAATGCCCAGCAAAATTTTCTCAAGGTAATAATACAAACTGCATAGAGTACCGAGATGACTAACTGCAACAACAACAAAAAAAAGCAAACCAAGTTTTTGATAGCCTGTTATGTTGCGATGCAAGCAAAATATGCACTAAGGAATTATTACAGTTAGAAAGGTAAGGAAGTGAATGGGTTTTGGGTTTGGTTTGTTTTTTTTTTTTTTTTAAACTTACATATGCAACAGTTTCCAAGATCTAGCTGTCTAGATGTTCTGTTGTTAAACAGACTTGTAAAACTCTCATTGACCATGCCACTTTGTCATATGAATATTGTAGATGTTTCCTTACTAATGGTAAGGGGATAGAATGAAAATTAATTTATTTTCTTAAAATCCTTTACAACATTAAATATGCTAACCACAGAATAAAATTTAACTTATGTTTTGAAATTTTTGAGACAATCTGCAAAATTGGTTAGTCTCAGACACAAAAATACATAATAACATAGATACAAAAATGTAGTCTGTTTTATTCCACTGAGATACTGGAATATTAGAATATACTGGTATATATGCAAGTTTTCATCTTTCAAAACAAATACTGCAGTCAGCTCCAGAGGAACTCAGTAGGATGTCATGGAAAGTCTTGTGCACGGACATAATAATTAAGTTCTATTCATTCATTGAAGATTCATTTATGCACACCACTAACTTCAAGGTGGAATTTCCCTACTTCTGGTCGGACAATATTATCTCAGTGATGGAATTTGAATTTCCATTAATTATAGCAAGGGCTGTCAGCTGATATTTGCACTCCTGGTGATACGGTGCTCTATGAAATCCAAATACGACTCGGATTACTCTGAGAAGCTCAGTAGATACCCTGGCAGCTAGCCCACGCCGAGCTCCGTGCTGTGGAGTACCAGCTGACAAGGGATGTCTACCTGAGCTGTTGGCTGTAGTTTAAACACCCTCTAAGACAACGCCTCGGGAGAAAACGAGGAGCTGAAAGCTCCGCCAGAGATTGGATCTTCACAATTGTGGAAGACAACTCACGGAAGTTCAAACGGCATTTCACTGCATGGCTGAAAGAAACGGGCACTAGGAAGAGAACAACCTTCGACAACGGGCCACTCTGAACCATTTTGCATCGGTTTCTCCTCAAATTTGAGTGTAGGATGCTGACAATATAAATGTAACACAAACATTTTAGGTGTGAAAAAGTAAAAAAAAGTCATGTCTTTATTTATATGTCAGCAATAGATAAACTTGAGTGTAAACCATTTAGTGTCATTTTCAAAAGGGGCCTGGCAAATACTCTGCGAGCAGTAAAGTGAGACTTTTTTAGCTAAAAAGATATGATCTCCAAATTGAAAGACTAGATTTCCAAATGCTGATATCTAATATGTTAAACAAAAAACATAGCAAAATCAAGTCCGTCCTGAAATATATATATACTGGCTTTAAAAAAAAATACAGTGTGTCCCCCCACTCCAAACAAAAAAAACCACCAAAAACCCCACGTAATAAACCTAATAATTCTGCTTGGACTTGGAAAAAAGAAATAAACTGTTACTGCCAGAACTGTTGCTGAAATCGAGACCCTGCAGACAGTAATTAAGCACAGGTGTCTGTGACACTGTATTCTCTAGCTCTGCTAATGATTACATGAGGAAAATTCAGTGTGAAATCAGCTATAAAAAACCCCAGGATGACGACTCTTTAAGTATTCTGGCATGATGAGTTAAGAAAAAAGATATGTGAAGGTCTTTTAGGGACTGTAGAAAAAAATCTAAGGTAAGATTCACCTACGTATTATGTTGCACTGAATGAACTGTGACATAGGGAAAGATTTTAGGGCTTGTCACGTATGCAAAAATATAGGCCACATCAAGGAAGGGCTCCTGCTGATATCACAGTAAAAAGCACTGTTTGAAAGTGTAGTTTAATTTAGACTTTTTTCTTCCAAGTAACATCCTATTCTAGCCCTTTTGTCTCACTTTCTGCAGACAGTTTTTACGGGAACAGATAAGAACTAAACAGATGATATATATATCCTATTTTTACTAGACATTATAATTTACAGAGTAATATATGACAGTAGGTCCTACTTTAGGGTATGAGCTTAAGTCATTTACAGTTAAGTATGGTTTAGACATGGAGCAGCTAGTTCCCATCGTCTCTGTTCAACAGCTTGGAAAGAAACAGTGTAAAAATAGTGTTGTCCCTACAAGAAAGAGCTGGACAGCCTGTGTCTCATACACCTCTATGGCTGTTAAATTCCAGTAGAGCATCAGCTGAACATGATTTTGTACCTGCCAGCATTTTAATAAATGGAAAAATGGAAACAAGAATTCTGGCAGTATCAGAAATTGATGTCGGGATCACTTGGATCGTCCTAATGTATCATGTCATAGATAAGGTAGGCAAAGGCGCAATTTTATGGGAGCTGCTACCACTGTAAGAAAATGGTGTTGAAATCATTAGATGAGAAAGGATGGCCATAAACAGTAGTCATGTCACAAGTTCTTATATGAATTTGTCGCCCTATATAGACTTATCATAGAGCAACGAGTGAGAAGGGAGGGAAGTAAGGGATGCCGATTCAGTTTAACAAGGTCATGCAAGAACCAAACATTGAAACAGTGGAGCCCAGGGACAGGAACAAATAGGACAAGTGCACGCTTATGGTGATATTATGGTGATAGTGCCAGTACACCAGGAGACCTCTGCAGGTCCAAGGAGAAATCCTTCAAGAACTAACTGACCATCAGTTATAGGCTCAGCTGTTGGACTGCATAGGAGTACAATAAATTGTGTGGTATGTTAATGTTGGCTTAAGCATTATATCGTGTATTGGCAGGGAAAATGTGCTATTAAAGACCGTGACATTGGGCTGAGTTTCTCTGACACATAACATCAGTTGCCTGAATGTCATATTTAGTCTAGCATCACTTAAGATGCCCTGGTTTACCCAAGATCAGTGTGACTGACGCAACACAGGACTTACATGAGACTCACGTCCTTCTGGAACGGCAGCTGGAGGCCAGATGTAATGCCCTAGGGTATTGCTGATGGAGTTGGATGTCCTTACGTAGTCAACCTAATGAGGACCAAAGCCTTAAAGAGGAACTTCTGTTTCGAAGGACGTTTACCAGCACCCAGAACACTGGATGCTTACTGAATATACAGCTGATGGCATTCTCAGCCACATGCAGTATCTTTTCTAAGAGAAACTGAAAAGCCTGTGAGCTATTACAGGGTACTGCTGTGTGAGGCTCATGAGCACCTATATATTTTATCAAAGAGAGACGCAGCAGTGCTCAGAATAAATTCTTTTTCTGTTACATACTCAAGGAAAACCACCCAGAATTATGATTACAAGACAACTATACGTGGAAAGTTATATGACCATACTTATTTTCTGAAAGGAAAAACATTGCCACTCCAGGTTTCTGGAGAAAAAAGAGTGGGTTTAGTGGGCTTAATATAATAGCTGGTATTTTTCCTGTTAGTTTTTTATTAAGCTTTTGATTAAATGAAGATAGAACACTAAAATGCTAGGTGTAACTACTCATAGTTTTGTGTAAGACCCAACACATAGGGTTAACCAACAGTGCCATGATATGCAGTAGTTACTACATATTAAAAAGCGATGCTCTGCTTGTGATCTGCTCTAAAATGAAGGGCAAATTGCCTGCAAAAAGAAAAAACAAGCCAAAACCCTATTTTTTTTTCAATCTAAGAATTGCAGACAGACCAATTGCCAAAATATGTGGAGAATTCGCATACATAAGATTTTATCCATTTCACCAGCGAGAGGGCTTAACATGTCTTTTTTCCCCTAAGCATCCTTATGACCGACCCAAAACGGAATGTGTGTTCAGTGGCTAAGTTGTCCCTGGGACCTGATTATTTTGGAATCTTCTCTGCAGGCATAAAGAGCTAGCTGTAAATACAGTAATTTACTCCCTATGCAATTCTCTCCTTTTCCAGTTTTATCCACTGTCTAATGAAGGTCTTACAGCTCAAATATTGCCTATTTTCTTTTATCTACAGCAGTGTATATTTTATTAGTTTCATTTTTGGGATAACAGTTTTATACCTTAAATGTAACTCCAGGTGGGTTCCAACAGAGTAAAAGCGACTAGCCCCACGTTTCCCCTTAGCTAGGGGACTGGCTGCAATTGTTAGGAAAGCTGTCAATCTCTTCCTAATACATTCAGGTCCTTTGGAGGAAAGCACAGGCCAAAGGGGAAAACCCAGAAAGGAATACTTCTGAAGCTGATTATAAAGGAGGCTGAGTGCTAGTCAAAGGTACAGTTCCAACAGAGTCTGATTAACATTTTCCTATAAAATAAGGACCAGAGAGTAAGCCATTAATTTTATGGCTATTTTTTCCCACTGCTTGGTTTCTCATAAGTTGGACTTCCTTCCAGGCTAATTAACCACTAAACATTTTACAAGCAATCCAAGTGCGGAAGCAGTAAAAGATGAATTGCACTTATGAAGTAATTGACAAAGGGTATATTGGGCCTTTTAAGCAATGATATTGTGCATCTTAATACAGGAAGAAAGGATCCTTTGTACTGCAGTTTGATAGGTCATTAGTTAATTCTCAGAACTCTGCACAAGATAATAATGACTCAAGGCTAAAATGAACCCACCCGGATTGGGGTGGGGAACCCTACCTCAAAACATCTCCAGAGAAAACACTTAATGTTTGTGTCTTGGCATTATCAAAATACCCCCTGTGTTATCTTAGATTAATTCCCTGGCTATTTTCTTTTCTTTTGACAGCAAAGTCAGAGCTGACAAACCAAGGCAGTTCTCAAGGAAATTCAATTACTGAAATGTCTGACAGCTTGCTTTGCTGCTTCTAACTAAAGTTTTGAAAGTTACATGCTGCATGTATAATATGGTTTTCACTACAAAGGAATAGATTTGCATTTTCTAGGGGGAAAATCATTTTAAAGCTGTAGGAGTCTAATGATAAAAGATAAAAAATGAAATGCTGAAGTTCCTATTTTGCAAAGAAATGAAGTAAGTTGAGTGCCTGCCACATGAAACCAGGAAAACACTGTGTTTTCTTAAAAGCAGAATTTACTTGCCTTTCCATGTAAATGAGGGAATGCCAGTCAATCTGAACAGTACCTGCATAAATCATTTTCTAATTACTCCATATGATGCAAGATGCAAAGGTTTATAAACTTTTCAGTAATCAGGAAAATGTTATTTGTTCCTACCTCAGCATCAATAACCCGAGCTCTGGGTCCTGTGAAGTGGTATCTCTGTGTTTGTCACTTAATTGGTTTTGGAGATAGGAAAGTGATGAAAAACATCTTGGTCACTGCACCTGTTAAAAGCAACTCAGACCACATTTGTCCTCTGTTAAACTCACCCTTTTCCTTTTTCTCCTGAAATTTGCAAACAGACAAAAGACACATCTATAGGCAATAAATGCTTTCTAGCAGAGTTAGGCTGTTAGCCACCTCCAGTTATCATACAGAAAGTGCACAGGGAGAACCAGGCTCTGAAATAAGAGCTTGGGCTGTCTTGAGGTCGCCGAGTCAAGCGTCGCGATCCAACAGCCTCAGGAACAACTTCAATTCATGGGCTGTGTTCCTAGCTGTTATGAAAGACTTCTTAGCATTTACAATTTCAAATCTGAAGAAGTGCCCCGGTTTGGCGCCAACTCCTTGAAAATCAGATGCTATTGCCTATCTCCTAAGTGCTAACCTGCTGGTTAGAGTACGCTCCTGGGAAGCAGTAATTTCAGTCTCCTCACTCTCCAAGCTGTAGGTTAAACTACTCGTGAAGAAGAAGAGAGGTACAGTGGGAGATGGAACCATCCATTGTGCCAAAAGGAAACGTATTTTAAAAAAGGAGAGAGAATTATGAGGTCTACTCTATTTTTTTTCCCCAGGGCTACTTATTCAATTCACATGCAACTGTCATTGGATTAAAACCAAAACTGATTCCCTCTCACACAGCTCAGAACCATAAGGAGAAGCTGTAATAGTAGCTGTAGTAGTAGTTGTACTAGTAGCTCTTGCCCATTCTCCTGCTGCATTGAATCTTGCATTACAGTTGCATAGCAGCTCAGATTCAACCAGAGGAGAAAAAAATCTTTCCCTTACAGTATGGCTTACATAATGCTTTCTGCATTGGCACATAGCTCCTCTTGACTGGAATTAGTAGCTACAATTCGCCACTGAAAAAATATATCAGGCTCGGTGGTTTTGACTGTGCCAGTTTAAAAATGTAACCCTTGCTTCACTACTGTATCACTCCTGCTTTATACCAGAGAAATTCTATTACAGAAAATGGGTTTATGCCAGCATAAAATTAGAATAACACAATGATGAATCAGCCCCAGCTTTCAGCAAAAATAGGTCTGTGTAAAGAAACAAGCTGTAAACCTTCCCAGCACGCCAAACCCCCTCCAAAAATCTTTCTTTAGATTGTCTGGATCACCAATCCAGTTTAAATGCAGACTCATGGTTACTGAATCATTATGGAGTGTAGACACTTGCCGCACGATACCCCTTTCACTAAAGCTGAATTACAGTAACTACTGTAACAAAACTACTCTCATATCCTTTCTCAGCCAGACCGTTAATGTCACAGGTAACTTTAAAAATGCATTGTTCCAAGCGAACAAACCTGATAGAGCTCAGGAGGAACATCTACCGAAGGATCTCAGAAAAATTAGGCTTCCAAATCCATTTTCAAAGATGACACAAACAATTCAAGAGCCTAAGTCTTTGGGATTTAGGCTGTTATGTGCCGGTGCATTATCTGATAGTGAAAGTAAAATGTTTTGGAAAATTTTACCCTAGGACAAAAAATTACTGTCCTAGAGATAGAAATTCAGAGCATAGGCACAATAACAGAGCAGGAGCTCCTAATTTGTAGCATGAATAGATTAGCTTCAGGGAACGGCTTACAATGCACGTGTATTATCTCACTCCACCACCAAGTGATGCATGTGACTATGGAGTTTAATAGATGGACATATATTCCTCAAGATTTGGGCTTGGAGAATTTCATTCCATTTCGTTTCACTCCTTTTGTTCAGGCAATTAAACAATCTGCAGCCCTTTGGGCTAAATTTGAGCTAGCGACCTTAGCTATTTCTGCACTGCAGCTTAAGCATTCATACACAAGCTGAATTCAACCAGTTAAAACCAAAAGTGTATCTGTGGTTTCCCAGAGATTAACCCAGTATTTTAATAGGTCTGGAGAGACGCAGTAAACCACACCAGACCATATGCCGCACTGGGGGACCTGCAGCTACAATGTAATCTGCAATTGTGGTAGTTCAGAATTAGCTTGAATATACTATAAAAGCATAATTCACATCTACAACTACAGTGTGACCAACCCCTTAGAGATGAAAAGCAATATACTCCAGTATCACCTCTGGGAGTTGTCTAGTCTCCCCTTTTTGATATTGAAAGATTATTGCTGGAAGCGCATTATGTTATAGGACTTGGACACAAGAACCAGAAATATCATTTTGGTACCAACTTTTAAAACAGTGTTTCCTTCAGAAAGTCTAGATGTGACACCTAAGATCTCAAAGGATTTGGCTGTTTTATACAAATTCAATACACTATTTTAAGGTTTTGTGCTAATGATTTTGATGTATTGTTCCACACGCTCAGTGTGTTTGACTATAGCAGGGATTAAATAAATTGTGTTTTAAGGATTTAAGGTTGAGAGGAAAGGATTTGGCTATGTAAATTGAGGTCTAGGAGGTCCTTGGCTCGTTACGCATGTCTTTGGGTTCTTGTATCACCTTCACTCTTTAAGAAGACTGCTATGTACATTTTCAGGTACACAGGATTACATAAAACAAAACTGAAGAGCGTTATTAAACAGTTATTAAATTAGCTTTGCAATTAAATCTAAAAAATAAACATGTTTTTTAGAGTCTAGACCAGCAGTTTACGTAAACAGAAAAAGAAAAGAAAGGACTTACTATGTGCAAAATTAACCCTTTGCACAAAGTATTGAATTTTCCCAATGTGTACTCCTCTTGTGGTAATGGATGTACTCAGAAGTCCCAGAGCAAAAGTATTAAGAACTAGATTAACATATAAAAGAACATATATCAATGCAAAAACATTTTTGGTCTTAAATATGCTTGGCTGAAAAGAATGCCAACCTGGCCTCCTGACAGGGTCATCCTCAAGTCTTATTCTCATTACGTTAGTGGTAAGAGGGAATTGGTTGTAGTTTTTTACAAGATTAAATTTCAAAGGTATAAAGTACATTAAATATTTCAATCATGTTTGTCTAGAAAAAAATATTTATAAATCACCTTTATTAATAATAAGAAAAACCTGACAGTCAGAAATTAATAAACGATCTCCTTTGGGTATCAACTAATAGTACTGCATCTATGACCTTGTTGCAGAAAAACCTCAGTGTTTTAAAGCCTTGAAACTTGATTTTGTGAAATCTGAACAAAAGCCAGACCAGAAAGGAAGGACAAAAAAAAATCTCATGCCCAAGAGATAACAACCAACATTCTTAAAAATGTGTGTTAACTTTCTACATCACAATCTTAGATAACATAAAAATCTGAATTTTCTAATAGGTGCTTAATTTTGTCTTCAGACTCCTTGAAAAGCCTTTAGTTTTATTTTTTCTCAAATTTTAAGACATCTACAAATCTTGGAAGTATTAATCAAGCAACAGAAAAGAAATCGATACTTTACACAATGTCACATCAATGGGAGGTAATTTCTATATTATTTAATTCCACGTTAATACAAACATAGAACAGTTCAGACAGAAGATAGTGTAAGATTGTCATGGTACTTTGAGCAGCCGTGGTTTATAGGCACCTTCTTCTGTCCTCGCGTGTATGGAAGAGTATCTGACTAATGAAGCAGAGATTACCCATACAGAATTACCCAGAGAAACCGTCTCATTTCTGAATTTATGCTTAGATGGCTGTATTTGGCTAAACAGAAATGATTGATAGATAACAGTATAACTTTCGTTAGATTTTTCTTCAGTAATATTTCAATAATATCCATATACCCAATATGTAAATGTTAATTGTATCTCATTTACTGGGTTTATCAGCATTTGAAGGTTTTTCTAGTACGAGTACGCTAGCATGATCCTTGACCGAAAGAATCAAGAGACGAGACAGACTATGCAGTGAGTCAAAGAAGCGGTAAGATAGGAGGTATGATTGATAACAGAAATAAAAGAGCTGAAATGATACAATACCACAGTCTGAGTTATTATGCAAGTATCCATATTAAGGAGCTAACTAGGGTCTGTACTTCGGTTTGCTTGTTCCTCAGTCCTGTCCGTAAATACAAACCTGTTCAGCCGAGAGTTGCATGGGACATTATGCCTGAATTGGTTCACCGCAGTATTGGGTAAAGCCCAGGCTGATGGCAGATGATTTTTGTGGGATACAGCCATAACTACTGGACTGCGCACAGTCCACCAGTCACTGTTCATGCCCAACACAATGCCTACGTCCTCCCACTGTCCTCTGTGGAAAAGTCATAGAATAGAAGGATGTAGTGACAGAGAATAAGTTTCCATAAACCCACAGAAACAGTGGTGAAATGATTTAAAAATTATTTAAGAAGGAAGCAAAACCAAAAACTCCTCAGGTCTTAAATGTGCATGAAATCACCAGCCTGGACACATGAATGTAGCTTTGCAGTGCAGTCACTATAGGAGAAGCCTGAAAATCTGGGATACTTCTTGTGCGAATACATATCCTGAAGAAAACCATCGCCTCCTGACCTGTGGTGCTACAATGCAACACTCATTTGCTTTCTCAAAGCCTGAGCTCAAGCAAAGGCTTCAGACCCGCCACACCAGGTTTGCAGGGATCCCAGCACACTCATGTCCACATAAAAACAATATCAGTCACCTCTCTCACTCTTCATCCCGATCAGCATGAAAGTGGGGTGCAGTAATGTTGCATGTGTACCCAAATGCGGCCATATCGATGCTTTCTACCTAAACGAAAGTGTAGTACCAGGTGTAAGCAATGTGTCCTTATTTGGTATTTCTTATTGGATGAATGTCACTATTCATAATGAATTTAGACTCTGGAATCGCATTATCAAGCCAAAGTGTATAGGAAATGTATGTTAATCTTTTCTCTCAGTGGAACGGGAAATATGAAGTCATAAATGATCCTCATGCTTAATAAATAGTTATTACACATGATAGGAGGCCAGATTGCACCATTCTTTCTCATAATGCACGGTATCTTCATTTTCAAGTGGCTCTACTGAAATTAATATTGCTATATGGAGGACAAGTTATGGCTCAAAATGGAGAAGCCTAAAAATATTTCATTTTGGTTTTTGGATAATAATCATAGCACCTCCTATAAAAATCCAGTAACACTCTACCCCTCCATCAACAAGGCTCTGCCTAGATGTATATATCAAAACAGGGAGATGCAAGGTTATACAAGCTCTGGATTACATTCAGCGTGCTTGCACTTGCTTTCATAGACAACTGAGTGCAAAAAGGTTGCCCAGATATGTAGATTTACAAGTATTTAAAGCTATTGGCAAGATTTAGGCTTGATGGCGGTGATGAGGTATTTCTTTTACTTTTTTCATACTAAAAACTTAAGCATTTCATTTCTTTTGCTATTAAACACTATAACTTTTTAAAAGCCCTCTCTCCATTTTTCTCTTTTTGCCACTTTTTATGCACTCTTCTTCATGTCTTACTGTGCTTAACGTTCCTTCAAACATTGTCTGTCGTCCCCAGAATCGTTTGAGTCTGAAAGGATCTTTGCTGGGTCATCTATCCATTTCATCCCTCCTGTGTCACGTTACTTCTTTTAATTTGTTTGGTCCAAATCCATCTCTAATAGCTATTTCACCTTGAATACCTCTGGAGACCGTGACTCCCTAACATCCTTTGGCAGTTTGTTTCATTGTCTATCTGTTTTTATAGTTTCAAAGTTTTTCATAATATTTAACCTACATTTTCCTTGCAACAGCCCAAGCATATTACTCTGTCTTGGGTGACTAATGAGAATAATTTCCCTTGTCCCTTTACATATCTGTAGAGAGCTATCATGCTTTTCCTAAGTCTTCTTTTCTTTAGATTGAACATCCCACTTATCTTATTAACCTTTTTCTCCCCTCACAGATCTTACTTTCCAAACCTTCTATCATTTTCTTGATCTTTCTTTTCTTCATTTCATGTCCCATTGCTCAAATGATGAAAGGAGAAGACAAAAGCCAAGGAAAACTGTAGGCAAGCTTTTGAAAACAAAGCACAAAATAAGAATTTGTTTTAATTCACACTCAAAAATACAAGTACAAAGAATAAAATATCCAACTGAAAATCACCACTGGGGGACTGATGTGTGCACACATGCAGGCTGTGTGCGTAATTGTATGACTGTTCAAATCCTTTGGAAAATAGCGTGGCTGCATGTCAAGATCTAAAGCGAAAGGACTGAGATTTCAAAACAGAAATACAGACTCAAACAATCCCTTGCCTATTGAAATAATTTGTCCTTGCCTCAGCTGCAGGTCTCGTTTGATTTTTTTTTAAGCAGTAGTTTTGATGCTTTTGCTTCACAGCACTACAAAACAAAGTAAAGAGAACTTTCTAAAAGTAGTGCAGAACTAATTTAGTCACGTCTGACTTAGGACATTAGGACAATACGGCTCCGCTAGTGGTCAATCTTTAAGAATGCAAGAGCTGCGATACCGGGTCAGAACAAAAGCCCACAGCAGCGTCCCTGGCGCTGGCCAGGAGCAGGTGAATATAAGAAGCAGAACATGTTGTACTAACAGGGTCCGAGCGCCAAACGTTTTAACTCAGAAGAATTTAATTTAAAATGAGCTTATTGTTCAGTTTGACCTCTGTAATTGGTTTGTTCCCTGTTTCATTGAGCTCATCCCTCTCGCTCCCTTGTGCAAAACTGACTTCCACAGGAACTCTGCTGGCACCATATGAATCAGTTTCAATTAAAAACATTACCACTGATGATGTTTAACTTGCCAAGAGAGACGATAAGTACCAATTTGAATCAGCATGTTTCACTCCCGAAACAAAGGCGAGTTTTCTGTGACACAAACTGGGAGAGAAAGCAGACACATTGCAGTTCTTTACTCTGTTTAGGATTACTTGGGAGGATTCGCTTTCCTCTTTTCCCCCTCCCCCAGCCTCCTTCAGTCCCCAGACGAGTCTCATGTCAAAGACAGAAGAAACTGGAGTGTTATCACTACAGGGGACTCGTCTAAAAAGTAATTAAACTGCTCAACCAGAACTCTTATTACCATTTCCCTTCACAACTTCATCCAGAAAACACAAAGAGTGAACTGAAAGATAAAACATCAGAAACATCTCATAATGCTGTTACATTCTTACGCTAGATATTATTCCGCTTACGTCTAAGGCATGTGTGAGGAAATACCACTATTCGAGGATCACCCCTCTTACTACAGGAGTCGTTAAAAGCCACTGAGTCATTGCAATGATGCGGTGGTTTTCTCATCAAGTGCGCAGCACTGGTGGCACAGTCCTGCGGCGGATTCTTCAAGTGAGACCAGAGACTTTTCTCCGTGGTTTAGGGCTAGACTGAACTCTGCGCTCAGTGGAGACAGTGGTTCAGTTCGCATGAATAACTGCTCACTATGGCTTGCTAGAGGCTCGTTATCTTTTCCAGAACTGTTAATGACAGGTGTGTTATAATGGAAATTTCGAATAATATCCTTTTTGGAATAAAAAGTATGAACTACACCAAAAAAAAAATCATTTAATAGAATTCATTGATTTAGCTCTAGGAGAAAAACCTGATCTGAGTTATTAATGGATAGATTCCACTTTCAAAGTGTAATTCAACCTTTACAGTTGTAACTGTGCTTTATGCAGTAATATATCTCCCTTCTTACCACCTCTGAGCTAACTGCTAACATGGTCACCGGGATGGAATATGACTGATGAGATGAAGTGTTTTGAGCGTTTATATTTCAAAATGTAAACAAATTCAAACTTGTTACTCTGGGTTAGGGAATATTAGAGCTGTCATTTCTGTTATATTAAAGCCAGAAGAAAAGGGCATCTCTTGTTTTCTCTTTCCAATTCTAGCTCCCAAGAAATGTCTCTCTCGGGTACTCCCCGTTGCTTACTGATGGAAGCCGCAAAGAGATTTCATTTGCCACGGGCGTTTCTGCGTGTGTCAGCCGGGCGGCCAGACAGTTGTGCTGAGCGGGTGATAGGACAGTAGAGATGATTTACTCCCTTCCTACCCCCAGTCCACAGCCTAGCGCCGTGCTGTTCCTGCACCCACCTCCACTCTTCCCTCCTCCTTCCCCTCTGTTGGGCAGAGCCAAAAGTTGGGTAGCCCTGCTTTGACAGGACAAAGGTAAGGATCTCACTCCTTTTCCATTCATTTTATTAGTGCCTAATGGAAACGTACTAAGCTTGAAGAAGTCCTTTATAACACTTTGTGACTACTGATTTATGCAAAAAGTTAATGAATAAAGCAAATGCTCACATGCATTTTGAACAAGTTGGTGTGGAAGTAGCCCCTGACTCAGAAGGATGGGATCTTTTTTACACATTTGCTGGCTTTTCCATAAAACGGGTTGGAATAGCAAAGCAATTGGGAAGGGGAGTGGAGGGCTTTGAAGAGAAGGATTGTGGGGTGGGTGACCCAGAGCACATGAAGCAACCAAGCTGTCAGATGTGTTGCCTAAGTTTTATAAGAAAATGGATCACGAAATATTTCTAGGAAGTGACAGCAATTCAGTTTTGAGGATGGGGAACAGGCCTGGCTCTCCCACAACCTTAGAAGCAGGACAGTTGACTATGACTTCTGCCTTCTCAAATAGGTGAGGCTGAAGCCGTGAACACAGCCTGCCATGCTGTGGCAGTCTTCAGCTGAGAGGTGGTTCTTGGGGTTCATTTTCATTGATCCCAGATTAAGAAAGCATCCAACTCAGTTACCAAAGCCTAGATCTATACCAATTCCTCAATAATTCCCTTAGACCTGCACCTTCACTGTCTCTGACTAAACAGAAACTTGGCACGTCATGGTCTCTGACCTCCGAGTTAGTATAAAGGCTGCAACAGATTGTCTCTTTTTATATGCGTATACAGTCCTCACCAAAGCACTTCACAGATATCAGTGTCCATATTAATTATAGAAGTGCCATCTCCAAATGATGTGCAGCTTCATTCGTTTCACAGTAAGTCTGGTCTTTTTTACCTTCAAACTTTGTCCTAAATTAGATCGTTTTGTAAGAGCGGAAGAAATTACTAGTGACAAATGTGACATGTAATACAATTGTTTCATCTGTTTTCCAGCAGTGAGCTCGAGTCGCTCGGATATTATTCATACATACTTGTAAATGGTTTAAATGGTTTTTCTTTTGAGGTTGTTTGTTTGTTTACTATTGCTTACACTGATTTATAATGAGCTCCCTTCCACCCATCTGTCAGCTGAAAGGAACCTCAAAATAGGTGCTTCCTCTGACATTGAGATCCTTTTGTAATGCCAGAGCGGTGAAAAGAGGCCTCAAGGTAAATGACAATAAAGTGCTACCTCTATTTGCCGTTCATCATTCACTATTTCTTATTTGTATTATGGGACTTGTCAAATGCATTATTTTTTCTCAATGAACGAGGAATTAGAAGGCTCGAAGCAGGAGAACAAAGGTGTCGAGTAAATAAAGCACTTCTGTTTTCTCACTCACCCTAAACTGGAGGTGGAAATTGGCATGTTCAAAGTAAGTGCTAAACCAGAAGGGAGCAGCAGGGAGGCCACACAACAAAGCAGAGATTGAGACATACTTTACATCAATTCCTGAAAGACAAGTGATGAGGAAAACTGTGCCCAACACTTTGGATAAATGAGAGACAGAACTGAAGTAATCAGGATTGAATGAGTCCCATAATTACCATGGTTAACAATCCGTTCTATTCTCTTTCTCCCTTGGTCATACATTTTAAGTGAAAAGCTGGAAATCTGGAACCGGAGGAAACAGAGAAAGAGCTTTACCCTGTATTACTGAAGCAGTGGGAAGAAAGGAAGATTCATTCTCATTCCACGTCCCTATTGGAATGAAAATGGACCCTTATTATTGCACTGATGACAAGCATACTGAAGAAAGAATATTTGAATAGCTCTACCGCCTTTATTACGGCAAATATAAGCTTTTTTTCTCTTCTCTTGGAAAAAAAAAATCATTAAGTATAACTGGAAACTCAAAACAGTAAACTAAAAGCTTAAACCTCAAATTGCCTCTTTCTACCAACGCATCTTACAAGTTATTGTGCATTTGTTATTTGTAAAACAAAAAGGCATCAAAAAGATTTCCAACAAAAATGGAGTAGCAATGACTCCAAACATTAAAAATTCCTTTCTTTTCTTCTTTTCCAAGAAAGCCATTTCAGGATTAAATTGTACCCAAAGGGCTTGCAATTTTTTCGATAGCAGAGGAAGCTATACTGAAGAGATACAATTTTCATCCATTCTGTACTTGTATATAATAGTTTTATTTATAGAACCTTTATGGGGTAATGACACAGTCTACTTCACAACAGTTGTACTTTCTTGGTAGACGCTGATATAAGGTCTTCAAAAATTACATCACTACAAAGTACTTGGAAGGTACCAATGACTATCTCTACTCTTCACTTTGGAGGACTCATTATTATTAACGTCTTGTCTTATTCTTTTTTTGTTGTTATCTTTTGAAGGAAGTCAAAGTACTTTTGGAACCTGTGATGCATAGCAGCGTTTTTGATAAGCACAGTTTCCTTAAGAACCAGCATACAGACAGTTCAAGTGACAAATAAGAAACTACCCGTCTCAGCAAAAGACTATCTAATAAAGTGGTTTTGGTTCAGCGGCTTTGAACAGGAAGAAGTGGAACTATTCAGACTGTCTAAACTAGAACAAAACCTCCACAATCATACAATGCTATCTTCTGCTAATAGCCACGTTAAGTTCAACACTCTGTTAGAGCGAATATCTACTGATAGCTTTTTTTTCACAATATCTAAGAGGGTGGCTTTAACTCTTTGCTCACACATTTGCAGTATGTTTTCCACTTAAATAATGCTACGATGTCATCAGCGCACTCCCTCCTACACTCCAGCCCTGGGGGAAAAAAAAAAAAGAGGAACCTACTAAGAGAAGTCTTTGTTTCAGACCCTGTTCTACAGTGTGGTAAGAAAACATAGTGATGTCCAAAAGCGTTTGTCGTTGTAAAAATAAAATTGGGCTTTCCTTTCTGTTACAGAGTGAGGTTTCCAGTTTCTTTACTAATGCAGTCTTCCTCTCATTTCACATTCTGAGCTCATGACTTGCTTCCAGCTGGGAGCTTCATCTCTGCAGCTGAGCTTGTATTGGCCTTGTCTTCTCACACGTGCTAGCTGAGGTAGCAACCCTTTAATTTGGAGCCATTGTCTTAGAAGCAAGAGTATCCTGAGGTTGATCTCAAATGTAATTCTGTACCTCTCCCTCATAAATGCCAATATTGAAGGATCTGCAGAAATACATCCAAACAGTGCTTTTCACTGGTCTTTTCGTATACGAAGACTCAGCTACTTTAGCATTTGTAACTCAAACTAGGCAGCTTCCGATTCACACCCATCAAAAAGAAGGAGTTGAGACCCATATATGAACCCCTACCAAGCCCCTGCACTTTGGTACTCCCACTGCAATGAGACAGAGCCTTACAGCCTGTGATTGTTACTACAAATTTTGGGGAAACCTATAAACAGCTGATCATTTCAATTTCAGTATGCTGGTGAAAATATCTAAGAGACTTGGGAGACCAAGCACCAGTAAAAGTGTGATAAGGTTACAAAGCCATTTGGACATTTCTGTTTTGATTTTAAACCAGACCTTAAATATGAGAGAAAGTAGTATTTGGAATCTGACTTGACAAAGCTTTTCAGCACATGCATAACTTTGAGTACATAAGTACTTCCTATACACCTCATTAGAATAAAGACAACTGGATCCCCTGTGCAGAGGTGCATCAAAGTTAAAGACATACATTGTTCATCTCAGAGACTGAAGTGTGCTGGAGCTTCTGTGCAGGCAATATGTCTAAATTGCGAGGAAGAAACGGAGGGGAGATGGTAAACACTCTGGCTATGAACCAGCAAGAGCTGGGAGGTACCAGGATGTACCCTTGGTCCTGAAAGCAAGGATATGTTTCTGAACCTATCAGTTAAACAGAAAAGAATCATATTACTGAAAACGGGCTAGCTGATCCAGGAAGGATCATTTGGTGCCAAACAATTCTAGTATAGGAAAAAATATAGTGAGGGGGTAAAAAAAAAAAAAAAAAAAAACACACCACAAAAACCACCCCAGAATAAAGGTTTTTGTGATAGAGCTACAGTAAAATAACACCTAAGACTTTTTCTTTTAAAGTCACTTTAATGAAACTGGATCAGGAGGATAAGGTATTAAAATCACTCCTTATGTAAACAGTTATTCTCTATTGTTTATACAGACCACAAGGAATGTCAGAAGTCAGACTGAAAAATGAGTAAGCGTCATTTCAGAAGCAAATGCAAACTAACATATAGACCTCTGGCACAAGGTCAAGAGAACTATCGTTTGTTGTCTTCAGACTAAAGGAAATCCCTGCTTTCCACTGAATAACAGGTCAGACTTCTGCTCAGTGTCCCTCTGCTGAAATGAACTAGTCATGTAGGTATAGGTGAAGAAGCGGCAATAAAATAATAAAGAACATATACCCATCAAATGAAACAAAAGCCATTAGGCAACAGTCATTCGAAATGTCTGTTTGTAAAAAAATAATTGTACTTGGAACTGAAATGCCACCTCCGAAGAATTAAGATTTCTTCTTTTCAAACTTTTACAGGTAGTAGGATCAATGCCGACACAGGCTCAGGTTTGCTGACAAACACTTTTTAGAGTTAAGTTTATTCTCTATTCCTATAAAGGCCTGCTTTTTGACATAACACTGAACACAAGATCTAGCAGCAGATACATGTATATGCATACATGTGTGTAAAAGGATCTAGTTTCAGTGACATCCACAGCTCAAACGGGAAGAAACTTGTTACTCTTTGTTAAAACAATTGTTCAGAAGGGACTAATTGGTGCTCATTAAAAGCATTGGCCTGACTGTGCTGGAAAAGATGTAAACACAGGCAGGAGCACTGCGAGCTTTCCACGTTTGCCCCAAAGTGCCTTTGAGCTGACCTGGAAAGTATTTCAGTCTCCTTCCTTGGCCTGTCTTCTGAGAGTGCCAGTCCGGGCACCAATTAGTGCCTCCTTGGCAGTGCTTTCATGTGACTTGTACACCTCTCTAGCAGGCTGGGACCTGAGGTGGAAGAAATGTGTTTAATAGGGATAGAGAGAGAAGCCGAACGGAATGAGAGTGCCTCCTTTGAAATGTAAGCAGCTCAGCTAGTGTTGACCCACGTGGATATCTACAACAATCACCTGTCGCGGCTGTTACTACCCTACAGCTAATTACCAAAGCTTAGATTTCTATTTTTTTCAGGTTCTAGATTGCAAACACTAGTTTTCAGTTATCCATACGTTGTCCGCTTCCAGCACTGTAAATATCCTTCTATGCCAAACAGTGGAAAACATAGTTGAAAAACAGTATGAGGAACACCCTTCCTTTTTATCTCACTCCATTTACTTCTCACCTCTAAACCTAATCTTTTTCCTGAAAGAGGACAGGAAGATGATTTTTGCTGAAATTGAATTCAGTGGCTCCTTCATTGCACAATTTAATTACTATTCACATGATTTAATAGAGACAGGACTCATAAAACTGATTTATTATATTATTATTCTGTTGTGATTACGGAAGGTGTGGGTATATTCCTGAAGTCTGAAAATTTAAGATAAGTTTGGATATCAACTCCTTTACTGAGCGTGACAAATGCAGAGAGTTTTTGTTTCAGCAGTGAAACGCTGTTCCATGATAATATTTCCTACCTTAGTGCTCTACACAGCCTGTGATATTTTGCCATAATAATTTTATTACCAGTCTGTTATTTATAGCACAGTATTCATGGAGTTAAAGCCACTACAAGACCCGTACATTTCACTCTTGACTCATGAGGAACACATGATGCACACGAATTAATAAAAATATAGGGGTACTGAGCCAACAAGTTGGTGGTCTCGGTCAAGTTGCTGGTGCACGAGTTTCCACATTAAATACCACCACCAGTAATAACAACTGTTGCAAACCCTAGCTGAGATGCCAAAGATTTAATGAATGTGGGAGAGGTTACTCTGAGACTAGGATAAGACACAATTTTCAAGGAGTTAGAGGGGGGAAGTTTCCATTATTGTTGTTATCCTGTAAA
The DNA here is from genome assembly GCA_009819775.1 of Phoenicopterus ruber ruber. Lineage (NCBI taxonomy): Eukaryota > Metazoa > Chordata > Aves > Phoenicopteriformes > Phoenicopteridae > Phoenicopterus > Phoenicopterus ruber. The sequence continues at coordinate 39,865,985 of CM020218.1, forward strand.
TAAAGACAGGGCTGGAGTCTGAAGGGCTGTCAGCCTGACACCTTTCCTGCACTTTCCCCGAGTTCTGAATTGAGCTTATTTATTTTTAAATCATACATGTGGCTAAGATTTCCTTGCAGAATATTTTACCCAGAGAGTATTTTGTAAACATAACATAAACAAGAGAAGCAAAGCTGCCTTGTCCTGGTATAAATCAAATGTAGTAGTGAACAAAATGTGAAATTAAAAGTTACAAATATGCAGGGAGTAAGAGTTTTCAAGAAACAAAAGTCATCGAGAAATGAGTAATTTCTAGGATTGTTATTGTTAGAAGAAGCCTGAAAAGGAGAGTAGGAGGTATAAAAAGGTATAAAAGTTAGGTGTAAAAATTATCAGATAAAAAAAGAAACACATATAAAAGTTAGCAGAAGATTTAGAACAGTATATCCAGGTTAATCCAGTAGAATATTTAAGAGCTATCTAGTTTCCCAGTCAAACAATCTCTTACAATTATTGGAATTATTTATGTAGTTAGGGAGGCATGCAGGCATTGACTGTCTATAGACAAGATCACCTGAAATAATAACCGACAAGAAAAAAAATAATCTTGCTTGAAAAAGGCAGACAAACATTTGGGAACTTTCCCATTGTATTTCCAAGGTACTGCCCTCTTCTTATTAGAGATACGGTGATGCTTGAAGTCTTCCTTGCAACTGCACAGCATGAAAGATTCAACATGTCTTAGGACTGTGAAACCGTAAAACTTCCAAATCAGTTCTACCACCGAGTAACACGATGGGTTCACAACTCATCACGTACGATTACAGAAAGCACAAAAAGTAAGATCAGACGTAGGTCCACCAGTTCTTGCTGGTGCAATGGGCCGCTCAGGTAGGCCAGATTAGTCTGCCTAGTCTGAAGCCGTTTCAGTTCAAAGCTGTGATGGATGGGGACATATTATGGATCAGTGTATGGTCTGTCTGTGCTTATTAATGACAAAGGTATAGTAAGTAAATTACTCATGCCGTGAAAATGATCTTGGTAGTGGTAATTGCCCCAAGTTAAATGGAAGGACTGAGATTATAATTCAGAGAATAAATAATTTTCAGTTTCCTGGTTACGCATGTACACTTTTTCAGTAAAACAAAAATGAAAATTGTTCAGAAAAATGAAAATATTTTTGTTTTCCTGGCAAGAAAAATGAGCATAGGACAAAATCATTTTGTGTCATCCCCAATATTTCACTTCCTTTTTCTTCATTATTATACAGGATTGCCCTCAGAACATTTTATTTTTGTAATGCTAAAGTTCAAATATTCTTAATTTTTTTTGAAATGTTGTCAAAACTATTACCCAAATCACCACAAACTTTTGTTCAGTAAAAGAAGGACCTCAAGTCTGAGAGGACAAAGGTCCCGTGCTTAATGGTTCCTACAGTTACATCCCTCCACCCAGGGAGACTTTAGAGGGTCTCTCTGAAGCATTTCATTAAGTTTGATCATACGGCAAGTGTCTATAACTACCACAGAACATCCTACAATGCCTGGGCTTTTGAATGCCCCTCTGTGCAGTTAAAGACAGTTGCAACTTACAAGTTAAATGTATTCTGTAAAGGTGTTGTTCTTCCACCTGCATGTCCTCATCAAGAGCTCCTTGCATCTGTGCACCATCGCAGAAGGATGCAGAAACCTTCAAAGAGTGACACCAAAAAATCCTGAGCTGAGATACACGTGCTTTCTGAGCTGTTACAGATAAAAAGATAAGTTGGGGTGAGATAGGAGAATACAGAGAGAGACCTACTGGATGACAGTGAATGAATTCACCTCTAAAGTGGTGCTTTCCCTAATAGCAACAAGCTGCTATTGTAAAAGAAGATACCTTATAACCGATAAACAGAGCTATTGTCCATTCTTCTCTATTCCTTTCAGAATTTCCGAAACCTTCGTTATGATCAGGACAGTTATGTTAGACACAGTTAAAAATACATGGAGAGATATGGAGGATATTCACAGAGTTTAACTTCAGCCTAATGAGCTTAATTATATGGATAAATTAGGAATCACAGCCTAGCGAAGCTACGCTCGCTCGCTCTCTCTGGGGACGACAGAGCACTCAGCAGACCCCACTTATACAGTCAATGGGTTTTACATGCCAATTCTCCGAACTGAAGAGCTTCACACTAAAGTCAGTGAGACTGCACGCAGGTCCAGAGGCGCGTATACATTGGTCAGCATCCAAGACAAGTGTAAGGCTTAGAGGCACTTGCCAGCTAGCAGTAGGCTTTATTTCTGTTTACAACTGGCGATACCTGATGGAAGAAGTCTTGCAGTAGAGATATGCTTTGCTCAGAAAGTCGGTATATCTTTTCCTGGCAAGAGAGTATTTTTGAGAGAGGAAGCTATGTCTTTACTAGAATCATTTACTGGAAAACACTGTTCTAAATTATGAGAAAATGGGACAATAACTGAATGTAATTAATAATACAGGGGAAGGAGAAGCTTAAAGTGCTGTATGAAGCCACACTGGCTAGTTACATGCACAGTTTGACTGTGCTGAGACACAAATAAATATAGGAGAGTGACGCTTTTGGTAAAGTTAGGACTTTCAAAGGCTGCCTAAGGCAGCTGACTCTCAGTAAGCCTAGGACAGTTCAACACCCTCAAACACCTTTAAAAATTCCAGCTTAAACAAACTAGTAAACATAATTTGAAGGCGAAATCCTGATACTACTACTCTTTTCAATATTCCACTTCTTTTCAATATTCCACTCTTAGCGTCTCATCTTTAAAGCACTCACTTTTGGACTGTGCAGAAAGGAACCGCTGTCACTAGGAGGCTGATCTCTGTCAGGGGTATGCACAGTGGAGCTGAGAACAGAGTCAGAAGCAGCAGGGAAAACACCAGTCTACAACAGAGATACCTGGGGTCCCGACTGTAACCCGAGGGAAGCCACCTTTGTTACATTCATAAGTTAACATTCTAGGGTTGTTGATTTACATTCCCCTTAACACTCGTTTTAGCCCGGGTTTGCATATCTGCCCCAGCTACCACAACAAGTTACTGTTTCAAAGAGAACTCAGTCCTGTTTTCCTTTGTGTGCAAATGCAAAATGTCACATAAAAACACAGATAACATAGATAAACTAGGTTTTGGTCACCCGAATGAGCTTTGGGACATATATATATTTTATCGCTAGTGCAAGCAGATGGCAATGCTCAAAACTTACACAGGGCAGCGCACCGCACTCTGGGTTTTTTCCCTTCTCTGAAACAGGTGACCCACAAAAGATATTTTTGAGTATGCTACAGGTTTTGTCTAAGGGTGTATCTGGGCAGTATTTTGCAGTAACATGCAAGCTTGCCTTTTTTTTTTTTTTTTTAAAAATATAAGCTCACTCTGCGATATTATAACCTAGTCAGCCAACATGCAGATTGTTAGCATGGACCGGAGCCTAAAACAACATAACTAGCTTCCTAATGGGATCTGATAGTTCACGACCAACACCAGGCCAGCAGGAGCTGTACAATTGCAAGATTACAGCTGGATCCCATCCGACGCACACAGAGCTCACACAGGCAAAGCCTGTATCCACGTACTAAACATCATGTTGGCAAAGCCTGAGAGATGCAGGCTGCGACTGAATGATGTAGCCAACTCATCTTTAAGGTAGCTGGTACTAAATCAAAAATGCTGCAGCTGCATGACAGAAAATGCTTCTCCCTCACTCTGTCAGCTATGTGAGTATAAACTCACTTTGTCATCTCATATTTGTTCAAAACATTTGGGTACATACTGGCAGGCTTTTTGCTGGATCACAAGACTTCCACCTTCCCATAGCAAGCATAAACCTGACATAAAAACACAAAAATGGCATACACTGCATTTCGCATCCTTTGACTAATCTGACAAAACAAGTGTGAGCTCATTCCTGTGCTGATTCAAATTTCCAATGCTGGACAATCCCACAGTGGACCGTTCAGCACTGAAGACTGCAGACCCTTGTCTCATCCTCAGGATGAGATTTTCAAAGGGGCTCAGTATTCTCCTAATTCTGCAATAGGCGAAGTCAGTAGAAATTTTACTTCCAAAATCACGGCAGATAGCTTTTGCAAATTCTGAGGTTTTGCCTGTTAATATATTGGATTCAAACACCACTGTTAACTCTAGTGGAGTTCATTACATGCAAAATTAAGTACTCTATACAGGCTGCATTTTGAACAGCAGGTACCAAATATGAATATAGCCAAAAGCTGAAGTGACAAAAAAACGCATTTTCTTGTCCAAATAAACTATGTTTTAGCCCTTAGTTTCTACGTTTAATGCAACAGAGTATGCCTACACAGCAGGTAAGATGGTTGACCACTAGTAATAGAACTCACTACGCTGGTTTAGAGAGCCGGGTTCCCCAGACATTGCATGGAGGGAGCTAGGCCCCTCAAAATTACATCCACAACAATCAGCATGGGTGTGTAGAGAGATCTAAGCTGAAAGGAAGGAAACTCAGGTGAAAGAGTATGTCTTAAACCCAGCTCTTCTCTGAGGCTTGCTTCCTTTATTACAAGCACTCGCTACATAGCCTTGCATCTTCTCCTGGAGGTTAGTACCGAAGCCTAGAACAAGGGATCCTTTCTTCTAAAAGGTGGTGACCGTGGAACTTTCACCATCCTTCCCTGGGATGCGATAGCTCAGTGGCCAGCACATGGACTCAGGGAGTCCTAAATTCAGACTCTTCCACTGCCTGAGAAGACGCAGACTGCACCTCTAAAGAAAATCACTGCACAGGCTATCCCGGTATGAAGGAGAGGCTGTCAAATAATTCTGATTCAGTTTGGATTCACACACAAACATTCCCTGGTAGGGTGGGGTGGGCTGGGGGTGTAGAAGCAAAGAGCAAGCACCACTGTCTGCATAAAGGCCTCCCTGAGGAGGACAGTCCCCAGTTACACTTCCTGCTGCATTTACATTTTCTGGTTTTGTATATTGTCTATTCTGTACTAAACAGCCTCTGAAAAGAGTCACCAATCGCACAGATGTTTTTAAATGTACTCTGACTCATTTTTCTTTCTCTGGTCTCAGTTTAATAAATCTGTCACCACAGTTTGTAAGTGCTCATTCTATTTCTGTAGTTTCATTTTCTCTATTCGTATTCTTTTTCACATATGTATAGTAATCTCTTGACACACACACATTGGCAGTTAATCTATAAATATTTGCTCTGGGAAAAAATGATGAAGAATTTCTGTTTCCTTTCAGAAGCTGAGGTTGGTTTGTTCTTGTTTTTGTTTTCTTTAAGCATGTATAGGAATCTCTTTCACAGTTTTTCAAAATCCCATTTGCTTTTCAATATAATGTCATGGGTTTGACTGCATCTGGCAACATCAAAGCCTACGAAGCAGGGTACAGGGGAAAAGGATTTGCCTTCTTGGAGTGCTTCCCGGAAGACAAAATAAAATTCTCATTTCCAGTTTCTGCTCTTCTAAATTTCTTACCTGCCATCATTAAATAAGTCAGTGGCAGGAAGTAAATGAGATCCGAACTCCTTTATCTGTGGATCTAGCTACTGAATTTGGAAAAAAAAAGTAAGCCAGACAGAATATATCTTTTGAACTGTATTCTAAATGTATAGAGCAATATTTATCTTTGATAAATTAAAAGAGAGATAAGAAGGCACATATACCAGCTACACTAGCTGGACAATCTCTTCAGAACTTTATAGTACCCTTAGAGTGGGTCCACATTAGCATTTTAGTTCTGTTTAGGAGCACATCATTAAGTGTGTAGCCTGAAAAAGTCTTCCTTTTCTGTGCTTTGATTTGCATCATGGAGCTGCCTCTGAGCACGTGAATTCAATTCCTGTTAGAGGAAGTCAAGCTATGGGATGTACCCGAGAATATATACCTTGTGTGCTCCACTTGCTAATGGACATTCAGTTGGTGGGATCAAAAACTAGAGCAGGTGTGAAGCAAAACCCCATTGAAACAAAACCCGATGTGAAACATACAGTGTGGACGCCAGGACAAGACCACTAACTCTTAACGCCCGTACTGTCCTGCGGTACTTTGTAGAGCGACATAGCTTTACGAATCTCTGAATCTCCTCTGGGAGAGCCCCTCTTTCTCCTATGAACAAGAATGAATCAGCCAGCTTAGGCAGCTAACTCAAATACAGAAGACTTGGGGAGGTAAGAGTGTATCTCCCTTCATTTTCAGGTCCCACTCAACCTACATCAGGTTTTACAGCACTAGATGGGAAAGTGGTGTTTAGATACAAGACCTGACAAATGAAAGTCCTCTCAAAACAGGTGACTCTACGCTATTTCACTCATGAACAAACAATTCGATTATTCATCTCAAGATAGATGGAGGTTTCACTTCTCGTTAGACTGCATGTAGTTATCTGGCAGAATACCCTGCAAGGAGAACACCTGCTAGAAGGAGTCCTGAAGACTTTTTTTTTTTTTTTAAAGGGAGAGCTAATTTTATAATCAGCAGTAGGAATTTAGTTTGTTAGTTAATTAATGTTAATATTGTCAAATCATATACTTTGAGGAATAATTTGTCTCCATGGAGGCCAGAATACTTCAATGTGGACTGAAACACGCCTCATGGGCTTGGTGTTACTCTTTATGTTGGAACACAGGTCAGAGGCTGGCTTATCTTTTTCCATAGCTGTTGTCTAAAGTCAGAGATAGAATGATGAAGCTGACTGAGAAATACAGTGTGAAAAAGCTAAGATTTAAAACAACATAATTTTTATTCACCTCCCAACCAACATTCCGTTTCCTAGACCATTATCTGTTAGCTTCTGAGTTACACAGACAAATTACTATCGGCTTGTAACATTTTACATCATTTTGCAATTGCAACAGGGCAGCGAAGTACTCTTTTAACTGGAGAGTATACTATGGCTTTCTTTAAAGACTCAATTGGCTTCAGAGCATATAGCTAATGAGCTATCTAAAACTGTATCAGTGAAAAGAGCGCATTGTGATGTGTCTTATTCTATCTGTAAAGGAGTCTTTAAAAGCTCTGATCACTATCTCTACACCATCCACGAACAAAAGGAGACATTGGCATCAGGCAACAAGCAAAGTACTAAGTTGAAATGTTAGAGAAAAAAACCTAATTAATTGATGCATGGATTTCTCAAGGAGATGGCTGCTGCTTGAAGAAGCAAAAAATCTTCTGCCATGAAGAAAAAAAATGGAAAGCCATTTAAGTCCAGATAGAACGCAATGGCACCAAAAGATTGAAAAAGCTTCTTTTTAGCCTTGTTTCTACAACAGACGAGTGCACTTCTCACTGCTGTCCTCCTAATATACTCACTAGTAAAGGATGGAAAGAACTGGTTCATCGCTATCGTGAATTTGTCGGTTATAAGAACAAACATCTCTTGTTGGTGAATATAGATGCTTTGTGTTTGATGTTCTCATTCCACTACTCTTCTTACTATGGGAGGCAGCTATCTACTTCTCTCCTATGGATTGGCATTGGGAATTTTACCTTTCAGATAGCAGGAACATGCTGGGAAATGTTTTATTTCTCAACAAACAGCTACGGTAATTTAGAATCCCCAGATAAGGGGAGGAATTCCTGCAGTCCTTCCAGAAAGATCCTGGAGTTGTTGAAACATTTAAATAAGAATCATCAAGTTTCCAGCCAGCTTGCACAGACTGTAAAAAGAACACAGACCGATATTAAAAAGGGATGTCCTTCCACCTAGGTGGTTATGTATCGGAACACATAGGAAGGCTTGATATGATGTTTTTAAGAGAGTCATAAGTAGCCATTATCTCACAGTCAAATAGTACTTTGAAGTATCTTAACTCATTCTATGCCTTACTGTTGATCATATCCCTATTTCTTTTGAGAGTTTCTTAGTTATCTGTTCTTGAAGATGTTGATGGTAGACAATTCAAACCCCCAAGGTCATGGGAGTGCCCCTTTTGCTGACTCTTCCATGCATTACAAGAATATGCTCAAAGGGTTAAGCTGAATTTGTATGGATCATCAGTGACATCCAGTGGCTATTTAGGTGATCACAGGTGTGCGATGCCAATCCAGACTCCCACTGTAGTGGAGTGATACGAACTGAAGAGGACGTTAACTACCTGCCTACGTTCCTTGTCCGGGTTGATCCCTTACTCTGTGAAAACTTACAATTATGCATGTATTTTGCAGTATTATTATACTTAACTGCGCACTTGTCTTCTGTGGAGTCCAGTTCTTCCAAGTGTACCTTGTCCATCACTTCACCACAAGTAGAAAATGGAATTGCCCAAGGAGACATCTCTTATGTTAAGAGCATATAACCAAGCAAAAATGGCAATCTCATGGTGGGGGCAGGGGAGAAGAAAAGGAGAAAAAAAAAAAAAGGAAAAGGTTTTAGACTCCTTTCTATGACCCCACCACTCTAAATCACACTGTCTAAACTACATGGTGATCTGGAACACCAGCACTGAAACAGAGAGAGCATGGATGGTTTCTACTGTGTTACTTCATGAGATTTTATTCAGTCCATGTCTTAAATCTCTTCTTCTGATCATAACCAATGAGACATCTTTCAGTTTTAGACCTAAAATGAAACCCAGAATGATCTAATCAATTATCTACCACAATATGACTAATTTTTTGTTTTGCTTTGTCTTAAATAAAAGCCATCTACTTTGAAATCTTTTTCTGTCTTTCCCAATTTCCATTTCAGTCCCATCCTACATATACTGGGCTGTCTTCTTATATCTGTGTGTTATTCCCAGGTAGTCCTCAAACAGTTTGAGGTTGTCAGTTATAACCGTGGCTGTGTTGTCCTTGATAACTTCTCAAACTCTGCTAGAACTTTAAAACTTTCTTCTAGCTATTCAGATTAACTCATGATTTTCACCTGTGCTGTATATATTTATGATCCATGTGAATAGGGTGCAGGTCTTTGCCTCTCCTTGGCGGCCTGTCTGTGTACAGAGATTTATAAGTCTATTACAGGCTTCAGCTAAAAAAACCTTCTTGTCTACCCAATAGCCTGCCCAGCCACCACCAAATAGGTACATTGCATTGTATGCACCAAGCAAAACAGAAAACTTGTCTAGCTCACCTAACCTCTGAATTAAAACCACATTTCCTTGCCTTCTCAATTGTTCAACATAAAAAAAAAGAAAAAGAAAAAGAAAAAAAAAAACAACCTACATCTTGGTACCATAAATAATTCACCAGCCAGTTCTCTCAATAATCATCACTAACATTTATATAAATCAATCCAATGCTCAGCGGCATAAAAAAATGCAGAAATTTGGGTTATGACACACAAAATACTCTTCAAACCGTACTAATTATTTCAACCTCATCCATGATTAGTTATCAAAGTCAATATACATCAAAACATAAACACTTCATCCAACCAGGATCTCATGTAATAAAGTCCAGATGCCAAATGTTGGTGTTTTAATATCTGGCCAACAGCCAAAGTATTATATCATTTTAATGCATAAACAATTACTTATTCAAAACTAGAACATCATAAAGAAATATATTTCTAATATAGCCATGAAATAATTTGTTTTCTTTCCATGTACAAAATACTTCATGTACAAAATACTCCAAACACTGGTCCTTACAACTTAACTCAAAAGACAACAGGCAAATGCAGAAACACGGGGCAGCAAATGGAAGTTATACTGATCAGCATGAATACTTTTCTTGTGACATGAGTATTGATCTCTATTAATTTTCTGGTGCTGTCTGGGTATACCAAAAAAGAGTTTGTTCCCTTGGTCACAACAATGTATCCTCCCACTTCACACATACAGATTCAGTCTATAAAAAATTATTATAATATTGAGATCTGATAAATTCTTCATCATCAGTGCAGCGTGTATTTCATGTATGTAATCAGATAAAGGAAAATTATTAAATTGTTACACTAAATCAGAAGGTTAGAATATCTACCAAAATGGACAAAACTTAGGAAGATGGATAGAAAATAATTCTGCATTTCTGTCAAGTTGTGCGATTATTTTATTTAATGTACTGACAGATAGCATTTTACTTTTAGTAGTAATGATTATCAAGATAATGGTTTAGTTCTTCCACAGACCTATTTTTAAGGGAGACAGTAAAAACACTGACACAGCTTTTAAAATATTAAACAATACTATTTTGAAACATAGGTTTAGAAATTGAGTAAGTCATGCAAACTCATCTGCAAAGCAGAACAGTCCGAGGGAAAGGAATACACACAGTTCATTAAAACTAGGCATACATTTTTAAATATTTGCTGTCAGGCATTTATATCATATCTCTCACGTTCTCCTAAATATTTGCTCTGAATTGATTCTAAAACCTAAACACCATCACCAGTACTGAATGAGACAAAACCAAAATTTGTTATGTAAAATAGATGGCACAACTTCAAATCACAATCGGAAACACTCTCAAAGGCTTCCAAGGGATGAAACAGCATCAGGCGAGGGAACCTCAGGGATAGTTTACAAAGATGTCTGTTCTTCAATCACTCTTTAACTCGAGTAAAGTAAAATTTTGTGACTTTAGCCAAATGTAAAGTACCTCTGATCCTAACAAAAGCAAGGCAAAATTCCCTCTTGTATGCTTTTTTTTCCCCTTTTTTCAAACATTAAGTAAGATTTTTTTGCTACAACAAAAGCAGTTCGAAACATGTACTTAGATTAAGTTCTCTGTAAAAATGCTGCATTACTGACAAACCCCATTTTTTTTAAGCGGAAAGAAAGCTAAATATATAATTACTGTCTTCTGCATTCTCCATCTTACTGGGAAATGAGAGGATAATTGTCAAAATCTACACCGAAGTTTCTAAAACTTTTTGAGAAAAATGTGATGTTTCACTGATCAGGAAAATCCCCCCGCCCAGGAGGGTACAGATTATTTTGCCATTGCAATTTATTCAAGCACATCGAGTTTTAAACTCACAGGAGTTCCATTTGTCCATTAATCTGATCTCCTCCATATCACGGCCTGTTCATGTCACACAGGCTCCTGTGCCCGCAGTAAGGATTCATACGTATTAAAGACCAGAATGCGCCTTCCTTACTGAGTTCATTAAAGTTACCCTGTACAAGTGACCCTCTTTGTGAGGAAAAGTGAGGTGGTACTCCATGGGCTTGATTTACCATATTTCTCTAGTTTTATGTTACCAAATTCCATCTATAAGGTCCTTTGTGAAAACAGAGGGCAGAATCTGCTGCCAAGAAAAGGAAAAACAGTCTCTAATTTGTCTCCTATGCCTGACCCTTCTGCTGAGACATGCATTCATCTTCATTTACAGTCCGGCTTAATATACTGCAGTTTGACATCTTAGTGTCTGAGGCCACAGTGCAGTTTACTGTAACACTAAAGTGGAAGTGAAAGAGAAAAAAAGCATCATTTTGTCACCAGACGGAAAGATGAGCAGAATGGGGTTTGACGGGATGCTTAATATATGTGTTAGAGAACACTCTTAAAATGGCAGGTCTATTTCTTAACGTAATGATTTCCTTATAAGTAGCCTCTACTTTTCAAAGGCAGACCTCAGGCCAGATTCTACCGTCTTTTCTAAAAAAAAAAATTAATAGCAGCTAACTTTGAAACTAAACCCACCACCTTTGTGGTATGAGAAAGTAAATAGAATCTGGTCCTTAATCAATTTGTTATCAAAATTATAAAAAAACAAATTCAGAAAGTTGTTAATTGGTCAGTTGCCACCTACAGCAAGGATAATATCATGTGGACCCGATTCTTTTTTCCTTTTTTTTTTTTTTTAAACTTTTTTACCCCTTATTCATTTTCACTCTTCATTTTATAAGCTCCTTATCTAGCCTCTCTATTTTCTATGTAATAGGGGACAAGGTGAAGGTTCAACCCAATTTCTTGGTGATTATTATTTTTTGATAAAAGGTATTCTTTGGTACATAATAGAATAACCCAGACAGAGCCAATTATCTGTCTCACATTGAATAAGAAAATCTGCCATTTTGGTCAAGTTTTACACATTGAATGTTAATCACACTACTTTTTGAAAATCTAGTTAAAGGAGGGTTTTTTAATACAATTGATTCACCAGCCCTCCATTTCATTTGCTTTCTAATCTTGGCATGACAGAAATCGCATGTATTTAGAAATTAAATAATTACCAGATGGAAGGTTTGGAAGAACGACAGAGGCACAAATATCGATTCAGCACCTAACCCACTTTACCTTCACTGAAAGTTAAGTAACGCTGCTATCAGTGAAGTTTCTCTTTGGATGCCACAATGGTTGTAGCGTATCTTGCTAAACAAGGTGTAGTAAGAGTCAAAAACCTTGGGTTGGAACCGCATCTTTCTTAAGTCAACACAAAGCCCACGAGATGAAAATACATTCATGCTTCTGATAAGTATTGTTTACAAAGGTATTTGGAATGCTGTGAAACTAAACTGCATTAAAAGTGTGCCTAGCCCCTTGCATAGTATAGCTACAAGGAAATACATGTTTTCATTTAAGATGCTGAACTATATTTACATATTTCATAGCTTTCCACTGCAGATATAAAAACAGGAAACAATTACAGCCTCATAAGTCCACTTTGTTATCTAAAGAAATGTTGTGTTATATTATTATTACATTACAAACAAAACTAACAAAATATATTGGAAAGATTTAGTCACCGTTGCTGTCTATAGATCAGAAAGCCAATGTGTATCTATCAGGGATTAATTTTTCATGTATTCTGTTATTCGGACAAGGAGAAATTATTCTTGATCCATTATTCTGCTTAATGGGGAAAATCAAAGTAATGATAACACAAGCTTTCAAAAGCATTAAGGCATCTGTGTGTCACCAAAGTCAAAGAGAGTTAAGCACTTGTTTTTTTCTGAAGATTTGTGTTTACATCCATTTTGATTTATTACCATAGAGACATTTACACTATGATGCAATTCTTTGTAGAAGCTGCCATTTCATTTTTGGTCACAGTCCTAAAGTTGCTGTATTCACAAAAGAAAAATGTGTGGTTATAATCAACCAGAATGTAGGAAGTACAACAATGCAATTAGTATACTCATCTGGGAAAGAAACTGATTTTAAGAGTCATTAAGATACACAAGGCTTCTCCATGGAAATAAGTCATCTCAGCTTCACTTTCAGCAAAAAATTAAAGACTCGCCAGATAGTGTAGCCATTTAGAGATAGCGTCAGTTCAAAACGTTCTGGCCAGAACAGGAAAAAAAAGGAGACAATGCTCCAATAACTCTGGAACCTAAAATGAAGATATCTTTCACAAAACTGAACTTTTCCAATGCTAACATTCCTTGTAGAAGAAAAAAATAAAAATAAAACAGCATAAAACCAGTTAAGTTAAAGGTTAGCTAATGGCTGGCATTTCCACAGCCAGGTGAAGCACAACCGGCAGAAGCCTCTCCATTTGCACAGTAACACAAGCCATACATAACTACTTAGCTGCTGTATAGGCACGTACAGTGATTTCTGCTGGCATCTTCTCATTCAGGGTAAACTCCCCAGAAGCAGCAAATAGATAGAACAGAAACTCTACTCGGCCACACATCAGCCAGCGGAGTTAGTTTATAGTACCTGGGGAAAAATGTCACACCCTTTAAAGAGCTGCAGCAAATTATTTCCAGAACATCCAGGGAACTCTAGGAAGTATTCCGAGAATACGCTATCACTTCTTACCACAGATAAAGCCCAAAAGGCACTGTTTAGTCAAAGATATTAACTATTAAACAAAATTTAAGAATTCATAGAGCCATCTGAAATCATATACGTGGGCCTGGAATTTAAGGAAATGAGAGTAGCAAAGCGAGAGTAAAAATATTGAACTTAGGATAAGAGATGCTGCATGATGAGCGATATGACAACATTCCACTGACTCCGTTCCTTCAGGAAAGAAAACAGATGTTTAAAATCTGGTGTCTCTATATGCAGGCAGACTATTATGCTCTGTAAATAGGTTTAAAATGTCCTAACATTTCTGAGGCTTTCTTATCTCTTGCTCATTTACCTCACTTTAGATTGCCTTCACACATTCCCCCCTTTCCATTAAATTATTCAAGAACTCGTGTTTATAAAGGTCACAGTCATAAAAACCAGGGAATGGGAGCGCTGGCATGTGATTCCCAGGACCAATGAGGCAGCACACAAAGTGGATTGTGAAGGACTCATAAAATGTAAGGCCAGAAGGAACCGTTAGATCATCTAATCTGATCTCCAGTATATGACAAGTCATTATATCTCACTTATATAGCCCGGTAATGAGCTCAGAGCCAGAGAGTGAGAATGCTTCAGCTTCTGCTAAAAATGGAAATGTTATCTCTTTGGCAACTAACTGCAGGCAGGGGCCAGTTGCCCAAACTAATTGCTAGCACCTCCCATGAAGGTGATCCTACACTTCATGGCATTATTTCTGTGTCCTATGAAATGGGATTCAGGGAGACTTACTATTTAAGGCAGAGAGAAGACAGCACTCTTTCCTCCAGCTTCTTCCTCATGCTGGCAGAAGTGCAGTCTGGCCCCAGCATTGCTTTGGGAATCAAACACAGACAGAGGCTTTGACAAGCAGAAACAACCAAAGAAAGACTCATGAGCTGCATTGTATGATTTGTTGCTTATAGATCCCAGCTGAGTTAAGTTAATGAAGCTGCTGACTAATTAAACCACATCATTTGCTTTTTTTCTTTCCTTTTGCATGCCAGGGACAACAGTTGTGTTTGGCCAGCACTTACCCTGGCGTCCTCATTACTTTCACTGGTAGTTTTGTTCCAGTGGTTAATCATTTGCATTGTTGAAAATCAAAGTAAAATATCGTAAAAGGTGTCTAACTTCTTGTTTGAATTTATCTTGCTTCAGTTTCCTGCCAGTGGTTCTTGTTATGACTCATTCCACTAGTGAAAACAAGCCAATATCCAGTGGGACTGCTAACACACTTTATTCAGGTCACCTTCCAATCTTACTTCTGACAGTCTAAATAGATGCCACTTCTGAAGTCTTGCATAACAAGTCATTTTTGTACATTATTTAGACAATGTTTGCGGCTCTGCTTTGTACCTTCGTCAGTTTTACAAGCGAACCCCAGACCCGTGTGGAGCTGAAGCACTGATTTCACCAGCACTGACACACAGGCAAACCCCCTGCTACCCCTACTTACCCGCACCTACACGCCCCAGGGCCACACAGACCTTTTGGTCAAAGCTTGGGTTTGGTTTGATCTGGTCCCTCTTTCAGTAGCAACATTTGTCGTTTTCAGTGAAGTTATTTCCCATTCTATAGATCTACTTCTCTTACTGTTTTTTTTCTATATGCAAAACTTTGGATATATTATTTTAATTGCCTATTTAAACTGCCTGGTCAGTTTATGAGAGACCAATCTTCATCCTTTAAGAATACTACCAGTCTTTACGTCCTCCATAAATTCTACCAATTCTACCTATCTAGCTAGCTATATATAATTTACCAAGAAGCTATTGAGTAAGGTATTGAATAACTCTGGATTCAATACCAAAAGCTTGCAGAAACTCACTAAGCAAAACCCCTTTAATAACAGTTTCCCATTTATGGGTTATTTTTTTGATCAGCATGTTAAATAATTTTTGATTTAGCTACATGTTTCTCACTGATATCTCACAGATTTAATCTTTTTGTCAGAGTTTCAGTTATTAAATACATTAAAATTATACATTCATACATTAATGCCTCATTCAGACGTGCTAAATCCTCAGTAATAATTCAGCTATATAGTTACCTTTTTGAGGGAAATCTGTAAAAGTTTTGTTTGACAAGACTTATTTGCTATAAAACCACATTGAATGGCATTAATTATATTCCTAAACAATAGTTGCAGTAAACAGCTAGTGAACAATCCATCAAATAAAATATGTTTGCACGCTGTATTTGGCCTCTGTCAAGAGAAGTCAGTAGGAGTGTTTCCATCGATTCTGTGGACTTTGGATAAGGCCTTTATCAAACACTTTAAAATAATGTGCACATTAATTTCAAAAAGCAGTCTGTTCGCTGACACTTCATAAACATGTAGAGGACTAGATTTAGTGAAAAAGCTTACTTGCTACAAATGATTCATCCAGCTTTAGAGAAGATATATCTATAAAGAGTACTGAAATACTGGAGTTAACACTATTTCAAGGTCTTTCCTTTGCACTTCAAGTTTATAATCACTGTTCATATTTTGTTGGCTTTTCACAGACAGCTCTGCTAAAAAGAAGTGGAATGCTTCAAATGCAAGTAAGCAGATAAATAGCACAAGGCTCATGGGCTGGCCTCAGTAGGAATTCTTTAGAAAATGCTAGATGAGAAAATGAATACCCTGTTGCTAAGTTACCTTTGTTTCATTTAGTGCCATAATTATTTGTTGCTTAAAGAAAAAGCATTGACATTTCCCCCTTAGTCCCTGCCATATGGAAGATGGGCTTTTAAGATTCTCTTATGAGAGGTGCACGTTTATAATATATACCTTTATGTTCTCCAAGTGCAAGAATCAACATGCTGGGGGATAATCAAGACATTTCAGGCTTCAAAAACTTCTGCTGTACCATTCCAAAATAATTCTAATATTCCTGACAGTTTATTTTTAGAAGCAAATACAATTCCTAACTACTTCATTATATATTTCTCTACTTTTTAATCAATCAGGAAATGTGCAAGATAAAATTATCTGCCATACACTTTAATCACTATGTAGAACTGTTGTTCCCTTCTGGAGGGTTAACAAAACAGATGGTAAGAGTGAACGGGCTCATATTTCAGTTTTTAATCACATTCAGCACAGAGGTCTTATTCGGGTCCATATGATTTTTTATATATTTACCTTAAAAACAATAAGGAAATAGCATGAATGATAAATGAGGGCAAAAGCAAATGCCATCCTAAATATGTGCACTTAAAGTTGTGTGGAAATGCTTTCCTGAATTTTGTGGCAAGACATTTTTACCTGAAGACCTCAAAGTATTTTTGCAAACTTTGAACATCACAAAGCTGCTGTGAGGGATAGAAATGTTAATATTTTATTCTTGAAACAAATACAGAGAGGCTAAATGACACTTGAAACAAGTACAGAGAGATTAAGTGACTCAACCGGTGTCACAAACTGAGTCAGTAGCAGAGCTGGGGACAGTACCTGGATACAGTATTGGATTCTGATTCTTAACAATGTATTTTAGACAAAATCTGAAGACAAGACATGAAGCCTTTACCATTCTCTCTTTCTTCCAGTGTCAGTCACAGCCTGCTACCCCAAGCATGTGAGCACGGAAATAACCAAGAGAGCATTTTGCACAGAGCAGCAGTGCGGTGGCAACAGGACTGTGCCAGCACTGGGATAAAGTGTGTCGAGGCCGCCAGCACAAAGTGGTGACGGACCCCGTCAGCTCTTATGCGCAGTAACAACGCAAGCCACAGAAGGATAGCAGAGAGCATTTCAGCCGTTCCTTTCTGTATTACCTTTTGACTTGCATCTACAACATTTGCAAGCATTTTTTTTTTCTTTTTTTTTCTTCATATAGATTCATAAGGTCTATGCTTTGAGATAGATACATTGAGCCTGCAGTGCCAATATGGTATGAACTCATCCATGACTCAAGCCAGCAACTTTACAGAGCGACTCTAACCATAAAATGGAGATTATATTTAAGTGTTTTCAGAGTCAGGACTCTCGTTGCTAAAACTGTACTGACAACAATACAAGTTTTCAGACGGTGGGCTGAATCAAAAGCTCCGATGCTCAGAAAGACTATCTTTGAACTGGAAATTCTGCTAATCTCACATAGACGATGTTGCATGATAGAAAACCAGGAGCTTACCTGAGTAGATGCAACTTTTACTTGCAAACATGTGGCCATATTCCACTCCAGTCATGCATGTTTTGTAATCCAGAAAGAGTTGTCCAGTAATTTTATCTTAAAAAACTTTGGGGGGAAGGATCCATAGCAACTTTGAAGTTTCTTCTCTAATGTCAAAGGGACAATAGTTCTTCCTTCATTCAAATTCTTGACTGCATAGTCCAAAAGTTAACTACTTGAGCAATGAACAAACAAGACACTGGGATCAGCACAGTAAAGAAGGGAACCTATTTGGTCCGTTCAATCAAATAAGTGGGATGTCCCTTCTGTTAAAGCTCTCCCTTACACAGCAAAGCAGTTGTTATCTTATTTCTCGCTTATGTCTCTCTTCTAACAGCAACTGTTTCACTGTTATTTGACAATAGACACAGGTTCAGTGTTTGACAAGCAGTCAGAAATAAGGAGATATATCCTTGAAAAATAAACAGCGTGCTGATACATAAAGAACCACCAAGAGATAGAAACAAACTAAAAATATGGCATTTCTTTAATCATGTCACTTACAAGGTTACTGAATCAAAGAGAAAGTCCTGGTTTTATTTCAGTATCGTTTCACCTTGCCTTCATCGACTCCCATGCCACATTTTTACATTTTCTACCTATTTAAGGACCCACTGAGGAACATGTTCACACATTCTTACTCATTTATCTTTGTCACTTGTAATTACCACAGTGGACATTTTCTTGCTTGTGCATATTCCCGCTCTACTCCTCTTTCTTTCTTTCCTCCTAGGAGGAGTGTGGCACTCTTTATTCCAGGCACCCTTGGCTGTACCATCTGCAGGAAGATCAAAGACAGGGTCATATCCATCTAATAACAAGAGAGGAAACAATACTGTAGGTGAACACTCTATTAGCCTCCTTCTTCATTTTATTCAGGTCAGTGCTCAGGGACTTTCAGATGTCTTTGAACAAATGGATGTGAAAATGAAAGACAAATTACAAAGAAATAAGTTTCTTTTCTTACGCAAGTTAGGCTGATAGGTTGAACCACGCTAGTGTTATAATAGTCTTTTCCCTGGGCAGCTCAGGAAGTATCTTTTCTGAACAATCCTCACCCTTCAAAATAAAGCATAAAAATCTGCTTCCATCTTGAGACTTGCAGCTATTAAAAAATGTCCAGAGGCGATAAACTGAAGACTTGTGTAGGATACTGAGGACGTTTATTATTGACAGAAAATCAGTCTTCCATGATAGCTGAACTACAAGATCTCTATAGAGAGCGGACTAATTTCTCCCCTGGTGTAAATAGGCAAAGCTTTACTGACTCTGGTGGTGCTGCATTAGTTTATACCAGCAGAGAATTTGAACTAAAATCCTTACTTTACTTTGGAAGCCTGGAACTGAAAGTTTGGGTCACTGCACTGCAAACGCAACCCGAGAATAGGGCTGCAGTGGAGGGGGATTCCCAGCTGGGTCTTGGAGCCTGTCTTCTGCATCACAACTCCACAGCATGGCAACACAGCAGGAAGAACAGGAAAAGCACTGGCCGTTTAGTTTCGTCTTAGGAGACCGACTTACTCATTTCTCTCTGTCCAATCTCCTTCCATGGATTTTTGGTTCAGCTGACCACCCTAAAGACTAAAGCAACTGTTGTGATCCTCTTAGCACATCTGAGTTCAGCTGGTATGTAACTGAGGCAGCCTGTGCGTGTCTTGTTGAAAACCAGTTATATTAGCTAAAAATAAGACACTGCATTTCTTGCTGCAGTGAAACTTATGTTCATGACAATATTCTGGGCAAAAGTTCCAAATGCTTTTCTCAGTTTTTTTTTCCAAAACATAATGTTCCTTATATATTTCAGGGAAAGTCAGTGAAAGCATGGAGAAATATTTTCAAAACAGAAGACAGAAAAAAAAACACCACAAAGATGCAGTTATGTCAATATATGTGCATATGAGACATTTTCTAGTGCTGATAATGCTGTCTCAGACACTTTGTCTAATGCTGGTAATATTGAGTGCTGTATTAAAATCCCATAAAGAAGTGTGTCTTCAGCATGTGTAAAGTTTCACAAAATGTCATTGCTATTGACTTTTGCATCCCCTAGCTGAGGGCTTGCTCCTTTATTGGATTATTTTTTCCCAGATGGGATTATATGAACTCAACTTTTCATCTGTGGAAAAGTCCCAGGCAATTTAATAGAAAATGTATTCCTACTGCAGTATTCTTGAGGATGTTTCAATGTTCTTTTTGGTAACAGCTTATTCTCCACTAAATTCAGTAAATTTTTAAGTGTGGTCTCAAAAAATGACAAATGATTAATTTCTCAGTTCAGTAAGCCATCTAAATAAATGCCTAACTTCATGAATATGGGTGGTTTATTTGAAGTTATTGAGAATACTTTACCACATGGCTAACTATAAGTTAATGGTAAGAGCTTTGCTAAATTAGGCTCATTGTACATATACAGTCCATAAGATTTTTCTAAACGTATTCCCTTAATATAGTAAAATATATAATTCTGTTGCTACATTAACAATGTTTAAGGAAACTAGTTCATGCATGCAATGATCTTGTGTTGGAAAAGAATAATAATCCCCACCTTTCAAGGTTTCTTTGGGCAGTTGTTGTGGTTCATTACATGTTTTTTTAAATAATTGTGCTAGCGATTTCATTAAGGATCAATAGGACGGTAAGATGCATTGTACTAGGCCTGCCCGCCTGAGTAGAACTTGGGTAAGAAAAATAAGAATATCACATAACTTATTTTTTAATGCCTATTATACTTTAATATGCAATGCTATTAGTTACATACTATACTTTTCAAAAGAGAAAATAAAAGACAGCATTCACCAGGGCATTGCTGTAATCAAGCATTGTTATACAGCTCCTTGCCACCGTTTAGAATATCAGATGTCTCATTTTCGTACATACAAATCAGTGCATAGGAATAGCTGTTGGGGCCAATGTTTTTGCTATTGTTGCAGGGGTTTTTAGAGCTTCTATTCTTTGAAATAACCCACTGACATCTGGAAAACTACTGCTAAGTAAGTGCCAGCACTTCATCAGACTATCATGTGGCTACATTGGCGCAACAGACCTACTTGCAACAGAGCCATAGACAGGAGCAAAGTAATCTAGGCTATAGCTGTAGCACAAAATAAATAACTGAAAATAGAATGAGTTAGTTTAATATACAAATAAATTACAAGTTCAGGATAAACAGGCTAACATCAAAACAATGTCCCTTGCCACATTAAAATGAGAACAAGCTGTCTTTTTCCTCCAGGATGTAAAGGAAGAGAGGCTGGGAATATGAGTCTATGAATTGATGCTGATGCAAAACACTCCTTTCAGAGCTGAGATATTTTGAACCAGATGACAAAAGTCTATTATTTTCAGGGCAGCTCATTAAAATGTATGAAGGTGTTGCCAGTATTAGAAAGATACCACTTACAATGAAGTCAGTAAATTTCAGAGAAGGTCATACCAGAGATCCTACATCAGGTGAAAAATACCTATATGGTGCTATAATGGGACTCAAGAATGTGCTGGTGGAAATTCAGGTTTCTTAGGTCACCTGTCATCATAACAGTGACTGCTGATTTTAAGAGAAAAATGAACGTATTTGCCAAGTGCTGTGGACCATGCAAATCAGTGGACAGTGAAATAACGTGGTCGGAGACTAATGTTTTGTAGATATGCACGTTCTGAAAATCTGGAACTCAAAAACCTGTATTTATGGTCAAAGTTGTTGAAGGATTTTGTTGAATTGCTTTTGCATTCTGCTGGAAAAGTGCTGTCATTATTAATCGGTCTTTCATTTTGCTATTTTACAGGCAGTTCTCTAAATCATCACAAATCACAGGCAAATTTTAAATTCTTTGGGACAGGAGCTGTCATTGGCTTTCTATTTGTAAAGTGCCTAACACAGTAGTTTGCCTCTTGGTCCGCCTAGAATATCAATTTTAAATAAAATAACCATCACCTATCTCAGCTAACCTTTACCTGAGATAAACATAAATAATACAACACACACAGACTTGCAGTAATAAGGTAAAAATCAGTACACATTCTCCATATGAACTCTCCTTACACAGATTTATGACCTAGGAGAGATGCTGATGAAGTTCAGTCTTCTTGTGTAGGGATGGAGAAGCACTTGAGGTCTTGAATGAAATGTTTTCTTAGGCCTGAATACACTGTTTTCTTAACAGTTGAAAGGAGGACAATATGATCAGATTTTCTATGCAGTTTTGTTGTAAAATGAACCAGAAACATGTTTGATTATTCAGCTTTGATAACATATCCTTTTCTAGAAGAACAACAAAAACAATGGCAACGACAACAGTAATAATAAGGCACATGTAAGATATCGCAAGTGTCTTAACAAGCACATTCACAATTCATGATGACGTATGAACTACAGTTTCCATTTGAACTACTGTGCCCTGTAATTTCAACCAAAGACGGGCCTTCCAACCTTTGCTTAAAAATACAGGGACTAAAGCAAATGAGTAAACTGTTTAAGACATTGTTAAATCCTCTTAGTTGTTGTAGTTTTAATTAGTCAAGAGACTTTCCATGCAAGCTAAAATATACCAAGCTTCAAGTCAGATCATAAACGGCAGGTGTCATTTTCAGGCGACATTCAATCCTCTGACTGTATATGGGTTTCCAGCAGCCGCTGAAGCAACGTAATCCTGTAAGTCACAACACAGGACTCGGGAATATGAGTGCCCAGGATGACTGGCTAGTCCAAATGCTGGTTTTAACTTAAAGGAAATCAAGAACTCCTGGCCCTCTTTTAACTTGAACTGAAACCTTTAAAAAAGTCTACTTTCAAAAGCAGCTGGAAAGCAACGTTCCTGGTTGTGTCTACTAACAGGCTGGGTACTACTTAAGGTATTTTTCATTGCGATTTTTTTCTTCAAAAATAATCTTTGTTAACAAAACAATGGAAAAAAAGAACAGAATGAGCATTAATGAACTTTGGCTGAAATAAAGGCTGCAGTTTCACAGGCCTTTTCCTTTAATTTCTGAAATAAAGCAGTCTTATTTTACTGTACTTTTATTTTTCATCATATTATACTTGAGCAAACAGCTGATTAAAACAAATCGTTGGATCATTTGTGTGGCTGATCATAATGGAATCCTGAAAAGTGGAATTCAGGTATTGAATACTGAAATATCATTAACTAATATATGTAAAACTTACTATAAAATTGATGGTGACAGTTCATAGTATTACTGAGTTCTAGCAGTCCAGCTCTCAGCCCCTGAAGCAACCTGAACAATCAAATCCAGCCATAACAATTTCAGTCGTCTTGGTGGGAGTACACCACACTTGACCTCTCTTAATTCTATTGTTGTCCTTGTGACCTCAGCAAATCTGTACCTCTGCATTGTTTCCACTGTATCATCTTCACCATCACAAACCCGTATCTTTATGTCTCTCCTTTCCTCCCAACAGAATCTGGCAGATAAAATTTTGAGCGGGCAGCTTGCCACCAGAAATGCTGACTCGCCAGTAAGAAAATCTCTTCTAATTTGCTGTACAAATCGCACATCGTGGTGCTTCATCTGACTCCCTGATGTCTCATTTGAAGAATCTTACAGCAAATAACTAAAAGCCAAGATCCATACGTGAGTGCTAATTAAAAAAAAAAAAAAAAAAAAAAAGGCAGCTCTTACATGGGTCAAGACCATTAAAAGAGAAATTTTCTTTCTTCATACTTGTGCATTTACTCCCAAAACAGCTAAGCTTTGGGGTTAAGTTGTATTCTGCCAGAATCAACTGGTACATCTTGGACTCCAAAAGCCCAGGAAACTGTTTTCCTATTCCTCCTCTTATAGGCAAGTAGGTAAAGCATCTCTTCTGACCTCAGCCTATGTCATGACTTAAGGAAAGACACAGTGTCTTCTTATTATGAGTAATAGTTCGTAGTGAACCTACCTTTATTAAAGTTAATATGGAGTTGGGCAACTGCGACAACAGAGCAGTGGACAGTAAATTAACTTCAGTATCATTAGGTTCAAGGTTTTTTTTCCATGATTTAGGATAGGAAAAGAAAACAAATGCATCAGTTTTAAGGAAAAATGAAGATGATTCAAAATTTTGTGCTGGTCATTTCGATGATAGAAAAATTACTACTTTGCTAGCGAAGCAGACATACAAATGCAGTAGACACTGTATCTTTTAACTAATTCTTCATGAAAAAATCTTTGTTCCACTTGAAAAATTCATTACATTCAGTCAATCTACATTATCAGCAGGTAATCAAATTCCATCAGCACGACAATATTTTAAAGTTAATTTTTGCAAATCTCTAGTGTTATCTGGCTTTCAATAACATCAAATGACAGAAGAGCATTTCCCTTCATTTTGTGGATTATTTGCATTCAATATCTAAAAAGACCACACTTTAAAAAAAAGGGGAAAGGATGCAGTGTTTCTAAGTCTGAGAGATCTCATATAATTAAGCCTCTAGCTGCATACATTTTTAATATCACAGACAACATGGTAATTGACATATGTGATTCTGGATCACACTTCAGATTTTAAATTATTTCACTCAACTGAAATGTGTTTAAGTGCACTATCTAGACACTTTCAGTAATTCAGCTTTTAATGACTATCCGTCTCTCCAGTGATACCTTTGATGTTAAAATAGTCTAAGAAATAATGTAATTTTCCCACATTCTTATTGGGTTATATCCAGATTTTTCTTAAATATTTTATTTAAGAACTCTCCCTGACCCCAACCACAGCAAAAATGTGAAAAGATTTTACTTACAATAATTTTATGTCTTGTAGCTTGCTAAATTCATTCAGATGATCAGGACCTCAAAACCAGTATTGATTGCTGAATCTGAAATAATATCAAAGGAATAAATCAAGAGGTTACAGCAGACATAAAATTACAATATGTAGCAATGAGTTCCTAATAATTAATGTTTCCAAGGTTACACTGTCTAAGACCTTAAAGATATAATCATGTTCCTATGAATCAAAATTAGTAGCTTGGGAAGTTTTGTTACCCAGTGTGCCCATGGTCCACTAGGCGAAAAAGGAGCATGTACAAACCCGTGCCAGATCATATTTAATTCACTAGCAGTTAGCAGATGTATAATTGAATGCTTCAGATTAATCATACTTTGCCATAGAAATCTCTGAACTCTATGTGCAAATAAAGAAACTTAAAAGACTATATAATCAGCACAGTTAACGTAAGCAAATCCATGCTTTCACTTATTATTGTACATTATTTCCAGCTGCAGATAGAATCTGTTACCTATTAAAAAAGAAAACAAAAAAGCCTGGGATGTGACCTGGACTAACGGTCTAAAACACTTCAGTATAAATGCTGTTACTAATGGAAAATTCTGGAACTGTTGCTGTAATACACCTTATTTCTTCATTAAAAAGGAGGAGACAGACTCATCACAACCTTATGTAACAACTCCAGTTTTAATTTTTCTTTTAATTCTCTATGTTAAACTCACCTTGCAGCCAGCGCATAGTTTTAAAAGCAAAGTTTGCTTTAGCTTAAAGACATAGTTTTCATTAAGATGTTGGCTGGGTTTGTTAATGCTTTCAGACAATGTGGACACTAGTAATAGGGTTCCACTGAAAAATGCAGAGTTGTTATAAATTTAAAGGGATTGCTTCGATACAAGAAACAGGTTTGTACAGGCTCTGGACAATTATTGTGTAGGAAAAATCAGTGTAGCTCTCTTACCTCCTTCCTGTAACTGTCATCTTTCCCTTTCAGATCCTCTCTCCTCTTTAAAAACCACTGAAGCCCAGGATACCCAGAAAGTTATTTTCTATCACCGGCGTGTCTATTTTTTTTTTTTAAGAATGTATTACGTTTGGTTTAGAGAATCTTCTTTTTCTTTACATGATATTTTTAATAGAATCAGCCAGGGATCATTTTATCGATTCTTCCCTAAAGATTTTGTTTGGTTGTGGACCGAGATGCATGACCTTCTTCTGCTTCGGGCTACATTTTAATTAATCACTATGAGTAGAAATGATCCAGACAACATAGACTTCATTTGACAAGTGGTTTTTTTTTTTCATTGCATTTTGGTTTGTTTGTTTTCAGATCTTTTTTCTAAAGAATATTTAAGAGTATCTAAGTGTGCAAGCTCAACTAACCCCCACGTCATTCCTGCTATGGACAAAGAACTCCCACAAACCTTCCCCTTGGGCAGAAAGATAACCCTTTTTGTAAAATGACAGGCTTTGCAATATGCCCTGCAGGTCAACTAAACACTTTACAGGCTGAACCTAAAGTTGCCCAAGTACAACTGCAGAGTCATTCAGCAACCTGACAGAAATGCAGTGTGAGAAGATGTCACATTTCCACTCCTCAGAACGGAAATCCTACAACAGAAATAACCAATCCAGTCCTTCTCTGGTAAGCTTCATTTGAAAAACACAGAAAACTCATACAAAAAATAATCAGTCCTCCATATGCTAGCACTGGTAGTGTCAGTGTTCCCTTTATTACTGTTATCATCTTCATTCTCACCCCCACGATTCTCTGCTGCAGGTGATGACTCATTACTACAGAAACACTGTGATACCACCATGATCACATAGGCCTTTTCATAATACTTGTAGAAAATGAGAGATGACAACTTTTGCAGAAACGGTCAGAAGAAAGACTGGAGAGCAAATCCAATAAATATCAGTAAATTTTGAGGGACCACTTTCCTGGAGGCTGGACAGCTTAGTAGCAGTTTTTCTTCCCTAAGACCTGTGATTACCTGGATGTGCCACCGCCGTAAGTGGAGGAATCGCTCATCAGTTCCAGACCGGTACGTGTACTGAGGGTGCAGAACAGATCTGGATAGCCGTGACTTCAGCTTGCATTTGTCATGGGTGGAGATGACAAGAACAAATTAGTATCAAAGGCACTGAAAGCAATTCCAGAGAGAGAGACAGAGAATTCAGCAGAGCTTGATCCATGACATTTACTTGGCTTTATCTCACCAAAGTAATGTGCACTACTGATTTTCAAGGCACCGATATGAGAAGATGAGTTTTAAAAACCTAGAGGGTAAGTAGGACACACAACACCTTGTACATGCTGAATTTGTATAACTTCTCTAGGCAGCGGGCAGGCTATTATAACTTTATTGTTTCAGAATATAAGCCTATTATACTCCGCAAATGAATACAGTGACATTTTGCTGTATCAGTTGAAAAGATTAACAGTTCACAAAGCAAACTGCCGAGTGCGGCAAATTAAATACATTAAAATGTGCAAGCTTAAAATTCTATACTCCCTGCGCTATAAACTTACATACAATACAGTTTAAAGGGTCTCAGTGGCTCAGTTAATAATGCACTGGCCTGTCAGCTTTCTGGATGCAATTTAAGTCTGTTAGGTTGCAGTAAGCCATGACAGGGTGTGTTTTTCTCAGCCATTAATGAATGCTGTAGGTAAATTGTGCAGTAAGAAGGTGGCCCTGAGGTATATTAGTGCCACAGTAAATGTGCTAGGATTATTTTAGATGTTATTATTAAAAAGAAAAAAAAAAGATATTTTGGATGAATCTCAAACAGCTTAAAAGTTCATTGCGGAGAAGGACTGGAATACTGAGATATGCTCTCAGTTTAAACCAGTGAGAGCTTTAGCGGAGCCTCTTCTCATGTGATTTGCCATTTTTAAATGTTTTCTCTAGTGCTGCTTATCTGACAGAAGAACTAGGCCTAAGCACCATCTGGAAATGGCAAGAAAATAAGCATTAAAAAGACCACAAATCCTTGCGAGTCTCAAGGATTTAACATGGGGAGTCCTCCAGCAGCTAGAAAAAACAGTCTCCAACACAGGAAACACAAATATTTCAAAACAAAGGGGTTGATCTCAGCTAATATTAATTAACATTAATATGGATAGAATTGCCCTACTTCCTGAGGCAACAGCTATCTGGCCTCCTAAATGTCCACACAAAAGCCATGGCTCTTTTGATTGAAATTCTTTGGTAAAACAACATGATATTGAGGGGTCTGATTAAAAAGCTAACACAACAAACCCAAGGAGGCATACAGAAAAATATTGAAGGCTTCATTTTAAAAAGAGACTCAGGATTTTGTTTCCACATAGCCCTTTTAGACCAACCTGTTCGTTCTCAAGGTTCTGAAAAGTATCAATATTAACAAGCAGAGAGATGGGCAGATTCTATCAAATTGGTTTAAAAGAATCAGTGCTAGAAAATTATGCACACAGATGTTTGCATTCATCAAATCCTGTCTACAAGTTCTCATCGCAGCTGCAGGTCAAAAGCACAGCTAAAAACCATGCCTGTTAGACAGAGCAGGAAGATGATAAAGCCATGAGAAGAAGTAGGTTTACAGAGCTTCACATCCTCACGAAAGTTCAGGTTTGGTTCCATTCCAGGACCCGGTAGAGTATTCGGCTGCAACATTTTTAGCCATGCCTGATGTTTACACATTCCCCTAGATATTACTTAATATCTCTTTGAGTATGTGGATAGATCCTTTTCCCCATTCTGGCTTCCTTTGCTCTGCTTCAGTGTCACTGAAACTGTTGACTGGTGGCAACTCACTCGTCACCTTGCCAGCATGAAGTAGAGCTTAGCAGATCCTCACTCACTTTCATAAATCCCTCAATTGCCACTTCTGATGTTGATGCAAAAAAAATGGGTTGAGATTAAGAGTTTCTTGAGCACAATTTAAAATGTGACAAATTCTAAATTGGTGTAAGTCTGGTTGTTCAAACTGTGCCGAAAATGATGCTCCTGCAGCATTCCTGAGTTCAGGTACCCCAGCTGCCTAGATGGTAGCTCTGGCCCAAGCATCTTCATTTCCTTCCCACAGAAACCAGGACAGCTCAAACGTGTCACAGGATCTATGTCCAAATTCAGGAATGTGGCATAATTCTTGGGGTTTTCAATTTAGATGTTGTCTCATACACCCAAATAATCTCACCCACTTTTAAGAGTGGAACAACAGGAAGAAAATGTTTTTACCATCTTGATTTGAATGTAACTTTTGGGTTTTGAAGTATTCTATGACTCGTTTGACGCTGCAGCTGCTCTGGTTTCACAGTACATTCTGGGCCAATTTCTGCTCTGATTAGGGTAGTTCTTTTACTGTTCTAGCTCTGCCTCACCCATGTGAATAGCACTGACAGCCATGGTGTAAATCAGAGAGTTAGTGGAACGACCAAAATTTTCCAGACTTACTTTAAAACACACTTGTGAAGTAAGACTAGTTCTAAGGTTGACAGTATTTTGAATCAATTTTGTC
Organism: Phoenicopterus ruber ruber; assembly: GCA_009819775.1. Taxonomy (NCBI): domain Eukaryota; kingdom Metazoa; phylum Chordata; class Aves; order Phoenicopteriformes; family Phoenicopteridae; genus Phoenicopterus; species Phoenicopterus ruber. The sequence goes on from CM020218.1 coordinate 39,895,042, forward strand.
TTCTATTAAAACTGAAAGAATGGTTTTATGTAGCAAAATGTTTGATGTTTCCGACAGAGCGAAATAGAAATATTTATCTTTTTCTCCTGAAATCCTGAAGTATGCTGAGCCCTGTGGGACCTTCTGTGTCTCTTTCCATGAGGATATTTTTGATACCATTTTTTCCAATGGCCAGCCATACTGCCTGTAGCTTAAAGCCTCAGGGAATTCAGTTAATTGAGAATACCTTCCTAACACTAGTGCTAGCTGACTCCCGCCAGGCCTCACTGGTCTATATTAGACAGCCTAGTCTCTGGCCAAATGCCACTTGACAAATTTAATGAAATTTAGTGTACAGTAAGCTTCTAAGAGAAGACAGAAGATCCAGCACACAGGAATCCCTTGGAAATTAGTTCAATGCCTTTTTTTCTATACTGGGATCAGTAATTTGAGTGAAGCTTCTAAAGGATTTTCTAGGGACGAAAGTCGTGGTACTTTACAAAAACTAAAGTCAAGATTATTCCAAAATGTGTGCATAAGCTTAGCTGCATGAAACATGAGTTTTGCCTATGCTTGTAATGAGTTTTTTTCATGTGACCAACCTTTGCACAAAGGCCGATAGGAATATCTTTGAAAGTTTATAGAATTTAATACAGAATTTCAGATTTTCTACATTTTTTATTTTAAAAGATAATTGAATTATTGCTCATTAATATTGAGTACCTACTACAAAATTTTACAGTTTAACATTTCTGCAGAAAGGCTGTCATTCCTTAATATGTTTTTATGTCTTTTTGAGAAGAGAGAGCTTAGAATCTGACTAATTGAGGCTTTTCCTACCAGTCAGCTTTATTACCCTTACACTTCACCATAAGAGATGTGTAGGTTGTTTTTTAAATCAAATGCTTTTAGGGGAACAGTGACGGTGATTCTTGAACCAAAGTCCTATTGTAGCTTCTAAGGACCAGTAATTCTCTGGTGAATTTTATATATGCTGTTTTCAAAATTCAGAATGAAGAAATATAAATATAAAAAAGTATCTAAGTTAAATAGTAAGAAAATCTTGCTAAAATTAAGTTATACTGATTATCATTATTCTTTTTTTTTTAAAAAAAATCTTATTAATATTAGTAGAAACCTGTGTAGCAGTATGCTGTGTATCAAGACTTTTAAGTACACAGACAATTTCAAAGGACAGTAAAGGTTTAGGCCTTATTCAAAGAGAATTGTAATTTTCCTCTGATAGTATAATGAAAGCAGCTGCTCTGCTGGGATAACCCCAGCCACACTGATTTCTGAGGATTTTTGCTCAGAAGCAAAATCAGTATAAGGCAGAAGGGAGGAAAACAGAATGAGGGAGTTGCAAGAGAAAAAGAAGGTGAGACAGCAGAAGAAATAACTGGAAATCAAAATGACAAAGAAGTATCTACCTGTGTCAAATTATAAAAACGTGCCCTGCTCCTAGGCTGTCAATGGTAAATCTCCCTTTGGCTTCAAGTTACTGATTTGGGAATGAAATCCCAAACAGTCCTAGTGATTTTAAATTAACTTTCATGGATTTTTCCACCTATAAATGAAAGTTGAAACAACGATCCTTACTTCTATACAGTAGCAAGGATCCTGGATCTTCTCCAGATATTGTCCAAATTGCTGTAGTCTCCCACCTTACCTTTACAATGTCTCTGTCTTGATCAGGAAATAGAACAGCTGAGTCTTGCCGGTAGTTGACAAAGCTTATCATTTTTAACCCTTTTTTACCCCAGCCTGATTTCTATTTGGGCTGCAGTTGGATGGAATTTACTCAAGAACCAAATTCTTATCGCAAAATCCTATTTTGATTTAAACATCTCTCAGTGGCTTTCTGCCATGAAAATTGAGCCTGACAGCAGTGAAAGTCCTGGCTCATGCCACAAATCTCCAGCTAGCTCCTTGCCATGAATCTGATATCCTGGGATTCCTGACACTAGATATAAAGCCCGTTTTCTTAGACTCATATGCTTTCAGCAAGGCGAAGCACCTCAGCTATATTCAGGTGATATTTTCCAGTTTTATCTATAGGAAATTTTGAAAAAATATTTTCCCTTTGGAGGATTTTTTCTCTTCCAGAATCTGAACAAAAGGACATTTCTGTTTCCAAGTACATCCACCTTTCTTTTTTTTTTTTTCAGTGAAAATACAAGTGGTGCTTGAACCAGCCAAGAGTCCTGAATTTGAATTCTCCTGAATGTGGAGGTCACCTTTTGAATGTGCCAGGGAAGAGGGAGCTGCTTCTGGTATGACTAGACAGGTTAGTAAAGACAAAAGAAGAAATTTCATACAAATAAGAAGAAAATCATGAAGGGAGAAGAAACATGAGAGATCGTTAATTCTAATGCAATTTGTAAGCGATGGTCAATGTTACCCTGATTCGCGTTACAAGACTTTACACAAGACTTTGTGCTATTTAAAATTTACAGCCATAGACTTGCATACCTTGTTCTTGAAAATCACTGTGTGGCAAAAAAAACCATGCACTTTCTAGATCAAATACAGGATTCATAAAAGCTGGCATTTTCTATCAGCTTTAGAAGATGCCTTCAAAAGTCAAGGATATAATCTTTTACCAGTTTCTCCTCCTGAAGACTGTTTCAAATCTAAATTGTGTAAGCCTTTTAACTGTATTTGTAACTCTGATGGAAATGGAAATAAATAGTTTTATTAGCTTGAGTTTAAAAACAACTTAACTTCAAGAAAAAGGCTATTTATTCATCCACATGACACAGAAAATGCTTTGGATTAAAGTACTTTCATTACAAAAGTGGTGGGAAGGTAAAATACAATTAGGCTCAGCTAGATCATTTTAATGTTTGATTATAACCAACCGAGCTGGGACAAATTTTCGTGCCAGCAGTAAGATCCTGGTGATAATAGGGTTACATATCCTCTGTAAAATAAAATGTGAAATTTACATGCAAAGTGGTATGTTCTCTTGTTGAACACATATAACTCCCATTAGCATTAATGGGAAATATATGTGCCTATCAAGAAGAAAATATACCCCATTAAATTCCCAAACATCATGTCAGTTTCTGACGTCTTCTATTATGATCTATGCTCATACGGTGAAAATTTTAATAACTCAGCTCAGATATACTGGTTTTCATATGTAGATCTCAAAGGATTTTATGAAAAATCAGTCCATGCAACTCAAAGACACCTGTGAGGAAACTGGAACTTAAGTTATGCCTATGGAAATGCCTTGCAGGCATACCCCAAAAAACCCTGCAACAGATAGTGGAAGCAAAATTTGTACAGGAGCATAGAACTCAACACAGGTGAATATATCATAATTCAGCCTAGACGAAGTATTTTATACACACAGTTAGTCTGTTTCTAAGAACCTGTGGTGGGTTTGCCTTGGCTAAGAGCCAAACGCCCATCCAGCTGCTCACTCACTCCCCCTCCTTGGTGGGATTGGGCGGGGCGGGGGGGAATAGGAAGAGAAAACTCATCAGTTGAGATAAAGACAGGGAGATTGCTTATAAATTACTGTCATGGGCAAAACAGACTCATTTTGGGGAAAATTAGTTTAATTTATTGCCAATTAAAATAGATCTGGGTAGTGGAAAACAAAGACATACATTAAAACAACACCTTTCCTCTCCACTTTCTCATGCCCAACTTCAGATCTTTACTCCTGACTCCTCTACTCCCCAGCCCCAAGTGGTGCAGAGGGGATGGAGGGTGGAGGGGGCTACGGTTTCTCTCTGCAGATCCTTCCTCCTCACACTTTTCCCCTGCTCCAGCCTGCGCTGTCCATGGGCTGTCGTTCCTTAAGGAAATATCCACCTGCTCCAGCATGGGGTCCTCCACAAGCTGCAGCAAGGATATCTGCTCCAGCATCTGGAGTGCCTCCTCATCCTCATCCTGGTCCTCCCCCTCCTCCTCCTCCTCCTCTTCCTCCTCCTCCTCCTCTTCCTTCTCCTCCTCCTCTTCCTTCTCCTCCTCCTCCACTGGATCTACTTCAGGATTCTGGCTAAGTCTGGAGTTACTGACTTCCTCAAAAAGTTTGTAAGGATGTGGGCAAGTACACCCTTTGTGAGGCTGAAAATCTCATGCATAGTTTATGCCCACAGATTTCAAGTCCTTTGCTCTGACTGACTCACCAAGTAATCTGTTCTTAACATAAACAGTACTCACCAAAAAATTACTTTTTCTCTGCTAGAAAACAGGTCGTTTTCAAAATAAACCCCATAAACTTGTGTAAATCTCCCAACTGAACATGCCTCATGCAAAGGACTGTGACACTGGAGTCTTATCCTGGAGCAGTGTAATTCTGACTGGATGAACTGACTGGTATTAGAGCACGTGAGGTGTCGTAAACCCTGGCATTCTGGTTCAGACCACTGACAATGAAGAGAAAGGATATCTGGATGAGAGGTGGAATAAGGAGTTTGGCGGGAAACATGGAAGATGAAACTTGTTGCTGTGATTTTTCAGAGATGACAGAAAACATGAGGTCATTTGTGCTAGTAAATATAAAAAGGCAATCTATAAACACATATCCATAAGATATCACAAAAAAAAAAACCCCTCTGATTATTCAGAAAAGTCTGATCATTCAGCAATCTTTAGCATTTCAGTGTTCCTTGGTGTGGAAGTCTACGGGTCTAACTATGACACTACTGTGAAAGCTAGAAGAAGTGACAAGTAAACATTGGCTTCATAAATTTTATCTTAACGTACTCACCTCCAGATTATTTGAAATAGTCCAAACTGAAGAAGAAAATTCACTGACCTGTAATTTCAAGAAGTCATGTATTATTTTGTATTTTTCTCTCTTTTTTTTTTTAATTTTCTACATTTTTCACATTATATAGATTTATTACATTTTATCATTTATGATAGAGTAAAACCCAAATGTCTTAGGCTGGACAAGAGCCTATGCGGTAGCCAATATCCCAATAGTAGAGAGCTATTTCTTTTCTTCACCGCCTTAGCCTTCAAGGAATTGATTTTAGAGGCATGACAAAAATAGCTCAGGAAATAGGTCCAGACTCTCAAACTGATGTAACACAGCCGTTCTGTGATTTCAGCAGAGATATGCCAATTCACACCTGCCAGGAAATCTGGCCTTCACCCTTCAAGTGGCAATTACAAGATGTATATCGCTTCATGATGAGATTTATATTATCAAGCACATTCTGTGGAGTTTTCCTTGCTAGCTTCAGGGGAATAGATATTTACAGATGAGTCATTGACATGTCTTGAGCTATCACAGATTCTCCAGAGAATCATCAACCTTTTCTTCCACAGCAGGAAAGATAAGAGGAGCAGCATTTTCAGCTCTAAAATGTCGCTGGTTTATTGGAGAACATGTCTTCTACACCTCTTCAGCCCTTTGATTAATATATTTGGATAATACCTTAATTTATGCATATATATCATACCTCCCTTCTGAAGTGTTTAGGCCACCTAGGATTCATAATTAATTTCCTTTAAAAAAAAAGGACAAAAAATGGGTGATGTAGAACTCAGCAAAACACCATGAAGGCAGGTTGAGAGGATACTGTGAGGTCAGAGAAGGCAGAAATGAAAGGTTGCTAGAAATATTGGAAGTCCTCAGTCAAATGCCTCCCAGTATTGAAATAATGGTCTTTTCTTATATTTATATCTGTTTTCTGTGTAAAGATGTTCATAACCTTTCTCTCCTTTGGTAGTTCAACATGATTAAATCCTCTACTGAAAAAAATACAGCCAAAAGTGTCAATGGAAATATGTGTGCTTTGACAACTCCCAAAGTTTATCTGAATTACGTCCTTCAGATTTTCAAGTCTGTACTAGTGGATTTGGCTAGAAAAGGTGAGGTTTTTCAGGTGCAGTTGTTGTCCAAGTGCCATATGTGCCAGGCAAAACTATCAATCCTCTACAATAAGTTGAAGTACATGCTCTTCTTTCCTTCTCAATGCATAACTTTAAATATAAATTAAACAATGCGTTCCCAAATTTTATTCCAATAAAGTAATCTGAAATAAATGACAATTGCATATTTTTTCATACCCAAACATACCCACTTTCCCAAATGACTGACAAAAGAGAACTGCTGAAACAGGTGAAAAGCTGCTAAAAGCCCCAAAGTGATTGCTGTTGGCGTGTAAAATGGAATTTTAGAGAGAGTAATGGGTCACTTTAGCAATCCTATTCTACTTGTGACAGTGGGCACTGAATGTAAAACAAGCCCTTAGCGGCTTGCTTCATAATTCAGAGTTATTGTGAGCACAGGTCAGATGCAGATTGGGGCCTGACCCAACCTGTCATTTGACTTTCAACTTCTCGCTTTTTATCTGCTACTAGGCTCTAATTTTCATTGATTAAGACTAGACTGATTTTCCAGAATACTCAAGAAAAGAATAACAAAATTGAAAACTTTCAAATTTGTCATATTAATGAATGGAGCGTAATTAATGGCAAGAAAGAACTGAAAGAGACACAGTCCAATAACTTAATTCATCATAATATCAGTAACTCCATTTAGTGAAGGAGAATAGAAGTAAAATTACAGGCTTCAGAAATATGTGAATTCATATGACCATCATGAGAAACTACATATTTGTATGAATAAAAATAATAACAGGTCTGAATAATGGGAGGAATAAGTAGGTAGACATGCAGGGTTAACTTAAAGAGCAAAATTATGGAAAAAATGCCAATAAGAAGTTCCACACTCAGATATAACTTTAAAGGTATACCAAGCTAAATTACAGATAAAGTTAAGGAGTCACAAAATGTCTCACAAGCTTTGCAATTACAAGTAAAATACTGGTAACTTATACTATCCATTAGGAAATTAGAAAATGTATTTTAAACTCCATGTCTCTTCTGGATTGATGTTCTTGCCTTCACTGATGTGAAGACTCGTGAATTACATACCTAAGCATTTTCTGACAAAAAGAAACGACCCAGGAAAGGGAGAATGAGGACTAAAAAAAGAGAACATTATTTCATTTAAAATCTAGTCCTTCCTTTTGTTTTTTTTCTGAAACTGTAGTGGTTAAAATAGTCATTGTTGAGTGGTAAGAGATGGAATTAATTTCTCCTCTGCACAAAAGACTGTGTCTGGCACCTCCTAGAAGTACCCCAACAATCACACCGTGGTTGAGATAGGAGGAAAGGTATCTCTAAAACTCTTTTTTCCAAGGCTTTTCCATTTTGCACAATATAAAGTAAAAGATTAATCAAACAAAACCAGATAAAATGACCAGAATTCCCCTGTCCTGTTACTACCATCTATGAGAATGGAGATGGGATTTCAGTTTCTGTAAGAGAGTTGCACTTCTAAAGCAGTTTTTACAGTGAATATTTGCTTAGTTGCTGGGCAAGGACTGTCATCCTGATCTTGACTATCAGGGGTAATTGTATAAACCGCGAGGCTACAAAATTCTGGCTGTATTCTTTATCGCTGTCTTTTCCTTGATCAAAAGGATTGAGATTTAACATGTTTGTAGGATTAGATGAAACTAAGCAGCATTTTAATGTACACTGAGTTACTTCTCAGAGGGAGAGGTTAGGTAGCATTTTGGCTCCTGTATCTTGCTGTAGATTTAAAATATGTTTGGTATCCTGTGGCAAATGATAACTATAAAATTATGATTTCATGTGGTACAAGATTAAATCCTTACTCGTACTCCAGTAATTGTCAAAAGAAAGGATTCAAGTTGTGCCATTTAGCATTTTAATTGCAGGCTTTGTTCTTAGTGTGGATTAATTTTATGCCATATTATGTTCTTGTAATAATTTTGTTATGAAATGAAGTATCAGGGAATGGAAAATATATCGTCTTATGTACAATATTCCATGAATTAGAATAATGTACTATAGCACCTTGACCTTTTCTATATTCTGTAATTTGACTGAATGGTCATTGCACTTTTCCCTCATTAACAAACTGAATAACCAATAGCTGAATTGATGACACGGGCATGAAGTCAAGAAACAGAATAATGAAATAGTCACAGCAGCATAGTATAGTAGATGACTATGTCTAAGAGAACACGAGCCATTAAATCTCAGAATCAGTGAGAGGGACTGGAATGAGAGTGGAAAGTGCACAAGAAAAAAACATTTTCAGGACAATAGAGCAAGCTTAGCCTAGTCTTATTAAGTCCTTGTAAAATTCTATTGCTGTATAAAACATTAGAGTAAGTGAAATATTAAGGCTTAATTTAGACAATAAACACATCACTAGACTAGACAAGGCTTAAAGTTTCTTTAACAAAGAATTTAATATCAAATATTTATAAGCGGATTTAAATTCTAATGAGCTGACAGTCATCATATACACACAATAGCACAATGATAGAAGTACTACAAATTAGCCATATGAGAGCATTGTCTAAGTCTTCCCCTTCAAGCAGACTGTATCCACAATGACAGCATTTCCACAGCACTGTGTTAGTGGTGCCATGAAAGAATAATGCACATAACAGAATGGAGGAAATTAAGCTGCACCTTTAAAAATAAAACGATCATCATTATTTTACAGGAGGTTTAGCGATAAAACCGCACTTTGAATCTACAAGATGTATTGGTTACAGGAAGATTCAAGAGGTGTTATAGTTATATACTGACTTTGCCACCCTGCTGGATCCAGTTTGGAATTGATTACAGTTAGTATTGCTGATCTGTTTATAGTCAGCTTTAAAAATCTTTTCAGTCATTTTGGACCACTGATTTCTACACATAGTCTTCTCCAACACCTAGAAGGAAGCTGTCTGGACCATGGATGTCTTTTTCACCAAAGTCCTGAGAGTCATAAAAGAAGGGTATATGCACTGTATCAGCATAATTTCTAGGCAGCGCTGGTGTTCTGGGTCACCAGAAGGAGGAATAAAATACCTTTAGTACAAGACAGAGAGTGCTGCAAATTTGCAACTAAAGACGAACTCTTGCTTCAGTAATGCTATTTTTAAACTGCTGAGTTTGACCAGTCCAACTAGAATTAGCTCCGCGGTTTTGTATAGGGTTACTTTGAGACTGTAGTATCACGGTCCTTCCTCACACCAGGAAGAACAATTGTTTATGATCATTTATACAGCTAGGTAAGACCTAGGTAATTACTTACAGCTAAGTAAATAATATTGCAAATGTAACATTTTCAGATTGCTATCGTCAAAACCCCAGCCAGAGTGAATTAGAACAAGAAATTTTACACTTTCTCCCAGTTTACATAAAACAGCAACAAATTCAGTTTGTAGGCTTCATCATTCATTTTGATGTGCTTTCTTTTGATCCCAAGAAAGAAATATATTTATAATTTCCAGAAGAACTGCCTCAGAGGTAAGTGGTATCCAAATATTGTTCTGTAGAGATAAAAAATGTACAGTGTCAGTGGTATTTGGCTGTGGATTGATGATGCATTGCAGAAGGATATAGAGACATCATTCCTATAAAACTTGTAATATTATAGTTTAGGGTATATTTAACCTTTAATACAAATCATTTTTATTCCCCCTCCCCCTTGGAATTCAAAGCACTTTATTTTTTTTATATTTAGTTTGTTTGGGGTTTTTTTTTCCCTGTGTTTGCCTATACTGTGGCTGCTGCAATTTTTTGCTTTGGCAAAACTGTAACAGCGGACTTGATTGCAAAGAACGAGAGTAATATAAAGAACTCCAAGAGTACCAGCTTAAGTTGTATAGATTTCAGTGTAAATGAGTGTGAAATTGGGCTTTCAATAGGAAGTCCGAACTGGTGAAATACTTTTTACGCTGGAACTGTCATCCAAATCAATCTTCAGAAAAGGCTAAGATTCTAATTTAAACTCACAAAACCTCACAGAAAATAGAGGGACGCAAATACCCTGGATTTCCTACTTCTGATCTTTCCCTGTTCTTCTTCGATACCTCTCTCCCCTCCACTCATTTTCCATACCTTGATTAGTCCCCGATTTATTTCATGTGTATTATATACAATCGTTCAATAGAATCTGCCATCTGACAATATTTTCTGAGTAATAACAATGATGTACAGTGTTTCTCTGTTCTGTGTGATTAGTTACTTGATTCTCAGTTCAAAAAAAAAAAAAGCGATCTCTGGAGTCGCCCAGGATTAACACTGTACTTAAATGTCCTTCCAGTAGTGAAGATAACATTTGAACTTAGGCATCCATCCCTTGCGGACCTACTGCCTACCAGCACAACGATTTTGACTAGAGGTATCCTTCTGATCCATATCCGACTCCAGCGGCAGCGAGATCTGGTGGCTGGGCAGAGACCCAGGCTGCAGATCCGCCAGCCAAAATTTGCACGCTCCGAGAAGCAGACCTCTTGGCTCCGAGTGATAATTGAGCCAGAACTGCAGCAAATTAAGCAAAGACCTTGAAGAATGAAGCAGTTAAAAACCCCACAGCAGCTGAAAAGGTAATAAAAGGGAGGCAATTTAGCAATAGGTGCTAGCAAAAAGGAAGACGGGGAGCTATTTCTAACAATAGGTGGCTTTGAAGCTTTGATGTTTCAACAGTTTTCAGTTAACTTGGGGCCGAGGAGGTTAAATATGAAACTGTATTACAGAAGTTTGAAGAGTTCTGCTCCAAATAAAAATTCAATTTATGATACATATATTTTTTTATCAGAGGGTTTGAAAAGCAAAAAAAACTCAGGGAGTTGGCAAATCTACCTGAGACTGTATTGAAGTGCTTCCCTTTTAAGGCACCTATCCATGATTAAGAACTTGAATAAAACAATTTGAAAACAGCATGGAACTGTTGCCAGAGTAATTGTGTTAGAGTAATTACTACTAGTCGGGCATAGAAGTCACTAGATGAAGCTGAAGAGAGTGGCTAGTTGTATACCTGGAGAGGTATTAGAGAATTCAAAACATTCCCAGCAGAGAGATGTGTGGTCAGGTCCTCTGCAGAAAGGAATAGTGAGCCTTCTGCAGGCAGAGCTCCTCCGAAGTCGGGGGACTGACAAAGCTGCAGGCAGTGGAAGGTCTCCCAGCCAGCGTATGAGCAGGCGAGCGGAGGCCTATCTCGTCCTTTGCCAGAAGCCTCTAACCGTATAGCATAGAATGAAGTAGGGGCTAGTGCTGGTAAAAAAACCCCAAAACCTCTGTGCTAAGAAATCAGACTAAGAACCGGAGCACATAGTGTCCAGGAGCACAATTATTTCTCTTAAATCTACTATGAAAATTGAAAATTTTCACTAAGAGTTGGCGACCTTGGCTACTGTCTTGGTTAATGTGAATCAAAGCCCTGTGACAAACTGATAATTAAGACTGTGCCTAATTTCTGGAAAAGGTGCAAGAACTAAAATGGTTTGTGCAGCTAAGACCAAGACATGATGCACATATAGGATAACACAGCACATCATCAGCTCAGTGGAATTCTTCATGGGAGCACTGGTGAGCACTGCTGAAATACCATGTCATTCAAGGGGTATGATACAAAAAACACAAATTAACGTTAATTAATGTCAAGCTGCTACATCAGTTACTAAGACACCTGAAAAAGTAATTCTAGTACTTGAAGAAGACACAGACAAAAAAAGGTAAATAGATGAAATGTAGCAGTTCAAATGATGCACTTATTACTTCTAAGGGACTCTACCACATAAATATATAGATCAAGAATAATTTTTTTAGAAGGCACAGTTTCAAATAACGTCAGAGAAAAGAATATCTGTGATTGTGTTAAATGTAGCTGTTTTCGGTTCCCTTAAGAAGACTTTTCACTGGAGTGCCAGGGAATTGAAAAAGCTGAGGAAGAAATTGAGGAAAAAATGGAAGGGATAGGGAAGATCTCAACCTAATTAAAAGAACTCTGCTGGTTTACAGTTCATGGGGAAAATTTTCAAACCAATTCTTTTAAGCATGGACTAAAAGAGGAGCTGCATATGATTAGAAATCACAGAACTGACTGGATCTAATCTTTTATCAATGTAGAATAAAATCATCTTTCCCTTACATGTAGTTTTGTTTATGTTGCCTGAAAAAAAGCAGTATTTATCTGTCATAGACTATTATTCTCACTTTCTATGGTAAGAAAACCCCCTGGCTAGATGGGTGATTGGGCATACCAAATCTGCTTTTGCAGGAGATGCTTCAGATTGTAATAGCTGTCAATAGACAATGATTTGTTACATTTAAGCAGTAATCACTGAAGTATAGGTTTGGACATATTTCCACTTGGCCCATCTACTCCCAGCTTTGTGTTTTGTTGGGAAACAATAACAAAACACTGAAAGACCTTTTAAAAAGAGGATAATATCAAACAGGAATTTAACACTATTCAACAGTAGAAAAGTAATAATGAAGTAACTGGAATTACCTCAATATTTTCTTCAAAATAAAACTGAAAGCAAAAATTCCTTCACTTTTAACAGCTGACTGGGGATTTGCAAATGTATAAAGAGACACACAAGTTAAAATAAATCTAATAACATTTGGGTTCTCAGGAACTGCCATCACCTCATGAAAAAAACACCCTACATTCATACAAAAGATACAAATGGTCCCTAAAGATGTTTTCATCACAAGAAATAAATGCAGTCATGTGCGGTTATCGTCCCAAATGAACACAAATTGTAGAGGAGTAAGTGGGCAGAACTGAAAGATGGGAAGAGGTACGAGACATTGAGTTGACCATTTTGGCCTGACGTGATTTTTGAATGGGCAGCAATTCCCACAAATGTATTATCCTACTTTTGCATGTAAGGCCAGTATAATTTGGTTGCATTTAGAAAAAAATAAATCACCTGTGTATTTGATAATATTCTTGCAGTTTACAACACCATGCATTCTTAGTCTGGACTTGATTTCTCTCTTTTATGTTCCTTCTCTCTACTACTAACCTTCATAGAGTACCAATACTAAAATATTCATGCCCTTTAGTAAGTATCTAAATGTTGTCCTATGCACCCACAAGTCATATGTCTGTCTGTTATCTTCCATTTGTTATTCCTAGAAAGATTATAACTGCTCTGAAGTGAAGATTATTTTCTACTATATAATCAAAACATAGCAAAACAGGACCTTGATCTCAAACTTGGCCCCAAGATACTATTGTAATGCAAACAATTACAGTGCCAAGAGTAAACTAATTCTTTTTCCATCCTTTTTTTAGCGTTGGGCATCCATTACTCACTGTGTTTCACAGGAAGCAGAGGGGAGTAAAATCTAGTTCTCTGGATAGGAAGAAATACCAAAGAAATTCCAATATAAGGCAATATCATTCCCTTGAGGAGAAATGGATATGTATTGTATTGATTTACTTTTGGTAATTTTATTTACTGTTTAGTTGAAATTGAAGGGGGGGGGGGGGGGGCGCAAGTCTGTTGAGCATTGTGTCAGTTCCACAGACCCTGATGAAGGAATTGCAAATCTCACATGACCACATTGTAAATCTCCCTGTACTAATCTCTGTTTTCTTCAGTCCAAGGATTTGAGGAGCACTTTGCAGAAAGTACTTTAATGACCTGAGGGAAGGACTTCTTGGATGCCTTCTATGCTTGTTATGTTTCATTAGATTTATTGTGAGTCTGAGTTTTGGAGATCTTTAAGGATTTTCTAATATTCCCATGAAGAAAGACTAAATTATGTGATTTCATCTGCTCCCCAGTTCAGGATATATAAGCTTTACAGCCCATTTCACATTTGAAAGTGTGAAGCTATTTCTTTACAGATATTTGGGTTTAAGAGAGAAAACAGATGGACAACTGTGTCTGCACCAGTTCTGTCTTCCAGACAATCTTCAAGGATAACCCCAATGTTCAGTAAATTACGATTATAATATGAAAGTTACCTGTGTCTCTAACTTTAATTACAGTTACATTTATCTAGCCCTTAGAAATACTTTCTTAAAGCATTTGGAAGATTTGGGGCCCAGATTTAAAATCTTTACACTCATAGCTGACAGAACAACGAGGATTAATTTTTTTCTTCTTACAACTATTATTTAATCACCTAACTGTTGTTATGCTTTTTAATCCTGAGTATACAAAAAAAAAAAAAAACCAAACTTCTTTCTTTCACAAAAACTAGGAATACTGTAATTCAGAAGTGAAACAAAAGAGGAACAGTCATGTCGCCAATTCACCTCGTTCACCTTTCAGCTGAACCTGAATCCCCCTAAGCAACGGAGTGGAGAAGGGCAACTTCAGAGCTGGCTGGGATCATCTGTCTCCCATTTCTTGGAAGCAGGCTTCAGGGTCTGATAAGTAGTGTCAGCAAATGCCTTTTAACACATCTCTCAGCTATGACATGCCTCTAATTTAATTGCCTAACAGAGATCAGCAGGACTGGCAGGTTCAGCAGTACTGTGATCTCAGGAATCAGGATAAGAAGCACCCTAGCACACCAGTAGCAGAGTTAAAATGCACAGGGAGGTAGGACTCTGAGGGCAGCGCAAGCTACATGTGCATGTATCCAATAGTCAAGGGATCTGAGCAGTTACCTCAGATGGAGGAGACTGAATGCAGCACCGTACGCTAGAAATTAAATACTTTGAGCGATGGAGGAATGAAGAACTGGCTTAGCTGACATCGTATATAGCAAGGCTGTGGCAAGACAGCTTCAAGCCTGTTCAATTATTAATACACGGCAGAAAGATTTTAGCAAGAGAGAGAGTGAGAAACCATCCAGCAGTTTGGTTGTTTCAATACTCAAGCCTCATTCCTCATCCACCAGGACAGGAATTTGAGTCTGTGTCTCCTATACCAGGGTTTTAATATCACTCCACATTTAATCCAAAAGCTATTTCTCTGGTTATAAGCAGGTATAGATACTGAATGACAGAAAGAGGCTCCTAATCCTAAGGAACAGCAGGCATTTATTCAACATCGAGACCTCTCCTTTGCATTTCACAGGTGCTGAGGTGGTTATTGAGGCTCCCATTCTGAATCTAATCCAGCTGCCCATGCACTTTATGCACAACATGTGGCTGCACTTACATCACGTGGAGGTGTCCATTTCAGTGCCGCCAACCTTCAGTAACGTGTGATCAGGTGAAACTGGTAGGCTTTGCAGCCTGAGAGCCTTCCTTCTGATTAGTTTGGAAGCCAATCACCTTTTTTTCTGGAAAAAATGATATTTCCTCTAAAAAAATGATGAGTATTTGCCAACCAGTTCTGCTCTAAAGGGCAAAAGCATATTTGCTTATACACAGTATATTGTGTGCAGCACTCTGTGTTCAGTCACGCACGCAGTAAGTGTAGATGCAGCTACGCATGCATATACGTAGTCAAAAATACACGTATCAAATAGCATCAGTATTAGTTACATAGAGCAAGGTACATTAAGTCATACAGCATATGAAACCCAGGACTTTATCTATGAGATTTTTGGTCCTAAAGGCACAAAAATAAATGTACTATAACATCTTGTAATGCGGGGTTCCGCTTTGGATTTTTGTTTTAATTAATGTATTTACTGAACAATAGTTAAAGGAACGCTGCATCGCGTGCAAGGAGAAAAAGACATCACTGTCTCCAGGGAGCCTTTTTCATCGATTATGCCAGAGAAGAGGGAGAACATGTATCAGCTAGATGGTTCCTTGTTCTAACAAAGCAGATGCAACTCTGGTATATACGCTGAGTGGAAAATTAGTATGAGGTAATGCTATCATAAATAATTGCTTAAAGCACCTCGGTATTATGGAGGTTGAAATTTCAGAAAAGGAGAAAGGCCTGTAAATGTAAAAGCATGGTGAAGGGTAGCTTTTAAAGTAATTGAGGATTTTTCATTGGATGGTAGCTTTCTACAGTACATTATTTAAAATCCAAGTGTGGAGTACCCTCTCGCTGATATCTGAAGATCAAAGCTGCTATTAGATTTTTTTTAACTGCTGTAAAGGTTCAGCTATTATAAAAGAAATTAAAGGAACTAATGGAACAAATAACATAAAGTAGTCTTCCATCCAACATAGCAGATCAGTATAACTTGTGAAAGGGTGTTTGTTACAAAAGGCCCCAGAGCTTTTAAATGCATTTTTGGTCTAAAAATTGAATTTCAGGTAGCACAGTTGAAAAATCAAACATTGACTTTAATGAGTGCCATTAAAGATTCACCATTGTTATTGTCAGGATTTATTCTCTCTTCTCTCTGGAAACTAAATTTGAAGCTGAAATGCAAAGGAAACAAGCTACTGCACTCTGGACAAGAATTCTTTGATCACAGAGGCAAACACAAAATGGCTTATTAATGACTGCAGCTCAGTGCTCTGCCTGACCTCAGGGACAGCAGCTTTTTTAGAATAAGCCACAGTTACCTTATATAGTTTAACCCTTGAAGGGAAGGCAATTTTTGGGTCTGCAACCTATCATAACCTGACAGGAGGCCACAGAAGCCATTCGATGTAACAGTCCAATACAAGGCATCGTAGGATTAGCGCTATGTATCGTGAAAGAGGGTGTTAACAGTGGCTGGCTCCACTTTTGGACTGGAGAAAGGTTGGATGGCATTACACGTTAGGCAGCAAATTAATAAACAATGAACGCAGTCTGGCACATTGCTCCTGGATGAGGTAAAAAACCAAACCACCTGTGAAATGACAGTATACAGGTTTTCATAAGGTCCTTCACACTGAAATAAAGAGAAATACGTTGGTAGCTGATGAGATGCAATTAGTTTTATAGATGTCTCCATTCATTCCAGGGCTTAGCATATAGATTATTTATATCAGCAGAAATGATTAATTATATCAGCTCATAGGAAATGAGAACCAGAAGCTCAAATTCTTCATCTGGTTTTGACTAAGGCTAAAGCATATCTTTGTAAACAAAGCCACACTTATTTGTAAACAGGATTGGTTTATCCTGAATGTCACGTTCATGTTCCTTTACCACAGAAAATACGATACTCTCAGAAGATAAATTTTTGAAAATGATACATGAAAATGATACAACAACAAGGTGGTGAAAGGTAGACTAGGGCATCATGCATAGAGCAAAGAATAAGCATCCCTCCAAATGCTTTGATTTTTTCTTGTCCCTTGCTGTTTCTTTTTTTGACTTTTTCTGGACTGTGACATTTCTATAGACGATGTCCTGAAACAAAGATAGAAAAAACCCCGAAGTTCACTGTATTTATAAACAGAACAAAATTTAGAGCAAGAAACAACTTTAGGAGAAAAGAAATAAAAATTATGTTTATCCCCAGCTTAACTAACACAAACACTGAATATCTATTCTTTCTTCTACTGCTGCAATTCATTTTCTTTAACGAGATGACATGAGTCTGGGAATGTGTATAAGGTTTTCATTTTATTTTATGCATATGCTATTACTCTGAGGCTGATATGCTATGTTTCTCTAAAATCCTTAGTCAAGACTGTCCAACAAATGAAGGAAACATGGTAAAAAATGTGAAAGTGAACCACTGATTAATAAGTGATGTAGGAATTTGGAAACTTGTGGAATCTTTAGTAGGTGAGAGGACGTTTGAGTTGTCTCTACGTGATTAAAAAAGGAAGCATTGTTCTGGGACGGCAGATTGCAGAGCACTAACCTCACAGGCTGGATGGGCACAAAGAGGAATAAGAATCGAGCAATTAGCTCAAATGTGAGATATTGATTACAAAATTAGCCAAGGCACTAAGGGAAGAAAAGGGAATGATACTTATTAACTATTTCTATGCCACTGCTGGGAATAAGTAGTAAATAAGAAGACTCATAATTGTTCATTTGCCTTGATTAGAATTACAGAAACCCGGAGGATTAATGACTGGAATACTAAAATCAGCGGTTATATGCTATAACAAAAGGTACTATAGGAAAGAGAAAAGAGGCCTTCTTTGTCCAAAATGGTCCTTTTTGGGGGAGGTTCTAAATCATTGATAGGTTGGATGCTATTAACTTTGAATCCATACAGATCAATGTTCTATCTTGTACCTCTTCCAGTTAGATCAGTAATTGTCATCATTTACTGACTCACAGATTGAGGTCTCATAGACCCAAAAGATTGGCTTCTGCCTGTATATATTAGTGCATGTAGATAAAGTATGAGTAGAAGGGGAGGAAAATGCTGTATGACATGCAGAAATGAGATTAAATAGACGGCATACATCAGAAACCTCATGAGATTAACATAAATATATTTTGCTTACCAAACTAAATGTAGTAACTAGCTGGTTATCACTTCTGCAGGGGAAAATGTGATTATGATTTGATTATGCCTGTTGTATGCAGACGGGATTAAATGAATGCAATACTGTAAGCTACTACCTGCATACTACACAAAACCCCAAAATAATTTTGTTCAAATCAGGAAGGAGAAAATTTTAAGCAGAAAAATGTGAACGTTAGTAAAAATATGGCACTGACAATTTGTCTAAGAGAAATTTTAAGAAAAAAATATTGAAGCTTGGTAAAAAAGTAGAACTGACATCATCAAGAAAGGTGGTGTCATTGATTTTAAAAAAAATAACTATTAATTAAAGTACAAGAAAAGGGCAAGTTATTAGTTAATAGCTAACCTAAGAACTACGAATATACACATGATGTTAGGAATCATAGAAAATTCATAAGGAATAGGAAAAGGAAAATACTACATGTGGAAAAACCTATGATTAGCAGATCTAAGACTGAAAATAAAGGCTTTTTTCAACCAAAATATGGATCAAAAAGGATCCTAGCAATGATATTGCCCAGCAGCTAGATAAAAATGTTGTTTATTTCAATAATACAGTAGAAGAAAAGAAATAGTCATCAAATATTTCTGTTATGTATTTGGGAAAGATAATATATATAATACATTTGTATCTTACGATGATTATGAAATACTTATTACTCAAAATTCAAGAAATTTATTTACATTTTAATATGACCAACAATACTGTTGCTCATGAATGAACAAAGAATGAAAATAGAAGGGGCTTCCATACTCAGACTGGTAATTATGCCAAAGACCCTAGGGTGCTACAGAATTACCAGTTGAACACAAATTCTAAATCAAAAAGACTAATGTCTACCACTGAGTATCCTCAGTAGGAGTAAAGCAGTTATAGTTCCTCTTGCTTCAGTGTGTTGTGATCATGTTTAGAACACTATGGCCATTTCGTTGGAAGTTTGTGCTTCCAAGAGAATGTTGAAAAATGAAAAATGTTCAAAGAAGAGTCATAAAATTAGTAAAATACAGTGGAGACTGTATCATACAGGGACAGATTCAAGGAGCATAGTGTATTTAGTGAATGCGTGACTCAGTCACAGTCTGTAGGAGTGAATATTTGTAATATATCTTCATCTTGTTGCATTCACAAAAATCGTTAATATTTCTAAGAACCAAATTGGTAGGACATGATTATGAATTTTAGAAAACAAAAATGAATGTTTTACATGCTTGTGAAGTTTTAGAAGCCTAGTTTTCCAAAGTTTTCAGGCACAAATCTTCCTTAAGTCAAGGGAAGATATAGATATCTAGTATTTTTTAAAATCAGGCCAAGATATATTAGATTAACATAAAATGCCTGAGTTTAGGGTGACATATGTATCAATTTATCTGATTTGTAATGGCAGTAATAACAGAAGGACTTGTGATAAATATTTATTTCAAATGTAGCACTGAGGAAGGGGAGGTCTGGAACTGGAAGCAAGTAAGTTGCCTATTCCTTGCTGCTGAATGCCTCCTGTGTTCAAGGAAACAGGCTGTGGCACGTCCTTGGGCAGTAACCAGGGTTAATCAGACATACTCTATGTCATAATCAGGTTCTCCTCCTATCAGAAACTACCTATAGACTCCAATT
Organism: Phoenicopterus ruber ruber; assembly: GCA_009819775.1. Classification (NCBI taxonomy): domain Eukaryota; kingdom Metazoa; phylum Chordata; class Aves; order Phoenicopteriformes; family Phoenicopteridae; genus Phoenicopterus; species Phoenicopterus ruber. The sequence continues at coordinate 39,914,732 of CM020218.1, forward strand.
CCAGGCAATCTCTGCAATGTGAAAAGTGCAGAAAACATGCTGACAATTTATCCAGACTGCTTGACTTTGGGAATGCTCTAATCTAAAATATAATTGTTTCAAAGCCAAAGAGTTCACGGGCTAATTTCTGTTATGTGAACAACTTGGTGTTGATTTTTTTTGGCCCCTTTTAAGAAGGAAAAATATGTCCAGCATTTCCTGTTTCAGCTACACTTGAAATAATCATTACTGATACAGGCTGAGAAAGGCCTCTTACCATGCTTATTTAATCTAAAGATAGATGAAGCCATATGAAGTTGGAGTTCTGTTCTAGTAGAGGAGCTACAGAGTATACCTAGGCGTATCTGTCTACCTTTGTTGATTTGCAGTTCTACTCACAGCTCCTTTGAGCATCCAGTCTCCTGTTCTCTAAAATTTTCTCTCTTTCGGAGAGAACTTCAGTTTTAGACCTTTTTCCCCAGATGTCAAAATCCTTCACCAACAACTTACACTTTCCCCATGCCTATCACCTGTTGATTATCTGCAATAATTGTAGGAAGGTCTAAAAGTTGCAGTGTGTTTATAAAAATACTTCTCGTATGGTTTATGCAGAAAAAGTACAGCAGTAAGGCAAATGGCATTTGAGCAAAAATAATTTTGAATGTTGCATTGTACTATATGGGATTATTCACTCCACAATACATATCAAGGGGTGAATGGGAGAAGCAACCTACAACAGAGTGATATTAAAAGGGAGCAACAGGTTCAGTTTGTATGTCAGGAAAACAGACGAAACAATGTTCAGCATACAGACACAGCAGCACTCTAAACCCTTCAGCGGGAACCCTGGCATTCAGGCAATTAATCCAGTAAGAAAGACAAAGACGAGTGACCAAACCGTTGGCAATTAGTGCTGTATTCATATAAATGCAATTATTCTATGTGACTGCGACAAGAGAAAATGGAGTACGCATTTTGTAAACAGCCAGCTCAGACAAGATAGTTTATAGACCTTTCTCTCTAGAATGGAAAGGGAATTAGGTTTTCACATCCTACATGAGTCATCATGTATAGACAAATACTATTTTTTCCTTGGGGGGAAAAAAAACCAACAGGAAAAGGTAAAAAAGTGGGCAGTGTAATTCACTTCTACTCTCTCTGAAACACTGAAATGCTCCTAGCCATTAGGCTGTATAAGTGTCAAGGACTCCTTCCTGCAGTCCTCGCATTTATTTACATAAAGTTTAGGTGCAGAATCAATATTGTGTGACTAATTACACAACACAAATAATGAATTCTAGGCTCTACTGGCTACAAAAAATAGTCAAGCAAGCAACTATCTACTTTCTCTGTGATTCCATAATATACCTTTCATTGTGGTATCTCAGCTCTTGATCAAAAGAATCTGTAGGGAAAAAAATATTCTCTTAAACTACTTAGCAAGACAAACTCTCTAAAATTTGCACCTATTCACAGATTATTTGTAAACAAGAGGAAGGCTGAAATTTACCACTTCCCAACATGCTATTTAAGTAGCTCTATCTAATATTGAGAGTGCTTTTTTCTCCTCAGCAGTCTCAGCATTTTTCAAAGTTTTTAACTAGATGGAGAATCCAATGTGCGCATACTATTTTTAGATGGTTTTCCCAGCCTTGGTTGCAGGGATGAAAAGATTCTTGTTAATACACCAGCAATGCTAAGAACATGCCTAGTTTGACTTTGTATTAAGAACCAGTTCAATATTCTGGGATGAGCTGTAAATCTTGGATGAGAATTTTGTTCCCTCCTACCGGGTAAATGGTTTGTTGTAAACTGAAGTACTGCTGCCACGCTTCACTGATGTGCTTGGAATGAGTTTGTGAGAAATAAGGAATAAAAGCAAAGTGTTTCTACCAAGTATAGGTAGGAAACAGGAATGCAGTTTCTTCAGAAAATCTTTTGCACTTATTACCCATATTACTAAGATACTGAGCTAAATGGAGAGAAAAAGAATGCAGCTCGTTCTCAGAAAAACAGTACAGCATCACAATGCAGTCTGTGCTAAGAAAACAATCAGTATGATATAATGCTATCATAAACCCTTTAAAAATAAATCATATAACTTCTTGATTCTATTGCTGCTTTCATATTTCAGTCTTCAGTGCAGAAACTTCTATTTCTGCAACATAATTCGCAGAAGGCAGTCACTGTGTTACTCAAGGTAATGATGGTTTACTTTTATCCTCTACAGTAAATTCAGATTGAGTGCCTTGCTGTCTGTTTTCACTGGTTGTATTATTCATCCCCATTGAAAACAAAATACAGTTTGGCACGAAACTTGGGGAAATGATTCAAGGCCATCATAGACCAAGACACGTGTGCACAGATTTTATGACTACACAGCCTCTAGCCATGTGGATCTATCAGAGCCAACACTGACAGGGTTTATCTAGGTGCTTGCTGGGGCAGTCCTGTCCCATATACCATCTTGCTGGGGGCTGTGTGGCCCTCAGAAGTTCCGCTCAGCAGACAACAGGAGTAGGGTGTGTTTCCTTGCAATCAGTACATACCATGGGGACAGGAGGAGGATGTTTCAGAGAGAAGTCTTTCTGAGCAGATCCTGCTGGAATAGTAGCAACCCATGAGAGTTATCTAATAGCTAGAAATGTTTCCTACCAGATTCCACAGGGGAAACGAAGTCCTACCAATCACTATTTGACTTCACAGAATATGTGCCTATGTTATAATAAATACTGACACGGTTAGCAGTACAATTGTTATCTTTTAGAAGTAGTTCTTTTTCTGCTGTTCTTCCTTAAGAGAGGCTATTATATAAATCATTTAAGTCAAGAAGATATGATTATGATAAATACTTTCTGTCAATAAAAAGTTGGCCAATAATAAGCAAATCGTGGTTAGGAGTGGAATGTGGAAGCAAGCTCCATTCAGGAAGAGTACAATAAAGAATAACAACCCTTTGATTTAAATGCCTCAGTGCTCATCATTAATGCCCTACCAGTCAAACCTGGAATTATTCAGACTGCCCCTGGCAGGGACGTTTCCAGTAATTTGAACAACAAATTAACTGTATCTTTTATTTATATCGAGATAGCAACTAGCATTTCCATTCAGACTAACTGTATGCCTAGGAGACTCTTCTGCAGTCTTTAAAATGCCAGCTTGCCTTTTTGTACAGTCAGCATATTAAAAACATTCTCTTTTTATCTTTTACAAAAAGGAAAATATTGGTTTAATGGACTGATCATTTATAGAATTTAACCTTAAATGAACACACCTTTGAGGTAAAGTTTGGTTCTCTTAGAAACTTATATTCCTATACTCTTTAGATACTTTTGATTGTTTCTAAGGAAATGGTATTATTTTATGGAAATATATGGAAAAAATGAAGAAACAGTGGAAACTTTAGAAGAAAAATGCAGTTTCAAGCTTAAAAAAAGTCATAGTTTGATGATTACTTTCAGCACAGTGATCTTTTATCTCTCTGATGTACGACATCATTTTTTTCAGCTTTGTATCTCTAGAGATAGAGAGTTCTTTTATCAGCAGCACACTTGAGGTAGAACATGCTCCTATGCTGAACATTTTAAAGGACTCTTTTCTAGGCTGGTGATTTCTGGCTTCCAAAACACCAGGCATTTCTCCAGTTGGAAATTTAAGAATGTGAAGGATTAGCGTGTGTAGTTTTTCACAGTAAAGGTTTTAAGAGATGAAAATTCAAGTTATTCAATAAACATCTAGATGTCAAGGTCCAGATGCACGGTAAAGCACTCACAACAAGATTAGAAGCAGTTGGTTGTAAATCAAGTAAGATTTCTAATGCAGTTGTGTACAAATGCCTTTTTTTTGTTGTTTTTCCATAGATAACTTGGGAAACAATATATCTGAGCATACTTGCTTCTATACCCGACTGACTACTGCAAGCGCTGTGCCAAAGACAGAGGTGGTGGGCTTTTTTCCCCACTGCTGAAACTCTTGCAATAATCAGTTCAGGATGAAACATGACTGATGTCCTTACAATAGCAGCAACAAATTGCCTTTTTTTTTTTTTTAAGTGAAACATCATTTTAAAAAAATCTAGTTTTTTGACTGGTCATTGGACAATTTGTCTAGTCACTTAATATAAAAAAGCAATACCGAATTTAATAGTTGATATATACAACCAGCAAAGTTCTGAAAAACAGTGCTCCAGGACTTGTTCTGTTCTTCTGTTCGATATTTGTTCATTCGTTGCACCATTTGTAATACAGATTTCTTACTGCACCCTTTATAAGTGACCATTACCACTCATACTTCTCAGGTACCATGTCAAATGCACTTCATACCAGCTTTGCCCTCCAAGGAGGAAAGTAGATCTACCTCTCCAGGTTGAAAGCAGTGCTATATCTTAGCTCACATAAAAATCATGTAGCTGCCTGATGAAAATGTTACTATGTCTTAAAAAAAAATGACTTAATGCTATTCTAGGAAGTGTAATGTCATAACAAAGAACAGGAAAGACAAAAGGGACAGCATACTATTTACTGTACTACAGAATTGGATAAGTGGTGCCTGCTTCAGATCTACTTGCCCTTTTCAACCTTCCCTTTGTGCTTTTCTCAACTTTTCACTGAAAAATAACTCTCCACTTATCCCTGCTATACTCTGAGAATTCCCAGATCATTTTCCTGGGCCCTACAGGATTATGCTTCTCAAACAAGACTTCCTCCAGAATCCAAATGCCTGAAAACAGAATCATTAATTTCTGAAAAAGATAAAAGTTTTGCCTGTACTGATTCCTTATGGGTTTTGGTTTACATACAAGGTAAATGCCTTGTATGTAAAGGCATTTAGCATAGCAAGTCTTTTTTTGCAGTCAGTGCCAAAAAAAAAAAAAAAAAAAATCAGTTCATGCTCAGCCTCTCAGAAGGCTAAAAAAACCTTTCTCCAACACTAGATTTCTGTATGTTTCAAAGAAACTTGAAAAAGTATTTGGCTGGGGTAGTGGATATGTCATGTGTGAGCCCAAGCTGATGGAGACAAATTCCTTTGTACTTTGTACTCCAGAGTCAGTGCAGATATTTTACTTTGTTTTGTGCCATAGCATGAATTTCAGGTTAAACCGGCCAGTTGGAAAAGTTACGTGGCTAAAGCACCACAATATTTTTTCTGGTTTGCTGCTTGACAATGCCTACTGTAGCTGTCTAGGAGGATTTTAGAATCTACCTCCACTTTATTTGCCAGAGGAAATGATTGCAGCTAGTGTAAGACATGTTTAAAAAATAGTCAGAACAACTCTGACCTCCTTTCTTTGCTTAATCTTGTGTATCTGATAAATGGTATAATGAATACTGCCACCTAAGGTATCACGTGTGTTAACCTTATTTAAGAAAGGATGCTGTATGCGGCACGTAAAAATACCCCAGTCAATATGTATTTATATATGCTTGGCTAAGCAGGGGTGGAGATAAACCTTTGTTCCAGAAACATAAGGGAAAAATGAAGTGAAATTAATAAGCATTTTCCTTTACCATAAAGATATATTTGTAGAGCTAACCCAGTCAACTGAAATTTTGTACAGTTTCACAAGAAATAAAACTTCCCTTCCTCTAAAAGTGTTTTTTTATAAGATCAAGGAGACTATATAATTGTTGTTGGGTAACATACAATTCTTTGCAGAAATCAATAATGAAATGTTATGTTAGAACTCAAATTATATTCTGCTTAAGCATTAGTATAAATTTCCTTTCCAAGAGACACATATGAGTGTAAATGAGGAAATGAAATAGAAACAACGTGATTCAATTGGAAAATTGCAACACAGTGCCGACTGCACACATTAATCCATGGGATGGGATGGGCTTCAGTCTACCGATCCATAAGGTTCAGTTACATCTGTGAACCACTGCCACCTTGCTCCTTTCCTAGGACTCCTCCATCTGCCTCATGAATATCTTAACTTGGGAAGCCTTTTTTCCTCTCATTGACCCTAGCACCACCAGACAAATTCATGATCATATTTATTCCTGCAAACAGACTCTTTGGTCTTCTGTCACACTAGATACCAGTTTGAAGTGGCAACATATGCATTTCTATGACCTGCTCTGAGGAGGAGGTGAAAATCATTCATTATCAATGTGGCTGTAATGTCAGAAAAAACTGTCTCCCCTCATCCATAGCACACCTGTCAATCCAAACCGTATATGTTAAATAATACAGAGGCCAAAGGGAAGGAAGGCAGAGTAGGGAAAACTCCCATGCAGAGGCATGAGTTAAGGACAGGGTGAGGAAGAAAGGATTGACTGGTTGCATTTTACTCTGAGCAGTAGGGGAAGAGGGGCAAAGCCGGCTTCACCAAGGAAGAACCTTTGGATGCAAAGTGACGGGCGTGACTATGAGGAATGGGCATGTGAAGATGTCCTCGCAGGAGGTGTGTGGGACTTCATGCTGCACTCAACAGGAGCTCATGTGGCTTTGGACCTGTCAGGCATAACTCAGCACCCTGATGAAGCAGACCTCTGCCTTAGTCCTTAGCGCTCTGTGATTTCTCAATAAGTCATGTATCAAGAGTACAAGAGCAGAAACCTGATAAAATATCCAGCTCAGCAATCTTATTGGCATTAAACACTTTATAAAAGCCAGAATTGTGTAAAATGTGGAGAACAACTGGAAAAGGGTTTAACTGTGCTTTATTCTGCAATTGTGGTGAATAGATTGCGAAACCCAGGATATTTCTGAAAGAAGCTGCCTCTGAAGCAACTTAATGTTTTAGTAGTTTTCAGTTAAATCAGGCAGAGGAAATTAACAATGAACTTCTGTCTTAATGGTCTGGAAAGTGCTGCACTCCCTGTGAAAATGAAGTGTAAAGGTGATTTGCTTTCTTATTCAATGGTATTTTGAAAAAGGATGACCACAGAAGAACATTAATGATGATGATGAAGTGGCACAAAAGAGGAATGAAGAAGTTACAGCTACTTCATTAGGAAATCAGATGGTGCTTGTACCATAAAGGAAAAGCTTGTAGGACTGGTGCTAATGGAAGACTCAGAGCAAGTCCTTAGAAGTCCAGCATGAGTTGCCATGAAGACCGCACAATGTGAAGAAAGACTCTCCATGGCCAACACAAAAGAAACCAAACTTCATTCAAAACAGGACATCTGTGTTAAAAAGACACAATGAACTCAGAATTTAATTCCAAAAAAAATATAAGGCACCTGCATGTTTTATAGCAAATCATGGCAAGAGCCAGAATTTGGGAGGGAGAGCGAGACAGAAAGGACTCCACTGAATTGCATCACTCACAAGAGCCAAAGAAAGGAGTGCAGAAAGGACAAAGCGGCCAGCACGCTTGCTCAGGGAAAATCTTCAAAAAGCAATGCTCAGCAAAACAAGACTGTCAGACAGGCTGCAAATGGGACGGCTTTTCTTTTTAACACTTCATACACCTTTGTAAGATTCACACAGGACAGTCCTGAGGGTACTGTCACTACTAGGTAAGTCAGAGAGAGGCAGGCGGCTGAGGTGAAACTGAAGTCTTGCAAAGATGGGTTTAGCCCCTCTCATGGAGTATGTCAGTTAAATACAAGTGTGTAGATAAATACAGAGTTGGAAAGGATACAATTTACAGTGGTGGCAGAGGAAAAAAAATCAATTTTTCAGCTAAAAAAGGATTGAGTCACTGAGCTTATCAAAGAAGGACAGGAACCATAAAAAAATGAAGGAAAACCTGAGGCTGGCTCTACAAGCACAGGACAACTGCATTGGACAACTCCTGGAAAAATTCTTTCCAACCTGCAGAAGCTGAGGAAGAGCTGAAAGTGCCTGTGCCTTGGCAGAGTCCTCAGAGGAACTACGAGGGATATTCTCTGCTCATTTAAAAGCCCAGAGGTGGGACGGAGGGAGGTAGAAACAGGAAAACTGTACCTGCAGATCCAAATGATTGAACTGAGTACTTACAACACAGATCTCTTTCCAGTAAAGCATTTAATGCCAATATGTTTGCTGTGCTGGATGTTTCACTGGGGCTCTGACAAGTAACAGAACACATCTACATTGGAAATGCTGTTTCTACAGGCTATTTGAATTGTGAGCAGCATCGAAGATATAGTCTAGAAAAACTAATCCTTTTTCATATATGTCTCAGAATATAAAGGTCTACATAGACTATATTTTGGTATTGGGGAAACATAAACCAGAACAAGAGAATCACTAGAATCTTTGAAAAGCTCTAGAGAGAATCAGTTGCAGATCTAAATCTAAACAAACAACAATTAAATCCTTGTGACATAACTTGTCGATCAGACTAGTTACCTCAACACTGTTATACAGAGTAATGAAATTCTCAGAGCAATCTTCATTAGATGAAAGATTAAACAACCGTCAAACTGAAAATATTCTGAGATAGAAGAGCTATTGGCAAGGCACATGAAAGGAAAATTATGAAAGATAAAGAAAACTCAATTAATGGTCACTATAAGCGAGATGATATAATATTAACAAGAAGAAGCATCCAGGAATTTAATGAGATGAAGAGTGTGTCATTTAATGTATTCCGTGACATTTCCATACTGATTAAAAAAAGAAGAAAAGACCTCAAAATACAGGAAAAGGTAGGTAAAAATTTTGACATGGATATTAAAGTCTTTTAAAAGTACCATTTTTATTATTCACAGAATAAAAGAAGGAAAAGGTCACTCAGTTCTCCTGCCAGTTCAGGCACAGACACTTTCCAAGATTTTTAACATTTCTTTTTCTGCATAGTTTCAAGTGCTCCAGGCAACGGATCCCACCACCTCTCTTTGGAAACTGCTCTGCAGCTTCATACATCTCCCTGTCAGAGAGCACTTCCTAATATTCTGTTTAAATATTTTGTATCTTAATTTCTTTCAATTTCTCATAATTATTACACCATTTACTACTATAAATAATTACTTTCTCTCAGTTTGTGCAACCTCAATTAATGTCATTGTTCTTTTCTCTAATTTGTCAACAGCTTTCTAGTAAAATGATAGCCAGAAATGAACTCAATGTTCTGGGCATAACACAATGATATGCCTACACCCTCTACATTTCAACAGAGGGGTACCGAAGCTGGCTCTAGATGGGTACTGATAGCTCTTTTAAAATATCACTTCACTATTTCCTGACCTTAGACAGAAGTGGCGTATATTAGTCCGAGAGAAGCACGGTGCTGACAAAACTACAGCGCTTTAGCTAGATCTGTTTGGTAGAGCACCGCGCTGCACTGGCATATCCTCGAGGCTTGGAGGTAAGCAGGTAAATTAGACTCCCAAGAAACAAGAAGGCAATCCCACGGACTGTCTCAGTAGCTAAATTTTAGGTGTTCCAACTTCACCAAAAATAAAACCAAACCTTAAGTTAAAAATCTATGCTTTCACACACAGAGAGATGACACAAAATCAGATTCTAATAAACCAGCATGCTCATTCTGTGTTACTATACCTACTACGGGCAAGGGACAGTACACATTTTACACTGCATACCCACTCAGAGTCCCAAAGAAAAGAACCTTCCCTGGATTTGGGCTTACCAGTGCTTTCAAAAACCAAACAGCTAGCGAGCTTGCTTTATCAAAAGGAGGCTAGAAAAGAACATAACCTTGTTTATGGCTTTTAACTTTTCATGGTTAGAATATTCACCGGATATGGATGACCAAGATAAAAAATCTCTATTCAAAAGGTCTGAATCTGTATTTTAGATCCCAGGAAACTGCTACACCAGCAGGACATCATTCTTGAAGAGTAACAAAGAAAACTTTCCCACATTTTCCTCCTGAAATTGTTTTGTTTTCTTTTAAATGAATCTTAAACAGCTCCATCTAAAATAAATACCCAGATTCCCAATTCTGCAGGCATTTTTGCTCATTCTAGCTCTAATCAAGAAAATAAGATAAATCCCTCAAATTATATAAGGATAATTTTGGAATACATTTAACTGAGGATTTAGCCTGTATTTTATTTTTCATTCCAAAGAAAGCAGAATGTTCAGTAAAATAAAAAAGATCAATTACAAGTATCTGACCAATTTTAGATTAAATCCCATCTCCCAGACTACAGGCAGCAGATTGCCATTGAAGAGTTGCTTGAGTGCATAGTGTAGCAGGAGGCAGCAGATGGAAACTCTTTACCGACAAAGTGAGAAAAATATTTCAGGAAAAAAAAAAACAACTAAAAGAATAGGCAAGGGAAGAGTTTAAAAAGACAGAGGAAAAAGTGTGCAATCCAAAGCAGAATGATCACCTGAAGGGTCACCAAGGTCACAATAATATATTTTAAAATAGCCTGCAGACAGTGCATAAAAGCTGCTATAAACATTCAAAACAACCTAAAAGGCATATTTCACAAAAAGCAGTTGAGTTGGAAAGCACAGGCTCATGAGTTCCCTGTACTACTGTGACCTTCTATTGTCCAACATTCAACTTTTTCTCAGACATCATTCCCATAATAATCTGCTGCCCGAAGCCTGGAGAACAGGAGTAAAAGTAAAATATTCCCACTTCGGTTCACCAGATAACATCATATTCCTACTAATTTTTTAACCCAGAGCATCCTCTTCAGTCTTAGAGTGAAACTGTAGTGTTTAAATTACTTAACATGATTACTCGATCTGTGCTGACATGGATAGCTAAGCCATTTCTCATTGCTTCACTCTAAAAAAACCTGTTTGGTTAGCTTTTTTGCGTTTTGCAATGTTTTCTTTTGGCTTTGCATTTTTCAAAGTGTTTAGGAGACTTTCCTGTAATAATAGAAATTATCTCAGTACTTGATAGACCTACCTTACACACAGCTGAAAGAAACGAGACCAGAAGGAACTGGCTAGCTCATCACAATCCAGGAAAGTTAAGAAAGGAGTCAAACGAAAATAAATAGCAAAATAATGTGAACTTTTATATAAAAGTGGGGGAAAGAAACTTTTCTGCTGAAAAAATGTATATAAATCTTTGACCTAAACAAGGGGCAAGAAAATTAATTAATTAAAATACTGAAACCATGGGATAAAGTCCCAGGCAACTTCCCTGGAAATAGAGTTAAATTAGTAAATGCATATCATATTCATAGTCATAAGAAAAAGTATTTTGCATACTGGTTTCATTGAACAGCATAAAAATGTAAAAGATCACTAGACAATAAGGAAAAGGTACTACCATAATGCTATATAAAATATGAGGCTATTATACATGTAAATTAATACAATAGATGACCAGATATTTTTAACTTTGATCCTGTATTTCTGCAAAATAGCTACCCTTGTGATTAAAGAGGACTCCTTATTTACTTACAGTTCATTGCATGCTTAGGCGTCTTGCTGGAGCAGGTCTAGGTTTCTCAGCATTTTGATGGAATTTCACTTTTTCAAAAATAGTGGAAGTTCTCACTCTGACTTCAGTGGAGCCAGGATTTCATGACTATTTTTATGTGATGCCAGGAAGAAACATACTTGAGTTGATCTGTAATAAAAAATAAATGCTGTAAGAAATCACTGCTAAGGAAATCTCTGTGCAGTTTATATGAGGCTACAGGAATGTAGTTGGGAAACTATTAGCAAGGTTGGCTCCAGAAATCAACTTTGTAAGTCTAGGTTGTAAAGACACAATGATGTGTAAGGTATTAGCTTGCAACTTCCAGGTTTCAAGAGGTGCTTACCAAGACTTGGAGTCAGATCAAAAAGACCATCAATATTTAAAAGCTTCTTTCTGTATAATGGCATTATCAGGCAGTTTCTTTCAGGAACAGTGAAAAAAATAGACACTCTCCTGCAGGGTCTGCAGCGACTAAACTACCCTGTCCTTCCAAATGTAGCATTTAATACACTCTAAGTAAGATAGATAAGCACACAGGTTTATTATTTTTTTTCACTTCCTTTTTTTATTGTTTTATTGTGCAGTTTATTTCCAGCTTTAAGATTAAGCGTTATGTTTATGAAATTGTAAGTTATTATCTTCACCTCTAGCTACTTGTCCTGGAAAGAAAAGCAGCAAATATGTGAACGAATGAGTCCCTGATGGGGCAAATGTAGTCAACAGAAGGGATACAGTAACTAGTCTATTGTAAGAGAAATGCAGGCATTCATCCCCTAAACAGTAAGTCGTAATTGCCTGCTGGCTAGATACCAGGTTTTAGAGAAGTTCTTGGACCAGACACTCAGGTCCAGTTAGAGGCCACTTAAGGTCAATAACCTGCAAACAGGTAAACAGTGAAATCATTTAAATATTTATGCCAGCAGCTAGGAAGTCAAGCAAACAATTTAATTACAGCTTGGTGGTCTGGCGAGGAGATAACCATGCATTAAATATCTGCTTAACGTCTCAATCTCTAGAGTGTAACTTCTCACTCAGAAGTTACACTATCTGTTTTTAAACTTCTATGACATACCTTAAGCTAAAAACACACAACAGTTAGGGCTATGTACTTTTACAAGGCACATTTTAGTCAAGGACAAGCAACGCATATATTTTGTTGATTCTTTATTATTTGCTGCATACAGCCACACATACAATTTTTCTCATGGATTTCTCAAAAAGATCTAGCTCCTTAAAATGTCTGCTGAAATAATGCATCGACAGGTTCTCCATTCTGCTTTCTCTTTACAATGCTTTGTTTAACTACTTTATTTTGATTTCTCTGACAGCAAAACACTATTTTGGCTCTGAAAAATGCAGTGCAACCTGTACAGGCTTCTTTTATTTATGTTGAATTACACTCTGCTACCTATAAATATTTTAAAAGATGAAGTAGGTGGATTACAGCCCACCTACTCTTTTTTTTTTTTTTTTCAGACACGCACACATTTAAAATTGCAGGAATGTCTGTTGAGTGAGGCTTGAAAGTCTCTCTGGATCTCTATCACCTATTCAGAAAGACCAGGGAAAAGTCAGAAGTGAGCCTATCTATGTAACCATGACAACAAGTGCTTGTATATAATGCTTATCTATAGAGTATAGTTTCTGATTCCTTCAAGAGTTCGCGCAGTCATAGCCTGAATTCTTTGGTAAGCTATCTGAGCCGTGTCAAATGGTTCAGATGAATCAGGCAAGGATTGCCGGGCATTGTAAACACTCTTTACACTGAAGAATGAATGAGAAAATGGGCTGAATGGTGGAACAGAGACAGGGCTGTTTCTGGACGGTGGGAGAAAGAAAGAAATGAGGTGTCAGTACTTTTCCAGTGATTAATATTTGACGGATTGATTTGGAGCTGTTGAGAGAGACCTTCTATTGCTATTCCCCATCAAATTAGTGCCTAGCAGATCATATATATGGATTTTTGGGGAACTGAGATTTTGTAGATATAGCATACAGTGAGAGGCATTATGCCAGCTGAGTGTAAAAGGTTAGTTGATCAATAATTAAAAGAAACATATTGAATTGAGGTTAGTGTTAAGTTATTTGGGGAATGATGAATTCTCTGTTCTGCAACTTCCTATTTTTTTTTTTAATAAATTGTTTATTGTTTTGTGGAAAACAAGGACAAATTCTGATAAGATTTTTGAAGTAATACATAATATTAACAATGATTACAAGCTCAAAGGCTATTTTGTCTTTAGTACTGTTAAAATTAATTTTTATTTCAGAGAAAACATTATGGTCCTTTTACACAGAGATATTTATTCTCAATCAACTATTTATGTTATGTTATATTATAATCTACCATAGGATCACGTTACTAATATCCTCACATAGCTCCCTGCCCGGGACTTGAGGAGATAGCCTCCAAAACTTTGTCTGCTTCAAATTTCAAGTGCGAGGCTTTTACAGCAGTGAGATCTCTGCCCTCACACTCCCATACAAATATCAAAGAATACAATACAATATAAAAGAAGACTTTTCAGTATAAGTTTGTTGCTTTTTCTTTCTTCTTTCCCCTTTCTTCTTTTTTCCTCCAAAAAGTTTAGCCCAATTAACTTCTAGCTCCTGCAGAATTCCCCTTTGGTAAGAGCCATGGGCAGACGGGTTTTGCCTTACAGAATTTAAGCAGAATAAATAGGTCAAAAGTCAGGCTAATAATTACAAAGCTAATTATAACTTTGACAAAAGAACACGTGCTACCGCTACCTGATAGCAGAGTAATTCTCATGGCTGTACCTAAAAAAAAAAAAGACCCAAAACAGCAGGTAAAGAAATTAGATTTTTAATCTGCTTTTGGCAAAATAAGACAAATATTGACAAGAATCATGTAATATCTAAAGGTTAAAGGAAAGAAAGCAAAATACAAACCTTTTGCATTCCTTCCTTGTTTCACAGAGGCAAAATGAATATCTCCAAAATTAAAATTAAGTAATTACCCTAGAACTTTTTTTTTATACATTTAATATGAAAAAATACATTTTTTTGTTTTAATGCATAAAGCATTTGTAGGTTTGAAAACACTTTTCACTGAAGACCACACAAAACTCTAATTTAACACAATTTAGATTTTCAGGAAAAAACAGTCTGCTAGGCCACCAACATGGCTTCAGAAAGGAAAAATATACACTATAACACTTGAAGCAGCTATCGAATTTTTTTTCAGAAAATACAGCAATTAAGGGAGAAAAATCTACTCACTTATACATTATGCTAATGGCAACTGGGATAATATGTCACTCACTAGGCCAAGCAATTGCTGAGCTTGAGCAAGTGGATAAATAACATTTTTCTCAGCTCTCTAGAGATTCTTAGTTTGATTCCCAATGTGGGTATAAGGAAAGACGACTACGTGGCAGAAATTGAACTGGCAGAATTGTTTTCTCCCTTTTTTCTCCTTCTGTATTTGAGGATATGTAATTCAGCGTTCTGAATGCAAGTCATCAAGGCAAGTATAACCTCATTTCATCCAGTTCTTACACATGAAGCTTCAATACAGTCAGATCACAACCTACCCAGTCAAACATGCCTATTCAAGTAATTATACTATAATGTCCTGCTACTCTCCTAGCAATCAATCAGGCTTAAAAAGTTACTAGTGCTGAACCTGCCTGTAGGAAGCAGGTGAAACTTTTATACATGTTACAGTAGCTTGTAAAAAATGAATATTGGCAGAAATGCCAGAAGTGGAAGGCATCTTGATGCAAATTGAGTGACTTACTGTTACCATGTAGAATGTGTTGATATCAGATACAGTAGAACGTGATAAGACATATGATTTCAATAGACCAGAACTCTGCTAAGTTAAGCTTAGTGAGCAGATAATGAGAAAATGGTCCATTCTACCCATCTATCCTTTTGGGGCCAAAACAAGTAAAATGGCTCCTGGACAATCTCATGGAGAATGTTAACTTGGTTTTACTTTTTTGCAAAGGCTACCCTGTATCGGTGATCTTTGGCTATTGGGATGCATAGAGCAACAGAGTGCTTTTCATCTTTGCTACCAAACCAGCAAGGATCCCCTCCCGCTTTATCCCCTTTTCTCTGACTCTCCTCTGTACTTATGTTCCTTGTTCTGCCATTTTTACTCGTCTTCAAAATTATTCCCTCACGTGAGCAGATAGATAGACTGTCTACCTCTGCAATGCCTGGGAATGACCAGTTGAAGAAGGACCAACCAGACCAGCCAGAAAACGCACTAGACAAAAGAAGTGTATCATGTCACGGAGGAATAGCTGTGAGAGACAGATTGCCAGGTCTAAGTATCCACCTGTGACTGATAAGCCACGCTGAATTCTGGAAAATCAACAAAAAAATGCATTTCACAATTTATTGTCCTGCCTACACTTCTTTTTCTGGCTATCATCTATTTTGTCAAAATTAGAAAAGTAACCGCTGTGCTCAGAGGCTGTTTCAGGGCTAAAATTAACCTCTTCTTTCCTGCTCATATGGTTTGCTTAGCAAAGCTAGAACTTTAGCAAGTAACTCCTCTCTGGCCAGACGGCTTTGATTAGATTTGTCTTGCATAATCCCTCAATTTCCCCCCCCCCTTTTTTTTTTTTGTTTTTTTCCTTCTTTTCATGTTATGCATCGCATTTCTTAATTTCGTGTTTGGGATTTTTTTCCTTATTACCTCTTCCACAGGAGTAAACAGTTGGAGACCTCAAATCAAAACCTTCAACCATGTTTAACTGGTTAATATTACATAGTGAAAAGGTTGTGATAATACTTTTGACCTTTCTGGGTCCATTTAGTTCTTCTGAATTAAGAAAGAATCATCTTGCCAACATTATTAAGTTCAAGATTTCCACAACACCCTCAGAAACCAATACTGCAGTCTCAGTTTGAAGGAAATTTAGGAACATATTCCAACTCCCAGTTATATCAAGGCAAGATTTGGCATTTTCAGCTGTAATCAGATGAGGCCAATGACAATTAAATGCACATAGCCCTATAGGTTCAATAGGACTGTGTCTTTAGTTGTAGTGCAAATACTGAAATGTAGCAGAAGTTCTCTGTATGTATTTGCTTATAAAATATGAGCCTACTCACCTGTAGCTAGTTCTTATCTTCTTTAGCCACCAGCCTTAATGTCTTACTCTGATACTTTTGTACTTTAAGTTAAATCATTCCACATGGGATGAATTATGTATGCTTGGCAGCATAACCTAAGGGTGAGCTCAGAGCAGAATCCTCTAAACATCTACCTTTTGATTACCCTGGTATTTTCCTCACTTCTGTCCAGCTCTTTCCATGCCATTTTGATCAATATCCAGCTGTCAAAACATGTGCTTACATACCCGTCAGCTGTATTTTATTTGCCTACGAATGTTTCTGTTTTGTAGCTCTGATCCTCTGTATTGGGAGTCTTGTGGAAGATGTTGTATTCAAGGAGTTAGTGATCTTGAGCAAGCCATGTCTGCTCTACTAGGCCCTGTACTTAGGCTTGAAAAGCTCAAATGTTAGTATGAGTGACCACAGTATAATCCCATATATATATATATATATATATATATAAAAAAAACACAGAGTAAGGGAATGTGCTGGAATACCCTGGATATGTGCTGTTCCTGGATATGATTCCTAGATGCATGTAGATGGATATGCTCTGGTGGGCATTAAGAAAGATAAAATTTCTACCTCTCCAGACAAGATATATAGTTTTACTTGTTACATTAGATATAAAGAGCAATGGTATAATGGGGAGGGCAAACCTCTCTGTGGATGGGATCTGCACAGTGCGCCGTGGCTGTCCACCTGGGTTCCATCCAATGCTGCACAAAAGTGAGAATCCAGCATCCGCAAGGACATACGGTTTACTTGCTGTGTATATTTCTCTTCCTATTGCTATCTTATTATTAAAGTAACTTTACTAGGCTATTTGCCGCCCAGTGCAAAGCAGTTCTGGATTTTGTGTTTACATTGTTTATGTGGTGTTCTGAAATGAAACAGGGACAACATCATCTAGACCACTCAAAGCCACCTTCTCTGATTTATTACCTCCTATTTTTATGTCTTTTTTTTGACAAATAACAGAACTCCATATACCCTTTATGTCACTCGATCCTAATAGTGGACTAAGACGGCTTTGCGTTGGTAGCCAGACTGGTGGGAAATTTAAAATGGCTGTAGGTCCATGCCACATTAACATAACCCCTTTTACTTATGTAAAAGCAGAGTCTTTCCCTACTGAATTGCAGTGCCTCATTCTCATTTATTTACATGCAGTGATATTACAATGCTCAGCCTATCCACACTCCCTTTTCCAGGCAGAGGCATGAGGGTTCTTACCCTGGAAACACTGAGCTCTGAATTTAGTCCTTCCTCTACATGGAAATTCAAAGGGCTACATTCAAAATATACAGAAGGACGAACAGAAAGTAAGAAAGGTCACCCTAGCAATGCATTTCTCCTCTTCCTCCTTGGATTGCTAAAGCTTAATTTATCAGAGTGAAAAAACCATCTATACAACTGGCAAAGGTATTTCCTGAATTAACCCCATCTTCGCACAAAGGAGCAATCACACTGGCTTTGCCTTGACTTTTATAACATATACACTTCCAAAAGCCTTTGACTTTTTCTCAATTTGCCCCAGATGTGCACGTATTCCACAGTGCAAGGGACCTTTGACAATTCAGCGGCACTGGTAAGGAGTGAATTGGTAATTGGTGAATTTGTGCTCCTGGTTATGGAGGTGAGAATGGACACTGAAGTACCAGGACTATGGACACAGACTGCTGGAATTCGTGGTCTACATGTCCTACACAGGAGACCACGTACTCCTCTCTGGCTTTTCCTTGCTTTGTGTCAGAACGTATCTGTCCCCCTGTAATTCCTCTGGTACAAAGCCCACTTTCCTGAACATTTTTTTGAGAAAAAACCCCCATGTACCAAAAATCAAACTCCTAATATTCCATCTTGATATAAATCTGTCAGGTTACAACAATGATTACATTTTTATAGCAGTAAATCAGTGTGCTGAGGGTCCCAGCTCTCTAGTGTAGCTCTGCAAAACAATTGTAGCTCCACAAAACAATTGCAATTACTTACTTTTTTTTTTTTTTAATCTCCAGCTTCATTTCTAGATACAGAGTCCCTAATCAAGCTTCTAACCGATTCAGAGCTTAACAGAATTGGTTTCAATCTGCTGTGTAATGACAGGCACAAACAGATATTTTTGCTTTTGTGACTATCTGGGTGCTCATTCCCATATAAAAATCCAAAGGAAGTACAGGGTTTGTGGATAAGATTTTCCCTGCTGCAGTATAACCCCTTCTGCCTGCAGTAACCTTCAGCATGAGGTGGCAGCACTGGTACCATAACAAAAATAACTCACCTCACTAGAAATGTTACTCATAGTGGAAATATGTGGATGTAAAGCAAATGAAAAAACAATTCAGGTATTTATTCAGGTATTTATAGACCTCTTGTCACTGTAATATCTAAATAATCTTTAATATATTTGGTTTCAGCATATATTTAAACTCATTTGCTAGAAAGGTGTCACTTCCTTCATCTCACTTGCACGGGGCCAGCAGTGCAATACAAAAGTGTTCCCGGGCCTTTTCAGCAGTACCTAGGCAGAAGAGAAGCACCACAGAAGAGAAGTCCAAAATGAAGATACTAAAAGCTCCCACTCAGTAAACTCAAGAGGTCCCTAAATTCCCCCAGTGCTTTCTTTTTTTCCTGCAAGGCACTCAGTTTTACGACTGCGCTCTGGCAGAGCTGCCTGGTCTCGCTAGGGCTGAGCAGCGCCAGGCGCCCCTTATGCCTCAGCCCAAGAGCACCCCCCTACCAGGCACCTCCCAGCACCCCACCCTGGCAGGGCTGGAAAAGGACTGACAGACAGCCTTGAAAAGAGCCGCCTTCCCCTGTTATATAGCAACAGCCACAGCTTACCGAATCTGAACAGAGAAAGGTTCCGTTTCTTTCTCTGACTGAGAGTTTTGCGGTCCTGGAGATTGCTTTAATTACTGAGCTGTGCTGGGCAGGGACGTCTTCCTCCCATTTTCCTGAAAGTGTGCCAGCGTAGAAGAGAGGCATTTTTTTCCATTTGTACACATAATAAAAGGAAAACAGAATTACTTCTCATACAGAAGAGAAAACAGTTGATAAAAATCCATTTTATCACTAAGGGAAAATGTTGCTAAGCTCGTATAGCATGTTTTACCTAAAACTATCAATTGAGTAGGAAAAGAGGCCATATTGATCACAAGAAACTTTTTACTTTAAAAGATGGGACGGCACACCTCATTTATAACAACATAGCAGAAGTTATGGGAAAAAAATTAACAAATTGGAATGAAAAGGAAAATACTCAAATCTTGCATTACATTTGTGAAAGCAAGCTGAGTTTTGTGTAAGTAATACTCGAAGGCTTTTGCCAGAGTATTTCACCTCAGAAGGAAACAAAACATGAAAACTTAGCAGTAAAAATAAGAGCTAGAAAATATAGATATGCCTACAAAAGAAGAAGAAAACCTGAAATAATAATAATAAAGAAGAACTGAAAGACCTTTCTCAGGAATGAAGGAAATAAATCAAAAATAATTAAGACCCTTGCTTGGGGCTAGATAGTATAAATCAAAAAAGCCCTAGGTTGCAAAGAAAATTTAATTTAAAAAAGCCCTTCCTTGTGCCAAAGATTTATCATTTTTAAAGCCCAGTGGGGCCAGAATACTTTTTTTTTCCTTAACTCCAAAGAGGTGCACTTCTGCTTCTATTGATAAATCCATTTGACTTGTATGTTGCTAAGTCTTCTGAAATTGTTGTGATTACCTCATTTTTCTTTCATCATTAAGAAAAGGAAACAAACAATTATCTGAATGTCTGAACATCTTGCATTTGATTGTTTTCTGTGAAGAATAATTAGACTCAGAAAAGTAAAACTTGAAGTTGCTTGTTCCAAGGTATTTTTAGTTGTTCTCCATCGTGGCTATTACCCACTTACATCTCACTTCACCACAGTCAGTGTTAAATGCTTTTACGGAACAGAGTCTTGCAATCAGGCAGCACTCCCAGCTGGTAAGTACAATCCAGTACTTATTATGCACTCCATTTTTTAATGGTAAAACTCAGAGTAAGTGAAGGAGATCAAAAGTCTTGGTTATTATCCTGCAAGGAAATCTGCTTTGATTGCATAAGGCAGAATTTCAGTGAAGTCAATAGGACTGCCATGACCAGGGATGTGGCTGGGAAATGCAATCTGCAAAAGACACAAGGTCATAAACAGAAGTGTGATTAGTGAAATCTGTAATATCCTGATATTTGAGCTTCAGATGGTCATCTCTAGCTAATGAGTCACAAACAAAATGGCATACCGCAAAGCAAAAAAGGAATGAGGATAGAACTGTAAGAAAGTAATAGTACATGGGGGGTGAGAGGAATTAAGGTTATGGTCTTCCTGCTTTTATTTCTGTAAGCCAGGCCATCACAACAACAAAACTGCACATGAAGTCAGCAAGTAACAGCTAGGGAGTATGAAGGAGAAAAGAGAACTATAGTACAAAGCAGAAGGTGGGCACAGAGGGAGAGGGGAACCATCATGTATAGATGTCTGAGAGATGAGTCTGATTATCTGAGGCATGATCAGCCAGCTGAGAAAGGCAGAAAAGCTGAAGTTAGAGAGACAGAACTTGATTATTCTTTATGATTAAGTACTTGAATTATAAGACTGTTTAGTGGGAGAAAACAATGAACAATTCAATATATCTGGGCTCAGAATAACTTCTATGATCCCTGGACACTAACTCATATCACCCCCATTGTCAGACAACTCCACTGGCTCCTCATTAATTTCAGAACCCAGTGCAAAATGAACTTCTTGATTATAAAAATCTCCACGGGCTTGCTCCGGTCTCTCTCTACTTCCTCTGCACATCTAGCGCTGGTTTTCTCTTTTTCCCTCCAGACAATACTGTTGGTGTGATTAAAAGCTCTTGTTTCTACTGTGCCACCACATCACTTACTTTCCTGGTTTGCCAGTGGCTGTATGAACACAGATTATTAATACAGCTCGCACTGTCAGAGCAGGAAAACAAACCACTACTAAGAAACTGTAATGTGTTGGATTTTGAGCAAAGAACAACTCATGCCTGAAGATGCATTTTCAAACCCGCAGCTGGATATGCAAGAGTTTAACAAATGTAAAAGTTTGTGGCCGTGATCTGGCTGCTATTGTGCATGATGCCCAGTGACATTGTAATTCACCCCTTGTCTCTAACCAGTGAAGAAGATCTGATAGAAGGAAGTAGAAAAGTACTAATGCCTGAGAATTAGCTCAGGGCTTAATTTAGTGCACCAGAAAACAGGAATCTCTAAAGTAGGCATTGAAAAACATTTAAGAATGAACCATATTTTAATTTGCGAAAGCCTGCCAGATCCCCGCTACTTTCATTGCATATCTGTTGCTTAATTGTTACATTTCTTATTAGCTGTCATGCCTTGTTAAGCAGCAGCATCTCTGGTGTACATATTTAAGCTATTAGTTTGACTTTTGATACTGCTTTTGCACCAATATATGGATTTATTTTTAAGCGTATTTTCTTATTTACGTTTAATTTGAAAAAAATGTGCAAAAGATACAAACATAAATAGAGTATCTCAGAAATAAGAGGTTAATTTCCAAATACAAGCTGCCTTTAAAGGCAACTAAGCCCATTACACATTCTACTTACAGCCACAAGCAGGCCTGGATGAGAGAGGTTCCAAGTGAATGAAAATGTATTAATGGGCTTAGCTTTTTGTATCTAATGTCACAAGGAGGCAGGTGCCAGTGCCTGCCCAAGGGATCTTTCACTGAATATAATCCTTCTCTAAAGAAAGCAGAAGAACAGAACTTGAACATACTGTTCTACTTTAAAAATGTTTTATTGCAGCCTCTTTATAGTCTTTATTATTATAAATGCTCATATTTATCAGGCATGAGAACATCCACACACAACCACTCAAGGCCTCTGTCCAGCCCACCATTCTTGAAGCCCTGCAGAATTTGGGCTTGGATTTGGGAACAATCAGTTAAAATATATTTCTAGTCTCTACGACGGCACAAAGACTGAAGATTAAAAATGATAGAATATGTGACAGTTTATTTTTTCCCACTTCCTCACATTCACAGAAGTGCAGTTATTCTTACATTATCCCTGACACATAAAGTAAAATTATTTTATTTCCATTGTATGTCTGCCCAAGATCACGAAAGAGTTGTGGTGATCCAAAATAACTTCTTTGTTCCACTCTCTGCCGTGGATGTCTTCATAAATATATGGAGAAACACAAGCAGGAACTCAGAGAAATGTGAGCCCTGGAGAGGCAATAGCCCAGCCGGAACTCTCCATGTGACAGAAGGAAATGACTGAACCAGATCTTAATTCTCCACCCACACAAATGAACTGTAGCTGCTGGTTTAAGTGCTAAGGTCACATGAGGGAATGGCTGTTTGCATATTATGGAGAGCTGTCCCCTTCAGAGATGCTTCAAAACCAGCTGGATCCAGCTGTTATATTGGTACAAACTCATGTTACAAATGGCTTGGAATGTAAATGCTGAATGAAGCAAACACCTGCCATATGACTCGGTCCTAAGGAAGTTCTCAACAAAACAAGACATGGAAGAGCTCGGTTATCGTTGCCCCTCCTTCTCATTATGCCACCCCTACCTGTGGAGTGTCATTAATGCTGCCCTTCTTTCACTGGTAGGCAACGCATATGAATTTACTCGTTACTCACTGAGAGCCTGATGTACCATTTGTAAGTTACAGGTAGCTGAGTTGTCCCTGTTCCCAAGAAAAGTTCAAGGCACACAGCCTGCTCTTGCACACATTGAGTAAGGCATACATCTATGCTGAATAGTGAATTTTGTTTTGGCTTTGTGGCAATCATGCCATATTTCACCCCTGATTTTGAAAAGAATTTCCACAGCTGTTTATAATACATATATATGTATCTTACATTATGTATTTTATACCAGCTAGAAGACCCTGATTGTTTATACCATGAAATCAATGCAATGTTCTCTTTGAGTAGAACAACCATTTTCTACCAGATAGGCCATTGACTGGTAGTGACTTTCTATTCAGAGATGAGTCACAGTATGTAAGGAAATAATCTGGAAAGACCCTACTGGAATCACAGGGGTAGGAGAGAAGTCAGATTTTTCCTGCAAAATACAGAGATGTCCTAACAAAATCTATTGACAGAATGAAGCAGCGAGGTATTACGAACAGAGGATAGACTGTACAGAAAAGAGCATAAGCATCACCTTAAATCTGAAATAAAAATGGGATGAAATGTACAGAATAGTAGAATAGAATAGTACAGAAATAGTACAGAATGCAAGGCCTCACACTGGGAGAATAAAATAATGCTGATTTCTGCAATGAGCCTGGAGATAGTGGACTGGGATGACTGAATAAAATAAATTGGTGCTTGTTTTGATCTCATTATGTATATAATTCATCAATGCGGTGCCTGTGAAAAGGCAGTGAAAGCTTAAAATGCAGCCATCAAGCTGTTTTCAGGTAAACCTAGGAAATCTTAAGTCTATTGTGCAGAAAGCTGGTAAGAGTTCAGTGGAACACTGTGCAGAGCCATTACCACAAAAGATGTATTCGGATTGGAACCAGTGCAGACACATATGGATGATTAAGTGAATGTATGGCCTGTCTTACAAAGGCACGCTAGAAGACTGGGCTTGTCCAGCAGTCTAAAATGTAGAACGAAAAGGAGATGACTGATTTGTCTTTGTGCATCAAGAACATCAAACGCTAACATTAAAGACAAGGGCGGTGCTGAAACAAGGGCAAATGGAGAGAAAATTCCTATGGATACATATATCGTAAATCAGAACAGATTTTTAACCTGCAAAGCGACTGGGGGTCAAAGACTAATACATCCAAAACCAGTGCTTGGTACGTTTTCAGAAGGATTCTCCTGTCCCTAATGCAGAATCACATCATTGCTGACTCTGGTATTTTACAGCATCGCAACCCTCATGCTAAACCCCAGGGGACAGCCTCTGGTATCTTTCTTTTTGTTTGTCAATACATCAGCCTTGCTTCATATAAATTTTGCTGCACTCCTATCTGAACAACCAGAAGAAGCTCCCCTATCCTCCTGTCCAGCCTGTTTGTGTCACAGGACCTCGACAGAAAGAGAACAGCCAATAACTCACAGGGTTACAGTATAATCTATACAACTACCTCAAGGAAACCATAGGTGAAAAGCAAGGTGCTAGCAAAGCTGACAGGGTTTGATCCTGTAAGACTCCTTAATACAGACAGACCAGGCAAGTTCAAGCCATCGCTGAAGACAGACTTTAAAAGGAAGAAAGCATAAGTGCACTTATGAAGAGAGGAAATAAGATTTTTTTTTTCAGGTTGAGAGTCAGGGACACAGTGAAATGATAGAGTATATCAAGTGACTGGGGTCTGATGTTAAAGGGGAAACTTTTAGCCATTTCTTGATTTTCTGAAGTAATCAGAAACTTTTTGTCTCTGCATAGAAAAAGTTCAGACCATCCAACACGCAATTTATGAGCTGAATTTTATATATATGCATATATATTTGCTTATATTTAAAGAAAGAGAATAATGTAAATATGGAAGTATAAAATGAAAAAAAAGCAAATAGAAATATATGCCAGGTGCCACTAGTATTTATGCACATTCAGCGCATTTGCAGTTTTATAAAATTTTTACTTCTGTTCTCCTACACAGAAACATTAGTAACACGTAATAAAATGTGTCCATTATTTATTATTGACAAACAAATTATGCACATGCTCCCCTAGAGTGAGAAAACCAGAGATAAACAATCTACAAAGAAAGAGGAAACATAGGAAAAACTAGCCAAACAAGAGAGGAATCCTTTAGCGATAAGAGAAACATACTGATACAAGATAAACAGCCACCCGGGAGTTAGACAGATGATTTGGAGATAAATTAAATAGCTTCCCAAGAGAGATCAAGTGTTGGTACATATTTGCCAGTAGCCATTCAGAAGTGATGGGGAACTCTCAACGGCCATCTATAAATGGCTCTAGCTTGCCTGGCCTGCTTGATTTTATTAGCTGCACAATCTCATTTTTGTTTGATTGCTTTGTATCTGTATATGCATTAGGGGAGAGAGCATTTGCTATTTTCTCAAGTCTGCTGTTTACTCCTCTGGACTACACTCTTCTCCATTTTCAAAGTCAATACAAACTTTCTTCCCCCTAAGATAAGGCTTTCTTGTCTCTTTTTGTTTGCTCCACTGTTCATACAGAGATTTCAAAGAAGCATCCCCCTGAAAAAGGGTGGAAAGGGAAAAGGAGTGGGATTTCACGTCTCTCCTGAGGCTATAAATCAGAAGGCAAGTTTGGTATGCAGTGAGGAAAAGGCCTTCCCCAGTGCAATCCTCGATAATCCTGCCTCTTAACTCTCGTGCCGCAGAGTTTACACTTATTTCTCACCCTAAAGAGTCTCATATTTGAAGATTCTGTGCTTGGGCACGGAGAGTGGGATTTGGCATTTCATGGAAGATGCAACATAAAAGTCACTCTGTCAAATATCAGGAAAGACCATCTAGTAGTTTGATGCATCTGAAAAGGAGAAGTTTCACAATACCCATCCATTTAATTAGGCCTCTAACATTTTGTAAATCCGTTCTTCTTGTACGCTCCCTCAGCGATTGTAATCTTAATTCCAAGACACATGTTAAACACCTTGGAGTGTTGTCAATAGCATCCCTGTTCTCGCAGCAATAAGCCATAAAATGTACATTTGAATTTACTGGTTAGAGTTAACAATCCTGCTGAAGAGGGAAGGAGGAAAGAAAAGGAGGCCAGATGAATAGTTTGGATAATATTTTTTATTATTTTAGTTCACTAAAGCAGATGTAGTAGGAGTGATCAGTGGGGATATATACAAATCGAAACAGGCTGTAAAGTTACAAGACTAAACAGCATGGATGACACATTTACATTTTTCAGAAATAAATATTTGGCAAAAATATGCTCAGGAGGGTTCTTTAAAATATGGCAGTGCTTTTTTACTAGACAACTAACTATTATTCTATGTATAGGACAAAAGTGGTGACAGTTATAGTGCTTTTTCCCTATATTCATTAAAATAGCTGTGAAAATTACTTTAAAAAAATCTGATTATGAAGCATCACACGGAGGCAAAATAGAAGGACTGAGAATACAGCAGTAATAGCTGGAAGTACAATTGATAACTTGTTTTTCAAGTATGCTTACAGTACACTCACTGCTGTGGTAGCAAAGGGCATCTGAGTGCCAGACATTTGATGATAAGAACAACCTTAGAGAAACTGAGAGGACAGTCGCTAATGCTGATACTCAAATAGCGTTAAGCACCCATTTACAGGCAGTTTGGGTATTCAGCCAAAGACCTGAATGTTGAACGTTTCAGTGTTTTGAGGAACTAGGCTATCGATTTAGCTCTCTTGGCCAGTCTCTTCAGAAAATTTTGGTCTTAATGATTTTTTTTTCTAGGGCCAGAGTCATGTCTGAATCTGTGCCTTACTCAGCTTTTGGGGTTGTGGCTGAAGGGGCAGGAGAGAGTCCCGAGACAGGCTGGAAGGAGGACGAGGGAGAGAATTCAGGACGGCAGCTCCCGCACCGGGCTGCCCTGCTGCGGGGTCCGTCCCAGCCCAGCGATGCTCGGCTGTGCCCAGAGAGGCTTCTCACAGCCCCGTGCAGGTTAGCAGGGCTGAAGAGAGCTCAGCCTCTCTTAAAAACCAGGCGATTTTTAATTAGGAGCCAGCCCTCAAGCACTCTGGTGTGACAGGGCCATTTATGTTTTCTCAGAGTCTGATCCAATTTCCACTGGCATAAAAGCTAGTTATGAGTATGCTTAACTACAAGCCTTAAGTCAGATATAAATAAGCTTAATTATGGGCCCAAAATCAGTAATGAGCATGCTTAATTATTTTATTTGTGCTAAGCCTTGTTTTCTTTAGGGTAATTTTAAACTTTCTTGGCCTGTGTTCAAAAACATTAAATAGTCGGTGTAACTTTCCATTTTTGTTTCTGTTTCTATTAATAAAAAGAGCAGCAATTAACATATTTAGCTTCCAAGACAGCACAAGAAATTCCAATGTGTTATGTTGGTCTGTTATGATTAATTATCACTTACATGTCATTTTAATAACCTTATCTTAAACATCAGCTGTTAAAACTGATGTAAAGATATTCCCATTCCAAACAACTTTATATAGTACTTCAAATTTCAGATTTTATTAAAGTACTGAAAATATTGATAGTTTGAACTGCTTTTGACTGTATAACTACCTTAATCAACCATACCCATCCATAATCAAGCATATCTGTCTTCTCAGGGTGAAAAGGAAATTTCTGCTGACTGCAGACAGATCTTTTTACTTGAATATAGTATGTCTGACATTAATTTAAATAACAGAAAATATTCAGCAGGCTAGATCAATTCTTTCCAGGGACAGGGAGGATTTGTGCATTTTAAAGTCTTAACTGGGTCTTCTTTCACATGAAACATCTACTGTCTACAAATTTCAATCTAGGTCACAGTGACTTCCATCCTCTCCACAATTGTTTTTCAAGCATTATGTTTCCTTCATTGCTTAAGTTTGCAATCATTGTCCCTAAAAACTCTCAGTGCCGATCATTTTCAAAGAAGTTTACTATAAGGCTATTTGGAACAGATCATCATTTTAGAAGCACAATCCATAAATTTAATACATAAATATGTTTCTTCCTCTTTCACATTGTCGTTAAGAACTAAGGAACTGCAATAGACTCAGATAAGATACTGGCAGAAAGATCGGAGAAGAGCTTGGTTAGCATCATAAATACACTACTTTATTGCACATACTATGAGGATTTCAGTTTTGAATTTGTTAGCGAGAAAAAAAATGTGAATTCTGTGCAATAGAAATAATTTCTTTGTAATTCTTTTTCAGTACACATATCCACATCTTGTATAGTGTCTGTGGTCCTTAACAAAAGTCCCTGTGTGACGTAAATAGACATTTTTGTGTGGATTAATTCAGCCTCTCTCTCACTTTTGCTGAGTTTTCTTAGTAATTTTATGCAACACATCAGTTGAGATTATGTTATCTTGAGTAACTCTTGTTATAGAAAGCTATGTCTAAATTGTGCTGTTTGCTGGCTACTGGGGGCTTGGCAGACGGGGTGGCAGACACTCCAGGACTATCAAAGACATAAAGGTAACTGACTGGGAAAGACTTCTTGTTCCACAGAATCTTCAATAGGTAATTTCTTTTAGTTGTTGCTGAAACAGATTAAATGCGAAGCTTTGCACTGGAGCAGAGACATGGGCTTTCAGCTACACATTTTCAGACAAATAGTAAAGACAATTCTCTGACACTAGTAAAGAAAGCCACTACGATTAAAGAGGTATTAGATGATAAATGTGAAGCGAGGAGGTTGGGTTTGTGGATTTTTGCATACTCGTTACAAAGCAAACTGCCCTGGCAGAAGGCCACCACCAACCTTTGGAGCTTTCATATATTCTCAGCAAATGCTGCCGCCTGGTACTTGAGCTACAGAGGCAGCATAGATGTGTTAATCACCCTGAGAACCATCTGCATGTCGTTAGGAAGCACTGTAGATTCAAAGCAGCCACACTAGTATTAGTCTGAAGAAATATTTTTGAAAGTGCCTCATCGAAGACCATAGGTTAGAGAAGGATCTTAAAACATAAAGAGGCAGGGTAGTTAAGGGATACACAGTAATTTATATTGCCCAGAAACCAGTGAACAGCTAGAAAGAGTTCAGTCCAACCAACATAAGAAACACCCTCTGTCAAAGCTATTATTGCAATTAAAATGATACCTCACGAACCACCTTTCTGTATTCATAAGGGGTGAGAAGACACAACTTTTTTCACCAAGGCCTCCTAATCTCAACATATACCGAAGCACTCTTTAGAAAACCTGTTCTGCGTATGTCTACGCTGCATGCACTCGGCATACGCAAGTGAAACAGCATCTGTACGCTAGCAGCAAAGGGCACCATGAACCTGACAGGCGGACAAACTTCTATCCAGTGACAGCCTGATCCGGAGTTCATTTATCATATCTTCATTTATACTACTGCTCATGCAAGGGAGATTAATGGTTGGCCCTAATTATACTGTAGTTTCGTCTTCGGTTGAAGTACAGATTTGCTCCTTTTCTTCTCTAGGGCTGGTAAAGAATCTGGGTGAGCCAAATGTTTCTTCTGGGATAAGTAGTTTCCCAGACTCTCTCAGTTATCTTTAAACAGGTAATGCTTACTTTAATCACTGATGGCACGTAAAGACTACATTTTTCAAATCATCTTTAAAAAAATCTGAAAAAAATAACGAGTTTGCCCATTTTTTTGCACATGCAGCTGTGAGTTTGCATTTGAAAGCCTGCCCATTATGCCTACTGGTTGAACAGGAAAATTACCTGCTTTTACAAGCTCACCTACCTTAGCAAGGCTAACCTACTGCAGCTAGTGTTGATAACTGAGTCCTGTGAGGATGCCTACTCTGCCAGTTCTTGACCACACCATCTTATAACTTACACCTATACTGTATATTATAGAGCAGTAGTTTCCAGAGGTTATACAAGCTTCATGGGATCATAGGTCTCATGCTGTTTAGGATCACCAAAAGTCCTTCAAAAAAGATATGGCTATTTTAAATCCTGTTGGTTTTGTTTGGAGAAATTGCTCATCAGTGTAAAGTTCCTCAGTTAGCATATCCCTTTTTTACCTAAGGAATTATCTAAAGTTCTGAGCGTTGCAAGTTGTATCTTTGGGGAGGGAAAAATAATACTGAATGTGTCTGTTACACATTCCTATTTACTTATAAAGAACGTGAAACAAACAGTTTCCTGATTGTAAGAGGGATCCAATAGGACAAGTGATTTTTCTTCTGAAGTGTCAACTCCCTTTTAGCCAGCACTAAACTCAAAAGTTCTCTCTCTTCTCAGAGCCACAATACAGATCTTTGCTAACCCACTGGTATCTCTTGCAACTCTTGTCTTCTTGTCACAGCTCTCAGGGATGCACACGTTCACATATGAAAACCCTTCTGAAAAAGCATTCGGAAGTGTGCCGCAAGTGCTTTTATTTTGACCAATGGCAGGTGCTGGCATTCAGGATGGAACAATTTCCATTTCATCTGCTTCTCTGCATAACAGCAAGCCTTGCAATTTCTTATCACTATCCTTAAAGCAGTCTCTCTTCCATCCTCTTTCAAATAATCATGCCGTAATCCAGAATTTCAATTGAGCAGGAAAGAGTTCTTAATGGTTAAAGGCTCTAATGTAATTCCCTTCAGTGCTTATTATCGCTACTAGGTGTTTTAGTAACTAGGTTTATTTGACTACGGAAATGAGTGCAGCCAGTGTTAAGATCTTATACTGTAACTGAAAAGGCAATGAATGATTATGCTCGTATATGGGAAATACTATAATGGGTCATGTTTGAGATTGGTCTTCCATCTGCATGATGCACTGAGAATGATCAATGAGAAAATATGCAGGTCCTAATGAAAAGTATGATTGCTATGCTTTCTACACAACTTAACTTTCACCCCTGCTGACTCTGGCAGTCACAAGGATCAAATCTTTTCAAATTTCTTTCACTGCAGTGTCAGAAAAAACTAATTTATATTTTGAATCTCTGCAAAATTGTTCATTATGCAAATCCTATTTTGTGAAATAGATATGAGAGTGACAGAAGTGATTGAGGCTGAAAGGCAAAAGGGGCTATAAGTTATGGGAGAAAAAAAATGCACAAGGGTGAAAAGAAGAATATTTCTATTCAGGTGCTGCTGGAAAAGTGTTTAAAAGTCCAATATCATGTTTTTGTTTCTCAGCTTTGTGCCTAACTTGTCTGAAAATAAAGTAGCATACAAAATCTTTTCATACTAAACACAGCTATTTAAAACACTTTCAGCTGTAGGGAGGTACTAGCATGTGCTGCCTGCGGTACCTCTATGCTAGCTTAACAGTGTACGACTGTACTGCAGCTTTGATACTTCATAACTCTTTTTTGGATCATCTCTTGTCAGTCAATTTGCTCCAAATGCTAGTGTAAATTTGCTGATACAAGGGCTGCCTTCCTTAATCAGATAAAACTCCTATTAACAAAAGATGGCAGCATGGCTCATTTTATTGCTAGGCTCCTACTACATATGTTCATATTTCCTCGAGTATGGCAACTCATTGACCTTGGCAGTCTGGATTGATTCATCCAGTTCAAGGATCACTTAGCTTCTGTGGTGAGTGATGGTTGCTTGGCTAACTGCAATCTTTTTCATTTCCTGTTGATTTAATAGTGTTTCTTATTTTATAGATTATCATAGCATTGAATTATACGTTTGGATCCTAATTCAATTTCGGCCGCTCTCGAATCCCTTTCTAGAACACTGTTAATCAAGGAGAATCTCCTGCCCCTGGTCTATTTCCCAACATACTCATAAATACAAGTATTAAAAAAGACATGCATACACACATTAGAGGGAAAGAGAAGTCATATATAATATAAAAATATTAACCTCCTCACTAACTTTCATTCATTCTTTCACAGACAAGGAATGCTTTGCTTTCTGAGCACTTTCAGAAATTTTGGCTAACCAGAAAGTTTTAAAATATACCAGAATCCAAACCCAAAATTTAAAATTTGATGTGAGATAAATTTTACAAAATCTTTTCATGGGCATGGTTATGAGAACAGGATCAGGAAATGAGAGCCAAATGTAAATTTAGAGTATATGTTCCAAGTTATTTTCACCAATTTATTTCATCTGGGGTTTTTTCACTTGATTATTTTCTGATGTTACAGGACCTAAAAACTAGCATCAGGAAAACATTCACAAAACTGAAAAATGCTTTACAAATACAAATAGCTATTTTTCCTGAGACAGAACAATCTAATTCTAGGCATAAACTCTAATAATGGGACAAGCACAGGAAAATTGGTAGGATAATAGAAAAATCTCATCCAGCTACTCAGTTAAGAACCTATCTGTACCAATATTCTGGAATGAATATTAACCTCTTACCAGTTTCCTGAGTTCTGAATACAGCTTTTGGATGGTAAAAAAGATACAGGATATAACTAAAACGCAGCTATTACTCTTTCATAAGTAAATCTACATCATAGCTCTCAGTGCAAGGTAGTCGTACCTGAACTACGTGTAAGTGAAGCTGTAAGTGAATGAAATAGTTCAGGCACTCACCGCAGAATAGCTGCAGCAGCATGCAGCTCCTTACAGGCTAATTTGTTCAGTTTCTTGGCATGGACGCTGAGCTGAATGCAGAAGGGTATTTGGCACAGTGTTCTCTGCAGCACTGTGACCTCCAAAAGAGTAGGGCGCCGCGCAACATACAAATCTACTCAGACACCGAGCTTCAATCTATATCTACCAAGTGTTTTCCCGGTCCACTCAGTTCACCATGACTTGTCCGTGACAGAGCGAGGTCTGCCACTTGAACGACCAGAATCACCGTGGCTCAGCACACTACAGTCGCTTATGAAAATAAGAGTGCAATTTTTTCTCCCTGGTCTGTCGTTTCTGACTCGACACAGAATGAGTATTTTAACCTCTTGGCCAACTTGAGCGATATTTAGGTTTCAAAGTTTACTTTGGCTGACCAGCTCGGGCAAAGCAATGGCTGTGCTCTGCTAATCAAGATTTTGGAAAGCTCACCTGTACCATACTTCATTGATTCCTAGCGCTTGCCTTTCGCTCCAGTGGGCTTCCCCGTTCAGCTTTTTTTTTTTTTCTGATAGACTCAGCCTACCAGTTCTCTCAAATCAGCCATTTTACAGATTTCTGTCCTTTATCGGTCGTCCCATCCATCTGTCTTCCTCTGGTAATTTTCAGACTACGGTACTTTAGTAACATTTTCTAGCATATCATCGCTCCCTAGAGCCTCTTAGGCTACTCCATAAAACTGTCTTCCTTATGTCTCACACCAGTGCCTCCAGCTTCAGGCCACGCATCAGTGGCCTCCAGCTCATTGCTCTGCATCACTAGCCTTCTAGCCTATGCTCATGGATATCGGCCCACATTTTAATTAGGATAAAACTAAAACTAAATAAGAAATGTATCAAGTAAAAATGTAAATTAGGCTTAGCTAGGTGCAGGTGCTATCATTTTATCTTAATGAGCATTTGGTATAAAGAGGACTTCACAAAGCATAAACAATTCTGCATCACAAATTCTTGGGTTTTTTATTAAGTTTTCGACAACAGCTTAATTTTGGACCTAAAGAGAACAGACATCCTGTCATCCAAGACTGCTTTCCCAAGCCAGTAATACACTCTTGTTCTGAATGATAACTCAGTGTCACGCCAGTGTTTTTCAACACCTCCTATCCTGTTCACAATAAAATATGAGCAGCTAAAGTGAGAAACACATGCTTTCTCAGTCTCTGGTGCTGAATGACATTAGTAAGGTATTATTAGACAGACGCATACCTAATAATTTTGTGGTACTGACTAGCAAGGGAAAGGAAAGAAAGCTGGAAGGTCACAATAAAATTAAAACATCTACAGGAAAAAAAAAATAGATTCATAACCCTGGAAAGTCAAGATGCTCTATACATGTTAAGCCATGTGTCACTTCTTTTAGGTATTTAAGTTTCTGTCAATCCTTATGTATGTGGCTAACGATTCTCAAACTTTAGGTCATTTTGACATCAGTGCACTTTGCTTCAGCAAAATGCCAAATGTACATTCCTTTTATTTACTTTCTAGCAGGTTTATAAAGCAGTATATTAGTTATTAGGTAGTTATATAGTCTTTTTCTGTTTTATAGGTAAGGGAGGAAAATGATACGGAGAGTGGGTCAAGCACCTGAGTCCTTATGTCAGTCAAAGGTCTGGTAGTTGTCTTATTCTCATTATTCTTACAGACATAAAATGGAAGTAATTTCTGTAGTGGCTTCATTAATAATTCTAGAATAAAATCCATAGAAGCGGGAAGAAATATCTTTAATGTTAAAAAAATAATTTACATTTTTGGGGATGTTTTCAATGTTTAAAATATTTAGCTAACTGAAAGCATGAACACTCAAAAGGTAAGAAGAATTATTATTTTATGTCAGGTCCTGTGCACAAATATAACACCAGTTCCAAATTTAACATAATCGTGCTGCAGCTGCCTGGCCCATTAGTGTGAACAGGTTAAAAATCGAATCAACACAAGTCATGAGCTGCTGTCTTAATGGATCTGCAGTCTCCCTAATCCCATCCCACAATCTACATGTTGTACCCAAATGAAGAGACGAGTTAATCAACAGCTCACAGGGAAAGAGTCCCGTGAGGTTCTCCCTGCTGCACTGCAAGGGACCATGAGCCCTGTCTCCAGAACCGGCAGCGTTACACACGAGTGAGGGCAGGGTCAGCCCAGCTACAGCCACTCCAGTAGGATTTTGCAGCGTTATCAGTCTCCGTAGAGCTAAGCTAACTAACGAGACTGAAAAATAGCCACATAATTTTAAGCCAAAGAAGGAGCAAATACTCAAAGATTTCTTTGCTGTGACTGCATCAGGTTTGAAATGAAAGACCTCTGTGGTGCTAACCCGCTTTATGCACAGGGTACTGAAAACAAATTGGTCCTACATGATGAGAGCCCACACAGTTTTCAGTGCCCGTTTGGGGGACGGAGGTCAGGAGGAATAGAGTGATATGTAACAGACACTACTTTTTAAAGCTTTGGTCATTTTTCTGACATTAATTAGAATGAAAAATCTTTTTTATTTCACATCAGCTTCTAGATCACATCATTCTGGACATGGCAATTCAAGTCTGCTTTTTAAAGACATAAGACTTCAGAAAAACTGTAGAGAGTCCAGGCTTTAAACTTTAAAAAAAAAAAAAAATCAGAGGAAAAATAATGTCCTAAAGGGAGTTAAAATGTCAAATACGCACTTGATCTTTTCATCACTCTTTTAGATTCAGAAAAGCGTTGAAATGAGTGACATAAAAACGTAAAAATTGAGAGGGTGGTGTACAGAAGTTAAGCAAGCTAGAGTACTTCATTTCTGTCACTTCAGTCACACCACGTAGGACAGTTAAAAAAGGTTATACCTCATCAGAGCAGAGAATAGTCTTCTCCAACTGAAGGGTCTACTACAGGTAAACAAGAAACCTGGATAATGAAGTCTTTTTATTTTACATTTATTCCAAAACTTTCAGTGAGAACAATATGCAACATTTTCCCAGCATCCAGTGAACGATTAAGAAGGAAAAATAAGGGTGCATAGCATTGACTTTCAGATGTTGCCCTGCTGTCTAGACTGGGATTCTAACCAGGAGCATGTGGTCAACATACCTCCTAAACATGTGCAAACTGAGAGGCAGAAAACATAGCTAGCATGATACTTTTTTTACAATGCCGATGAGTTGTGTCAACTTCTCAATTTTCGCCTTGTTTTGTTCTTTATTTTCTACCTCTTTAACTTTCTTTGACTCTCTTGATTTCTAGCTTCTTTCTTGAATTTCCTTGTTTGCTCTCTGCAGTGAATAACATATTCTCCTCACTCAGCACCTAGTCTCACAGCCTCCTGCCAACTCTAACACCCTCCTCAATCAGCCTACGTGGAGAAAACGGTGTCTCTCTTGCTCTAATGGTCTTCAGTATCATTAGCCAGGCATCATTCATTACTCAAATCCAACCTTATTTTCTGCTTCAGTGATGGTAATTCTCAATTAATTTAGAAGATTTTAGACAAAATAGATGATATTTTAATGTGTAATATTTTTTTTTTTTCCCTGCCAGGGTAAACTAGCATCTGCCTGAATAGTAATCATAGCGAAAAATATAATTTTAGAGTAAAAACAAAATCTTTGATGTAAGAAAGAAAAACACACAAGACAACAAATGGAAATTACCACATTCTCTTTTAAAAAATGTTATGGAATTTCACATGGGTTGCTTAATTTTTAAAGAAGGAATGAATGATAAATAGCCTTGAAGTCACACATAACAGAGTGTAACATTAATGTGAGTGTAAGACCTTCAGATTGAACGTTTTATTTAGATGAAAGATTCAGCAGATTCAACATCCTTTCTCTGACGTTGGCCAACAGAGACACTTAAGGAAAATACACAAAGAGGGCGCACGTCCGGGGATGCTTCCCTAGTATGCCCTCCCAGCTTTCAGCAGTCTGTGTTTCCTGAGCTGGATGTGGTTCTCTTGTGTTTTTAGAGCCTTAAATGATGTTCCTTCCATGACATCACCTCACTGGTTTTTTGAACACGCGTATTTTTTTAGCATCGGCAGTGTCCAGAACCAGAGTTGCTACACTTTGCAAATGGCTGTCACTGCAGCTTATCTGTGCACTGCGTGGAATAATTCCTTTTGTTGGTTTTGATTCTGCTGTCTGATTAAAAGAAACAATTGTTTCTAATCATTCTCTCTATACTGCTCATGATTTTACAGACTTCTAGCATACCTCCCTTCAGACATTTATTTTCCAGACTGAATATCCCTGAAAATGTCTCTACAGAAACCTCTCCATATCTTTAAGTCATCTCCATCACCTCCCTCTGTATCTTTTCTACTTCTATTTCATTTTTGATGGTGCAAGAACAGCACACTATTTGTCCAAGATGGGCAGAAATCATGGAGTAATGCACAGTATTATGACCATAATAATGTTTTCTATTCCACTCCTAGTAAATGCTAACTTTTGCTTTGTTAAATATTATCCAGCACCAAACTGATCTTTTCATAGAACAGAAAAATATAAAACACCAAAGATCTTTCCTAAGTGCCAGCCCATCACTGGAACAGTTTTTCCCACAGATTTCATTTCTATCTGTGGACACTGAATGTCACCTGCCATTTTATTGTCTAGTCTCTCAGTTATCATGAATACATCAACAATTCCACAAAGTCTTTTGTTGCAATTTATTAACATTGGCACAGTTGGTTGCTTCTTCCCTTATTTTCCAGATCATTTACAAATATGCCAAACATCGTAAGTCCTGACACTGAACCCTGTCAGTCTCCAATGGCAGTCCATTTCTCTTGCAAGAATTTGTTTCCTGTCTTTTGTTACCCTTTAACCAGTTATTCAATAATAACACTTCTTCTCTGCCCAGCTTAGCATCTTTATGGCCTTTTGGTGAGTGCCCTTCTGAAATGTCTTTTGGAAATTCAGATAGACTACGTCAAGTGGCTTTGCTCTATTCAAATGCTAGACACAACTTCCCTTAACAGAAGAGGTTCTGCCTCTTCATTAATACATGCTACTCTCTATTAAATTCATATATGCAATATATAGGGTGAGAACGGATACTCTGAACTACCTACCTGGTGGTTGGTAGTGAGCTTGGGCACAGAACAGGGCAAACATTGGGATGACTATAACTGTATGTTCTTGTAGTGTTTTCTTTCTCAGACTAACAGCTGAATTGTAAAGACCTTCCAGATGTAGTGGATATATATGGACAAACAATGCAGGAATTCCTAACCAGGTCTCTGGTGAAATAAAGGCAGCAAGGAATGAAAGTTGAAATATTCCCACCTGGGCACCGTGAACCTCTCTGCTCAGAGGAATACAAAACACATGTAACAGCATTTGGGATCAAGCATAAAATACAGCTTCAGTAGAGAAATATATAATACATAATCAATTCTAATTTAAAAAATGATAAGGTGTGCATGCACATATTTTAATTTTAACTTTGGATGACAAAATTAAGCATATGCTTAAATATTTCACTTGAGTGAGCCTTATATTTAAAAAAAACCAACAAATTTTGTGTCATTTAGCAGAAAGGTGAAGAGTAGAGATTGTACATAGGGTGATACAAGAATTAGGAGATGATTAAACAAATTTTTAATATATAAACTTAATTCTGTACTTTGTGTGGAGCCTTTACTTAATGCAAATGTATTGTATACATACACACATACAGGAGAAAATATGAAATCATTCAAAACCTCTTCAGCTTTTTATTTGGGAAAATGCTTTCTGTTTTTGATTATATTAGTTACTTTAGGATCAGCATAGTAACATGCATAGGTATTACAAATAAGAAAATGTCAACAGAAAAATATCAAATACCCTTTCTTTGTATGAAAAGACACAACACCACAAATAAAATATAAAGACACATCAAGATATAATCTAAAATAGTCTAATTACTAAAAGCATTAGTTACTCTGGGGCAAATATACTAATATAAATATATACAATGTACTAGCCATTGTCAGACAAACTGAATTTCATCTTTTCTGTCATCAGCCACATCAGATAAAATCCAAATATAGAGGACAGCTTTATAGTAAATCATGCTCCAAACATCATTAAGGTAAATCCTCTTAGGAAAAAAAAAAACAAACAAAATTTACCTGATGTAACGGCTGTCTGTCAAGACAGCCCTGTCACCAGTACCTTCAGAGACCTCATCCAGGCTCTTTTAGTAAAAAACCTTAGGTGATTTCACCTGTTTTTATAAAACATAAATGGAGAATGAGTCTGAGGTGGTTTCTAAGGAAACCAAGACAGTAACCATAGAGGTCTTTATAAATCAAAATCTGCACGTGGAAGGAAAATTAGGGTTTGGAGCACACACTGGGTGAAATGGTGAGTGTATGTATTCCTTCATATCATGCTGATAGTTAAAGGTTCATTTGTATCTGTTAGTGGGGACTAAGGCTAGGAGAGAGACATGCAACATGAAATACTTTGGGAGGCAAAATACTTTCTGTGGACACTTCATTCTCTTCTCA
Source organism: Phoenicopterus ruber ruber (assembly GCA_009819775.1). Taxonomy (NCBI): domain Eukaryota; kingdom Metazoa; phylum Chordata; class Aves; order Phoenicopteriformes; family Phoenicopteridae; genus Phoenicopterus; species Phoenicopterus ruber. The sequence continues at coordinate 39,953,773 of CM020218.1, forward strand.
GGATCTGCTTATTCTCTCTCATACAGTAAACCAGCTTTAAAATCATCTCTTCAGAGACCACCCAACCACCTTCTCTGTCAACAGACCCACAAGGTGTGAACTGCTGCAGACACACCTGGATTTACAGTCAAGCTCAGAAAAAAGCAGCAAAGAACCAAGTTTCAGAAGGAAAATAGGTGAAGACAAGTATCAGTTCCATACTGATGGAGTAGAAGTTCTCTAGGGACAGAAAGATCATTTGTCCAAGCCTACTGTCTGATAGCTTACAAAGGAAGTTCCAAATTGCAGAAGACCATTCATTTCCACTTCATTAAGATTGTGCTTACAAGGAAATTACCTCTATAAAGCTAGCGGTGGTCAACAATAGGAAAAGCTGTGCATAGCCCAAGAAAATCGAGCACTGATGGCATCTACGAAAAAACCAAATATCCTAACAGCATCGCCTTCATATATTGTGCTCAGAGTCAGACTGAAAATAAGCCAGGAAGTGGGGAAAAAAAGTGGATATGAGTAAGCTCCTGATTACGTGGGGGTATTACCCAGTCATTATATATTGTTCAGTTTATGGCTTTAGCTATGTTAGATCTTCTCGCTCTCTGACAAGACACAAGAATATTTCTTTAATGATAAGTAAGTAAACTGATTTGGTAGTATTTACATATTTAACCATTACACTAAGATAAACTTTTTAATGAGGATACAATGTTTACTACAAAACTAGAGAGCCCTAATCTGGAAAACATACCTCTTACCAAGTCCTTTGTAAATCCTTTCAACCATTATAATTAAAATGTTCTAAAATTTAATCTAAATACCTGCTTTCAATTGCAAAACCTATGTTAACCCAATTTAATTAGCTGAAGAAATATGAATATTTAGTGCTCAGTTCTTACAGCTCAATCAACAGAAATTACAGGTTTGTGTTATCCTGTTGTATGCTAAGTATCTCACGATGCAACAGCACATTTATGAGTCCAGTGCTTCCTTCTTGTCCTAGGAATCACACAGCCATTTGCCTCTTCTTCCTGCACCTATTGTGCACTCAGTAAAAATTCATATTAATTGGTCTTAAATAACAAATTCAGAGTGCACATACATGAGTTTGCTTATCCACTTTACAGATACAGTTTATATTTCTTTCCACTGAACAATGAAACACACATCTCAGCTTCTCATAAGAAATCTTTCACTTGTAGCAGTTTTTCACAACTTACTACTTCTGTCTTGTAGCACGACCGTCCACTTTTTGATAGCAAAAGTGAATATTTTATAATGTATTTAGCTATAAAGTAACATAAATATGGTTTTAAAAAGCATTGATTGCATAAGGAGTCATCTGTCTCAGGAGAGAATGATAGGGTCAGAGCAAGCTGGTCATTTGTGTTATTTTCCGTATTACGTAAGGAACAAATGATTTCGGAAACAGTTAAACTTCTTGTGGAAGAACTGTGAAATGTAGAGATTTCTTACCTCTGACTCTTTAGGCACTCCTAAAGCAACTGCAGTTTATACTGTTGCAGAGATGTAGCTGAAATAAACTCTCTGCAACAGAAACGAAAAGTAACCGTAATACTATTCTTCCTTCTCATCAAGTACTGTTCACAGAGCCTGTCAGCAGCAGATGATGTTCTTCTATTAAAAGTAACTGAAACTAAATGACAGCTTAATTGTTCATTTAATGTTGCTGTTAAACACAATAACCAAGCTGCCATAGCATCCATTTTTTTCTCACGAAATTAGGTTCATAATTTTGCAAAGAGAAAACAGTAAAAGGTAGCTGTGTGGCTTAAGTTTTGTCTCAATTTGAAGGTTGAATGTCTCAGTAAAAACCTTTCAACTGACTTGAATGTGCATGAGATCAAGTCCTACCTACTTATATTTGATTAGCATGAAGGAATTACCTTGCCCCACCAAAAAGTGTATTAGACCCATGCAAAAATAATTCTGTGGATTTTTCATTACATATATATGAGTTTAAAAAAATGATATTTCCATCTCTTTTTATTACTACATTAATTCATTTAGATTTAAAATAATAAAGAAGTCCTTTCAGAGGATCTAGGTGATCTATCATAACATTCATAATATAAAAATTCAGAAGCACATTAAAGCAATAATTCCAAAAAGAATTCAACATGTATATTTCAACTCCCTTGTCTTTTACCTCTGAAAGTCCTCTTGTCCTTCTTTCTCTGTACTCGGCTTCATGAGGCATTATCCTTTACCCAAGTTTATTCAGCCTTTCCAGAATCAAAATATAAAATTATTTTAAAGTGACCTTGATAATTTTATGCTGGTAAAGCTCATTGTTACAAATCATAAGATTTTTTTTTCTTTTTGGGAGGATGGAAGACAAGGAAAAGGAATACTATTTGGAGAATTTATTTTTTATCCGACACCACCTGCTTTTAACTTTGGCTAAAGCAAAAGGATGAAGAGAGTTTCCAAGTGAGAAATAAGTGGGATCTCAGAATATCCACACTCTCAAAATTGCTCTAGTTCTGTCAGTTTGAAAGATGTTTTAAGACATATTGAAAGGAAACGAGATAGTCAAAGAAGGAGCACTTTGACAAACAAGTAATTTTGTATTAGGTAGTATGTAAGCATTCATAACAGTGAGAACAGGAGGAGTAGATTAATGTGCTCCAAAAAAAGCATTTAATACAGTAGTTAATGTAACATATATCCCTTCTTTGCTTTCATTCACTTTTTTTAAAAACAAGTAACTCCTTTGTGAAACAGAGGAAGAGAAGTAATTCAAAAATCCTACTTAAAAAAACGTAGACTAATATGTATTTTGTGTGCTTTAAATGGTAACAAGATCTTGCAGACCGTACATTGTATGATCTTTTCATCCACTCATCCAGCAGTCATTTTGCATTTCATCTCTTCTGAGAAGGAGATAGGAAAATAGTTATCATTTTTTTTTTGAGAAAAGCTAGAGAACCCTAGGTGAATTGCACATTTATACTGTATGATTATCAATCCCATCATTTTCCGAAGATTGACTCCTCTGCAGCCCTCCTTTTCTCATTCCAGAAATGCAGACACATTGTGTCATGATTACTATCATATTCAAAGTATTTCAGTAAATCTTATTATAGTCCTTGTCTCCAAATATCAGGAAATGGAAACCAAGGGTAAAAACAAGTATCATTCTCTACTACCTGTATTCAGAAACAAAGCAAACAAGAGCTCCTTCAAACATATTTTATTTCTAACAACCACATTTAAAAAAAAAAAAATACAACCAATACCCTCTCTTCCTACAGATAATAGTTAGAGTTTCATCATAAAACATCCCTGTAAAAACTATTTAATTTTCCACTACAGGGAAGGAGGATTTGATCTCTTATTAAACATTTTATGGAAAAGTCTAAAAGTGCTTTCAATTATTTATCTGAATTGAAATCTAGGCCTTGGAAACTGCTGGCATTACACACACACACATAATATTATCAGCCCACTGAGTGCTATTAGGTCATAAAATGCTGCTGTAGCAACATCTCTGTTACAGCTGCTGGTGCTCATGCAACTTTTACTACAGTTATAAAGCCATTTATTACATTTTCTTTATGATGCTAATGCATTGCGGTCTGTTATTTTATTGTTCCCACTGTGATAAAGACTGAAATGTATGATATTGTGCAAAAAAATACAAACCTAATAACATACCCTGCTGCATTAAAAATCTCTTAGATAAGCTTAAGAGGCTCATAAAAATATTAACAGGGGATACCAAAAGGGAAATATTTGGTGGGACATTTTCTTTCATTTATTTTATTGTTCCCCACAGAAAGTTTTTTAATTGTGCTTTGTCAAAATATACAAAGGATAATATGAATGTGACTTCTTTTCTTAATTATAATGTCATCATTGTGGAAGAATATAATTTGCAGTGTGCTATGAGGAAAGATGTCTAAATAATATCTAAATAATCATTGAAAAGAAGAAAAGTCATTAAAAATAATCATTCCCTTATACCCAGAGGTACATAGCAGTAGATAATTACAATTTGTTCAAATTGTCTAAATTTACCTTCCCCTTTAACATAATTTTGTTTTAAGAAAATGCAGTTTCTTTTGAGGGACAATCAATTCACTTAATTAACTACTACCTGGTGCTAAGGCTCATTTAGAGACTCACCCACCAACAGTACTATAATTCAAATAAAAATTCATTACTGTTTAACTAAGGTGGAATCTCTAGGTTATGACTTGGATACTCTTCTGGATGTGGATTATGGCTAGTTTTCTCTTCAACAATAAGCATGGAAGAGGAAGAAGACTTGAATATTTTAATAGTTATAAGACTGCATAAGGAAGACAGTATCTTTTAAGAGAGCTCTGACAGTAAAGATGCCTGTGTTTACGAAGTCTAATTCCTTTTTCCTTAAAGCAACTACAGATGACACTGAAACAACACTGTTTCGCAGAAATAACACCGCTTCTTCTTAAAGTATACATGTAAAAAAACCCAAAAGGAGATTGTGACATTGTGACAGGTAGATTTTAAAATCTACCTTTCTGACAACTTTTCACAGAATATAAACATCCAAATAATATTTGTAGTTTTGAAATAAACATTCTCACAATGTTAGAAAAATAGGGTGGGCTTTTTTTTTTTGTTGCATTTTCTAATCTGTTTATAAACTTGATTTTAAACTACTCTGTATCCAACCACTACGTTGGTACTACTTAGTATTTTGAGAAGCTGTACAGTGCATTCCTCTGTCAAACATATGCAGGAATTTACAGAGGAGAGGTCAGAAATTATCATAAAGCTGAGAGAGACAGTAAAGAGACTGAGCCATCTCATAACACTTTTTCAGAGAACAAACTCCTGAAAAGTACCGAGTCCCATCCCCACAGAGGTTCACTAGCTGATTCACTGGCTCCACCAGCTCAGCTCCACCAGGCAAATTACAACTAGGTGACTTTTCCAGCTTCTCAGGACATGTTAGAAAACAGCACAGTAGAACTGGCCAAAGACTGATGATTTCATAGTTGCAAAGACTTTTGAAACTCAGGTTTTGTGGTCTCATAGAATAAAGTCCAAACTGTCAGGAAGGTCTCATGTATTGCTGAAAAACACATCTGCTGAGTGAAAAGTCTCTCATTTTAAATATTGCAGCTTTCCCTCTCTCTTAATGCTGTTTACTGTTAGCCTGCCTTTCCCCTTTTTCATTCCCCACTTCTCACACATGAATGCTTTCTCTGACTGGCCCTGTGTGACCAAAGAGCTCTGCATCTCAGAAATCTTCCCAGGCTATTGCCACAATCAGTATGCTCATAAAATCTTTTAGCTCTGAAAAAAAGACATTGGCCTGGGTCATTTTGAAGTAGGATAGAATGGGATATAAGGCAATATTCCAATAAAACCCACAATACGGAATTCAAACTTACAATGACTAAATCAAAATGTCTGAGTAACAGCTCCCCAGATCCCTTCAGAATAGAGAGTGCACTATAAAAATACACTTAGTGTATAAATAGGTACATTTTATCAGAAATATTTAAAGTATAAATTGAAACAATCTTACGAAACTTAAAGAACAGAAGCTCTTCCTTCCTACTCAGTCTTCTTGACAGAATGTAACTGTTTCTGTAAACTTATCTTTGATTATGTTGCCAAGTTTGCCAAAGAACTTACCATTAGCTACATCCCTAACCAGCCTTGAGTCTTAAATAAAAATATTTCTCCCCAATGATATACACAAGGCATAAATAGACATCAAGTTTGAGCCCAGTTTTCACTTTCGCTTAGAGTGGTAGCTCTGCTTCATGGAGAGCTGCAGGCTACATCCCTCCACAGTTGACAGTACTCGGTCGTCTCACATCTCTGCTGTTGTGTCTGTAACACACAGGGGCTTTTATTTTTCACCAAGAAAAAAGACCAAAGAACCACTCATCTTACAGCAGCACAGTGAAACGCAGATTATGCACCCAAAGTCTTCCCAGGGCAGTGTAATATCAGAGTGCAGCTACGGCTTAGACACTGCTTTGGCGTCTGACTCATCACTATGGACTAAGATAATCCACATTCTGAGCTGGAAGTGCCAATCACCTGGATTAATTTTATACTCCTAAAATTTTGCATATGACACTGGAGTCAAGTTGTACTGTCTCAGCCCACATGCAAACAAACATCTTCTCAGACAAAAAGATTTTCATTAGTGTACATGTCTAGCTAAGGGCCCTCAGTCCTTTGTTAATTCGCTGCTTATTCTCCTCACTCTGTTTACATTGGACAGCAGTAGCCAAACAATAAAGGTTTTAAAATCTAGCCCTGAAGATATCTGATTTTGCACCCCCGTTCTTGGCTGCATCAGCTGACACGGAAAAAGTAACAGCATTCCATACAGCTTCGGGATAAAAGCCACACTTACTGACCAACACACCCTTCTTTTGTTCCTATGAACATCTAGCTGAAAGCCATCTTTTTCAACAGATGAACCCAAAGATGCTCTACATTGTTACAACTTCATTATTTTACAATGAATACTATCATTAAAAGTGCCAGACATAGACTATGATGCCTCACACAATAAAATAAGGCAAGACGAAAGCTTTTAGAACTTGTGAAAAAAAATCAAGTGGTGGTGCAAGAGCAAACACATTAAAGATTAAATATTAATTGGTGCCGCTTAGAAGATGCACAACATGAAATAAAGTGCTCTATAGCAGGGAATCTGGTACATACACATTTCAAATAATTATTTTTTAAGAAAAATTATAATAACAATTACAATTAAGTTAATAACATAGCTCTGTGTTTTATAACTGTACTCTTAGCTCTTAAAGTCAGAGATATTTAGTTCTTTGTGATTACATTCCTTAGAAGCATGCAATTTGTGATCCACTATTAGATTCCGGTTTTAGGTTAATGGTACAACAAAACTGCCAAGGGTTCTTGGACCTAGAAGCAAGAACCCTGCACATCTAAGACATCATTCTCAACATAGTGAAGTTGAATAAAATAAAAAAGGTAATTCATAAAGATGTTACTTTGAATATGTAGACTGGCAGGTTTTATCATGATACTGAAGTGGGACTAACTCATCATCAAGTAACTATAGAAACATCAAAAGACTGTGTGTTGCTGCTGGCAACATTACTAAATCAATATTTTGCAAATGCAGGTGGCCATTCTTGGGAACCAAAACAGTAAGAGGAAAGAGCAAAAGAAATGATCACAATCTGATAAAGAAAATATTTCTATGCTAAGCAAAATAGCAGAAGGACATTTTCCATGTTGTGAAGTACTTAGGCTGTTAAACTTTTAATATATTACCTGAAAGGATGACTGCTAAAAAGTAATAAATTATCAAGACTCAGCCTAGAGTGTAGTCCTGACTATAAAGGAGTATTAGAGAATGTTGTGGGAAATAAATAAATCAGTCACAAGAAAGACATCAGTGGGAATACCCACTGGCTGAAATAAAAGATCGAGAACAAAGGAGAAAGTGACAGGTCAGTAATAATGTATCTGAAAAAGAAAAAAAAATGAAACTTCCTACTGTAGTATCACAGAAGTTGAGTAGCGCTGAAGCTATTGCGATGCTCAGCAAAACTAAAGACAGACGGAGAATCAGCAGTATTTGGAAGTGATCTTTGGATACTGTTGTGGTTTAACCCCAGTTGGCAACCAAGCACCACACAGCCACTCGCTGACGACTCCCGTCCCAGTGAGATGGGGGAAAGAATTAAAAAAAACACTCATGGGTTGAGATAAAGACAGTTTAATAGGATAGCAAAGGAAAAGAGAATAGTAGTAGTAGTAATAATGATGATGATGATGATAAGAGAATATACAAAACAAGTGATGCACAATGCAGTTGCTCGCCACCCACTGACCAATGCCCAGGCCATCCCTGAGCACTGATCCCTCCCCTCAGCCAACTCCCCTCAGTTTATATACTGAGCATGACATCATATGGTATGGAATATCCCTTTGGCCAGTCTGGGTCAGCTGTCCTGGCTATGCTCCCTCCCAGATGGCATGAAAAGTCCTTGACTTAGTATAAGCACTACAACTGCTTAGCAACAACTAAAAGCATCAGTGTGTTATCAACATTGTTCTCATACTAAATGTAAAACACAGCGCTATACCAGCTGCTAGGAAGAAAATTAGCTCTATCCCAGCCAAAACCAGGACAATTACTTTTCATCCCATTCGATAAAGATGACTGAGAATATGGCAACTGATTTTTTTAAAGTACTGAAGAAAAAGTAGAGCTTCTATAGTGCTCCAGGAAGCAAACAGGAAAGAAAGAATCCTCATTAGAATGAACACAGGAAAGGACACAATGGAAGCTAAAAGCTTAAAACCCAGAAATTATTTGTGTATGATCTGAAAGAACTTTGAGACTCATCAGTGAGTTTTTTTTAATATAATGGTGTTTATTCAGTACTAGAAATTATGAAAAGAATGGTTAAAGGTTGTCAGAGAGTGGGAAATGGTGACCAATTATCTTATAGTGACAAAGATATAGTGAAGAAAGCGAAAAACCTTTCACGTATGTTGGGTAGATTATATGAAGCTATATATTAGTGTGTCATGAGTGAATTTTAAGAGTGCCTGAAATGATGAAGATTTATGGAATGTGTGCGGTATTTGTATGTAATAGCTAAGATATACCTTTGCTTTGAGTATAATGGTAAAATGCCAGATAAAGGAAGATAAAAGTATAGAATTTCCCAAGCTGATTCCTTGTCATTCTGGTTCTTTGTTGCCTCTCTTTTTCAGGTGTATACAGTGTTGAGGCATTCAAAGGAAAGCTACCTAATGACTATTAATGGGAAGCCTATATCACACTTTCAATGTAGACAGCCAGAAATTATGATGCCACGATGAAATTTATATTAATTCAACGATCAAATTTCTATCCATTTTTGAAAGAGAAAGGAGTAACCTTCAGGTTGAACCATGCACGTATCTTACGATGCTCAAAGGAACTGTACAAATGTTACAGTAGTAAAAGCACAAAAAGGAGTAATAGAACATTGATTTGGGAACTGAAAGCTTTTAAGAGTTCTTGAAAAGCAAAAGGTTCATAATGAGGGAGGGAAAGACTCCAGAAAGAATGCTTTAGGAGTTATAGCGTCTGTTGAAAGCAAAGTTGAACTAGCAAAATACATTTCAGTCAATCAATGTATGTTTGAACCCAGGTTCCCACTACCCCATCCAATTCTGGTATTTATGTAAGATGCACAGACAGCAGGCTAGGAACAGGTGTCGTATAAAGAAGTGGCCTGTTAACTATCAAGGATATCATGGAACAAAAGTGTGTAATTGTAAAAAAGTATGAGAGAAAATCTTGGATCCGGTTCCAAAACTAAATGAGGAATATAGTCCTACTGAGAACAAGTCATTAGACAGCTAGCAAGAAGATATACATGGACATAAATTGATGGAAAAAGAACTACATGGGGTTTGGGAAAAAAAATCACAAAGAGATTGTGGCTAATTATAAGTGGGCTGTCAGAGGAGGACTGAGAAGAGAAACTGAGAGTTTTACGGCTGTGCAGAAAAAGGATATACTCCCAGAATAAAGATAGATGGTAGCAAAGATGTAAGTCCAGAGTGTAGGATATGTGGCCAAGCCCCAGGGACAATTAGTCTTATTGTAATTGGATTTACTGAATTGGCCGGAAGTGAGTATAAATTAGTGCATGTCAAAAGCAGCTATAGCATCTCCTGGTTGCTCTGCAAGAAGTGTAGAGTATAAGAGAGACAAAACTGTAACAAACGATAATGCAAAAATACTGGTGGATCTTTCAGATGTCATTGTCACTGAAAAATACACTAAAATGCACAGTAATGTGATTATGAAAGAGAAAGGAAATTGCTGTCCCAGTCACTTGATGGGAAAATGTCATCGGAAATAAAAGTTTGACACTGTGACTAGTTTAGCTGGACCTGTAGAGCTCCTGGGGAATAGAAAGTTAACCAAAGTCCAGTTATTTTTAATGCATTGAGAGCTAATTAAGCAATATTACAAGATGACAGAATAAATTTGCACTGAGTTCTTCAGGAAGCAAAATCAATGGACACCAACGAAATACTGAAAAAAATTATAACTCTCTCAGGCCACATCAGACATGTAGATGATGTTAGAACCACAATAAGCAGTGTATTCTCTTCCCCAAACCCCCTCATTTACACAGAAATCCTAGTGGGAACAACCTTAAAAGTTTAAACATAGTTTTCCTAGAAAGTTTTAATTGATATTGAGCAGGGGGCTGTTCTGTCATGGGAGAGGGATCAGTGTCTATCGACTCCACTGGTTGTAGCTGAAATGAAGTCAAAGTAACAGTTCTTATTAGAAGTATCTTTGATGCTATTTTTAATTTGAACAACACTTGAGGTCCTCTTTTCCACTGACACATTAAGATTTTTCTATGTGAAAACTGGGAAAGATCTTTTGTACGTTGTACATGAAAAATCAGTAAACTGTTGCACTTTGTTTAGGATTACATGAAATATTTTTTTTACAAACCGGTGTCTAACATCTGACTGCCACTTTTTGTCGTGTCTGGAAACTATCAAACAATACTTCATATCCTGCAGATCCTAAATAATTTCATTATCATTTCCACCTAACAGAGGTTTCTGTTAGCTGCCTGCCACACACTTCTTAATTCCTGGTCTTCCTGCTGGGAGCTGCTGTCTTTTGTGATTGCTAAAGGTAAACAGAAGCAGGTATTAGGACAGTTTTTCCATTTCTCAGATTACTTGGGAGATAAATCCAACTCCATTTTAATATATATGTGTCCTATAGAAAAATTGGGAACAAATCCCAGAATTTTCTCTGTGGATGTGATACTATCTACAACCATATGATATAGTTCATATTGGTTAAATTATATGACTTTCTAAGTTCTAAAATTTTAGCAATGAATGAGTAACAGAGAAGTGAAAATATGTTCTCACAGTAAAAAAAAAAATAAATTGGCTATCTTCTTTAGAGAGTAATACACAAAAATATTTTACAAAATTCTAGAATTTAACAGAATCCACCATATAACACAGTTACTGATAAAGAAACATGCTACACAGCCTAAACTCTCATTTTTCTGTTTAAATAAAAGTCATCTAATCCAAGAACTAGGACTTCTGGAAACATCCCAACAGTGAGATTCACAAGCGGGTTCCTATAACCCTAAACATAGAGAAGCTGGAGAGACGAACAGATGCTTAAATCCAATCAGATGGAAACTTCCAGAACAATCCTAACCCTGAGCTGTCAAAGAGGATTGCAACAATCCTAACAAATGAAGCTTTCTTGCCCAACCTAAGCATTCTCGCATTTTTGCATAAAGCTAAGAAGTACTCCCATCTCTTTTAGAGCATCTGGTAAGTGAGAGAGTCAGGATCCAGTCTCTTCTTTTCCCTTCCAAAGGCTTGATCGTCCCTAAGCACATCATCCCACAGTAGCTAAGGTACAGTCCTGCTGTGTCTTTTTTGTTGAAGCTGTTCCTATTCATGTGCGGTAGTCACTGGAGAAAGGACTTGAATTGAGGATAACCAGTTCAATACCTTGACTAACAACTAATTAGTTTGCCTTGCAGCCTTAGCTCATTTCGCTAGCTAATGAAATGCAATAGTCTCTCATAGCCTAGCAAAAATTTATTTACTTTATACAATATAAAGCAACTTCAATAAAAAGTTGAGAGTTGTATGGCAGGATACCCACTTGCCTGTTTCGAGGGTGTTCTCGAAGGCGGCATGCCAAAGCTGAAGCCTTTGCTTCAAAGCAGGGGTTTGAGTCTGGCTCTCCTGTGGTCCGGACAAGTCATCTAATTGTGGTCTTGGAGGGAAGTGTATCTGTCCTCACCCAATTCCTCCTTTTCCCTCACAGCATTTTCCAGCTCTTTCTCTATTTCTTAGTCATTGCCTTGTAAGGCATGAAATCGCAAGTACACACAGAGTACACTCCGATCACACCTCCTGGCTCATGCAGTCCAAGATGAGAAAATGCCTTATTTTTACATCCCTCACAGACTAAGGATACAGGAAAAGCCAGGTAATTAAAGATTTAGGCAGCTCTATACATGTCCTGGCAGAAAATTCAGTGTGGAGGGACTCTAGGCATCACAAAGGAAATGCAGGAGCTGAAAGGGGATTTTTTGAATGCCAGTGATGCTCAACTTGGACTTCGTAGCCTAATTGCCACTTTAAGAATCTAAGTCTCTGTAGTGAACCTTCCTCAAATATCATGTTGCTCACAATAAAATCAACAGCCCTGTGGTAAGTCCCATTTTACTTTCATAGGACTATCTTAAATGCTTTAATATATGGGGCTTTAATGGGTTTTCCTGCTGGTCTAACAAGCTGGAGCTGGTATCACAGCAGTAATATTTTGGTATAGCAGATACCACAGTTGGCTCCAGTGGCTTTTCCTAACACCTGATCTCTCGTCTACCAGCCTTTAACAACATTATGTTTTATGCTATTATCACATGTTCTGTATCATATTCAGCGGTAAGCTTATTATTTAATCAGGAAGTCAGCACTTTTCTAAGCACTAGTGGTACAATTTATTTCTCATGTAAAATCCTCAACTTGTAACTATACCTGTGCCATACAGAAGAGCAGTGCTCACAAATTGAGATGAGGAGAGACAGGAGTAAGCTCTGTATTGTTAACAATACACACTTAATACTCAACTGTATACTTAAAAAAAAAGAAAAAGACAGAGCATTTTCAGTTTCCTGTACAGAAGAGCATTGCCAAGGCTTAAATCCCTTATATGAAACTAATTTCAGAAGCAGATGGTTGTATACAACTTTGATGGCCCTTCAGTTTCTTTATTGCAAATAAAATACTTGCTAGGTTTGGTAAAACAAAAGTAGAGCACAGCTGTCTTATTTGTGTATATTTTGACTAAGCACACATAATCAGTCTATAAAAGATGCGACAGAGTTAAAATAAAAAAAATTTATTTACGCCGTGTTTGTCATTCAAAGTCATTACTGAACATATGCACCCAAATGAGTAGGCACCAGGTACCTGTCCTCTAGGGGCAATTCATCAAAGCAAAATAAAAGTACACTACAGCATACTTCTTTCTAATAAGCGGAGCAATCCTTCTGACATATAAAGAAGCCTAAAGTATAGTGGTATAATCAAAATTATAATTAACTGTCATAAGCCTTGAGCAAATGTAAAGCGCTATCTGTTTTATGAAACTTTGATCAGACTGTGATTAAATTATTTTTAGAGATATGCAGTATGTGTCAGATCTCAATTATCCAGAGCTATCTTACCTGCAGGGAACTCTGTTTGTTCATTTCATGCAACAATTTTTGTATGGAGTGGCTCTATAAAGAGCATTTTTTGGTAGGTTTCTTTTACAAAGATGCATTTTTCCCAAGTGGCAAGTGGTCTGATGATCTCATCTTACCTTGTTTGTTGTTCCTGGAGATATAGGAAGGACAAAACCACTACAATAAATGCTGGCTACTGGTTTTCTGAATTGGGAGAGATAAAAGCGCCTTTTTGAGAGGAAAACAAATGAGTTTTCAACCTGCAAATCCTGATTGCCTGCCCTATCCTTACTACTGAAAGCAGTGAGCGACACCCATATCTCGCATGGATAGAGAGACTGAAAAAGAAGCTGTGGGACAGAAAGGTCAGGAGCTACCACGTTAGATTAGCTAATATCCACCTTGCGCAATGATGTAACACTGCCCTGTTACCGTGTCTATCATCACTGTTTAGACCTGGAACAGTCCAAGTGAACAGAATGAATAAACTCGTCACACACCACCTCCCTCCTCCTTCATCACTCGATGTTTTCCAGGGCCGTACAGCCACCTTTCTGACAGCAATAACTTCCCTCAGACTCCCAGCCTCCTTTCCCTGCTTCTGGTATGTAATCATGACAGTTTTGCTCTAGCACTCCATGCAAATGCTTGAGATTTTGTTGAGTGGGTCCCTGCTAAACTTACTTCAAATGAAAAAAAACAGAAGATTAACCCGTGGGAGAAGTTGCAGAGGACCTTGTTCTATTACCAAGGCTCATCCTGAAGGGACTTATATTTGGTTTATTTTCAAAATTTTTTTAAGTTTTTTTTTTTTAAAGTGAAAATATTAATTTGGAGGAAAATACCATTAACTTTTTAGCTTTAAAAAATAACATTTTTCAAGTATGAATTATGATGTCAACTCAGAAGTTAGGCTTATGCAGAATAGACATACAGAAGAGACTGCTATTCCTATAATCTCTCAGTAGAAAAGTTTGCTACTTCAGATGAAGAGTACTTACTACATAACATTCTACCATAGGTCAATATTTCTCCCTTGTTCTATCTAGTAATCAGATTGTAGTGAGGAAAAAAGTAATAAGAGAGATGATCTTTACTCATGGGAGAGGTAGAGTCTGAGAGTTTCTGAAGGAAGATAGCATCATATATGAGTCCTTATTGTGTAGTAGTCATAGTACATCAAAGTGAATTACATATCAACCTATCCCAAAAGGAGAACTGACCCTTCCTCTTTGAAAAAAAAACTGTTGCCTGTTCAGAGAAACTAAATATTTAGGTTTTTGAAAAACATCTCGCAAGACGAAGACCCGCTGCCGAGTTGACTATAATTTTTAGATGCTTTGTTGTATTCATAGCACAAAAGCAAAGTTTCCTGTTTTTCTCAAAAACTACTTCTCCAGGTCTTTGAGCTTCTAAAGTAAAGTTTACTTTAGCTTTTCAACATATGACAGACCCTTTTTTACATGTTTTAGTTTTTACATTGTTAGTTCTTCTATCAGTTCCACTGCTACATACCATTCTAAATGCAAGAAATAGCTGCTGAGAAAAAAAAAAAGATGAAGTCCATTTGCAACCACCCCTACTACTTTCCTGTTTTTCTTGCATCTTCCCCAAGCCCCAGCTCCCTGTCTACTTATTTTTCCTCACAGATTGTCTGCACCTAAACTTGTCGTCATTTAAGAGTTTAGTTGATTTAATTTTACTGCCATAGCTCTGCCACTAAAACTGTCCTCCTATTGATATAGTTATATTTGCAAAGTAGTGCTTTTGCTAGTATCTCTTATTTCAATGAGCAATATATGCTAAAGTGTCAAGAGCTGGTATATCTACAACTCTGCTAGAGCTTTGTTAGCCTGACTGTGTCATAAAGTAGCCGGGAAATAACCAAAGTAGCTGAGACAGCAAAAACTACTAGGGTAGACCCAGTATGTCTTCTTTTCTTTTTATCTAGTTATTGGTAACTAATCCTAATCTCCTTCTCCATTATCTTTTCTGGGTTTTAGTCTTTTATGAGCAGGTGCTTTCATTGCCAGTTAGGAACACAACATAGGAGACTTCATTGCTTATTTTTCATAACATCAGTTAAGTTCTCCACACTTCCAATGTTATTTATTTTGGGGAGGCTGGAGATAGCAAGACTGGATTCACACGGAAAAAGGAGAAAGGGGAGCTGAGCAGCCTCACAAAGCCATCCACATCATGAGGCCAGGGATGGTGCCAGTATCAAACCTGGTCATTAAGCGGATGTCAGAAGCCAAAGCCTACCTGCATCATTCTCCACTTATGTGTGCATCCAGCCTTTAATAATTTTCTTTCTGGTCTTATTGGTGTATCAACAGTAGGTCTTAGAGGTTTTGATGCCACATTTCCTTTCAAAGGCAGTTTCTTTGCTTTCAAAGTGCAGGAATCATTAATTAAGCATAGTGCCCTCTTAGACACCTTTTTCATTAATTATGAATGTGAATAGTCAAATATTCTATCCTCATAATAATGCCAAGATTAGATTAATATCAACTCTGAACTCTAGGATGCCCTCCAAAGTTCAGAAACAAAAGAGCAAGTAAGAAACAAGAAGTTTTAATAAAAAGGAGAATTCTCTCTTTCAGCTGGCCCGAGGTGGATGACAACAGGACTGTCACAGCTGCATCTGCCTCAAAATTTGCTCTCACACCAAGTGAGCTGCACTAGTTCATATGGGAGGAGCACCAAGCCAAAATGCTACCTCTCATCTTCCTCTTTCCAGCTGTTGCCTACCTAAATGCAAGAATACCATCTGAATAATTATTAATATAGGATGACAATATTCATTAAATGAATATATATTTTGTGACTTCCTGGCTTTATTTTTTTCTTCGTGAGTTTTCTTTTGCCCACAGACAAAGGATCTGGTCACAGATCTACAGAACTACACACAATAATATGTAACCTTGTTCTTTTAATATATTGTTGTATAAGCAATTGTAAAATGTGGCTTATCCATATCGATAGACTTTCTATGGAAACCTCTGGACTGTGATGAAAAATTAAGCAGTTTTCCAAAATCATTTACAAGTAAAATAAATGAATATTGAGAATTACAGAAACAGATTATATTTGTCAATAGTAGCCTCCGTCTTGTCCTGATAGACCTCACTGTCCTCTCTTGGCCTTACTATCCACACCAGGTCTGCACTGATAGAGAAGGAGAGACGGCAAGACGGAGAGGGACAGAGAAAATGCCAGTGTACACTTGATGTGCTAACTTTGACCTTTGTAGCATTGGCTACATTAATGACACTAGATGAGCAGTGCTATTAGCTTCAGCTAGAAAGCCTAAAATGGTGGTTTTCAGGGTCAACTGACTCACCTTGGACATATTAATAAACTATTTTAATAAATATGAATTATGTATATAACTCCCAGATAAAATATATATTAAGATGCTACATGCAATAACCTTATCTCAGCTTTATAATGGCATGAGGTAATAACCATATGGTTATGAAAAATACATTTTAAAGTTTGAAACTCCAGATTAGATTTAGCTGGGTTTTAATGGCATATTTTTTATTATATAGATAAATTTTTTCTCACTAGGTATCACTGCTGGACCAAATTAAGACTGTGTGGTGGCTTTAATCTCACACTTCTGATTTTAAAATTATTAGAATTCTTGTAAGGGTAAATTAACTTTAATTTGGAAGCCTTGAATCCTTATTATGGAAGTAATTGCAAAATTCTTGTAAAGTTTTACTTCTTTAAATTATTGATACTTATCCTACCTTAGCACTCTTTTTTCCTTCCCTAAGGAATTAAAAAGAAATTGAGAATGAATGCTAGTATATGCTATCCCTAGCTAAAAGAAAATGCAAATTATTAAAAATAAGTATTTTTTTATTATTACTGTTTATTTTAAAGACAGACTCACAGGTGCAGCTGGCCAGCAGAAAGCAAGCAGGCTGCTCTGATGCATGAGCTGGGCTGCCTAACCAGAGAGAAGCGAAGTCAACCTGATCCTTAGCTTGCCAGGCTCTGTTTCCCCATTTAAAGGTGAAAGCACAAACGGCCCAAGCCCTCGACTTGCTGGGCTTCCTTTCCTTTCCACATCCACCACCACACTGCCTTAATCAGTGAGTGATGCAGGGCAGCAGAGCCATGAGGAGCCAGTGTGGAGGAGAGGTGGTCAGTCTCCCCCAGGGAACACCTCACCATTGGAGCCAGTCTGCTTTCTACAAGGCAGCCAAGTGATTGTTCGCCTTACTTCTGCTGTCACGACAGCCCCGTTTAACAATTTGCCGAGCTGTTGTTCAGAATATCTGTTGCCTGTACAATTACCGTGAACACAATAATAATTAATAAGCTAATTTGATTACCATGTAGACAGAATTCAGATGAGATTTCAACCCATTTTAACTCTATAGATACATAGAAAGATTCTCTATTTCTTTGCTATTATCCATAGCGACAAAGAAAGGATGGGCACAGATGCTAAATTTCCTAAAGAACCCACTGTGTAATTAACATAAGTTAATTAATGACTTCAGCTCTTTGCCCAAAGAATAAATGTTGTAATTTTGTGAAGAATATGTAGTATTGTTCAAAGAAAGCAAAGATGTTCAATACTTGATTTAAATGCAAAATCGAACTCCTTAACTCAGGAGTCACGATAAGGCTCCCCATAATAGCAAGGAAGAAATTAAATTGATATATCAGTAGTTAGCATACTGCCATGTAGCAATAAATCACTATTTATACTATATTGCACTTTACAGTATTAGAAGAGTAGAGAGGAATTTGATTAATGGAATAAGGCAGCAGGCACATTGCTTGTGACATTGGTGGAGTGTCTCAGGATTTTTGCTCCGTATCTGTGATTTTTCATAACCTCTGTTTGATGATTCTTGATTGCTATAAAAGGTTTACAAAATGTCCCAGTATCTCTCAACCATTGCTTAGTCAGCCTTCTCTCACTTTCTGCAAGATTCTGACACCAAATAATTTGGTGATTATTCTTGTGATCACACTAAGTAACATCATCATTATCACCAGACCACATAGTACACATAGTAAAGCTTAAGGCACCAACAAAAAGGCAAAACTACGGTTGTGGCTGAAGGAGATAGAAATAGTGTCACTCTATTGCTGTACAAAAGACAGCTGTAGTGCAGCAACTAAGAAAAAATTCATCCCATCCAGTTGGTATCAAGCTTTTACAATGGTTACAAGAACACCTAGATTGAAATCAAATCTGACACAAACTTGAATCCAAATTCCAGACAAAGCGCTGTCTGCATTATAAGAGCATATAGAAATCTCAACCAAGAATAGCAGTTCAGTTCCCCAAAGAGCTTAGAGCTGCAAGCCACGAGACTTACCAAGAAGAAGCGGGAGACAGGGAACTGAGGTGCAGAGTGATGGAGTGAGTTGGTTGCATTTACATGGAAAAAATTCTGCCAACTGCATCACTGAACAGAGATCTACAACATTTTCTCCCAAATATCAACAGACCTATCTTCTACTATTCATTTTCTCTTCACATAGAATGGTTTTAAAGACCAAAGAGAGAGGATAAAACCACTTTTCAGAAGTCACTCTAAACTCAAGCTCAGTTGCTAGTCTAGTTCACATAATTTAGTTGACCATCTTTCTGCATTAGAAAGACTTTGTAATCTCCTTGCAGGCTTCCAGACTGGTCCAGACTTATAATCAATTTGTAGATATTTATAAATAATTACTAAGGCATATTTAGTAAAATTATAGTATAGAAATACTGTATTTACGCATGCATCTAAGAAAACAGATTAGAAATTGGTGTGTTTTAAAGCTCAAGAAACATTTGAAATTGTAATTAGTCCAGGCTGAGATCCCCAAATTCCAGAATTGTTCTTGTGAAATTTATGGCACCCAAAAAATCAATACTTTCTTAATATTATCATAATAGCATTTATGACTAAGTTCCCAAAATGTGACTCTCTTGCCTGTGTTTACTGTAGTAATGATATAGAATACCTTCATAAGAAGGACTTAACATCTTTTATAAAAAAATTACCAAGGTTTGGGTGGCTAGAACTGATAAGAGAGCAACAGATTTGAGTTCCATTCATAGGATATTTCAACACAGCTTGTACTCTGGAGATAGCTGGTACCAGAATTGAGCTATCATTTTGAAGTAGAGCATAAATCTAACCATAAACATCTTCTAAATTCTGTAAGTATTTATTAGACGTACTTTACTTAAAACTGATAAGGTTGTAAGATCTTTTAACAGTTGTAGCTGTGATTTCATAT
Source organism: Phoenicopterus ruber ruber (assembly GCA_009819775.1). NCBI lineage: Eukaryota > Metazoa > Chordata > Aves > Phoenicopteriformes > Phoenicopteridae > Phoenicopterus > Phoenicopterus ruber. The sequence goes on from CM020218.1 coordinate 39,973,311, forward strand.
AAGTATTTATGCACAACATCATGCGAACACCAATATTATAAGCACTTTAAAAGACGTTAATGTGAAACATTCTAATAATGCATGTATTTATAGACATCATATCGAACTGCTAGCATAGTATGCAGTTTTAAAAATTGTTTCCTGGGACGTCTTTTTCAATGGTAGACATATTATTCTTCTTCCCTTCCTTAAATTTCACTAAAGACTGCTTTGCAATAGTGCCTAATTAAATAATTGACAGGTCTTTAATTTCCTGTGTTTTATTCTTCAAGAGAATGCATTAAAGTGAATAGATTTTATGCAGCGTACGATGTTATGTTTAGCTGATTTGTTTCCTTCCTCAAAATGTAGCATCAAGTTCATAGGCCTACCAAAAATTCACAACTATGTCAACAGCGAAAGTTGTCTCTCCCCTTGTGTTTTGAGATTCCATTCTTACAGATTCCTGTCACTTAGTTTTTCATGAGGAGTTTCTGACTTTACGTGTAAGTTATGAGTTTTCATTATGAATGGATCAGTTGATGCAGCTGCAATGGTTTGGTGGGTACGTAAGAAAAGACCAAAGATATGAGAGATTAGCCAGTTTGAGAATATCACACTCACCCTATATAACGGAGTCTCTTATTACTGGAAACATTCACGTATCTCTTTTTATCCCAGTTATACTTTTTAGTACTTCTTCACTGTGTAAGTACGTTTCACACATTTTGCTGGGCTTTCTTCCAGAACACACACAAGAGGCTACATCATTTGAGGATTTGACTTCACTCCATAATGTTGTCCCAATGCTGCCTCTTCGCATACTTATCAGTTCCTTTCCTTATTTTTTGGTCAGGAATTTTATTGTGTGTTATTTTGTCTGCTCATGGTATTTTGCAACTAAGCTAATTATGATTTGTTTCTAGCCAATACAATAATAAAGAGCAAGCAGGATTTTTCCTTAGTGATGAAAACTGGGGGTTTCACTAAGATGACGAGCAAGTCTATCTGCTATTGGTCTCAAAGGAATCTATCTGCAGCTTATGGGCTGAAAGTTGAAATCTTCATGTATATTTCAAGCCCGTTAGCTGAGAATATCTTCATACAGAGTCCCCAAACATTTGTCTTGAGGATCCAGACAGCCAGGAATTAGTCACCCAATTCATTCAGTTATTATTGTTACTTATTTGTCATGACCTCATAAGGTTAAAAAAAACAGCACATGTTCCAGTATAGACCCGTTGCAAAACTGCACTGTGATCTCCCTCCTTGCAAGAAAGGTATATTCCTGTCATTTAGTCATTTTTTAAAAAAATTTGACTAGTCAATTTAAATAATGATTTACCTATGGGAGGAATCTTCTGAAATGACTGCCTAGGTTCCTTAGAAGTCTTTGGTGAGGGATGTTTTGAGAAGCATAGAAGAAATCCAGTATGCTTTATCAACATGACCACTTCTACACATATTTTTGACACCTTCAAAATCTGCAAGAAGCAAATTTTCCCTTTACGGAAGTCACACTGACTCCCTTCAAATAGGTTATATTTATTTATATAATTGTTATATATACATGTCTACTAATTTTGTTCTTTTTTAATTGATTCTACTACTTTTCTTTGAGTTATTCAGGGACCTTTTAGTGTTGAGTATAATGTGTGCATGTCAACTTAATCTTACTTTAGACATAAAAGACATTTTGTTCACCTGTATCTCTGACTGCAGTTGATTGAACCTAAAATTTGTGGATCAATCTAATTGGATGTATATTTCTTTCATTTTATATACTTAAAATCCTCTTTTGAAAACTACTGACTAGAGTAGCATTAGGTAATTCACATTGTATTTATCTAACCGTAATTATCAGTATTAGTCACCTAACCATAACAGTGCCAATTTTGCAAAATAAATGGTAAAAATGTGCAGTTGTTACTGAGCAGTTTTGGTCCATAAGATAGAAGTGCTTTGAAACACAAGCACAGAAGGGTTATCAGCATGCTTAATTCAAAAAACCCACCTCTGAAATCGAAGAATAGCAGTATTTTGTACTTACTCATTGCTCACTCTAATCCACTTCTAGCTCATACATATTCTGGCCAGCAACAACATATGCAGTCTATCCCTTTATCCTGGAAGACATCAAACACAGCATTTAAAGTAAGCATTTAGACTACAAGCAATTATTTTTAGTCAGCTCCTTAAAAGCTTCTAAATTTCACAGAACACCATTGATAAGCTTCCCATATGTTTAGTGATGTTGTTGCCATGGCTTCTGACATGATGGTGTAGGGACATTAAGACATCCAGAAATAACAGTTTGGGGGGTGATTTTCTGATAGCATATCTAATTAATTAATATTCCTGTTCATGAGAGGAAACTACTTGTACTGCAGACACATGCTGAGTGGGATTCCACACAGGCTTGCCAATTCACCTGACTCATGACCCGTGTCTGTTCTGGTCTTGGGGTCAAAGACTGACATTTGTGACAAACTGTGCGCTGATCTGTGCTACAAATATCTCTGATATCCGAAATTAAGCTACAGCTACAATGCTCATTTTACATCATTGCGACCAAAAATAGACTGAGGATAAGAGCAGAGTGCACTCACTGACTGCACTGTTTATAACAAGGATAAGCAATCTCAGACAAGTCTGACCTTATACCTCTGTGGTAATACTAATAATGGACAACATGTATGATTTGAGTAAATCATGTACATCATATAAAAAATAATAACTGCTCAAGCTCTGGTTATTAAAGCTAGGGTAAGAGAAAATATTAAAAATAAAGATCCCAGCTTTGATATTTTATACAGGTAGGGTGCCAGTCAAGGATGTGCAAAGTCATAAAATATCCTCATCATAGAGGAATCAAGATATATTGTAAACCTAAGTAAGCCTAAGTCTTGTGAGAATTCTAATCATGATTTATGGATGAAATTGGCCTGGATGCATTAGGATGAATGTACAATTTTTCATGCTGTATCCTATGAAGCTCAACTTTGAAATATTTTTAAATTAACCCATCTCTAACCGGGGAGCAAAAAAGCTATTTCCTTTCTTGAGACAACTGGGAGGCACTCCCAAACAAGACAGAAGAACTCTGAATCCATCTTCCAAAATTGTCTATATTGCATGTTCCATTAAAATAAATACTCATGTTATAAAGGTTTGTACTTTCTATAGGTTGTTTTTACTGTATTTCAAAATATTATTGTCAGGATGACAGAATGTCTATATTTCACCTTCTATTTACTATTAATAAAAATTCCATGATGAAGCTTTGCAAAAAACATATGCAGAATTTGGCATCCAAGATCTGTCTGAGGAGTAATGGCAAGATATCCTTGTAACCACATAGACAACCTCTGCAAGCCCTATATCATTCACTTAGCATGAAAAAAATTTCTTCCTTGACTACTGGATAATTGCATAGCTGATGGCTCCCACTTAGAAAAGGCACTTAAATGCATCAGCAATGCTGGTGTTGACATCTGCCAAGGTCATTTTGATGCAGTCTTTTATAATCGCTCATTTTCATGAAACACACATAGACTCAAAGTGTGCCTTAGTTTCCTCAGAGATAGCAATAATGGAAACCTAACAGCATTTTGAAAAGCTCAAATTGTCATGATGGAAGTTGTTCTGGAATTAATATGGGCATCCAGGGAAAGGGACAGGACACTGAATTTCAACCATGCTATGACTCCCTGGACTTTTGTGCATATAGGTTGAACTGTGCATGCTATTTAACTGTGTCCTACATGTACAAATGATGCATTTCCCAGATAACCACATCCATCTTAAAAACAGAGGCTCAGAATGGATCTCTAGACATCTTTGGAAGATCGAATGATTGGAGAGGTGAAAAAAGACACTAAGAAAAAGACAATTAATCTTAACGTTCAGTATGTACTACTTGAGCAGAGAGCTCCAAAATGCTTCTGAGACAAATGAGCGAGGATACAACTGACTTCTTCTGAATTTACTGAAGCAGATCTGGAACTTGACCAAACAGATGCAGAAGCCTTGCTTAAAATATTTGAGAACTACTGACTACCAATCAGATTGATCTTTTCCACCTGTCAGCTAGTCATCTACTTCTATTAGACTTTGATTATTTACTTGAGGATACATGAAAAAAAATGCAAAAATATGACTATTTCTAAAGGAATCATCCTGAAAGTGAGACTACCTTTCAAAAATTCAATGATCATTTATCCTATCAGCAACTAAAACTTTTTAGATATCAACTCAAAGAAGATGGAAAGAGAGGGAAGGAGAGGAAGGAAGGCAGAGAGGGAGGGTATGCAAATCTCTCAGGAAAAGAAGTCACACTCCACCAAACAGAATTTTGACAATGTAGGCAATTGTGTCTGACCATTTCTACAAAGACTAACAGCTGAAGAATTAAATGTTGTTAGAAAACTGTGCATTATTTTTCTATGAGTGATGCAAACCAACTCAGCTTTACAGTTTATTACCTGTATTAAATATAATTTTGAGCAATGCTGAAGTGCTAGAATGGAAAAATATAGTTAGCACAACATGGGAGGTTGCCATCACCAAGAAGACAGCTATTGTTACGAAGCTACTGGTCAGCAGCAGTTACCCTATCTAATCGAAGAATACAATTAGATATACTCATTAAAAAGTGTATTGTTATAATCTGCTACTTTGAGTAGTACAAACAGCTGAAATTTCAGAGACTAATATTCATAGTACATTTTCATCTGGTTTGTATTGTAAAAGGTGAACACATGATGGGGATAAAAGTATAAGAAAGTAAAATAGCAGCACCCTTCTCCTTTTGGTTTGTGCTGTACCTATGCCTGTTTTACAGACTACTAACCATTATTACAGGACAAAACAATGTCCAGAAGATGCCAGCTTTGGTCCCTTCAGTCAGCAACTGAGCCCAAGGGCAACACTCTACAAATGGCAGCATCTGTGGCACTGAATCTGAAGCCAAGGATCTGTTAAAATGTTCAAGTTCTTTTGCTTACTTATGACTTAAGAACTTATCTTTCTTCATATACTGGAAAAAAAGCGTAAGATAGAGCATAAACTAAATTACATTCCATTGCTCTACACAGAGGCATGTTTTATAAGAGTAACGGTGGATGACACTATAGGCTGTGATAGTGAATCTGAAGTATTTTTCTTATGTCAGTAGAACCATGAAAGAAAAATATTGTTACGCTTTTATAACTTGTGCAGTTTGTGTGTGTATAAATTGTAATGGTTTATAATATGTGGGCACTCACAAACACATACAACCTGAATGTCAACTTCACAATATTATCCAACAATTTAAAATACTTATTGCCTCTGAATCTCTTTATTTGATTTAGCTCCTGCACATTTCTTTTTATGATTAGCTGTAACAAAAATAAATCTGGAGTACTTAAGAAAACACTTTGCTGCAGCATAGTAATTGTTTCTGACATCTTCTGTCTGAAGCAGATGGCTGATCTCAAAGAAAGCAACTGAAGAAAGGGCTTATAGGACAGACCCTCCTCTGGCGTAAAATGAAGACACTCCACTGACTTCAGAAAATATAGATACAGTGATTCATTAACAGTATAGTGAAAAGAATGGTTACTTCACTTTATTTCTTCTATCAAACTCTTGTCCATGTTTACTGAAAATAAATTCTAGTCAAAATGTTACCAAATATAATCAAAACGTGTACTATCATTACATGCTCATACTAATGATTATCCTATTGTTTTGAAAATATTAGAATGCAAATCAACAGTACTGGCTTAGTTAATTGATTACACCCTGTATGAAAAAGGGGAGCAATGTGTCGTCCGCAGAGCCACAGGCTAAGATGTATTTACACAAATCATCTGGTAAATGCTGAACTAATAATTATTTACACTCAGAGATACTGCAATTGTTTCCTCAATTTGTGGAAAGAAGAAGTAGAGAATTATCCAGATAATGTGTTTGCAATTACTACATCAACCGATTCTATACAGCAGTGTTGCCAGCTGCCCTCCAACTCCAGGAATTTAGTAGTGGGGATTGTGTAAAAGCAAAGAAAAAAAAAAATGTTTGTTTGAACAACTATGGTTGAATCTGCATGACTGACAGTTAAAAGGAGATTTTGAACCTCAACCTTGGCTGGTGAGCCAAGTCCCACCAACTCAAAGAAGGCCTCCTGCAGGCGAAGGTCTGACTTTTGGCTTGCCCAGTAGCTGCGAGAAGGAGCTGCAGTGGAACAGGGGCATGTCAGCTATAGCTGGCAGTTTTTCATGGAGGAAAACGTGCTTCCCATAACTGTCATTTAAACTTTTAAAACACACACCCACTTGCACAAATCCAGATTACCCTCCCAATTATACGGAACACAGCCTGCACAGTAGTCCTTCAAGCATACAGCATTAATCCCAGGGATTAGAAATGGATAGGAAATTAAGAACAGATGTTTCATAGCGGTGCTGTGTTAGAGATGACTGAATTAGTGCCAAGAGTACTAATAAATCCACATGATATCCAATAGTGCCAAGCCTGGGTCCTCAATTACCTTACACATGACATAATGTTTCCAGCTCCAAAACCATCTCATTCAGAGCTCTGGGATTTCTTCACAGCAGTGCATTGCACTTTATAGACATGCTCTAATGTCTCTTGAGATTACTATCTGTTTCCCTCATTCCACCATCTGCACGGTGCATGGTCTGCTACATCAGGAAACATTTCAGCAAGCAAGGTTAGTTCTACCATTACGAACTCAACTAACACCAAAGAGCACACCTTGCAAATAGCAGTTAACATCTTAAAAGGTGTTTTTAGTTCACTGCAACTAAGGACACAAAATCTACAAAGTAATAGAACCAACAATCCTAATGTTTCAAGACTAGCAAATATGCCCAAAAGAAAATAATAATAAAAATATATTAAACAACCTTTCTTTTTATTAAAAGTAGAATAGGATACACTGGGCAGTCAGAGACTGCATAGAAAGGGAATTAAAATCTTGAACTAGCTTTAAATCAGACAGTGAGATGTCAAACCATCGCACAACATTGATGTGCTTAAGAGCAATGTTATTTTTCACAGCGTGTCAGAAATAGGATTGTCAGCATAGTAAGATTATCCTTTTTTTAAAAAAAAAGGGAGAGAAACAGAGAGAGGGAGAGAGGGAGGGAAATACTGCTGCTAGTATTATTAGAGACATGAATGATGTGTGGACAGCGATCCATACCAAAGAAAGCATCAAATAAGTTTAAGGACAGCAATGAACGTATGTATAATTTGAAAGGGGTGAAATAGAAACAGGACAGTTTCATTGACAAAATACTGAATGTTTGTCTCTAAAGCAACAGAGCTTTATGCCCCATTTGATGCCGTACCTGGTTAGTCTAAAAAGTAATGCTGGAGAGAGAAAATGAACAACTAACAATTGTCTAAGGTTCATTCCTACACAGAGCAGGAAAAAGTCTCTGCATCTCCTGCATTTTGAGAAAAATGGGCCTAGTGTTGATATTCCTAACATCAACATTTTTCTTAATTTGTTTTTCAGAAAACAGAATGTTACATGTGCTCCTATTAAATATTGTTTATTATTGTACTTGTTTCACATTTTGTGACAGCTTCACTTGCAAAAAAGAAAATGCTGTTGAAATTCAATTTTTTGAATTTTCAGCAGAAAGGGTTTTTAAATAATACTGCAGAAAGCCTTACAATCTAGAAATCAGTAAATCTTACAGCAGAACATTTTTTGCAGCAAAGTTAACACAAAAACTCGATAGAATACATCTCCCAGAGATAGTACAAAATAAATTCAGCAGAAATATGAAACAAAGTAGTTTTTCAGCAGCATTACTGAACATGTATTGGAATTAATAACAGTGCTCACATGAGAGACTCATATAGTGATCTCAAACTTCAGCTGTGTAATACCAAAGAATGATACTGAATATCTACGTACATCTTTAATGCTCTTTGAAATATCACGGTCTTTCTGACACAAGACTGCCTCTTCTTTAGACAGTTTTTCTTTTTCTCATTAGATGGGTCTCTGTACCAAACTCAATATAAATTCTCTTTTAGCCCTTTTAAAAGGATTAGAGCAGCATTTTCCAAAGAATAATGAGGAGTAGGTCAGTACCTATCTCCTTGGCATCAGAATGCATTGCAATATGAGAATTGCCAGGTTTCCATGAATTGTGAAGCAAGTTTATCTAAGGTTACCATAGCATTTATATCGCTAAGTATCATCTGGCATAAATGTGTAATGCAAACAGTAGAAGACATGTATTTTGCTAACTGTATGTGTCTTTATTAGATCTACTTACCACTATTGGTTATTAGGATCAGGTGCAACCTACATCAGCTTAAGTCTTTATGGACTGAGATTGTAGCTGTTTCAAAGTGTAAACTATTGTAGTTACAGAAACCTATTATAATTCCTCAACAAAGAAAGGGCAAGGAGACTATAAACTGACTGAGCAAATAAAAGTAAAGTATAAAAAGGCCAAAGTACTAATAAGAAAAGGGAGACTTTTATTAGCTAGGTAAAGCCTGGAGTACATTAAGTGTGGTAATGAGATTGGAAGAACAGGCAAATGCACACATATAACACCAAATAGCATTCACATTCAACTCTGCAAATAAATAACAACACAGTGGTTTTCTTGGTATGAAGCAACACGGAGGATATGTTTGAAGACATAAAAGTAAAAGAGAATCTGTGAAAGAAAGTAATATTGCTGTGCTTGTAATCAAAGTAAAAATAGAATAAAATAAAACTTCCTTAAGCCAACCTGATAGGTACAAGATACACTTAGTAAAGACAAATGATGCATGCATAATAATGCAACTTAGTAAAAATACATCAGGTGTAAAAGCAGAGCGTGGGCATAAATAACACAAAGCAAAGAGTGTTTAGAGAAAAAGATATGCTTTATCGAACACCTAAAGGCCCAGGGAAATAAAATAATAATTAGTGTATAGAAAAGCATTAAAGACTGTAGAAAATTAATAAGGACGATTGTGGCAAAGCAGCTAAAAAAACAAAGATAACAAGATAAATCAAGATATACAGCAAAAAGTTCTTCTACTTACAGAGTTATGGAAAGCAAACAGAGAAAGTAGAGGAATGAGATATTCTGGTGTTGGAGACTGATAAGGTTAACATGACTGGAAAAAAAAGAAAAGAAAAAAAAAGAGTAAAAAAGGGACAGAAACCAACATCCAAACGGAGGAAGGAAAATGTCAAAATTCTTCCCCATTGTGCACTGAACAGGTAATTAGGCAATTAGAGCTATACAAAGCAGTGAGAGCTCCAGGCTCAGAGGAATTACGTTTTAGAGTTCTGCATAAGGCAGGCAGAGAAATGGGAAAAGTATCGGCCAAATTTAATAGCACACTAAGGGCAAGGAGTACCGGAAGGCTGGAGGGCACATAATGCCACGCCAGCGCTGAGGAACGGAATGAAGAGGACATGTAAAAATCTTAATACCCACAGGAGAGATACCAGAGACATGAAGACACCTGAAAGAGCTAGGCTTATAAAACCACTAATGTGCAAGCTAGTCAGCGGCAGCCAAAATGGTTTCATATACCAAAGTTCATAGCTGGATTTATAAACAAAGGTAAAATAGCAAATATGAAGCCTCCATGTTAAATAAAAAACATACCTGTGCCTCAGAAGAGCTTGAATTAGAGACATACTTTAGACTGATTTCAGTTTTTCTGGGATTCTTTTGTGCGATTGATTTTCTTGCAGTATTGCTTTTCAGTACAAAATATGAGAATTTTCACATGTGAATTTCACTCATTTATGTAGTTTTCGCATATTTAATTCATCGTTAGAGAGGTTTTTACAGTAAAGGCTAGATTAGCAATCATAGAAATGAAATTCAGTTCATGACTCAAGTATGGATGACAAACAAACCATTTGGTCCCAAGCTCAGCAGTGCAGTTGTAAGTATACATTAAGCTCATGAATATTTCTTTTTGTATATAGAAGGGTTTACTACCGAAAAGAACAGAATTCTGAAAAGCATTAAAGCTTGTGAATTACTTCATTCATTTAGATGCTGAGAACATATTTGTATAAACTTACTGAATAGCAATTACATCAAGTGTTTACCTAAAAGTAACTACGGGCCTAACTTAGCACTTTATTGAAACAGAGTGAAATTTGCTATGCTTAAGTTCTATCACTATAAACAGAAACAATAATTCCATTTTTTTCTCACTGTTTTTGTATGCAGCATAAGTGCAGTGGGTAAGCCCATGGACCAAGCACTCGGCTTTAGACTGCAAATTTTTAGAAACAGCAGTTGTATGTATAAAGCACAAGCATCATGGGCCCCTCATCTAATCCAGGGCCTGTAGATCCTGCTACAACATACGCAGGAGTTGCCAAACATTAGAGATTGTGGATATAACTTTGCATAGCCAGAGACCAAATGGAGGACACCAGCTTGAAAAACAGGGGAAATTGGACTCAGGGCACTTAAACCAAATGATGTTCCAGAAAATACGATTTGTTTGGAAGGAGAAAGCTCAGGACCCTAATACAAAACTGCTTCGTAGTTTGACTAAACTGCGTAACAGAGATTGAAGAAATGTGACAAGCACTCGTTGCTTTTGTATACATTGTAAATTTAAGCATGGGCTCTTGTGTGATTCAAAAGCTGTGTAAAATTAATGCTAATACTGTTGAGAAAATACTGAGAAGCAGAACAAATTAATTATTTTTTAATAGTTTTAGTTTATGGACTGATAAATTGTTATTGCAGTTTATTGCACAGAGTACATGGTAATGGTGAGACTGGAGACAGAATATTATCACAACGCCTCAACTAAAAGCAGTGACAAAGCAGAACACAGACCAACAAAAAGATTTCAGGACACTATGGGTAGTACTTTAAAAGACTGAAAGTGTCTATGCAGGATTACACACCACTTTTGCTTCCTTTATGTAGATACATACTTGTCATGGTTTAACCCCAAATTGTAACCCAATACCACGCAGCCGCTCGCTCTCTCCCCCTCTCCCCGGTGGGATGGGGAGGAGAATCGGAGAGAAAGGAAAACTCGTGAGTTGAGATAAAAACAGTTCACCAGGACAGCAAAGGAAAAATCTAAAAATATATTAATAATGATAACATATATAAGGAGAATAGAATATATAAAACAAACGATACACAATTCCTCACCACCCGACGACCGATACAGCCCGTCCCGAGCAGCAGGCAGGGAGCAGGGGTATTGCCCCCCAGCTATCCCAAAACAGCAAGTTCCAGAGAGAGCAGGCGAGGGAACAAACAGCCGAATGAATGGAAAAACCAAAAGGAAAAACAGGGAAACAAAAAGCAACCCGAAGGGAAGCTTAACGACTAAGGCAAGTTAAGGGTCTAAAAGCCTAGTGGCCCACCGACTGACCCTCACTTATACTGGGCATGACATCTATGGTATGGAATACTCTCTTTGGCCAGTTTGGATCAACTGTTCTGTCTCTACCCCTCCCAAGGTTTTGCACCTGCCCGTTAGCAAAACCTGGGAAACTGCAAAATGTCCTTGGTGGTTTAGCAGCAACCAGCAATATCAGTGCACTATCAACATCCTTCTCACACTAAATCCAAAACACAGGAGCTGCTGAAGACAAAACTAGCTCCCTCCTGGCCTAAGCCAGGACAATACTACAGGACACTGCTAGGCATAACCTACAAGTCATTGGTGGACAGACCAATTTATGCAATAAACATACTTTTGCATATATGCAGCTTTTAAAAGTTAACCACAGCTGACAGCATTCCTTCAAGAGTTAACTGCTCTGTTAGTCCAGTTAAAAAGAACTTGTAGCAGAACTGTCAGTGATAAAGCCATCTGGCTTTATCATAGGAGTTTTTACAAGTCTGTGCATTAATCAGGAATGTAGATACATAATTTAAAAAAAACATGCTTTCCTTCCACAGCTTCAATGGTGAAAACATAGCTCTTGAGTTGCAGGAGAAGGAAAATGATGAAGGCTCTTTAAGAATTTCCTTCCTCTTCTTATTAACTCTTCAGAAGAGCTTAGCCTTTACATTGCCTTGGGAGGAAGGTGAAAGAGAGGTCTCTATTTGATTGAGCGAACAGAAGGCTTCATTGGGAGTTTCTCGTTTTTAACAAACCCAGAGGTGGCACCTCACCCTTTCTCCCTACGTGGCATGCTTTGTGCAAGCAGCTGTGGCTGTCTGCTCCTCTTCCGCTCGAGCTTAACAGCATTTGTTTGCATACCTTGTTACACACAGGGTTCAACTCACTTTTTAGGATAAGGGGAGTTTTTTTCACCTCCCACTTAGAACAGCCTGAATAGAGCAGGTAGATTTTCAGGCTCCTTTTAGAAACTTACAAATCTATGAGGACACAAGAGATTCAGGTCACCAGAATTTATGAGATCCCTGGTGCTCGCGTTTCTCCCTTTTCCTCAGCCCTCATAAAGTAAGGGCACTGGAGATACACCTATACATACATGTATGTGTCTTTTGCCATCACTTTTCAGGTTTAGGCACAGCCACTGTTCAGTTCAGCCCACCCATGAAGGTTATCTCCACAACTGTGAGAGCTGAAGGCTTTTCTTAAGAATCAAAATTTTAATTCTGAAACAAAAAATGACTTTTGAAAATTGGGTATTGCTCTGATATGCACAGGAATGCTTAAGCTCTGGACACGTATCAGGATATACTTGAACTGTAGGTGGTTTCTGACTTTGAGCAAATTTGTGGAAAAAGGAAAATATTATGGTTACAGAGACAGCAATAAAAGAGTCAAGTTCTTCCTCCCCTGAGGGAAGCAATACAAATAAAAGACTTGTCACTTGTAACTAAAGAATCTGTGCACAGATACTAGACAGAATGATATATACCAATAAAAATAAAATAAGAAGGGTAATGGCCAAGATGTGAAACCTTGAGAGAAAATCTTAGTAAAGACACAGAAGGTTTAAATCAGGCATCAATAAAAGAAGTTTAGAAAAGAGCGGCCAAACTACAGTTCACCACCGCAAATCACACAGCTTTCTCTACGCTACCTTTTTAATGTGGTTATGTGTGTGCACTTATACACTGCTAGTACCTGCACGACTAGTCACATGGGAGTCCTACATCACTTACTGACTTAAATGCCCTACTGCAAATGAGAGATTGGGTATCACTGCTTGAAAATATAAATTGCTCTTAATAACACTTGACGGGTTTGGGATGTAAGTGATCTTCAAGCTGCTTTCTTCCCTAAATGTATGCCATATTTGGTTGCACAAAAAACCTTTTCACTGATAAACCACGTAGCAGAGACTTATTAAAAATTTTATACTGATGTCTCTCATGGCAAGTTCAAACTAATTCTACCCCTTAGGAAGAATGAGTTTCTTAGGGAAACAAGGCTCATGTGAAGATATTACCTGCACATATACATACGTATGTCTGTCTCTGTGTTACACTGCAGTTAACTTTCTAGTCCACTGACTGATTTCAGGCAAGCACGAGAAGGGGATAGGGCTATATGATCACTAAGTTACATATAACTAAGTCTATACAAATTTGTTACAAATAAGTGGCTTGTGTGGAAAAAGTCTGTAGTATGCCTTACCCAAGGATCTTGTTCATCACCAGGTTCCTCTCACAAGAAAATCTCCAGACAGGGGTAGGACTCAGTTAAAAGACAAAACCACAAACCCACATGAAACCATGCTCTCTTCGTTTCAGCCCTCGTAACACTGCCACTTGTCATTTAAACTCCTGTGTTTCTTAGCACTGGATGTTAGAAACAGCGTATGAGTGAAAGGAGAATTTAAAAAAAAAAAAAAAAATCTCATTTTTATGCTTTCATTTGGAGTTAAATGCCCTACAACACTGGACTAGAGACTTAAAACTTTTCTTCTGAACTGTTTCACACAGTGTCATGTTAATTTAGAGCACTACATTTTTATATCTGTCTGCTGGTTTATCTAGCTGTCACTGAGATCTGTACGCCTGCATGAAACGCTGTGACACCTGAGTTTCCATTACCAAGTCAACCACCGTAACAGCCAGCCATCATCGGCAGTCTCAACGAAGGGTCCAAAAAGTCAGAACTACGTCAAAAAGCGGGAATTACCCTGTCCTGGCTTAGCCCCAGCCGGCAGCCGAGCACCAGGCCCCCACTCACTTACTCGCTCCCCCCCCTTCCCAGCGGGATGGGGGAGAGAATCGGGAAAAACAAGGCAAAACTCGTGGGTTGGGACAACAACAGTTTAACAGGGCAGCGAAGGAACTGAAAACAAACCAACCGACCCCAACACCGCCAACAGCTGCGGGCACTCGGCGGAGCTTCCCGGCGGAGCTTCCCGGCGGAGCTGTTCCCGCCGCATCCGAGGCCCGGCCGCGAGCCCGCCACGCTCGCCGGCCCCCGCCATATAGGGCGCGGGGCGGTCACGTGGTACGGAGCAGCCCCGGCCGCGGCGGGTGACGGTTAACCCCGTCCCGGCCGGGAGCAGGACGTGCCCCCACAGCGGGTTCTCACAGGGCACTGCGTGCTAGGTTGAGGTATCAGATGAAAGTACAGCCTCCTGTTCTGTAGAGAAAACTGCCACCAATTCCGCAGTTTTTATGGACGCAACACGCCGTCTGTACGGCTTTTTGTCGTCATAATCCCAGGAATGCTTATTTTCAGCTTGTTTCCAGCAATTCTTTGCTCTTCTCCAAGCACGCTAGGTTTGGGCTGAAATTCTAATACTGAAGAGAATAGATGTAGCCATCCCACGCACTAGAGTACAGTGCAGATACGCTCATGCTAGAACTTAACACTAGCACCAGCATTGCACCTAAACGTATTAGGCTTTAATGTGGCATTACACTTTAAAATTTTCATGTGGATATATCAAATTCACTCTGCTACTCAAAGATCTCTACATGGCGCCAGGCACACGTACTGTTATTCTCCAAATCTTGTCATGAGCAAAAAGGAAACACACCTTAAACATAATGCCAGGAATTGTTTGTTAAAATTATAGAAATCTTAACTGTCTAAGAAAAGAATAATAAGTTCAGATCAAATTACAGGGAAAAAAAAAGTCACTGTTATAGAAAAAGTATTAATAATCAACAATACAACTAAAATTGTTATACACTAACTCTCTGATGATATGCTCACCCTCCTGGGAGGAGTACGATGCTTATGGCTTCCTCCTTCTCACTCTAGAACCCACCTGTTTTTTTTCCACATCTGCTAACATCATCTACATCTGTTCTTTCTTCTCTGACCCTATGTCCAGAGTTACTGTATATCATGCATTTTATATTTGTTAGACACTTGTGGGTTTTTATCTTTGTTACCTTATAATCAGTTCTCAGCTCCCAGAACCTTATTTCTTTAACTGTCTCCTGGTGAGTTGTTCATAGATCCTCAGCGTTAGCCTGTGCCCATCTTACTCTCTTACCTTCTCATTCCTGTACACTGCACCCTACAGTGCACCCTACGTCCCCACTTTCGGGCCCTCTGCTGCTATCCCATTCCTCTGTTCCTCTACACTCTATCATTAGGTTGGAGCCATAGATAATTTGTTCTCCACAACATAAATAGCCATGTGACTGCTACCAATATAAAATTATAATTATGCCAAAAAATAATCAAAAGTAAAACAAATCAAGCATAGCCACTGGGCCATTAGAAAAATTGCTGTTCCAGTTAAACCAAAAACCCCTCAAAACTCCAAGCAGGGCAAAGAAAGTTTAGACAAGGTCAGTCTGACAAACCTCATCTGTGCGGCCTTGCAAAGTCAGTACAAAGACTGAGACCTATTACTAGCAATAACAAAATTGTACTTACACGGTACAGTACCCTGTGCAGTAAAATCCCAAGAGAAAGCACAAACTTCTTGACAGGACCTTTCAAAATGCATTGAATACAATCCACAGTAATGGACAGAGCTAAAACACTTTATTTTGTTATCCATTGTCACTTGATGGAGATTGATCAGAGAAGGGTGCCCAGTTTCTTGGGTTCAGTACCCTCCAGTTACCTAACTCCCTCTCTTTGTGCCGTATACCCTCTCACCAGCTGTCTGCAAAGCACATGCTAATTTAAAAACAAACAGCTGAACGGAACACGCTTCGAAGCCTCTTTATCCAGTATTTTTAATATGCCCTACTTGGAAGCCTATCAATAATTTTTTTTTTAGAAACACTTTTTAGTACAAAAAAGAGGATCTTAAAAAGTCAAGCTAACTGAAAGGAGCAGATGTTTACATTGGTGCCCAAGGGTGCCATACCACTTCAGTATCATGTTATTATTGCCTACAATCTACTTCAGACACTTATATACTACGGAGGAATTCCCTGATGGTTATAACAGTCAACATCGTGGTTTGATAACATAACCAAGTGCAGTTACATTTCTGATCTACCACTCCGAAACACGTAGCACTGTTGTTTCCTTCTGTTACAACAGTTCTGAATCGTCAAGCCTAGTACAAAAGGAGATCAAATTAGCAGAGATTGTAGTTGACATCATCATTACACCTGGGTTCTGATTGTCGGTAAAGATGATAAAATCTATGATACGTTTCTTTGAATCATAATCCGTTCTTTTTCGAGTTTTCCCTCATTACATGTTTTATTTAACCATACAAATATAAACGTCAGTTTTCAGTAAGTAAGCTTATGGCAAGGTCATTAGCTTATTAGACTGGCGCAGTAAGTCAGTAATGTAAGCCTTCAGGAAACGAGTAAACCTCCTATGTATCTGAGCGAGAAAACTTCACCTTGAGCAAATTGCTTCTTACATAAAGATTTCTCTAAGTAAAACCTCAGGTTGCCAAAGCGGATACAAGCACAGCAGAAATATGCTTGCTTAAGTTCAAGTTCTTCAGATATATTTCTTTGCTCTTAGTTTAAATGTGACTCGAAGTATTTTATTTTAAATGCTATCTAAAAATAAATCCATTTTTAGATGCTGTAATAATTGCTTTGTTATAAAGTAAAGTCACGGTATCTAAGAGAGTGATTGTAAGGAAACTGCAGCTTCCTTAAGGGAGTACATGGTCATTTAATTTAATTATCTTATTCCAACTGGTGATAATATCCAAAGGGAAACTATTTCTAAATTTACTTTTTATTAAAACTTAATTCAAGCACAGCTAGCCAAATTTATATATACTGCAAATGTATTTTAGCTTCAGTGCCACTGTCAGACTCATTACCCGTCACTTCAGAAACTGAATGAGGAGAAAGTCCTGCTATTCTAAAATACCAGAAAATAGACAAATACAAAATACTGAAACTGTAAAAAGGAAATTATTTAACACAGATCAAAGTGAAATAGCAATTATATGAGCGATACTTTTTTTCTACTTTTCTTAATATTTAGACATTTCTGTGAACTCTGAGAGAAGGAAGGAACTCCCCGGGGGAGTCTTCTGATGCACGTTTTCCTTTCTAACCATTTCCAGTGCCATATTCAGTTACCAATGGCAATTCCCTAACATTTATCCACATTTGAGTCCTAGCTGTGCACAACTGGTACCCAGCAGTGATTTTCTAAGAGACATGAATACATACATTTGAAGGGGGGAAAAAACCTTCTGAGGGCTGTCGGTACATACTGTAGGGCAAGAAGAGATTGTTATATACGGTATTGTATTGCTTTTCCACTGCCGCTCTTGAGCTTGACCCTGTACTGTAATCATCGTTAGTTCCAAATACTAACCACTTGAGAACAGATACTCAGTTTGGCAAACCATTAAAAATAAAAGTGAACAAGGCCGTTAGGAATTGTTGGCAGCGAAACTCTTCAAAGCCCTTATACCTTAACTACACCAGACTTAATTGGGAAATGCCCACTTTGCACAGCTGCAGCAAAGACTTATTTCCTACTCTTCTAGAAAGTAAATAGCTGTTTTCTTCCTACCTTCAAGGTGACATCTCCCATGCTACAGAGCAATTCAAAGATAAAAGGTATTTTTAGCTCTCCTTGTAGCTCTTAATACAGTTATGGCCATTACACAGCACATTAGTTTTTCTCAGGGATGTTCTTAGTGATAAAGTAGGCTTGGGGCCTATCACACTCTATGATTTTATTCTTCCAGCACATCCCTTTTTTTTTTTGTACTTCAGGTAACTGTGATCTTGTACTGACATTTTAGTGCATTTTCTCTGACTTTTATTCCATTACTTTTTCGAATCCTCTTCCCAATATTTTTTCCAATACTTTTTCTGTTGCTTAATTATTATACAAATGTTTTGAAGTTGAGGTTCAATATTTTGAAGTTAAGGGTCATTTTTCCACAAGAGTAATGCTGAAAAACTGATGCCTATGGCATTCAAAAATCCTTAGAAAAACAAGTAACCTATTGGCACACTCAACAGTTGGAAACTGGAATAAACCTGTGCTCTGACTTCTTAGAGTTGGAGGCCATTTAATCCATCTAGTTAAATTAGCATTCAGTCTGAGTTTTGTTTGGGTGAGATATCTTTTCGGGAAAGACATACTATCTTGTTCTGCTGGCACAACAAAATATATAGTCCATCAATCTTGTTCTAGGGGTGAACTGTTATCATCATTAAAAATATTTTTCTAATTTTTATTTGTATTCTTGTTCATCTTTCAGCCTTGTTTTTGCTATGTGTTTCTTTGCTATCCTCTTGCAGCTTTTGATACTCTTTTTCCCCCTGGAAACAAGTTCTTGTAGCTTCTCTTTTCATCTTCATTATGCTCTTTAAGGCATCTTTTGTAGCTTTTGATTTATTATTTAGCTTTTTTGTATATTTTTCCAATTTTTCAACATTCTTTTAAAAGTGACAACATAACAGGATAGGGTATTCTTCAGTCCCATATATAATCGTAACATTTCCCCTGGTTTCTACTCTCTTCTATGCTTTCTAGTCATGACACCACACAGGGAGCTCATATTAAAATGTTTGTATATTATCCTGCCAAAATCCTTTCAGAGTTGCTATTTAGTAGTCCATCATTCCACAGATAGGGGCTTCATTCCTTTTTTCATTCCTTTTTTTTTCCTATGGATACAGTTTTGCATTTGGACGCAACCAGCTCAATACTGATACTGCTCTTGGCAGTACTGCCAAATATTTTTTGTCTTCAAATTCTAAGAAAAATGACTTTATATTTTTCTCCAGATCAAATTTTAACAAAAATGACTTAATATTTTCCTCCAGATTATCCCTGAAGCTATTTTGTATCATTAAACCCCACTACAAACTCATCAGTGTAATGCTGAGTCTCCACCGACGTCACTGTGCCAGGTTATGTCAGCACTGTCTCAATCTCCTTCAAGTTTTTCATTTAATTTATATCACCTAATTCTTAAACAGTTATTCAGCAGTGTCAAATGTGCAACAGAAATCTCAGAGTATCTACAGTTAATTTTATCAACGAAACACACAAACCTGTAAAATATAGAATCAGATGTGTTTGATAGTTCCTGATTTCCATGAAATCATACTCCTCCTTACTGACTACATAAGCATTCTTCCATTCTTCCATTTAAAAACCAAGTCCTGTATCACTTTTGCCTGTTAGTACTGTCAGACCAGACAGCCCAGTTTTCCACTTGCCTTCTTTGAACATTAGCACAGCATTCTCATTCTTTTGGCATCCTACACTACAGCCAGTATTCAATTTATATTATTAATTATCACCAGTAGGCCACAGATGTACCTGCCACACTATTTTAGGACTCTTGACTGGGAGTTATTGGGACCTGTAGATTTTAAAAGGTTGGCCTGTAGTTCATTTTATTCTTTCCAGTTACTAATGGACCAGAAAGTACTTTATATGAGTGTATTATCACCATTCTTCCAAGTAAAGAAAGGAATATTTATTCAGCACTTCTGCATTTTCTACATCATTGCTAACAATTTTACCATCTCCACCTATTAGATTGCTCATATCAAGCCTAAGATTCATTTTGTATCTAATATACTATAAAAACTGATTCATGTTATCCTTAGCAATACCAGCTATGGATTTTTCCCTGATATCTTTAGGGTTTTTTCCTTATAAATCTTCCTATTTATAGCAGTCATTAACTTATTTCATCTTACCTTAAAACCCTTTAGGGTTTTCTTTATGTCTAATTGCTGTCATTATTGGTCCCTGAAACAAGCATGGGCTTTTAACAGAAGTTGTCCTCCTTTTCACTGTAGTTGTATGGATGTCAGATATATAAAATTTTCTTAAAGAATTCCCCCTTTTTATTCCCATTCTCTCTGTCTCCTTTTTTGCCAGTCATAGTCATTCACATTCCTCTGATTTTGGATCAATTTATTATTTAGACTTATATATATATATGTGTATATACATATGTACACTAATGGGCACTTTCCTTTGCTTGTTTGTACTGTAGATAATCAGGTCATAAAAATTAGTCTCTAGGCAATCACTAAAATCCAGGTGATTTATTTACCTGCAGATTTATCTCATGTTGAGTGCAATACCTTCTGCTTATCAAAATATTTAATTATATTCACAATAGTAAATCAATGCAGAACTATTACCTATGAAGTGTACGGGTTTAAATGTGCACAGAGACTTGCGAGTCTAACACTTTTGCTTCTTAGATATTTTCATTTAAGCTGTGTTTTCATTTAAGATGTGTTTTTTTCTGTTATAGCTTTACAGAGGTTGTTTCATTAGTGATATTCTTTCCCTATCTTTTTTTTTTTTTTTCTGTATTGCCAGTACTCACTTAGCTTTGTGATCTACATTCTTGATCCTTAGCTATTATGTGATACAGGTTTTAAAATGATTGCTACAGCCTTGTTGATAATGGAATTTAGATAACCTGGCATTTGGAGAGAATTTTGTTTAACATAAACCCTTTATAAGTTATTTATGCGTATTAATTCATTTGCTCATAGTTCATGTTGTTGAAATATTATTACCACCATTTCAAGTTCATCTCCTGCTAACCAATTATTTCTGGCAGAGATGGCTGTGAACCAAAATCATACAGTCCAAATCACAGATTATAGATTCTCAAAATTCAGATCCTATGCTGTAGTGCAAAATCTACTACACACAAAAAATTGAATAAAGCCTTTTTCATTAAAATGTCATTGCAGGAAAGAGGGAGCCAGAGCCTTCCTCTCCTGTGCAAGCAAGGGATTAAGGAATAGAGGTCCCAGATTGTGACTTGAGAGTAGAAGAGTGAGTGTGTGCTACTTAAACGCCAGTTGTGTCTTTCCCTGGATCAGCTGCAATATCCCGCTTCGTGGTGTTCTGCAAACGCTGCTACTGAGCATTATTTCACGGTCAAAGGGACTTGGATGCCCTCTGTAGGGATTTCCCCATAAAGGCTTCTTTCCCGGACAAAAGAAACAACCGTTTCTTTTTCTTTTTTCAGGACTTGAATGTCTTACTTGGAGCATGCAGGAAAGAAATCCTTCACTTATGTTACTATGGTACTGAACCAGGAGTGTTGCTTGGTGTCCTCTTTAGTCCTATGTGCATTTCCAACCACAATGTAACAGCCAGAAGGACTCTCGCAGTTCTGAAGTCTTGGCTACAGCAAAACCATGCTGATTGACAGGCATAATTTTTCTTTCCTGAAGTGACTTTGATAGCTGAATCGACTAATAATTGCAGATATTTCCACAGGAAAGGTCAATTTTCACAAATGGCTCCTTGAAAAACGCTGAACATACTTCTGCCTTGTCATCTCGCATCTTTATTATAAATTATCTTATAGTAAAAAACATAATCTGACTGCAGTCAGTGTAAATCTGCCTTTGGAAAATACTTAACTTATTCATCCAGTCTGCTAAGTTTTTATCTGTGTTATGGGTTTTCACCAGCTGCGAATCTGGCGTGCCATTTTTAACAGCAGAGATGTGGGCAACTAATTAGAGCCCTGTTTGAAGAAAAATGGGAATTAGTAGCCTTTCAAAGCTTGTGTATGTTCCCCACAGTACTCACCTAAACATGTGACAAGTACTTCTGTACTTGTTCTCTCAATAGCCCAGACATAAATCCATTATGTTATCCTGGAAAATCCCATGGGAAACAAATTAACAGAGAAGCTTAAAATAACTGCTAGTATTTTGAAGTCTTGCTGTATATGGGGAATCTATGTGTGAAAAAAGAGAAAGCTCAAAAGCCAGGGAGCACCCACAGTAACCAAGGTGGATTGCCAAAGATGAACTTCTCTGCCTGGCCCAGGCTGTAGAAGGAGAAAGACAGGAATGCATAAGCTCTCCTCCTGGAGCTATGTATCCAATCTCTTTCTCAAAGAGTTCAACCAGGCATGATTTTATCCAGTTGCCTAGCAGTCAGGCTTACTGCTCTGTATAGCCTAGGGGTAAAGGAAGAACACCACAATGGTTCTACTCTGTTGCTCTTGGTATCTTGTATCATATATTAATTGCAGCCAAAGCTAGAAATGCTGAGCCATAGCTTCATTTGCTTGTTTGCTTGCTATGTCTGTCTCATGTTTTGGCCCAATGAATGTTCAATCATTTTTACGAGGAATGTGTCCCCAAAAGAAAAATCAAGAGATTTCCCCATACTAAAATATGATTTTCAGGTGAGTTCACTGTGTTAAGTTTCTTTAGACACATGATGGAAGCAAAGTCAAGTCTCTCCCATCTTCGACTAGAATCCTATTTGCTCTAATTGGTATAATACAGGATGTGGAAAAAGGATGCTTCTTGATCAAAAGGCAGGGAGAAAAAAAATCACTTCCTTTACTTGCGCTTTTTCATGGCCCACTGCAGTAAACATGCTCCAAGTGTGCCTACACGACTGGAACTCAAACACTAAATGGGCACAAGAAATGTCTACATCAATTGATTCCCAACAGGGTTTAGGCTTGAGCTCAAAGCTGGCAAAATGTATGTGCTTGCAGGTGTGCCCAGAAGCAGACATTTACATGCCCTGGAGGACTCTTGAGAGAAATCAAAACACCAGGAAACTTTTGGTGTCAAGGGTCTTCATATTGAATGTAGGTTCCTAGAACGATACACAGGGAAGCAAAGAAGGTGGTGTTTTCCAAAGGTTTTCTTCTGAAACAGAACTTCACGTTAAACTAACAAAATTAAGATGACTTCTGAGAGTCCTGCTAACACCAATACTCAGAGAGGACATGTCTTTCAACTTCTAAATAAATGTTTTCCCCTAGAAGCAATGAACCAACATCATATGCCTAGGCATTTCTTTTGTTTGTTTTTAGCAGGCTCCCCTGTCCTGTTCTGGACTTGCCAGTCTTAACCAGATACTTTTAAAGCATTTCAGACCAAGGGAGTTATAATGAGGGCACAATAGATGATGGAACAGTACTTTGGCCTCCTTGTAACTATTTCTTGAAACATGAAGAACTTGAGACTGAAGAGAGTAAATTCAGGAAATAAATACTATGCTACAAATCCTTGAATGAATCTGAGTCACTACCTTACTGTCATAAACCACAGGTAAGGTTCATTGGCATTTTACGAAATGCATAATAGGACCGATTTTGTTTTCCAAGACCTATCTAGAATCCTGTCTACCTCCTCATACTCTATTAAGTCCTTAAAGGTAGTATTCTCATTGCATTTACAAAGCAAAATCAGAAGAAATTATTTGAAATCCGTAGAAAAGAACCCTACCTCCCCTTCACTTCAGATTTTTATTATAATCCTCAACTCATATCATTAATACTAAAGAACATAGATTGCCCAGCTAGATTCCCCATAGATTTCAGCTACAAACTGTTTTTTATTTTGAACGAAACCATCACCTTCAAATTAAGTCTTTTAAAAAAAATCTTTGTCTATGTAATTGATATCACCTAGTGCTGTAAAAACTCAAGCATTTTATAAGTCCATTTGCTTTCCCCTTTGTTAATTCATGGCTTTTATCTCAACTTCAAAATAAAAAAGGAATGAAATCACTTCTGTGTGCATGAAGATTCCATTTTACCCTCAAGCACTTAATATTGCAATATTCAGCCTGCACGGGGAATGAGGAATTAACGATAAACACACAAACAAAAGCAATTGCCAATTTTGGATATTTTTTAATACTGGAAATATTTTCTTTCATTGTCAGCTTCATAATTGCCTTTGGATTTTCTCTGGCTCTTAAGATTTTTCACCTCAATGAATTGACCAAGAGATTTTATTTCTGTCCTACATCTGTGAATTAGCTGTATCATGATTGAGTGCTATTTATGTAATATAACTGCTATTATTATTCAGAAAAAAAAGGCATCAGCTCTTAGATTGACTGGGCACATATTGTATATGTCCCATCTATCATTCTGATTCCAAAATAAATGACTATTCTCTTACGCTTTTTTATTTTATAATGCAACTAATTCTAATTATTCTTTCTGCATAAACAGTGATAGCATTAAACACATTTTGTGGTCTTTCTGTGACTATACTGCTCAGTCATACTTTGATCACATGTATCACCAATCCATATACTACCAATCCATACGATGTCTCAGGCAATGTGCTCATCCTAACCTGCCAAGTGCAGGTGCCTTGAGGTCTAAAATATTCTCAGGCTATGACATTCCTTCTGCAAATATCAGTTGTACAAAGAATGACCTGCACTCTCATCAGATTTGTGAGGACTCCAGATTGCCTTTCCTAACAGCTTATTGTCAAGTGGTATCACTACCAAGACAGATGAAGGACATGAAGGATGTTACGACAGCTGGACTCCATCCTCAGGACAAGTGTACATCAGATTATCTGAGAACGCAAAAGGAGTCAGAGCAGGCCAGATCACAGATCCACCTTGCCTTGTTTCCAGCAGATGGATCCCCACCAACATCCTGGGGCCGCAGAGTTCCTTGTTAGCCTCTGCTCCACCTCACACACACAGGGTGAGCAGGCTTCAGCCAGTCCACCTCTAAACCAAACCATGGGAATCTCCCCATGCTCCATCCCTTCCATTTTCTTGCCTGTGCCCCACCACACCTTTGCCCAAGGAGAGAGGGCAAGGAACCCCAGCAAGCCACCTTGTGCTCAGAGCTGATTCCACTGCCCACTAGGGATGTAAGGTGGAAACTCTTCATGGAGCAGTGGGCATGGCCGTGTTCATGGTACAGTTCACAGGGTCCTTTAGAAGGTGGCTCTAGCACATGTGTGTTGAATAGGCTGCAGACCTTTTGTAGGATCCACCAGAACCCTTTACTGAGGCCTGGCTGTGCTTTGCCATCAATCATTTTAATGACATCCCCAAGGAATACCTGGTAGTAACTAAAGTTTTCTGTTATTTTCCCTACATGCCTGTCTGATCTTCGTCAACATATCACAGCCAGTATCAGCCTTTTAAATAGAAGGTTAATAACTAGCTCATCTCAGAGCTCAAATTCCATTCTTTACAGATTTTATGTTATCTTTGAGACAGTCAATCAGTTAATTTGGTTAGACTGTAGGTTCTCTCTTTGCCAAATGCCTCATCAACATTGCAGTTTATTCTATTTTTCTTGTGTGTGTTTTATCCGGATATTGCAATGTCCCACCAGTTGTCTTCTTTCCACAAAGTTTCCACCATGCTTCAGCCAGCTTACTGATTTTACTTTTCAGAATAGACATCCCAGTTCCCCCATCTTATTTCTTAGAATCACAACATTTATGTAAAAGCATATACGTCGCTATCTAGACTCTTTTTTGATAACGTATTGGTGACAATCTGTTTGTCTTCCATTCTCTATTTTGTTATTTCCATGCTTTTCACTTGAGGATACAGGGCTTCATCCACAACAGAAACATCATCCCAAAGAACGATCTCTCCTATACCAGTTGTCTCCTTGACTTTTCAGTTGGAACACTCAAAGTGGAGGCAGCTTTGTTCCCTCATGTCTCTGCTGAAGTCTATCCTTCCTAAGCAGGCTCTGATTATCTGAAAAATATTTCCAGCTCCTGATGAATCTGAGCCCTTGCTCCCCACATTGAGTAAGCTTTCAGCAGCCAATAGGTGTAACAAAAATAATTGCTACCAGCACATGAAAATGAAATTTCGCAGAAAACATTTTGCATGCCAATACAGTGCACTGTTAAGCTGAGAAGTGCTAACTGAAGCCTGGGCCCAATCAGAGATCACATTAAAACCAAAGGATGTGCTGAGAACTCCTTGAAAGGAGTAATAAAAGACACAATTATTTCCTTTTTTGGATAAGCGAATAATGCCCTTTAGTTCCCTAACTCAAGCGGTCAAAAAAATCAAGGTTAGAGTAAGACTGAAGTTTCCTGCTTAACCAAAGGTGATAAAGGGAGTTGTGGTAAGACTTTAAAAAGAACTTGGGAAACATCATCTTCTGCATGGGGTGGCTGGAAGTTTAAAATAACAAAACAACGGTTGCTTCCTCCCCCGCCCCATTCAGGGAAGTAGAACTTTGTAAGCAGTTTTAGTGAATAAACAAGATTATATCAAAAATATACCTAGTTCAGGCTATCGAGTTCTTATTTGAAGAAAAGTTTTTGGTTCACCATTTGAATCAATGGAACAACCACCACACAGTTGAAGTTCACAAAACTTAATTGAGTCTAAAATCAAAATATATCTAAAATGCAGTCTCTCGGACCATTAACATTTCTCACCCTTTTTTTTAGTGCAATTAGTACAAATAACAGCCTGCCATGTTAAACTATGTGACCAGAGCCCTCTTCTCTCTTTTCTTCAGACAATAACAGCGTTAACTGAAATCTACACAATCTTATTGCAATCGTCGTTACAATAACTCGCTGACAGGCTGTCATATTAAGGTATCCCCCATGAACAGGAAACCATCTATTCTTGAACAAATATTTGACAATTTCCAGTGAATATGACTCCTACACTATTTAATACAAAGGATTTACAAAGGTTTCGTATCTTTTCTGTCAAAACTGTAATGGAATGAAATTATCGCACATTTTCAGAGACAGTACAATAAATGTTTCCCTTGTCAAAATTCCTCTGCTAATCATTATCTACTGCATGCTATACTAGTGGATATGCGGGCCCTGAATAAAATTTCAGTGAAGATTCCTGTATTTAGATATTGAAAAAGAACATAAAACAACTCACATTCACTGAGCTCCTGAACTGTTTGCTGTTCAGTCTTATTGTGAATATTGTCACTAAATTTGTCATTTAAGTGCATGCAGCTGCTGAATTTATATCGCGGATATTTATAGATATTTGATATTCAGATTATGAGAGCAAGATAGTTAAGAAAAAATTCTAATTTGTGTAGGAAACCCTATGTCACCTGGATTTTATTTCTGGTTTTTTTTTTTATTTTACCAACAACATGAACATAAATAATGTATCCATTCAGAATCATAAATAAATTCAAAGTGTGCAGATTTTTTTTATTTAAACTATATAACATGGTTATCATTGTAGATACTGTAAATTAATTCTGCTTTCCAGGCTCATACTGTTGATTATTGGTAATTTTTTTATTAACTGCATTGATAATTGTTTTATTAATGTCTGATTAGTTTGGATTTCATTAGTGTAAATACATAGGGATATATATTCTAAACGTAAATTAAGCTGTCATGGCCTTATTTTATATTATATTAGAAATGTATGTTATATTAGAAACATATTATATTGGAAACAGTAACTGCCTTATTTTCAAGGGAAGGGGAGTAATTACTTAAATATTCTTTTGAAATAAAGATGAATAAAAAAAATCAAACAGTCAAAAACTAACATTCAAACTGTTTTGGTCTTATTGGTAAGCAAAGTGTCAGGAGTCATTATAATCATGGACTTCTAAAAAGGGCATTTTGAGTGGAAGAGTTCACAAGAGTTATGACTTAGATAAAAGTTTATTTTTTTAAATTTAAATTAAGAAATCCATGTGAGGACTGGCACTTCATCTGAATAATCAAGCAAATATTTCATTTTTACGTTTTCAAAATACCTCTGAAGTTTTCAGTAGAACAAAGAAGTTCTCTTTGTCTTCTTCCTCTTTAACCTTAATACAAATCCTCATTCTTTAAAGTCTTTTTTCCTGGCTCCTTGGCTTACTGGAGTATCAATTTGATCAATAGGAGGATCAATTTGAATCTAAAGCACTTGTTTCTTCTCTGCATTTTCTTTGGATTTAAATAGCTATTTTGTTAATTATCTCAAGGATAGGTACCATTTGTCTCCATTAGTGCTGCCTTTTGGTTTTTTCCTCCTGCATAACATCCCTGCTTTTTCCCCTTCTCCCTTTTAAGCTTGGGAAAACACATCCTGACAAACCATTCTGTTCTCCTTCCCCACAATGTACCTTTGCCGTGAAACACCCAAGATACTGTCCCTTGGCATGGAGAGAGAAGCTGTAAGCTGTGGTCACTTAGCTCCTTGTCCTAAGTAATGTTCTCTGTAGCTGGAAACCTTCCCATTTAGCAGTGCAGGAGGCACATAAGCTCTGTGACACCTATTCATTACCTATCTTGATCACAATTTCATGGATTAATCGGTCCATTTGTATTTATTATTTAATTTTGCATTTCTTTAGCAGTTGAAGTTTGGCCAGAATTTAGAGTAAAAACTGTGTAGAGAGTAAGAAGTTCATACCCCAGTGATAATACAGGTTAAAGGTTTTTGGTTGTTTGCTTCCCCTCTGCACCCCCCCCATTAAGTGGACTATAACCACCACAGGTGATTTATTACACTGCACCAGACACACATCGGATTTCAATCTCAGCAGGGCTCCTGCTCCTGCATCCAGGAAAAGCCAAATAAATACTCAGCATCCCGGACTAACGCATGCCTGCTCAGGCACAGGGAAAACCAAGAGAGCTGCAGAGCCAGATTCAGGCTCCTTATGCAGAGAAACCGCCAACACTACTTTCTGAACTTTCCCCCAGGGCCGATTTCGTCTGGGGGAACGCAGGCTGGCACCCGGAGGGGTGAGAACCACAAAGAGGGCTGCACAGAAGAGCCGAGGGTCAGACAGCGCAGCGAGAGGGTCCTGAGGAAATGACATACGATTTAGTGGGGTTAAAAATACTAGGAAAGGACGCAGTAAATTCGAGGGAATGATCAACACCTTCCTTTGCATGCAGAAGGATGAAAATGATCTTCTGTGGTGCACAAATGATATTCTGTAATTGTGGGGACGGAATTGTTTGCACTGAGGCACGTTGTGCCTCTGCTTTCCGAAGGTTAAGCACGTGTGCCACCACTAGGCACGCATACAGCTGCAGAGAAGGAGCTGCCTCTGTGCAAATGGATTTCGGGGTTCTATTTCTTTTTAATCATAGGAATAGCAATTGATAGCACACAGTATTAAGTGCTGCTTCCTCTCCTTCTTTCTCAGCTCCTGTATAATAACTTCAGCTTGCGGCAGGGTGGGGTATAGATCAACATTAAATTAAAAGGTTCAGCCAGAATCATTTCTAGAGTCAAATGTTATATCCATGAAAATAAAGAGTTGGCAGTAGAAGTGCTGACATAATTATAGCAAAGTAAGCAAACACTTCCATACTTAGAAGTATGTAAACTGATGCTTTTAAAACTGCTTCCCTCCCTCTGGGAGACCAAGGTTGCAGGGGTTCATATTAAACACAGAAATAAGGACTTTGGAGGCTCAGCTGTCATTACTTTTGTACAGAATCCTGAGTTTCTCTTACTTTAGCTTCATATTTACAACACTGCAGGGTATGTAGTGACACTCAAACCCAAAATAAATATATATGTATTTTTTAATCCCAAGCTGAATGGGAAAACAGCATGTATAGAAAGTAATAAGGTGTAGCTCAAGTCTAGTGTGAAAATGAACAAATCACAGGCAAGCATTTTTTTCAAGCTTAGTTTCTGATGTGTTTGTGTTTTCTGATGAAAGCTGTCAGGTAGAACAGTTTGCTTTTTAAGAGACTGAAGGAGTCCTAGGAAGACAGGTGACAGGAGCAAACGAAAACAATAGAAACATCAGCTCTACCTGCCCTGCTTTAAAGAAATTTTGTCATAGGGCATGATTCTCTTCTATTATTTTTTTTTTTTAGCTTGTGAGACAGTGATGGAGGAAAGAGGTCCCATGTTCATTTTCTGATTCAAATTTTGGGTTTCCTTGGCTGCATTTCTTAATTAAGGAGGAAAATCTAATGGCATGTTTTGTGAGCGTGGTGGGACAGACAGATGCATACTATAGACACATATGAGTGTGACTGTGAGTCTAAACTCCTGACACTAAGAAAGCAAGATTTTAATGTAGGCCTAACTAATAATAGGAAATGAACAACCTGCCTTTTGTTCTGACATCCTTATAAGATGCTTCAGTAATAACTCTTCTTTAGAAAGGCTTCACTTTCATCCCACAGAGACTTTGACACAAGGGAGAAAGATGCTATTCCTGAAAGCTCTATGTAACTTACTTGAAAATAGATAGAGGAGAGAACAAAGCATTCTCCTTTAAACTCACAGAGGAATGTTAAATAGCTTATTACAGATACCCAGAACAGAGGGAGAAGTGTGCCTGAAAAGGCCTCTTTACCTGACCCCAAAGGTTCAGACCCATGGCTTAAGAACCCTTTTTTCCCTCCCTAAATCAGAAAAGACTGGTTTAAGATATCACGAGAATATTGTTTTAATTAAAAAAGTGGTAGGAAGAGTGAAATAGTTTCTTGAGATGCCTCTGAGCCGTCCTCAGGCTTTCCTTTGCAGCACAAAAGGCACACATACTGTTACAAAAGGTTGAAGTTCTCAACCTTTTGTGCAATAACAACAGTTCTAGAAGTGAGACTTAAAACATATACAACCATCTGACATTACAAGGACTGATAGTTTTGAATGTAAGCAGGGAGTTTTATTTATGAGTATTCATTTGCACCATACAAATAGTTCCTCAGAACAACAGATCATTTAGACAGGTACCTGGTAGAGCAAATAAGAAAATTACAAAAAGATTTAGTAGTCAATCGCCTGTATCAATAACAATCCCTATGTTTGGAGGATTATGTGGTCTGTCATCTCAGAGCTCCTACAGGAATTAAATAGTACTTCAAAACAGGGAGGGAGAATTTGGAGAGAAAAGGAAAGACAGGGAAAGGAAAACAACTCATTAAAGAGGGCGTTCAAGAAGACATAGATCAGTCCACAAATACAAATGTGAGACAAAGAGTCAGGGCAAGACTTGCTTTAGCCCAAATAGCAGGAGATTTATAGCTAGTATTATTACTCTTGGCCTCAAATGGTTTAGATATAACGCACTAGACCTATACTGGGAAGGACATGACTCCTCAGTGTCAGAGACTATCCAGACACAAATGCAATAGCACTTATTAACAAATCTTGTTCATGTCTTACTGCCATTTAATAGACTCTAATGTGTTATTCTCCACATTTATTTAGTCCTTCTTTACTTTTAAATCCTTTTACATCCCTATCAGGTCATGTCATCTAAACTAAAGTACTGTAAGTCCCACAAGAATTATATTCTGAAATTAATTCATTGTGCACTAGATGCCCACAAAGTTTTAATATTGGTAACAGCTGCAGCATCTGTCTCCAACATTCGAAATGTATTTTCATGTTCTTACCAGTGCTACTGAATTCATAAGCAACAACTTATGATCCCAGCTGACCCTCTCCAGGGCCCCCCAACCCCAATGAAGCTTGTGATTTGCACTCTCAGGCATTTATTTCCAAGACAACACTGCATAAAATGGGAGGGGGTCTATCAGATCAGTGAAATTCTTGGTCTAAGAATAAACACATTAAGTTTTCAATTCCTTTTCAGGGAGTGAAAGGGTTCAGCCCTGTTCACTTGCATCTTGCATATGCACAGTGCCAGGGCCACCTGTGCAAAATGCAACCAGAATCTGCACTGCTGTGTCTAAATGTATTCCAAGACAGAATCAAGTCATTGTAGCTGCTGAATTACAAGCAGCTTGTGTCCAGAGACACTACGGTTGGTATGCCAAATGGATTAATTATTCACATTGATTCTATTGATCCACACGGCCTCCCTGATCTCTCTCTCCAAAACAAAACCCAAAATATATATTCCTACTGAATTTCATCTAATTTTAGAAGGCTATAATTTATATCATTATCTTAATTTTCTTAGTTCTTTTCAAATAGCATTCTAAAAAGAAGGGATTTAACTTTTCTTTAATGTGAAAATGTCTTTCTTTAAAACGTGAAGTAATCTGACAAAAGAACTTTGAATTTTCTGATCCAGTATGCGTAGTATACATGCTGTCTATATCCTAACATAGGATTGTCACTGATAACTAATCTCTTACCCAGCTTCTAGTCTAAAATCCATCTACCACCCTCACACAAAACCTTTATGAACACGTTACATGGCTTTTGAACATAGGACGTCTCAAAGGTTCATATGGATCATGCCAAGTTTTGCTTTAAGGCAGTCTTTAAATCATTTCTTTTACAGTGGAAATATAGCTGGGACCAAAATATTAAATTTATATTCCTCTCCAGTGTCATTTTGCAATTGCCCAGGTTTCTATTTTCTGTTTGTAGCACTTATTCTCTGAGCTCCAATGCCCTGGAGGCCACCCGTGGGTTCATAGACAGCTGGTTAATCATTCCATTCAGCCAGCTCAATTTCGATGGTCCTCGCCTCGCCGTATATAAAGATCTGCCTCAGCGCGCTGTTACCTTGCCAAAGGATCACAGCCATGTTGTCATGCGAGTTCAGCAAACACGACTGTGGAAAATGCACTCTTCATCATCAGCAGCATGAAAGTATACTGAAAAGCCTGGCAGAGGTGAGGTTTAAATGGACAGGCACACAGAGAAAAGAGCGTTTGAAAAACCTCAGGATGCCTGTACAACAGTGAGCCCTGGCATGCTTTGCCTCCATCCCTCTTCAGTAAGGAGTTCAAATGTGTGCTGGCCCCAGCCCTCGACTTGTAGCTAATTGTTGTGCATGGCAGCCCCTCTAGCAGGGTTAGTCAGATGTTTTGCACAACGGGCGGAAGGTACAGCCAGTATCAAAGGGGAAGGCCATTTAAAAAAAAAAAAAAAGTTTGGGTGGAGGAAGGACACTTAACCGCTGAAACAGATCACCCTGCTGAAACAGACCCTGCACCTGGACATGTAGCCTTAAGGCCATACTGTCCTGGTTTTGGCTGGGATGGAGCTAATTTTCTTCCCAGTAGCTACTGTGTTTTGGATTTAGTGGGGGATTTGGTGTGTGAAGAATGTTGATAATATACACTGACGTTATTAGTTGTTGCTATGAGATCAAGGACGTTTTTCACCTTCCCGGGTTTTGCCAATCTGCAGGTGCAAAAAGCTGGGAGGGGTATGGCCAGTACAGTCGACCCAAACTGGCCAAAGAAAGTATTCCATACCATAGACATCTTGCCCAGTATATAAGTGGGGATCGGCTGGTGAGCCGGATGCTGTTTGTTCGGGCTTTCGTTTGTTTGTTCTGCCCTCCCTCGCTCACTCTCTCTGGAACTTGCGGTTCCGAGATCACTGCTGGGGAAATCGCTGTTCCGAGATCGCTGCTCAGGATCATTCCGAGATTGCTCACGGTTTCGCTCCGTGATCGTTACTCAGGATGGGCTGTATCGGTCATCAGGTCGTCGGGCGGTGAGAAATTGTGCATCATTCATTTTGTATATTCTCTTATCACTATATGTTATTATTATTATCATTATTAATATATAATATTATTATTATTATCTTTTTCTTTGCTGTCCTGGTGAATTGTATTTATCTCAACCCACATGTTCTCCTTTCTTTCCGATTCTCCTCCCCACACCACTGGGGAAGGGGGAGGAGTGAGCGAGTGGCTGCGTGGTATTTGGTTACCAGCTGGGGCTAACCTACGACACGTACTCTGGCAGTCTGATTAGGGAACAACAGGCTCAGAGAGAAAACTGTAGCAAAATCAAACTAACAACTGAAACTGCAGCTCTGTAAGCAGCCAACGCGACTACATCATTTCCATAAGGTATACTGGGGGAGAACATTATATGTTGGAAAATAAAGACACTCAAGGCAACCAATGAGAACAAACTCTAATGAGCCCACCCTATAGCTTTATTTCTCTCCATTCCTCAGCAAGCTGTGTATTCAGCCATCAGTCTGAATCTGCTCTCCATGGATAGATAACATTCCTCCCTGCGCTACAAAATTTGACCCTTTCTCTGCTGAGGGTTAGCTGCAGAGGATTCATCCCTGACCTTATCCCAGCCCCTAAAATAATGCTGATAACAGGTCCCTGGTTCTAGCACGTTCCCTCTATCCCTCCAGCCAAGCTGACTGTTTTCTACCTAATGAAATCTGAAATTCCTCCTGAAGTGCATGTAGGCCAGCAGTCTCACTAGGAGCAACTCAGAAAAAGGCAATGCTTAGAAATTAAATACAGATATAACAGAGAGAGTAAACATTTATCCTGTCTAGCAAACCATACTATGAATTTTAAAAAAGGACAACAAATACTCTGCTCTGTCTTCTGCCAGAAAGAGGCCTTTTGGCCTCCTGGAAAAAGTATACAGCAGGGAAAGAAAACCAAGGACCAATAACCACAATCAGTCTTTAAAGAAGCAATAGTAGACTAATGAATGTATACAGTAAAACAGCTCACAGCATTGCATTCCCTCAGGCATACCTGCAAAGCAAGAAAACATCCACACAAGACACTTCTCATTTTCCTTGCACACTGAGGACTAGCCACAGGATGACAAGGACATATAATGACTTGTACAAGGGCAGAAAATCCTCTGTGCTTTAATGCTGTAATTGGAAAAAAAAATCTCATTCTCACAGATTCTGTGAAGTCATGCTCTTGATAGCACTGCTGTGCCTACACCCATGTAGTCATGTAGGCAGTGCCATCTTCCAGGCTGTCAGAAGTACGGGCTACGACCACCCTGCAAAACTGCAGCTTCTTCTAACAGAAACTCTGAAGCCAGTATATTGATGGCTATGTCAGTCTACATTTGGACTTAGATGACCTCCCTCATTTGAATGCTGTGTAAATACAGGATCTGAGCACACATCACAGATCTCTTTCCACCAGAAGACATCCTGGTCATGCTAGAATTAAATATGTAACATCAAAATATACATTACATATACCATGCCCACAGGAACTGGTACCATGCAATAATTGTCTTTATTTTCACTCTCAATCTACTACGCCTAGTTTTCTTCCTGACGTCCTATTCCACCTTCAGAAATCATTGATGAAATATCCTCCCTACCATCTCCCATGACCTTTGTGAGCATCCTGCTCACCACCTGTGCTGGTCCAGATGCTGACCAGTTGATATTGGTGAGAATGATCAGAAGCACAGTGGGTTCAGAAAACATAAAATATCTTACAAAGTCTTTAGCAGGCCATGAGTATTTGCACGCAGAAAGACAGGAAAGTTTTCTCTCAGACCTCTGAACAAATCAGTATCTACAGAAATAATAGTGCAGAAGCTAACCACAACACAGACAGAGGGCCCCACGCGAGCTCTTTGCAAGCATGGAGGTACATATACAGACCTAGGTAGACTCTGCAATATAGACATACTCTCTTTTCTTTTGGAAGAGCTTGTACAGATGACGGAAGCAGTCATTAGAATGACACAGAGTGGAGAGAAACACAGCTTTTTAACACTTCTGTATGCATTGTGATGATAATATACTCAATTACACGCCTTTCCATTACCTGACAGAACAGCTGTTTTTATTTTCTGAAGCTCACAAAACCTCTCATTTCTCTCTGGATACACTGCAATGCTAAACAGCTATTTTAGCTGCTATTTCTACAAAACCAGTGCTTAGAAAGTATCAAGAAAGGGATGTTTTCCAGTAAGTGTCCAATGCCTTCTGGATTTTTTCCTCTCCCTTCCTTCTGCTTTCACTTTGATTTTTCATGCGTGATGTGGCTTTAAAGAAATCAGCAGTGAAGTTGGGGATGGACTATATCAGCAGAAATAAAATCATCTAGCCATGATTACCCAGCATGACTGAATAAAAAATTATTTATGCTCAGAAAAACATAAGCAAAGCCATCATTGTTTTGTGCAGGCTTAAGGCCACAGCAGGTACCTATCTTTTATTTTTTAGTTCCCTCCATTTGCCTTGTCTGTCCTGATTCGCTCCTTAGCCTTCTTTCTGAAACGTGACTTTAACTGAAGGACTGAAGCTGTAATAATGTCATTATACTTGCTTTAAGTTCTCAGATTTTCTTCTTCCTTAGAGGTGTGCCAGTGCACTCAGCACAGAAGATGGATAGTGGAACATGAACTGAGTAACTCTTGAGTAACAGTCTTTAGGACTTGGACACACAACACATCATCAGTACTGGAGTACTTCTGACAATGGTGTGACCACCATGATGGCCATGAACTTGTCAAAGACAAATCACTTCCTGCCTTCACTCATACCCATTTTGACATAATTCTTTTTTACATTAATTTGATATTAATCCTGATTTTGATTTGGAACCCCTGTTCAGATTCACCTACGTATATACAGATCAAAGCTCCATTTATTGAAAATAGACCAAATTTTACATTCATATGAATACAACTCCAGCAACTATTCTATGTGTGGAATTCCGTTAACGGCACTGAATCCAGTAGGAGCTGCATATTAGTTGTGCCACTTAGAAGTCAGCAGCAAAGCCAGGGAAATCTCAGACTTAAAACTTTGGTAATTGTAACCATATTTTCAATGCTTCTTACTTCTCTGTCTGGCAGCGAGCAGAGGTCAAGGAAAATCTTCTGTGAGCAGTAAATACTGGCTTCCCAGAAATGGTCAATATCATCTCCCTTGTCAGATGATCCCCACTCAACCCGAACATTATCTTCGGAGCATCTTTCCGGTACTAGTTCATACTGCATTTTTCCTCTCTCAGTAGATAATAACTGAGAACACAAAATGAGGAAAAAATGCACTGAAAATTGCCAAAGTAGGATCCTTCTTTGACATCAATCACTGTTTACCAGGGGAAAATATTGTTGTTGCTTGGATCTAATCTGTTACGAATTGAAGTTGTTACTTTGAACACTTGATCTGCAAAATGAATGCAGGAGACAGAGCTAGCAGATGCTAGCTACGTAATCTGTGCTCTACTTTCAAGTACGTGGGTGACTGGAGATCACCATCAAGATAAATCAGAGCAAGATTGGACTGCTCAAGAGAAAAATGTCTTAGAAGCTGACATTTTACTTGGAGTAAGACGTCAGTGACGGAACCCTCTGGAACAGCACGCTGGAACCTCTTCTGTCTGTCAGCTCTGCTATTTGCAATTTTTATGTTTTAACGTTCTGGTGCCTTGTTTTGGCACCTCTTTCCATGCAAAATAAACCCCGCTTCGAGTTAGCAGGAATGAAGTCTAAGGTGAAAGTGCATTATATATTCTTGGATACAGCATCAAATACCTAGGCATGCAATCTGCAAAATGTCAGTGTAGCAACTGTGTGAAAGACCATAATGTTGTTGCAATATATAAGGGTCAGTAAGGTGATTGACTCGCTGCTATAGGAGGTCTCAATTAGGCAACCAAAATGCTATAAAATAAACATGGAATTCATGTCTCAGAATGTCACTAAGAGCAGGACATTTTTTCTAAGCAGCTTTATTTTTAGTTGCGTTTCTCGAGATCCTTTCTTGGTATATATTCTTTGTTCTCTGCTATTTAACATCATTATCAGTCTCCTGGAAGGCAGGGACCTGGATCTGATGGTATTCTGGAGGCACGAACATTTCGTTTCAACTTTCAGTTCATTTCAACAAGGCCAAACGTAAAGTCAGACATGGTAACAGCAAAAATCCTCCATGCTACTATAGTCTGTTCTGCCAGATAGTGACTCTAAAAGATTAAAGAGTTACAGGGACTAATAGGCTGCATGTGAGCTTTTAATATGATGCTCTGTCCAATAGAATAGCACAACCCTTTAGATGTAAAAGTAGGTGAATACCAAATAAGAGCACACCTACCTAACACAAGTTTGATTGCTGTCATGTCTAGTCTTATATCCTCAGATCAAGAAAAATGTTGAAAAGGAGTTACCAAAGGAGCAGAGAGTGACTGGAGGATGAAAAATATGTACAGACCAAAAGTCTCCAAGCGCTAAGTGTATTTATCTCAAAGAGAAGCAAAGAGGTAAGTTGATCACAACCCGTACGTGGATACACAGAGAACAGAGCACCTCAGTCTAGCAGGTGTAGGTTAACATGCTTCAATGGCCAGAAGCTGAAACCAGACAATTTCAACCTAGAAAGCGGGTAACATCTGAAAGTAATTAATAATTAGGTTTCTAAGAATTGTGGAAGGGCTTTTATGCAATACGGGATCTCTTTTTTCGAAAGGTGTGCTCTAGTTCAAATGCAGCTATCTAGGTTTCAACGGGAATGAATACTGCCAAGTCCTACAGCTTTGTTATGAAAAAGGTTAGATTAGATAATCACAGTGGGTTTTGGAAGCCTTTAAACATATTAAACCTACCATGAGGAGTTTGAGATTATTTATGACAGGATAGCTCAGACAGCATGGAATAGGATGAACAATGCAGAAACTTTTCTTTAGGAAATAGAAATTACTTGAGTGAACTACAGAAATAGTTTGTGTCAGAATTAATACTTAGAACAGATACAGGGCAGATAACCCCCATCATTCAGGGCACATCTCTATGAAATATTCCTGGAAGGGGATTATTCTTATTAAAATAGTTATCTAGTGGACTCCTACAATGAGGTTCAACATCTTAACACGCAGCCAGTGTGTTATCGTGCTCTGTGTGCTGAAAAATGCTGGTAATGCACAGTAAAGGCAATAGGTAACCAAGCCTGATACAGGAGTCACCCTCACCCATCTTAGTAAAGGAATCTGCACAGATGGCTCTAATCCACCAGTGTTCTCTGCTTCCTAATATATGTCAGCCTTTCAGCATAATAAGAGACATTAATCATTTGAAGACATCTATGCAATTTCTGACATTTAGAATACAAAAACTGAATCCTGGAATATAGAGTCAGGACTGTAGCATTTGCAACCCGCTCCTCTCAAAGTCAATCTTTACAGAACTGAAACAAGGCCAACTGTACTGCCTTCATGCCAGTACTCTGCATCAGTCTCACCTGAATTCCAAGTCAGGGCAACACAAAGTGATATAAAACTAAATAGCATCAAAAGCATAAATCCATGCAAAGCCATCAATTAAGAAATACAAGGAACATTAGAGGCAAATTCCTACAGAACCCTAAGAGTTGAGTCCCCACAGGACTTAATACAAGTTCCTTAACATCTTCCATTCTGACTGGTCAAGAGGAACCTGATGATAAAGAATTTTTTATCAAAAAGCCTTGCTAAGAAGCAACGAAACCTCTTCCCTTTCTCCTTCTCAGCTCCTCTTTCTCCCTCCCTCAAAATATTGACAATTTTCATATATGTTTTGAAATGAGTCGAAACAAGCTGTTGCCCTCTGGAAGGTGGAAATTATTTTATTTCTGGAATGACTTGAAATGTTCTCATTTTTTATTAAATAAATGTAAAAAAAAAAATGTACACTGTCTTATGGGAGCTGTAGTCTCTGTGTCCATTCACTCCTATCATCCAGACTCTATCAAAGGCTGTAAAAGCAAGCAAAGAAAGAGGCAACTAGAGGAAAAAAAGAATTGACCAGCACCCCCTGTATCATTTAACAGCAGCTACCTTAGAATACATTTAGGACGGTCTCCTGGTTGAGATTTTCTATAGACATATCATTCTTAGATTTTTTGCCTTTCCTAGAAAGTAGATAAAAAAGCTGACAACTTAGCTTGAATTTTAGGTCTACAGTTACTTTTAGGTGGCCCCTCCAACAGTTAATGAGAAGAACCCTGTTCACGAGAGTTATAAATAATGTAAACAAGAGCTCATTCCTATTTGTTACCTTATCTGTATTGGGATTAGAAGCATTTTCCATTAATATTAGCAGCTACTGTTTACAGAGAGATTTGCCTGCATTCAGCACAAGTTAAACAAGCTCTAATTTTTATGTCTACTTAGTCTGTGGTCAATCTACTTCAAAGGCACTTTGCTAAACTAGAGACAAAGCTATAAACCCTTTCTTGCATGCCCATGTCCTCTAGACAGATATCTAGCCTTAAGTTAAGCACCACGGGCATGTAATTTAAGCTTGTAATAGAGATCTGAACAATTGAATAAGTTTCAATCTTTTTCTTTTCCTTTTTGCATCTCATCTTCCTGAATGAATGGGTCATGCTCAAGTGTGGAGGAAAGAAAGAAAATACATGAAGAAAAATCTAAAACTGAAATTTAGGAGATTCAGGAGATGCTTAGGCTTCACTGAGGCAAAACACGAAACACCTGCCAAACTCTTTGCATCTGCAGTAACACATACATACGGACTCCATAATACCATGAATATTTTTCTTTGCAGCTGTGGCCACTTATATGGGTTTCACTCCCTAACTTCATTCTTGGAAAACCATTCCCACCAGCACATTAACTGTACAATCTGAAAACTCTTTTGTGAACTGACTTTAAGAAACTTGCTATTATTTTTCCTGCAAGAGGATTTTTAACCTAGGTCACTTACTGCATTCTGTTCGCAGTACAGTCCCATGAACATTTTTGGCACAGCTGAGGGAAAAGAGTGAGGAAAGGGGAAAAAGACCAGAGATAAAGGAGATCAGGATCTGTTTAAGCTGCCATTGCCACCGGGGAAAAAAACCCATAAAATTAAAAAAAAAAAAAGGTGCCTGGAATCACCATCTAGTCATGAAACCCTTTTCCCACTCGAATGTTCTTGCAGATCCTTTTTTTGTCCTTTCTCTTCTGAGACAAGCTGGAAAACTAGGATTCTGTTGCCTTTTACCAGCATACTAATTGCATAATATTTGCAGAGATAATATTTTGTACTAACAACATTTAGGAAGACTGCATACCACGATCGGTTTTATTTAAGGAAAGCCCAGATTTGGAGGTAGTGATATC
Source organism: Phoenicopterus ruber ruber (assembly GCA_009819775.1). Classification (NCBI taxonomy): domain Eukaryota; kingdom Metazoa; phylum Chordata; class Aves; order Phoenicopteriformes; family Phoenicopteridae; genus Phoenicopterus; species Phoenicopterus ruber. The sequence goes on from CM020218.1 coordinate 40,014,133, forward strand.
TGTGGAAATTAAGTTGTGCCTCCTGAAGAGAATTACCTTTCTTCTTCAGAGGACGAGAATTCCTGACACACTATGTTTGCACCTTCTCACCGGCATTTAGCCAGCTATCGGTGGTGGGGCAGGTGCAAAATCAGTGGCTTGTCCTCTCCTTCTCTTTACGTGTGGGTACAGGACCAGAGCAGGACTGGAACTTTGCCCACAGGAATGCTCTTTACATTCATTCTTCTCTGAGTGTTCACGGGGCAGCCAGAAGGAGCCTGGACTTCATTCTCCATGCCTTAATTACAATCACTACTAAGACATGACACAGGTATTCCCACAGACTATTATGCCACTGAAAAGAAAGGAATTATTTGAGCTCTGGTACAAAACTCGACTGTATACTCTAGATTTGAAGAGCATTCCTAAAAAAATGCACAGACTAAAACCACTTTGTCAGTAAGTAGTGATGTGGAACATAATGTTAATTAAAATGCATTTGCAAGAACTTTAAATGCAAATTAAACTACAAGATTTTTGCAGAATCACCATTTTTCATTCCATCTAACAATAATCAGGATGATGCAAACACTATGCTTTCAATGTATAAGATTAAATTTAAAAATCTGCTGAGAGTTAAGACTGCAAAGTTTGGATTTTTACCAAATGACTCAGTAGAGCTTACTACAATATACTTGCTTTCTGGAATTCCTGGAGTAACCACGCTTGGTTTTGTTAGGTAGTAAGCAGATAGCAATCAATTGTTTCAAAATGGTTATTTACTCTAGAAGGAGGTGCTGCATACTTTTGCAGTAAGTTTTGCATTCCTGATGACAGGAATGTTACCTGCCAAAAAGCAGCTCTTGGACCCTCTTTCATTTTTTGTTAAAATTTAACCTCATGTAACAAAAGGCGATAATGGCAAACAAATATGCCACCTGATCCTTTTCCGCAATTCTTCTTACAATCTATTTCCAAAAGAATTGAAAGACTCCGTAGACATGTAGTGGAATACAAGCACTTTGAATTCAGTGTTTTCAGCTCAGACTTCATCCAGGTCAAACAGGAAAGAGTGAGCAAATCATGTTGCTATCAGATAGGTGCTAACGTGTCTTCAGTAAGGACTATGGAGCATTCAACTCCGTTCCCAAAGGCCAAACATATGCAGGCTCCGAAACATCACTGCCACATCTGATACTAATTGGCTATAAGCTGGGCCTCTCTCACAACAGGGAGCTAAGGAAATGATAAGTCAAGGAGACAGAACAAACCTGTCATTATTTGAGATAAAGGTATAAGCATGGCACCTTGGTGATACAAGCAGTGTCACTGCCCCAGGTATACGGTTCTGTAGATAAAAAGATCTTCACAGTTGTCAATATAGGACCATTCAGAGACACCGTATTCATTAAAACTAAACAAAAAGATCACTTTTCAAGCAAAACCACAGATTTTTCACAGGGACCAATTAAGGAGAAAATGATGCTTTTACATTATAGGAAAAAGTGATTTGTCATGACTTTTGCATTCTTACTCAAGCACTTTTGCAATGCAGAAGCTAGACACACTTCTTATTGAAATTACTCACTGGTAGGTCGGTAGCTTGTGTTGATCTTTTTTATTCCCTATCTCTTCTCTCTTAACAGGCAAAAGAAAATGCTTGCGTCGTAACTTTCTATGCCTTTTTTTAACTAGACTTCTAACTTGGCAGTTATGCATCTTCTTTTGGAATGCTTTCATTAAAAATCACTGCACATACATACACATTTTCAGAAACAGAAAAATACAACTTGATACATGTATTTCTGTAGCACCTAGAATAATTTAGTGGATTCATTTCACTTTTTTTCCTGTTTCACCTTTGCCATAACTCAACATGAGGATATCTCAGCATTGTCAAATGGTGGAACTGTGTGGCCTTTCATTAGGTCTATTGAGTCCATATACACTGTAATGCCTGGTTATAAATTTGAAACATCAATATCTTCTGAAATGAAGAAGCTCACTTCCTTCTATAACCACAGTGCATTTTATTCAAACATAAATTAATTCTATTCATTTAAAAGTTCCTGTAAGTTAATAATTTGCAGAATATTATATAACAGCAAAGATATTTCAAAATAAGAAATTACCTCCAACATAATTAATAACAAATGTGTATGAGCTAACTCCAACCTTCTTTGTCTATAGAGAAACGTAAGGTGAGCTGCAGCTGCAGTAGCGCAACAATGTCCATAGTCCTGGAAATGAGATGGAGCTACAAGTTTTAGCCACATGAGCTACTTCTCCACTTTGAACACCACAAAGTTATGTAGATACTTGGATTTTCAGAGGAAGTAGTAAACCAAAAGTCTAGGAGATTGAGTAACCATTAGCTTGTAGGACCCAATATCTCTTTGCCCTCTTCAATGAATATGCAGAAGTAAGATTTTTCTCCTCCATTTGCAACTTTGTACACTGCTGTACAGAATGCAGATTTCTAGCCTGCTAACACTCCTGGGAATATGTGGGTGAGCGGTATGCTAAATCATTTTGTGCTGAATGGTTCAGGGTAACTGGCCACCTGGTCATTTTCTCTCTTGCAGTAAATATATTTGTTCTTCATCGTTTTGTTCTGAATAAAAATTTACAAAGTCATCATCCAGACTGAAAAATAAATATTTTGCGTTGTACACCTAAGGAAACAAACAAATTCAAGTGACATTTCTAATTAAGCAAAGGTGACTTTTTAGATGATTGCACAAGGATGGAAAAGAAATCTATGGAGGTGAGAGAGAAAGACAGAGAGAAAAGGAGATAATATTTGAAGAAGTTTCACTAACATATTTAGGAGAATAAGTTTAACTTAGTATCATATAAAAGCTGCATACCAGTAAAAGCAAATGTCCCATTATATTTTTGCACCTACATTAACATGCTGAGTCTTCTAACATTTTGCAGCTTAGAACTAGGTTAACTACTTTAAGTTCCTTAAACGCTACTGAATATTTCTGTTATATTTTCATATAATTAACATAAACTTGATATATGTTAGTAATTAAAAAAAAAGATTTAAAGAAAAAACCAAAACCAAAACCCACAACAGACAAACTTAGGCAGGATTAAAACTGCTGATTTGCAGTTTGCTGCTAAGGATACACAATCTTATTCTTACATACCCTCAGAGGAGCAAGTTTAGGATGATTCAATAAATCCACCGTTTAGAATCTGTAAAAGGAAACCATTAGCAATTAATGTTAATGTCTAAATGGAGTTAGATCTACTGTACTGTTTCATAAGTGATATGCAAAAAAACTTTACTCCCTGGGGAAGAGAGACTCGTATTATTCAAATAACTAATTTCAATCCTTCACGTTCCTGCTAATACTGGTTTAAAAACTTAGCTGCTATTTTGACATCCAGTTGAAATACCACAATCTTCAGCCCTATCTACATGATGACAGAATCATATTCTAAAATCATAATGTTCACATAAAAAAAGAAGGATTTCCCACCTTATACTTCTATATTTGTACTCATTCAAGGACCTTAAATGATTTGGTTTCCAGCCTTCCTTCTGCTTGATCTAAAATCGAACTTTCATCTATTTATATGAGCTCAGGCTTTCATTTCTGGGGATAAATAATGTTATTTGTGCTTGGGACACCGTCTACGCCGTTTTCAAACTTACATCATTTTGTACTTCAGTGTGGCCATTTTGATTCAGGTCTAAACATATTCATAAGCTTCAATACGGTCTTTCTGTCTGGGTAAGTCAAAAGATTGCAGTGATTGATCATTTCCACAGAATACACTCTCATCACCTATTTCACATAATCCAGACTCCTAGAGAAGACTAGACAAATGAAACAGACCTTTCAACAGAGAAAAAATACTGCCTCACAACACATAGTTGCCCTTATAAAAGTTGAAGCACTGCCCTAGAATGGATGTAAACAGGGCCCATGATTTCAGTAGAAGTTGCGCCTACACTCAGATACGTTACTTTTTTTTAAAAATCCTAATATCATTCATATTCTTTTAAAACTCTCCTACACACTCACAGACACATATATACATGTGTGTAACATATATTAGAAATAATACAAAAACATACATATTCATAATTATGTAGATCACAGAGTGAAATATTAACAAATATTTTTCCTTCATAAACCAGTCTTCTTCAATTTTCTTCTGTCTGTGCCATTACAATATTAATCATTCGGAAATACTGGTACTACTGCTCATAGTCACAAAACTATTTGCAAATCTCAAGAGCCTCATATTTGTACCGGAGTTCATTCCTTGTTACTTTTTCATCACTTTTATGCTCAAATTAATAATCTTTAGGTGTCCATTCCATGAGAAGGAAGTGTGATATGCATCCAACACCACAGTATGACTGAACAATAGATAAAATGAACACTGAATATTTTGGAAACAACTGAGGAATGAGCATTATCTGCATATACTACTAGTCAAGCATTAATAAATGTTTAATCAATTTTCAGAGCTCATGGCGGAACAACAAATACTACACCAAACAAAAAAGCTCCGCAATTAATTGATTTTTTTTTTTTTTTAACAAATGCTGTTCAACTGGTTCATATATTCATTATCTTACAAGAATCTCATACAAAGCAACTATCAACAGGAATGTCTTCAGTGACTTTGAACAGGCTTTAGATCAATTTCTGAGGCTAAATAAGGGATGCCTAAAATCAGTCATTTACACTGATGCTGCCGGAAACTCAGCACAGGCTTTAGTGATCCCACTGAAGGTTCTGTGTGTTGGTTTGCTTGGGGTTTTTTCCAGCAAATGGGTGCTCTAACTTGGTGATCATAACACTTACAAGCCTGATTGCACTTACCTGAGACAGTCAAATTAGAAACTAGCTATCTGGGTCGTTTCCAGAAAGTCACCTTTAGAAAGTCGTTCAACTCAACTAAGGTCTGAAACACCTTCTGGAGGTGCCTATCTCTGCCCACGGACATTGGAGACAGCCTAGAGCAATTAGATCCTTAAGCATCTCCATCAAATGGTGAAGGTCAGGTGGGATGTATTAGTGCAATAGCATTTGTCTTTACCACAGCAGTCCCAAATAAGAGAGTACATAACTCTTTAAAACTAATACATCTTTCCTTGACCAATGTAATCATAGAATCATAGAATTTTTCTGGTTGGAAGAGACCTCTGAGATCATCGGGTCCAACCATTAACCTATCACTACCAAGTCCCCCACTATATCATATCCCTTAGGGCCTCGTCTAAACGTCTTTTGAATACCTCCAGGGATGGTGACTCCACCACCTCCCTGGGCAGGCTGTTCCAATGCCCGACAACCCTTTCGGTGAAGAAATTTTTACGAATGTCCAATCTGAACCTCCCCTGGGGCAACTTGAGGCCATTTCCTCTTGTTCTGTCGTCTGTTACTAGGGAGAAGAGTCTGACCCCCATCTCTCTACAACCTCCTTTCAGGTAGTTGTAGAGAGCGATAAGGTCTCCCCTCAGCCTCCTTTTCTCCAGACTAAACATCCCCAGTTCCCTCAGCTGCTCCTCATAGGACTTGTGTTCTAGACCCTTCACCAGCTTTGTTGCCCATCTCTGGACACGCTCCAGCACCTCCATGTCTTTCTTGTAGTGAGGGGCCCAAAACTGAACACAGTACTCGAGGTGCGGCGTCACCAGGGCCGAGTACAGGGGGACAATCACCTCCCTACTCCTGCTGGCCACACTATTTCTGATACAAGCCAGGATGCCGTTGGCCTTCTTGGCCACCTGGGCACACTGCCGGCTCATATTCAGGCGGCTGTCAGACAACACCCCCAGGTCCTTTTCTGCCAGGCAGCTTTCCAGCCACTCCCTCCCAAGCCTGTAGCGCTGCCTGGAGTTGCTGTGTCCCAAGTGCAGGACCCAGCACTTGGCCTTGTTGAACCTCATAGAATTGGCCTCAGCCCATCGATCCAGCCTGTCCAGATCCCTTTGTAGCGCCTTCCTACCCTCAAGCAGATCAACACTCCCTCCCAACTTGGTGTCATCTGCAAACTTACTGAGGGTGCACTCGATCTCCTCATCCAGATCACTGATAAAGATATTGAACAGGACTGGCCCCAGTACTGAGCCCTGGGGACACCACTTGTGACTGGCCGCCAACCAGATTTAACTCCATTCACCACAGCTCTTTGGGCCCGGCCATCCAGCCAGTTTCCTACCCAGCGCAGAGTACGCCCATCCAAGCCATGGGTAGCCAGTTTCTCCAGGAGGATGCGGTGGGAGACGGTGTCAAAGGCTTTACTAAAGTCCAGGTACACAACGTCCACAGCCTTTCCCTCATCCACTAGGTGGGTCACCATGCCGTAGAAGGAGATCAATGATCCCAAGGCTTGATAATTCATTAGCTAAATAACTATAATGACAGTTAGAGAGAGATGTTGGAAAATACGTTGCAAAAGAGAAGTCAGAAATTATAGTTTCTCTTTAAGAATTAATATAAAGAAAAGTGAAGGTTTAATTTTATTGTTTCATTCTTTTCTGTGAAATCTTCAATGACTCATATGAAGACTAGACCATAAATTAGCAACATCAACTCGGGAGAACTGATAACAGGGCACACAAGGCCTCAGCTCTGTGTGCCACAGCGCAGCAAAGCGAACAAACCATTAGGATGCATTCAGAATGAAAACGATTATACTATAGAAATCACACTGATGCCATTACATACATGGTAGTGCTGTAGGTTTATCTGTGAAACTGTGCTCATTTGACTTCATTCACTTTGTGAATAGAGGAACTGCATGTGGTGGTGACAAGAATGACTATGGTCTCAGTAAAATTCTAATCTGAAGGGGGAACAGGAAGACCAGGACATGTTAATTCAGTGAGAAGGGAAAAAAAAAAAGCACACAGGGAAATAAGGAAAATATACAGAAAATACTAGACAAAAGGTGGATAGGGATATTTTTTTTATCTGTAGAAAAAGAAACTCATGATGGTAAAAGGTAGGAAACAGTAAGAGAAAAGTTTTCTACAAAAAAACAACTATCCCATGAGATTTATTGCCACAAAATACACTTGAAGCCATGAATTTAGAAAGATTTAGGAGCAGGCAAAGAAAAATCATAAGACAGAAACTAAACTCATATTTCAGCCATACAATGACTTCTCCCTATTGGGAACTTTTTAAAAAAATGTTGCCAGCAAGCAGATTATCTTACCTATCTCTGAAACAGCTGTTGCTTGTTGCTCACAGAGATAGTGAGTGGAATACATCTGTTCCTTCTTTTTTCAAACATGTTCTGGGAACCTGGATGAAGGATGTTTTTGCTTAAAAATACTGAGTGTCAGCTTAAATCTATAGGTAAAGCTAGCTCTGCATCCAGATTTTTGTCTAGTTTTCTTCTCCAGATCATCAGCATCAAGTTGCCATGCATACTACCTTTAATCTAGTATATATGTATGGAAGAAGAGGGTGAGTAGTTATGTCTCCCACTGAAGAGGAACAAGGTATATTCCTATGAAGGCTGCTGTTTCAGTAGCTCTCATCCTTAGCCTTCAAAAACTTCATCTTTTGAGGTCCAGCCTTCTGGACCTTCTCCTTAGCTGTATTATGAGAGATGTATAATTAACAGTCTTGATTTTTCTTTGTTCCCTCAGGTCCACAAGAGCTTGTACTGGCTTCACACCAATTAAGCAGAAGCTCAGGGGTGTGTGGGTGTATAATTTCAGGTACCTTCTGACCTTAGCAAGTGAAATCACAATTCAAACATTTCAGATACAAAAGGCATGTGCTACAATGGCGTATGTTTGGAGAAAAAAAAGCAGTTCATTCATTTCGGGTCTGAAAAAAAAAAGAGTTCCAGAGTACACACACACAAAAAATGAGGCCACGGACCAGGCAAAGTTCCCAAGCTTTGGGAGACCATCAGCACTGGAGTAGTTTCTTGATGAGTTAATGCAGCCTGCATTAACTCAGACATTAGCAGCACTCTTAGTTCATCTTCTACATAATGATGAGTCAGATTGCATTTTTAGCAATAGCATTTGTATACTATAGGCTTTTGACTGGTGACAACAATTTAGTTAATAGTAATGCTTCTGTTTCAATTCAAGCTAACTTGTTGCAAAAATAGCCAAAGCATAGTTCAAAGATCGTCATCCTGAGAGAAAACATTTTGCATGTTTGATAAGCAAGAAGTATACAAACTCTGCAATTACTAGTCGGGTACAACTGAATATACCCAGAAGGATGAAATGCTACCTCAAATATCCTAGTACAGAAAATAATTAGTCCTTAAAAGTTATCCAAATTAATCAAGAATAATAGGAGAGAGGCCACATCAGATCCTCCTTCCTCCCTCCTTCTTTAATTGCCTTCATTTTATATGCAGATACAAATTAGCCTTAGATCACACTTGTAAAATATTAAAATTCCAGCGGGATTACCATTGGGCTAACTCACATCCTGAAATGGATTGTACATTGGATGCATCTTTTTAAATATAAAAAGCAAAAAGCAAAATTTGCTTATTTTGTTTGAGGTTTTAAAAAGATGTTTATATTCATTTCCTACTGCTTGGAGCAAATTTGCACAATTTGAACACCTCTCTGGGAATCTGAAGACAAAAGTGTTTTTTCACAAAAAACAAAGACCTGATTATGTCATCCAGATAACCTCCTTCCAGGACCAGATAAAAGATTGTTATTATTTAGTATTTCTTTTGTCATCATAAGCCAGAACACTGTCAGGGACCCATTGTACAAAAAATGCTGTGATATTACCTGCCTGGTGGAATCACACTCTCTGGGATTTAAAACACAGAAAAATACTGAGGACATGATAACAATAGAGACAGGTGTAATTGGATATGTTAGAAATTGTAGTGGGGACAGTAATCACGAGTGATTGCCAGGATAACTATTTTTCTATTTGCTTGTGCTTAGCACTTCTGAATACATCCAGCCTTGAAAATCCCATCTATGGAGCATGCACTGCTATGCTAAAGCCCCGTGAGGGTGAATTAATGGTGCTCTTGTAATTCACACTTCCAGGAGTGCTTTTTTCATCAGTGTAAGCCATGGTGTTAATGCCATGTCTTTGTACTTGTATTTCAATGCAGAAAACACCTTGGTTTGTACTACTTCATTTTGGCTATGATTCAACAAAGCACTTAAATATGAGCTTAACTTTAAAGCATGAGGAGTCTCACTGATTATAATGAGACTACTCATGTGTTTAAGGTTAAGTATGTGCTTAAGTGTTTTGCTGGATTAGGACCTCAGATATTATTAACACTGATTTATTGGGGAATGTGGGGGCGGGGGTGAAAGAGGGAAAATGCATGTTTCGAGCTGTAATGTCTGACTCTTTAGATATTAATATTGCCTGAGATGAAATATATACCTGAAATACAGGGAAAAGGTGAGAATGTTTCTGTTCTGCGTCTCAGAAGCCCCAATAAATGTGTGATTGGGAAGATTGATTTTTCATACAGTATCTTCCTGTTTCGTTAGAAAGCCACAAACATTGCATTTTTTTCAAAAGAATTATTATTTCTGTTTGATTTATCAATAATGCTCTTGCTGTAATTATGGCAGGAATAATGAATGGATCTTCCGTCTGCCATGAATTACGCTGCCTCGTGCACAGCTAGCCTGGTGGGCTTTAACGATGCCTCAGACAAATGAAACATATTAAAGTTTGTTTTGCACAGCCACTTCCAGCGTAACAGTACGACAGATCCGTTTCCGAGACGCATTTTTATGCAAACTATCACTTTAAAAAGATAAAAGAAGGTGCTTCTAATTTCTCCCGTTATCAGAAGGGTGATTGACACTGGTTGGAAGAAGAATTGGTGCTTGGGATCTAGTTTCATTGCTCTGCGGCCCACCAGTGGCTGCCGGCCGCCCTTTCTCACGCTGCACAGCATCTCGTGGTTCAGGAGGCCTCGCTGACGTCGAGCGACGATTGATGGGGATATTACGCAGTGAGAATGAGAGGGAGCAGAATCCGGCCCATGAGCTGGGGCCCTCAGCACACCATCAGATGCATCCTTCTCTCAGTGGAAGGCATACGCCACAATTTTTGTCAAGACAAGAGGTAACCTTCAAAGGACCTTATTGTTAATTTCAGAGCCATTTTCTTTCTAAAAATTTCATGATGGAGAAATAACTTGGCTACATTGATGGCTTTAGACTGAAGGATTTCCCAGCCTCACTTTGCATTTTGCCTGGCCATTTGGAGTGGTTACGCCTGTCACCTCATCACTAAATGCAGTAATGAAAATGGACCTTTTAATGAGTTACATACAATGCATAATTGCTGTAGAACTCTAACATCCTTTATGCAAATGATTCTTTGGAGATCATTAATTAGTTTTTGAGGAATATTAATTTCTCCAAACCAAAAAAAATATATATTACTACAGGGAAATGGGCTTGAATTAGTTTTAACTATGATAAAATTACACTCTGTGACAATTAATCAAGTGGAGCACAAGAGAGCCTGGTTTAAAATGAAAAGTATACTGTTAATACTGCTTCCCATGGTTACAACTAATTAGTATGCATAAATAGTATTTTAAGAAGAGTATAAGTTATCTGTGCTTCAGAATATTTCCTGCTTGCACCTTGATGTGAAAATAGCACAGATACCGACAGTTCAGAGGTACTCTTGTGCCAACATGATTCTAGGAACATATTTCTAAAACACACAAATTTTAATCAGTGCCCCAAGAGTGCGTCTATTTGTATCATAGGGCAGCTACAAAACAGCTTGAGTTCAGGCTATTAAAAAAAAAAGGAAAATAAAGCCAAGTGATTCTACCCTAACCAAACTGTGATCGAGATATTTTAGTACAAATAGAGCTGCCCTTGGGGCATCATATAAACTTATTATAAAGCATTGAAATAACACTACAAAGTTAATTTTATTAAAATTAACAATGCCTTCCTTCCTCTCCATCATTCTCACATTAAATGGAGCACTGAGGAAGAGAACAGTTGATCCAGTTTGCAAGATTATAAATAGCCACAGATTGTTTTCTGAATACTTAAAGGATACAGTTCGATGAAAAAAAACCCGACCCAATCGTGCTACATTGCTACTAAGTGAAGCCTTTATTTCTGGAAAGCTAAGCCTTTATTTCTGAAGAGCTGAGGCAAACAGTTTGTTTGCATACAAATATGGAGCCAAATACTGCCCTCAGATACACTCACATAAGTCCAGGCTATCTTTTGTGAATTCTTGTGGAGTTGCTCCACCTTACAGCTAGTGTAACTGAGATCATAATTTGAGAATTAATAACATACTGACTTCTCAATTCCCATTGATCCCAAGCATTGAATTCTGCAACTGAAGAACCCCAGCCCTGCCTTTGTACCGTGCTGGAGGGAGGCCAGGGTTCTCCCATCTTTCTTTCTCTTGGTTCACATAACTGTGCAGCCAGCACGTCTCTGTGGACACAGCACTACGGCAGTAGAGGTATAAAACACTCTCCAGGAAACCGAAATATACTCAGAAAATTAAAACTCTCTTTTCTATGTGCAAAGTGAAGCGGCGGTGGTAGTAGCAGTGGCAGTCGTAGCGGCAGTGGCAGTGGCAGCGTCTGTGAGAGCCGACATGCCCGGCTCCAGGACTGGCGCTGACCTTGACAGTCTCCAGGAGCCGGCATTCAGCAATCGTGTTTTCTTCCTCTCACCCGCAGCGCGGGTAGGTCTTTCCATCTCTGAGGCTATGAGTAACTTGTTCAGCAGATGTGCTCTGCAGTATGTCCCAAGACCAGCAGAGGCAGGGCGGTGATGGGCAGCCGCAGGAAGCAAGATGTGCTCCCAGCTCTCGCAGTCCAGGCACAGCACGGGCGCCTCACAGCTTCTTCTGAGCGTTCTCCAGGTTGGAAGTCCAGCCCTCGGGGTGCAACGCTCTTGTCATCATCCCTGACACTTCCTTACTTATCCATAAACGTATACTTATCCATGAATGTATACTCCCCTTGATTTTGTTGGAATAACAGTTGTGAATAACAATGACAAATAGTTTATTGGGTTTTTCTCAGAGGGCAGCCTGAGACATCTGATTACTCAACATTACTCTTTATGCTATGGGATTTAAGATCTAAGCAATCTATCTGTGATACCGATAGAATGCTGTGGCCTTGGGCAATCATGGCTTTTTCTCCTAAGAATATTTATCCTTATGTTAAACTTTTAATATTCATGAAGACTCCCAGAGACAGGATAGATCTTTCTGAATAGTTCACAATAAATAAGTAAATAAATAAATGGGTTTTGCACATTGTTTGCTGCTAACTCTAATCCCTTCCCTTCTAAACAAATGCTTTTTGTGCTCTAAGCGAGTATAATACACTATAAATGAGAGCAGGCACTACTTTTCTGTAGACAGGTGTAATATGTTTATACCATGTTTCAGACTTCCCACGGGAATGAAAAAAGCTTTTCTCTTCTAACGATTTTTTTTTGTACATGAAAAAAAAAAATATTAAAAAACACAGTAATGCCCAAATCTAAGTGAATGTATCTCTGGATCTGTTGCTGGTACACTCAAGATTTTTTTTTAATTACAAGAAAAAAACATTATGAATTATTTGTAGTTGTTTGTGCTTCAGTGTAATTTAAGAGCCTCACAAATATATTTAAATCACCACAATTGTATTAAATTATATTTCTTTGTAATACAGATTACATGTTTTCCTGTATTGGACATAAACTGCATTTAACACCATATTATCTGGTATTAAAGGGAAAGTAAGATGTGCACAAAACTATTCAGCAGAATTCAGGTTCAATAATTAGGCTTTTCCTTCAATGAAATACAGTCAATGCAAAATCCTGGATAATTTATTCAGCAAATTCAGTGAAGGCAGAAACAGAAACAAGGAATGAGAAAATAAATGGTAGACAAAAGGCAGCATTTTAAGCTCCGTAGCTAAGTTCTGTAGTTCATATATTTTGACAGCTTATATAAATATCATTGAGACAGAACTGTAATGGTAAATCAGAAACTGAAATTTGAGCACCACCCCATTTCTTGCCAAATGTTACAGGTATTTTAGAGTAAAATCAAATTTTAATCAATTCTGTTGTCTAAATTCTTGGAACGAACTTATCAAATATGTTTGGATGCAAACAGAGGAGAAGTTTCCCAAAAGTAATGAATTTTGAGCCAATACTAAAGAATGTTAACACCTTGCAAATATTCTGTGTCACTGCAATAAAATCCTCAACTTGGATTTCATGTGTTCAAAGTAGAACTGTTTCCACTTACATGCTCAGCTGAATTTTGCCCAAATAGGACGATATTGAGTGGGTTTATTTTTAATATGTCTGGAAGAATACACTAATGTGTAATTAACATGCCACAAACAGAAAGAGGATGAGAAGCTAGAAGAAGTTGTATATGACCTGCTTTGGAAGGAAACATCATGGCTAGGTTTCAGTTGCGTATTAAGACAATGTACATGTCTATGTATAGGCAGCGACATGTGAGCTAAGGGACTAAAATCTCGTTACACTCAGTGGAGTACCCAGCATCCTGGGGCCCAGAAAAATATGCAGCTGTCATTAGGGATTCACCTCAGTTGTCTAGACTCAGGCAGCTGGTACTCTTGCAGATGTCCATGGGCATCCTTTCCACATGCCAGATGCAAATGCAGAAGGTCTCCCTCTACCAGACCTTGCATTTACCCACCTGATACAGGTGTCCCAGCCTGCGGCACTGACAATGGCTCCAGATGCGAATGTTTAGGGACCTCAGTCAAGCCCTATTTTAGGGTGTGCTTTGTGAGATTTGATTAAGAAATTCAGCTCTCCTTTTTGAATGTCTTCCTAGAGCTATTTTCTCCTATGGACCTTCAACACTGCTTATCATGAACTGAGACAACCACTCCAATACAGATACTTGCTGTTTTCCAGGACAAAAATTCCATTTTCTTCTCACATGTAATAGCACTTATGGGATACCTTCACTTAGTCACTTGGATTTGTAAGATCAATAACTCAGCATAACAGAGCTAGCTTCAGCAACCTCAGATCCCAATTATTTTTCAAAGCTAACATACAAACCTACTAAACTAACTGGTGATCTCTTATCCATTTGTCCTGGTTTCAGCTAGGATAGAGTTAATTTTCTTCCTAGGCGCTGGTATAGTGCTGTGTTTTGCATTTAGCATGACAATAATGTTGATAACACACTGATGTTTTAGTTGTTGCTAAGCAGTGCTCGTACTAAGTCAAGGACTTTTCAGCTTCTCATGCCCTACTAACAAGAAGGCTGGAGGTGCACAAGAAGCTGGGAGGGGACACAGCCAGGACAGCTGACCCAAACTGGCCAAAGGGATATTCCATACCATATGATGTCATGCTCGGTATATAAACTGGGGGGAGTCGGCCAGGGGCATCACTGCTCAGGGACGGGCTGGGCATCGGTCAGTGGGTGGTGAGCAACTGCATTGTGCATCACTTGTTTTGTATATTCTTTTACCATTATTATTGCTATTATTCTCTCTTCCTTTGCTATCCTATTAAACTGTCTTTATCTCAACCCACGAGGTGGTTTTTTTTCAATTCTCTCCCCCATCCCACTGCGGGGCAGGGCGGCAGGGGCAGGGGTAAGCAGGTGGCTGTGTGGTGCTTGGTTGCCAACTAGGGTTAAACCACAACACCATTAGATCAGCACTGTCAGCATCCAATAATGAAATAAAACTTATGAAATGCATTTTTTAAAAGTCAGTAAAAGTCTTTGTAAAAAAAGTCATTGTAAAAGTTACTACAATTCCAAACAATAACAACTGGAATGTGGGATTCCTGTAGGAATAACGTGAGCATAGGATCCTGACATCTGTGAGAAGTGTTCATTTTTCAAAACATGCTGTCAATATGTCATTAATATTAAGAGAAATAAGGTTAGTAAAGTTCAATATATATTGAAGAGTTTCCTTGACATTTAACACATCATATTAAAAGCTTCTTCAAGAGGAAAGAAATATCAACTTGTCACCTAGAGATTGAAATTGAACTGCTCTGAGACAAACTGCTGTTTCTTCCCCATGATGAAATTCGCAGGATGGGCAAAATGTCAAGATAAAAATAAACTATCTGGGAAAAAACATCAAAAGAAATATAGCCATTGTTACAGTTACTGCCAAAATAATCTAGAAAATCCAGTTGCTCCCCAGTAATAATATGTGACAGAAATCCCCACACATTCAGATCTGCTCTTGAAACACAGTGGAAAGTATTACTGAAGGTATAGTCTCCTGCTCTATGTAGTTTGTTAAATTTCCTGGGAAGAAAATAGCTCCATTTTTAAAGATAGATCATATTTTCAAATCACAAAGCATAAAAATTTATTTTCTGATTTTTGAAAAAGCGTTATGAGTAAAGAAGAAACCCTATAGCTCTATGAAATGCTATGCAGTGAAGCTGATTGCCAAATCACGGGTAATCTTAGTAGAACAATTTTACATTGAAAGACTGCTGAATAATTTTTCTGAGTATATTCATTGGCAAAAACTATTGTGAAGATATTTAAATATATTGCTGAATGAGCAATATCAAGTACAAAAGCCTTAGTCATGAAAACTAAGCAAAGAGATATTAATAGGAAGGCTATGATAAGACCTATTATTTTTCAAAACAGATTTTGATGTCTGGAATGACTACAGATATGCTTGCTTTACTACAGCCCAGTCTTTTGCTTTTTGCGGCCATGACTCTTCAAGAAAAACAGTGAATACTCTTAATTCTTTGCAGTAGCCAACAAAATGTGTGTGCTTGCTTACAGTTTATAACTGTAAACTCTGGTTGCCAGTTAAGGACAAGATGTTACACTAAAGCTTGCCACAAATCTAAGAATTTTCCATGATAAGTATCTCATGTTATCTAGCATGTCAAGTATCTCCTATTATTTACTTAGCATTTTGGAAATATATAGAAACTTAATCGATTCTTAGCCTTTATCTTCAATTCTTTACATATCTAGTAGTGGCATCACATATTTTAGTGGCATCTTATTCTTTCTTTTTTTCATCTAAAAGCTGCGCATACATTTCTCCTCAGCAAAGATGCATGCTCCAGAATTTGAGTTTCAATTTAAAATCCAAGCAAATACTTCACAACTCTCCATCTTCCAAGTGCCTTTAAAATGTCCATTGTCAAATGAAAGCTCAAAAACTTATATTCACTCCTTCACCATGTTTTCAAAGATGTTACCTGATAACCTCTCCCCTAGCCCTAGTGACAGAGAAGCCAGTAACTATTTGAAAGGATCACCCCTTTTTCCAAGAAAAGGCAGTGTACAGAAATTTGTTAAGCTGGTATCACAAATGTAGGTGTGACTATGCATTATAAATCCTTTAACATCTGACAGAAATGAATTCTAGCTGCTTGTTTGGAAATTAATTTTCTTTGAAGTGCAGCTTTTTTGTTTTGCCACCGTACCTAACCGTTTACTTGAAAGGTAATCTTTGACAGGGAACATTTCTTTCTAGATGGGCATTTTCAGAATGTAGTCAGATTAATCCATCAACTACAAAAAGAAGATGTAGAAAAAATACTGTAAGAATAATTTGAAGAAAACTCATTTTCCTTGCAATTGTGCCCTGAAAATTTCAAGTGCTGATCTTAGACAAGCTCAAGGAAAAAGGTGTGAACTACTCTGAAAGACACAGAATGTGTTTTCCATCTTACTAGTTATTTTTAAAGTTCTCCTTGAAAAGGCCAGATACAACAGATATGAGACTGAATGTTCATTCAGGATTCATCATGTCAGCTCTTAATAGTTCAGGCATTTCAAAGCAATGGGAAATTTCTTTCACACACGCCAATACACACGTAAAAATCCAAATTATGTTAAAAGAACACCATAAGACTGTTGAGGAAAGCTTTCAAATATTAAGAAATGCTCATCTTTAATTTTCCTGCACATCCTTCATTCAGCCCTCTTTGTGCATAATCTTCGTGACAAAATCTAATTATGTGATCACTTTTCTCTTCCACAGGACCTCTGCTTCGTTCAGTGCACGGAACGTTCACATAATGAGCCACTACTCGATATTTTGTTTTCTCCTCATTTTTCAATGTGTGATCCGAGGCCTTATTTACTGCACACTAGTCAAACCCTTCTCTCAAGACAGAATGGTTAATTTCCTCATGAGTTTCTCTGGCGCTCATCACCACAGTACCTAAACAATTAAAAATATTAATTAACCAGTGTTCACAACACTCCTGCAAGATTATAGAGAACCGAAGAGCAAAGAAATTAAGGTCAAGAAGGTCTACTAATTTGGTGTCTGTAGACAATAGTCTCCTTCAGTGCATATTTCTTTCCTCTTGTACAATGACTTGGACGCTTTATTAAAAACATGTATATACTATACAATTAAAGCCTGCAGCGTAGTATATTTGCAGAAGGCAAAAGTATGATTAGAAAAGTAAAGCGAATTCTGAAATGTCCTAAGTATGACAGGATTTTTCTTCTTGATGCTAATAAAATTCCTACAAGGGAGCTTTTTCATTCAATTATCTAAAATTTTAATGAAAGAATCCAGTTCTATCACGCAGTATGAAACTGAGAGCAACAAGGGTTTATATCAGGATTAGAAAGCTTTGTGCTACTTGAGCTGAAAGAGTAAGTGACAGTGCTAATAATTCACCAGCTCTTGTGTGGACCAGGAGCAGAAAGGACCAGGACACTGGGTGAAATTCCTAGATGTTTGCTAGTACCAGGGGAACAGCGTGAAGTAGGAATCCTAAGTTCCACTACAGATTTTGCAGGGCAACACATTCTTTGGGAAAGATGACCTTTTTTCGTCTGCATCCTTCTTTCCCCACAAGAGTGATCCAAACCTCTCCCTAGCCAATCTCTTCTCCACATCTTCTCCTGTGATAATCCCATTCTGTCTTGCAGGAACTTCGTGTTACAAGACATGAAGGATAACATCATACAGCCATGACAGTGTTTAGGGAAAGTCATATAAACCAACCATGCCTAACAACACATAATATTAGTTTTTCCAACAGATCCTAAGCCAGATAGCCAAAAGTTCTTTCATTTCTTTTCACCTCTTGGCTGAGAACTTTGTAACATTTGTGCCGTTGATAGGGTTTGGGGTTTTTTTTTACTGATAACGTCTTGTGAAACATTTCCCATCAAAGAGAGAAGGTCTCTGAAAAATACATCTGTTAAGATTCAAGCCATCAGTATGCAATATCTGACCTTTCCTCTGCAATTTAACCTATTACTTGGACTCTGAATTAGAGCTTATTTTTCTAAAGGAATTTAAGTTTTCCAAGTCATCCTCTCTCACAAGGGCATAATCACCTACTTGTCTGAAAACCTAGCTAATTTCCTTATATCATGCCTGGATTACAAAGGCAAGTTGGAGCAAAAGTGAAATAAAGTGATATATCCTTTCCTCCGTGTCCTGAGCGCTCCTCAGCGAGGCACAGGCTCCTGCATCATGAGGGCTGGTCTCAGCTGAGCAGTTGCACTGTCGCCACCTTCCCCATTTATACACAGGACCAGACGGCTTCTCACCTATTGCTATCTCTTGAGGGTTTTAACTGTAGTAATGTAAATGAAGTGTTCAGTTTAAAAAAAAAGAAAAAAAAAGCTAAGAGTACAATTTACAGACCCTTTGAAATTGTTGTGTTTAGTGACCTCTAGTGCTAAGGGTCTGAGTTTATTTTCACACTGTATTTTCTTGTAGGATAAAACACATATGCAAATATATGCTGTAATTGCAGACACAGTTGTGTTCAAGGATGCATATGAACATTATTTCCCTCTCCTATCCCTCTCTTTAAATATCTATTCTTTTTCAAAAGAAAGTTATTGCCATGTGCTTGTCCAAACCTGCCATAGCGTTAAGCACATTAGCGATGAGTGTAAAGATTCCTCTCTCAGAGCAAAAGTGTTAAGGCTCAGTCTCTGCTATGCTCAGGAATGCAGGGAATATGAGATGAACTAGAGAAGGGTGTGCAGTTCTAGAAATTAGTCTGCTCATTAGAGAATGAAATTAACTCTTTATATCTGCCTTTACCGAAATACACGCTACCTGACACTCCATGACTGTGACCATGAAAGAACCGCAGAAAAAGCCCTGTATGCCAAGACAAATACTGGCACGCTCTGAGTAATCAAGAAGAGATTTGCATTTGGTTTCATGCATTGTGTTTAAGGAAAAGATAGAGTTTGTAACCAAACAAATGGTTATCTCCCTTTTCTGTTCATTAATTGTCCTGAACAGATCTGCATACATAGGTGTACCTCAATTTTTTCTGAAACAGAAATTAGGAACTCTTCCCTAGAGATTCTAAACACTGGTATTGGATATGCCATAACTGTGGATTAATGGTAGAATAAGGATGGAGTTTGACTGATGCAGCTTCCCCATCAAAGACTGATATCTGACGGTTTTGATGGGACTGTAGTTTGTGTGAAATTAGGTCTTAGGTATTTAACACCTTATGCAGAAACTTGAAGTAGAAGGCTAGACACCTTGCAGTTGGGATAAAGAATGTTTCAAACCAAGGGAATATTAGGAAACTCTAAAAAGGTACAAAAGGAAATAGAAAAAATGCAAGCACCACTGGTAGAGTGGAAGAGAGGGAAAACAACAAGGCTGTGGAATGCAAGGCCAAGTGAACAGGGATCTAATTTCTTACCTTCTTAACAATGAAAACAAAACACCAAAAAAAAGAAAAAAAGACATGAGAATAGCAAAAACAGGAGTTCAAAGTGCAATATGACAGCAATGGGCTAAGTTTCCACAGCGGTGATCTGAATGAAGCACTAGGGAGGGCTAGGGGAAGGAGGAGATAATGTGGAATAGGAGTTGCCAGAGAGATCACAGCTGGCAAGAAAATTGAAGAAGCTTGGGAAAATTTTAGCTGCCTCAGCAAAAAAAAAATGATTGAATCTTCAGCACTACTTTGGATAGAAAGAATTTGTAGATAGCTTCGATGTGAAGGATGAATAGCAAAGACAAATGAGTTGGAAATGACACAATGTATGGCCTCAGCTGTTAGGGAATATGGTGGTACTGTAAATATGCTAGAAAATGGGAAAAACAGTGAAACGTTCAAAGGAAAGCAAGGAGTGATAAGCTGAAATATTTGCTGGGCTGGAAGAAAATAACTTGAGATTTAGAAAGGGAGTTTGTCAGCCACTGACATATTTTGTAGTGCAAGAGCCACTAGGACTGATAGGAAAAAAAGCAAATTAAAAGGTAAAAGATTAACTGAAGTTGTAAGGTGAAGGGTACTGAGAAACCTGAAAATATTAAGAACATTCGAGGAGGATGCAGCCTCGGCAGTGGACAACCCTTCCAAGAAACTCAAGGTAGGAGGATATGACAAACTTTGTCAAAATTAGAAAAGAGAAAATTCTTATATCTGTTCACTGACACGAAAGCAGTTTTCATAAACTCACTTGAAATTGTTGTAATTCTGTTTCATGCAAACACTAAAAAGGCAAACAATGAAAAGAGCTTGCTCTCAAGTGTGGGATGTTAATGACAAGGGAATGTGCTGGGAAAAGCACTGGAAGATGGTGGCTAATAGCTCATTGTTGTTATACATTCATCAACCAGACGGTGCAGAAAAGCAAAGGGAAAAAGGAATTGGAAATGACATTTCTGTAACTCCATGCTTTGGACATAGTAAAGTAGGCCTAAATCTTTATTTCTCACTTAATTGCAAAGAAATTTACTCCAATATATTGCCTTGAAAACATCATGCAGTTTAACTAATGTCGTTATAAATACTATGTTCCTCTTGGTTTGAGTTCATTTTCATATTACTTGCATTCTTCATAAGCCTGCTTGTGACATAATTAATGTGCCTTTATTTTTATGTACAGCACATATCTAGGGGAAAAGATCCCACACACCAGGGAAACTCAAAGAGGTCTTCTAAATAAGGAAATGGAGAAGAGCCAATCCAGCTAATCAATAGCCTAAATATTTTTAAAATAAAAACAATGGGCAAGAGCCTCAGACTTAATTAAATGTGTTTTAGCTCCGGTAGCACAATGGGCACTTAACAACGCTTCAAACAAGCAGCTAAGAGTTTCTCAGAGCAGGGAGTCCTTGAACAGCGTAAAGCCAGGGCAACCAGTTTATACTTCCTACTTTAAACCCTTGGATGTGGAAAATGAAGAGGGAAGAAAGAACCACTCCAGGAACAGGGGGGAGGAGGTTGGCTGTGGTTCTGTTCTTGCCGCAGTAGCTTACCTGACAAAGCCCCAGCCAACTGAACCGAGACCACTGTAAGTCACAGCCCAGCTACCTCACAACCACGTAACGAGGCAGTGAACAGAAAAAAGTCCTTTCCTTTCTACCGTCTAGATCTTTTCCCGTCACTCCAAGATGATTCCGATTGATATGTTTCACAAACTCACCAGATGCAAACATACACCCAGTGCAAAGCAGGAACTTCAGCAGAAAAGCAGATGTCTTGCTCATCTTACAGTCTAAACATAGGAATGAAAGTTTCCTTCATTATCTTTGTAGGAAAAAAACACACTGTGAGATTTAAACTGAAATCACATGATTTTATACAAAAATAATGATTACATTGTCTTTTTCAAACATACTATGCTCAAATTTCTGAGCTTTTATTTGTATCTTTAGGAAATGCCACGACAGTTGTTTTAAGGTCAATTGGACCAATGAGATTTAGTCACCTTTTTTCCAATAAATTGCTAACTCCCAGTGTTAGAAAATAAAAGAAACAAAACAGTAAACATGAGCAAAAATATGTCCTGTAAGAACATGAACAATCTCTGCTATCCTATAAATATATTTGTCCCACAGACATTCATAATTGATTAGCATATTACATTATGAAAGAACTGTGGAACTCTTCCTGTTATGATTGAAATTTGCATGTAAAGCACGGATGGAAATTTATTTACAGCACTTTTTCCTCTGCTTATTGCAATGGACCCTTAACTTAAGAACAAAATGAATATTCAAGTAAATGTAAATCACTTAGAGTGATTTTTTAAAGATGTCTTTAATCTAGTCATTCACAGAACAATTGCATGAAATAATTCTGGATTTCTAACATACTAAAACTTAGTCACTTCTACAGATGCATTAAAATGAGAGGTTCAAACTCATAAGACAAGCACTAGGAGACAAATGCTGTTGGATTCGATCATTTCTATCTACCTCAGCTAGATGGTATTTAATATTTTATCAAAGACTAAAGAGCCATTGTAGTAATTTGTTGTTGATGCATGTTCTACTATTCGAGGTTTTAAATAGCGTCCTAGTTCTGTATTGAAAAAGAACAAAAGAAAAGAATAGAATGTTTTCCTTATATCTGCAGACAGTCAAGGAGAGTACCTCTGGTGCCAAAAATGGTTATTTGCCTTCTGATCTGCCTTGAGGACTGATACCAGGATTTTTAGAAAGAAGCTGCCACAGTACTTAATGCTGCTCTAATGCTGGTGTGTTCACCTCTCCCAAATAATTTCCAAGAGTCAGTGAGCTGGCACAGATACGGGACATGAAGCTGAGCAGAATCTCTGTCCGCTGGGACACGCAGCGGCCCGGCACGGACCCAGGAAACTTGCAAGGC
The DNA here is from genome assembly GCA_009819775.1 of Phoenicopterus ruber ruber. Classification (NCBI taxonomy): domain Eukaryota; kingdom Metazoa; phylum Chordata; class Aves; order Phoenicopteriformes; family Phoenicopteridae; genus Phoenicopterus; species Phoenicopterus ruber. Next base: position 40,036,697 of record CM020218.1, read on the forward strand.
ATCAGAGCTGTCAGTGCTCACTTGCGTAAGCAGGGCCAGTCCCGACCTTCAGCAGAGCAAGTGCTCCCGATCCGCGATGTGCACATCTTCAGTAGCACGCAAGATGCTTTTCAGTTGTACGTGAGTGTTGCCCAAAGTGTCAGCTGGCGTGCATATGTTGCCTGGCACAAACCAGGAGCTGCTTCCATCTCCAGAGTTGGTATCCCAAAAAATTGGGTCAGGAACACCCCACTTTGTATTACAGTCACGGACTAGCTGCAGAAAGCACGTGAGTGACTGTCATTTGCTCTGTGCATGTTTGCAGCGTTATTGGCACTGTGTGGACTATTCGTAATCTTGAAAAGTAGCACCTTACATGAATTCAAGTATGGAGACTAGTTTACAGCGGAGTATCGAAATATCGGTCTGCTGTTGAGCGGGGTTTCAGAATGCCGATCTGTAACACGGGAAGAGCAGCAGCAGTGAGATCCTTTCATTAGCACAGAGTCAAATCAATACATTTGAAAGAGCAGTGCCGTGCCATGCTGACTTGCCAGTTCAGGCCATCAACCTACATACCCTGAGGAGGACCACATTTTCAAAAGAACATACCTCCTATTCCTGAAAATTCTCCATAGTTCTGGAGTACCCTAAATACTGTATTCGTATTCTCTGCTGTACAGCCTAATCACACCTTTGCAAATGCATCTATAATTCTCAGTACCTCTGTTTCTCCATCTGTCAAATGTGGATAAAAATACTCTTAAATTACAGAGCTGCAGTGAGGCTTAATTTATTAATGCATGTACTCTGAGGTTCAGAATTGAAAGGAATCATACACATGAATTATTATTATTATTACTGTTCCATTTCAAAAATATTTTGAAACAATAAAAGAACCAGCAAAAGATGATATTTTGAAAACATCGGTTGTTAAATCCTTTTGAATATTACTGTGCCGAAGCTATCAAACAAATCCATTTTATCATACAGCAACAGAACATGTAAAGTCATTACAGCCGATGCTTAGTTCAAAAGAACCAGAGTTTTCTGCAGTCATGAGTGAGTCTTTTTCTTAACTGTATGAAAAACTTCAGACGCTGAAAGCAGGCAAGGTAACCATGATTTCTCTTGAGAATTCTTGATAATAATACCACTATCTATTATACAGTGCACGTGTATGACAGTTTGGGGTCTATCAGAATTTCTGAAACAACTCTTTTTTGCATGAACTCTTATAAGTTGGCTGAACATTGCACCAGAAATGATAAACTACGGTTCTGCGAGCAGCTAAGTCAAAATAGTCAAATTTAAGAGCCCGAAGCAAATCACAAAAGCTATATTTAGGACCCTAAATCAGGGGCCCTATTTCACAGATGCTTAGCATTGCTACTTGCCCTACATGCCATAAGCAATCTCATCATGGCAGAAGTGCCACCATCACATGCCTTATACATTTGCATGCTGCTGTTCTCATCCTCCGGAGCCCTGAATCTTGTGCAGTCACAGGTGCGCAGAACAGCACTGCCTTCCACCAAATCAGTTTCCACAGCTGACTAGCACTTGCTATTTATATCTTAGTAGCAGGATATTAGCTTCATAGGATCCTACATACAATTACTGTAAGAGACAGCCTGCTATATGCATTATATTACAATTATATTCTGTATATGAACTTTTTTTTCCAGAGGAAATATATCCAAAAAGGAACGTGCCACAAGATTAGCCTATAGAGGCATAAAACTGAATATTCGCAGTAAATCCATTAACGCGGAAGTTTTAGTATTAACGTACAGTAATTCTCAGGAAAACTTTCAGAAGAGCTCCACTTCTACCAGACTTGCACTGCACTCAGTTTATATTGTAAATCTTAACAGCACTATTAACAGACTTGATTAATTAGGAAAATTGAGTGGCAGAGTTTAAGTAGATTCAGGAAGCGTGCTATAGATCTGTATAAATTTTCATAATATTTTGTTTTCTCTTTTCTCAGCTAGTAATGGAAATTCTTTCAAGCAGGAGTAGCCACAGCTGTTGTCCTTAAATATTTGGCAGTTTTGCTTACAGTAAGATTAAGTTACCTCAGAATCTGCAGTATTGGCTTTTACTTTGTACATTTGAAATAAGAAATGCTCTAAATACTGTGAATAATACAGTTAGTTTACTAAAAATCCTTAGGGCATAGACATATGTTGTGAATGTAGCTGGAGCAGTTTGAGAAATTACCACCCCCAGCTGTTTACTACCACCCCACAGCTGGAAATTACACCCCCACACACAGCTGGAGCACCCTAATTGTCCATATGGGCAGTCGTAGTTAGTTCCCGTGAAAAGCAGACAGCTTTGCTCCAGTCACCTTCAGAGGAACAGAAGAAATCCTGGCAATGGGATAGAATAATGTGGAGATGGTAAAATCCTTAATAATAGAGCAGAAAAGGTAAAAAACATCAACATTTTGTTGGAAACAAACAGGAGCCTGGCCCTCCCTCCTTTGCTCAGGAGCTGTATTTTAGCTAAGACCCTCACCCTTCGTCCTTGCCTGAGCTATGCTGTCACTATGTCCATGTTTATATCCAAAAACTGTCATAACGGTCCCAAAGCCCTAAAAATCCTAGCCAAGGAGAAATGTGGCCTGCAGAACTGTGCAAAGGGGGCAGCAGAAAGGAAACATAGAAGGGCACTACACCCACAGCCTGCAGGGAGCAGCACCCCTTCAGAGCCTGGCTCCAGGTGGCTCCCACAGCCTTACCGTCCACTGTGGACTTCTTCCACTTGGAGTGGCATTTGCCCTCCAGCTCCGGCTACCTCATGGAAACTTGTCAACAGTTTTTCAAACGCTTACTGCCTGGGAGAGTTCACAGCCCTCAGCCAGGCACTCTGGCTGAGAAAAACACAAAGCAGAGGGAGAATTAGCCCTGTGGAGAGAGGGACTCACCCGAACTTCTACACTGGAAAGAGGGCTCTTTATACCAGCTCACAGGAAAGGCTGAGGAGCTGGGGAAGGAGGACAAGTTGTAAAAAATATCTGGTGGAAAAAAAACCTTTTCTCCCATTTACCTTCCACTCCCAGGAATCCTTCTAGGCTCAAATGTCCTAAGACATTGCTCTTCCAAACATTTAGACATAGGTGCAATACAGGCACTGCTAGCCAATGCCTGAAGGTTACAGCATTCATATAGGCTATAAAGGACATGCATTGAAATAGAATCATAGAATGGTTTGGGTTGGAAGGGACCTTTAAAGGTCATCTAGTCCAACCCTTCTGCAATGAGCAGGGACACCACTGACATGGATGAAAACAAGTATTCACATTTCCCTTTTTCTGAGACAAGAAGATGTCCTGTAAATAAGATCCCTCAACCTCCCTTTCTGAAGCTGTTCCACTGCATTTAAAATATAGAAGTAAATATATGAGCCTGCAGAGTGAGAAGGATTCGAGAGTCTTGTGGTTTCTACCTTCTCCTGGGAAACCTGCAGTTCAGTCAGTGCTCCCGTGAATATTTACACAAAGAGAAAAAGCTCCTAGAGGAGAGATTAAAAGAGACTCCACTGAGAATGCCCTGTTTGGGATTAAGCACTAGAAAGGCACTTAGGCACTGCTCATTGCTGTCAAGAGTCTACAGTACATTGGCTTCAGAGAGGAAGCCAGCCAAAGAAGGTCCCATGCTGTCTTCTTCCACCTCTCATTCTCTCCCACATTCACACATCCTCAGGTATGGGGCAATGTTACTGTGAGGCCACACTGCTACAAAACAGTCAATTAAATTATTACCACAGAATAAGTAGAAGAAGAAGAAGGAGAAGAAGAAGAAGAAGAAGAAGAAGAAGGAGAAGAAGAAGAAACAACAACAACAACAATCCCAAAAGTGGTGTTTTTACCAGAATCATTTCACTAACCTGACAAGTAACATAATCCCAATCAGCTGTGAGAACATGAAGAAGGACTCAGAGATCTGCAGTACACAGGTGGAACAAGTAGGAGAGTACTTTTTAGCGCAGAGAAAGGTAGACAGGAGGGAGAAAGAGAAAGAGACATGTTTATGGGTCTCCACTATAATGGGACTGAGCTGCCTCTGGGTAGCTCTGAGCCTTGGTATCTGACGACTGTCAGAGGGAAGTTAGACGAGTGAGGTTGATTTCATTTGTAGCTGCATAAGTGTTAGACACTCAGTGTAGCAGTAAGTTACAGTATGTCTAGGTTCCCTATACAGTCTATGGAGAGACGATGAGCATTTCATTTCATCTACCTTAGGCACCTGTTCAGGATGGAATGAGTTACGCTCTGGAAGAGCATGGCTGTCTACATTAGCTACAAAAGGGGACAAAATAAAAATATTTAAACTAGACATTTGTATTACTGAAGTTAGATGACTTCCACTTCTAGGAATTCACGCAACTGCCACAGCAGATTGCAGCTGAGAAAATGTTTCATATGTGCCAGGCTTGTCTTCAGGACGGTCCCTCTTCTTTCAGGTGCCTTTTTCCTTTGTGTATGTGGCCCCAGTCTTGCTCGTTATCAACTTCTAATGAAGATGATAGCAAAAATCAGTGTTTTGCAATATTGGTACACTACTGGAGATACTGGCTATACCTCCTTTCCGAGTGGTAACAGCTACTGTAAAACACAATGTTATTGTGCACATATAGTTACAGTTGATTTTCCCCATGTAAATCACATTGCACATAATTACCCATATTGGAGTTCAACTACCCTTTTATTGTTCAGTCACTTAATACAGAGGGATCCTTCTGCAGCTCTCTGGCACTGCCTTTCATTTTTATTGCCTTATATCTTGTAGTCTTGCCAGTAAATTTTGTCAACTCACTTCCTTCTCCTTTTCTTCATTGTTTATGGACATGTGAAATAGCAAAGGTGTCGGTAAAGGCTCCTGTGGGTCTCCACTGATAACCCTTTACCACTGTAGAACAGCTCATTTAGTCCTACCCTCTTGTTTCTCTGTCTTTCAGGTAGCAATCCACAAAAGGATTCTTCCCTCTTGCCATAGGGACAGCTTTGATTCTGTATGAGCTTTCAGCACAGGGCCTTTGTTAAACACATTTTGAAAATCCAAGCATAGCGTATATACTTGGATATAGTAAGTTGAATCACCCTTAGCTACAGTACATCTGTGAAATTACTCCCATGTTTTATAAATTCCATATTATCAGGGTGCCTAAGAGTGTTGTGGAGAGTGTATTTATGGTTAATTCATCTATAATGCAGATTTATTCATTCACTAATACAACTTGACACTCGGTATTTTCTTTTTTAATAAAGATGTCCCGTAATATTTCTTATATTTTAATAAAATAGAGATTGTGCAAGTAATCTTGTCTCTCCCAAAGTCAAAATGGGCCTCATAAAAATTGGCATTTAGATGTAGATTATACATTATGCTGGAGATAACAGATGAGGTTATCAGTTGTTTTACAATTACAAAGGAAACATATCGATAAAAACTAAACAACACAAATTCAACTGATTCTTGCCAATAACACCTGACCATGATGGGCCCCATCTGCCCACATGTTTATATTAATCTCTTAGGCAGGATGAAATTAACAGCCTGTGTTCCACTTGTAAAATAATTTTATTGATAGACTGTGCTTTAAAAGGTTTAAATTTCTCTTTTGCTTCTATTTTTTAAAGAGTTTCTCCAAAGGATTCATATTTTAGCAAAAATTCTCTCATCTTATAGTATGACCTTAAGCAAACCATACAGCAACGTGTGCCTATTGTGCCATCTTCAGGATATTTCTGGAATAAAGTTTTCCTGGATTTTGCAATCTTTCTAAACTAAAGGAGCAGACGCTTTTTTTTTATTTCATGACTCAAGTCAAGACTAAGAAGTTCAATTAGGGAAGTTTAGAAAAAGAAAAAAAAACTGGTTTTACCACAACATGAAACAGCTTCTTTTTCTTCATCCTGAGAAAAATGGCTTCAGGCTGCAACTTTGTTAGTCGAACTTTCATTCTGTTCCCTAACATGATGAGGAGATTTGACTGTTGTATTTCTCTGTTTAAGTAGAATTCATTTATTTGTTGGAAATCGACAATACTGTCTTCTGATCTGAAGTAGATGAAGTATGTCATGGGACTTACGCTGCAACTTTTGCTTTTGTTTTTTATTCTTCTCTGATTTTGCAGCGCTGAGCAGGATGGAAAATTATGTTGCACCACACTCTTTTGGTGAATGGCTTCAATTTTATCATGACCTTCTGATTCTTCAGTGGGTTATTGTTTGGGACTGAGCTGAAGCTTGCTATCTGCTGGTTTTGACTGGTGTTCACTCTTTAACACCAGCCTCACCAAATCTTGGCAGAAGCAAACGTGATTTCCACAAAATGTATTTCTAAAGGCACCTTGACTACAGCAGGGTGTTTTTCCTTCTCACGTAGGAGTAAGGAGTATGAACAGCCTGTACCTTAAGATTCAGCACAGCTCTCGTGACCTGCAAGCCCTGACAACATAGGACTGCCTGTCGTTCTCGTGCAAACTGGTGCGAATTAAGTTAACAGCCTCTGTATGAATGGGAGCTCTGAATACAGCAGGATCTAGTGAGCTGTAGCTGTAGATTAGGGTGAGCCTAATCTCCACGGAAAGGAAATGCACAGAATCCCAGCTATTTTTACACAAACAAATTGGTATTGTTAATGAACTACCACAAACCATCTGCATTTAAATGCACTGACATTGTACTTGCCTGGCTCTCCCACATGCCAACATGAATGAAACGTGTCCTTTCTTGCAAGAGAAAATCTGTTCCTCATGAGGAGGCTGCAGTCTCCATAACTTGCAGCCTCACGCCTGCTTACAGAGAAAAAAACGTTAATTTCCTATTAAATACTGAGAAAGCAAGAAGCTCAGAAGGAACCACCAGGTTGTTAGTGAAGCTATGCCATGACAACAAAACTATGGCATGACACAAATTTCACCTTATGCAGCTCAAGGAGATAAATAGAAAAGAAATCCAGTCCATGTTGGAAAGGTCTATTAAGTATTTCTCACCCAATAGATTAATGGTCACACCTGGAACTTCTACGTAACCTCTCCTAACATACAGCAAAGTATGAGCTCTTCTGCTGAGATGATCCTAAACCAGTTCTATGATCAAACTAAACTCCACCATCCTTTTCTACCTATGAGGTAAACCATGAATTCACACTTTCTCTGAAGAAAACCCATTGTGCCTCCTGAGAAGAAAAGCTTTATATTAGACATGAAACCAGTTCAACTGAACATGGAGATGCTCAGAAGCATGAATAGTCAGGCACCACAGACCAATTTTGTTCATTTGATGAATTATGGCCATACTGTCAAACCACAGCTTTGTTTCAAAACATGGAAGGTAAAATACTCAAGCTATATTGACCTTCCTAGCTGTTTCAGTCAAATGAACAAAAAAAGAGTAGGGAAAGACAGACACAAGAAATGGTATTGTTCATTCCCAAATAGAGGGCATCAGAGGTCTTTCAGCCTTCCTTTCTATACTTCCTCCGGCTACTAAATCTGCTTTCAGCAGATTATTATCTTCACAGTGCAGAGAAGAGCACTCTAGATCAGTTACACAAAAATAAGCCAGACTGTCCGTCTTATGCCCCTGCTCACTGTCTCCCTTCCTCTCAAATATTTCCACAATTTACAGTATCCATTGTGGATTTACTTGAGAAGTGATTTGTCTGCAAAGACCTGAGTGATTGTTTGTCTGAACTCACATGTGGCTCTATAGGCTGCTGATTACATTGCGTGGGATGCACCGGGAACAGCGTATCATCCAGCTGAGTCAAGTTTTATCATCCTTTTCGTACCAAAAAAAGTGATAGTGCTTTAAAGTTCGTGAGAAGGAAAAACTTATCACATCCCAAACATGCAGGTCTTCTGAATTGGATTTTACTAATACATCTGGCGTTATATTTCAAGCAGTCCAGAAATAGATACATAGAGGTAGGGTTTCAAAGTCTTAAGAGATCCTGGGAAACTAGTTTGATGAAATGGAGAACCTTTCAAATCATCTTCCTATCTCATCCAGAAAATGTAGGGGATTATCTGTCTCCCTATTCTATTTAACCCAGTTTCCCGAAGTTCATAATGAAATATAATGGACTTGATTCTCCAGTCACACCCACGTAAGTCTGGAATAAGTCCACTACAAATACCTAAACTATAAAAGTATAAACCTAAAGTAAAAACAGTGTCAGAATCCAATTGTTGTAAGTGAATCTTAAATCTCAGTTTTTCTGTAAAGAGAAAATACAGTAATGCTTGAAAAGATATTATTGTAAACAAGTAAATGGTGGATTTTCAATAGGGCCATTTATCTTCTACTTTTTATGTGTGAACAATACCAGTATTCTTATTATCACCCACGAATTCTACATATCTCAAAAGCAGACCACCTTTTGTTGAAAGCAATTGACGCTTCATTGTTCCTCACAGTCATCTTCCTTGCAGAAAATATAGTATCTGCTTTAACTGTTTAACTTAAACTAACTTCAATGAATCTCACTATTCACTAAAAGTATTAAATTATCTGATCATACACTAGCCATCATAATTATTACAAATCCCAGCTGTTAAAAAAAAAAAAAAGCTTTCTAAAGAGTTGTCTACCTTCTACGTATTGAAACAGTTTAGATTTCTGACTGTAAGATTTGATTATCTGCATTTATAACAGACAGCTTCATCTGCATGATGGATGCAATCAGGAACAGCTAAAACACCTCATCAACTCTTACCTTAAAACAAGGAGTCCTCACTTTATTACCCATATTCATAATGTTCATGAACTCCATAGATGAGAGCATAAAAATAGATGACTGTATAACATATGCACAACGGTTCAGGCTGAGAGCAAAGATGGGAAAGCATTTCTCATGCCAGAAAAGTGCATGAGTGTGTGTAAGAGCATGTGTACATAGACTGAGATTCTATTAATCAAAATATCCACACATTAGTCACTGTCATCATTCACCAACCATTGTTTTTTGATTTATTATACTGATTTGTTTTTCTTAACTCTAAGAACTTTGACAGCTTACACGCATTGATGCCGGCAAAACTCCCACAGAACTTTGTTTCCTATACATTACATCCAGGTCTGCTTGCCTCTCCGACAGACACTAAAAACAGGAAAAATCTTACTCTATTGAACTAACTACTATTTCTTAAATGAATAAAATTTTGCAACCTCCACTTCCCTCTCTGTTGTCTTACCTTCTCCTTGCATATAAACACACATACTGTTCATAAGCACATTACTTTCTGAACAATAAGAGAAAGGAAAATCTTGGAGGAATTTACACCCTAGAAAGCAAGACAATAAAGTAGGAAGTTGTATAGTAGATGACTGCTGTAATACTGGTCCTAGTCATCTCTTTCACATTTAAAGGTTTGCCTATCAGAAAGCAGGCTAGGAAAACCTTCTTTTTAAATGGGTGACCCTGAAGCTAGAAACTTCAGTACTAAATGGTGAATGTGAGAGAACGATACTTTGGGATAAGAGACCTTTTGGGGGGATCAAAACTATCTTACTGAAATATACCATTAAGTTGCAGTCTCACATTTGGAATTGTTAGTGAATGTCAGAAAACACTACTCTAATTTTGATTTTTTTTTTTTTTTTTTTTTTTTACATAAGGCTTTTATAGTATTCAAAAGAATACCATCAAATAGTTATAGTTCTTTCAAATAGCAATTTATTTTTATTTTTACTTACATACAATGACAATCTGGTACAGAACTATTATTTCCAGATGCTTTGAAAATTCAACTCAATATTAATGGTAATTGTGATAGCATCGATAGTAGAAGTCTATCTTACACATGAAATAATGATTAAACATTATGAAAGGCTTTGCAAGCCTAAGTATAGGGCAGAACTGAAAAGTGCGTATTAATACCAAGCCTCAGATTATCTAAATATCTCTACAAAGCAGTGAGACCAAGTACTTATTGCTCAGAAATGAAAAATTGTTTTTGTTCCATTTGGCAGTGTATTTGAGGTAAAAAAATTGCTCACAGTTCTATTTTCCAAATATGTCTTTGTCCAAGTTTGGGATCTTCTGATGCTGTCCACTTCAGACATATAAAGATAACATTAAAGTCATATCCTCTCTTTTGAGAATCAGGACACAGAGTGTTTATTGAGAAGGTGGAATGTTGGAAAGGCAAAAATGTCGTGGTGTGGGTCTTTGCCAAAGAAATCATAAATTGGAACCAACATTCTGTCAGATGAAAGCAATCCCAGAAAAAATGAGAGACAGTCCTTATCTGGGCTTTGCATTCAGGGCTGAAAATAAAAACATTCACGAAACAAAAACAAAGAATGAAAACTCTGAGAGAAAGAGAAAAGCAGATTTTCTGATGCCTTTAACCCAGTGAAATAACAAAATCCTGTGCAAAGAGATTGTGAATTGATACTAGCCCGAGCTGTAGCATTTCATCTGCCTTTTGTGCTCACTTGGCAACTGCAAGGCAATAGAGCCTTCACACTCCCAGTTTTGTTCTCATCTGCAGCACCAACTCTTTCATCAGTCAACTTGCTTTGGAAATCAGTTTTCTCAGTTTTAAATAATAAGTTTTGCAGCAGCTCTTAGAAGAGTGTGATCAGGCGTAATTTCTCTTAAGAACTGTCTGAAAACCTTCCATTGAGCAAGATTATACTTTTGCAATTATTTTAATTTTGAGGGTATGTAGCTACTTTTCCCTAGCTCATATATTTTTTGCAGAAGAGGCTAGCAATTTTCTGTAAGTTATGATTCTGAGTTCCTTGAATTCTTAAACACAAGGAGTCTAAGAGATGCTAACCTTGGAGACTAGCCTTGAAAACACAGTACCCCAAATGATATTTACAACCTCAGTACATGACTGCTACTTAAGAACGCTTAAATGAGAACAAATGAAAGCTCAGCTGAGCAACTGAGTAACTTAAAACGTGCCATCTTTCCTCACTTACACAGCACAGAGAACCCAAGTTAACCAGGTTAGATTTACGTCATTGCATTCTCAATTGTAAGGTGCCTGGTATAGGAACTAATTTCTGACAACTGATGATTTGAATGAATCCAGTTCTCGCACCGCATGTTACATATTCCATGTTCTGCCTATTATTCGTTTGCTTCAGTGTGTCTTTTCAGCAATGTAAAAAAAAAAAAATCTGAAAAGCTCTCTTAAAAAAATCTCATCACATTCAGCAAATGATTTCTTTGAAAGGATTTCTCTGAACATCCTGCCAAAATAATTGCAGCTCGTTTCAGTCCAACATTACAAAAATAGAATTTCACAAGGACCCGTTTCCCTATTAAATATAACATTTATGTTTGTAGGTCTACTCTGACCTAGCTGATTGCTTACTCTCATGTATTGTCCTCTGTGCTGCATTTCTCACAGGTAAGGTCAAGGTTATGGTCAGATCCTGATCAGCTTTCCTGTGTATGAGGGATTAATGAGTTCTTACCATAATTGTTCTGCACAAAGAAAGTCTCTCCAGTTTTACTGGAGGCTCAGTTCTTGCTCCTTTCTTATGCTTCCGTAGATGATACATGTCTGACAGAGTCAGAGACAGATGGATGTTGGTGTGGTCAGGATTTTTTGCCATTCTTGCCTGTGAGAACAAGGCGTTCTCACATTATGGAACGAGGCAGTGCAAAGAGGGAAGGGCAGCCGTCTGATTTGCAGTGATGTTATTATTCTACAACCGTACATCCCCATTGCATTTTTGTCACTACTGGATTTGCAGCTGTTCATGGTCGGAGGCATCCATCGCGCACGTGTAAAGAGCTCCCTGCTGTAGGACCCCACATCCATATTGCAAATGGAGCGTGGCAGGTGGCACCTCAGTGTGCCACTTCAACCTTGGTCCTGGCATTCAGGAAACCCCTTCCAGTGTACCAGAGTAGCCCTTTTGGAGACTCGTTTCAGCAAATTATACTGGGATCTTTACCTTTCCTTAGGTTTTTCATCTATCATCATTTCCAACTTTAAACATGGAATTCGTAACTCTCAGGTGAAAGTAATCTATCAGTTGCCATAGCTGCATACTTGGCAGTGTAATTAGTTAGGCAATTTGTATATAAAAGACCTTTTCTAGTGTTTTCTAGCCTCCTGACTAATAGGAGAGAGGAATCTGATAAACGGCAACAGAGGAAGCTGAAATTTTTATTTTCAGAAGGCTCAAAAAATAGAAGCTCTTCGTAAAAGCCAGAGTCCGCACCTAAATCCTGTGCATCATTAAAGACACACTTAAGCTTTAGCTTTATGGCTGACCTAGACATAAGTGTACACTCGTGTTGGAAAGCTCAGCTTCACAGACATACAGATGGAAGGACATTGTCTGCACCTGCATGCCTGGACAGTCAGCAACGCAGAACAATTTGGTTTTCTTCATGTCCTCCTGCATATTAAGGGTCTTATTCATTTTGCATTTATCCAGAGACAACATAAAATACTAGAAGAACTGCACCACCCATTCCTATACTTGAAGAAAGACATTTTGTTAAACCCTTAGTGGCCAAATTATAAACTCTTCTATCTAGCCCAGATAAAGGTTCTTTCCTTCAAGAGTTCACAATTTTTTAAAATTAGATTGCTAAGGTGTAAGGTTTATATGTAGGTTTCCCACCTGAGCGGAAAGAACATTTTATCAATTGTAGAGAGTCATTTCCATCCTCTTGGTATTTAATGTATGTATAAACCTTTTTTTCATTATGTTCTATAATTTAATAAGTAATGGTATGTTTGCACTACACTTAGGTATATATTAAGTGCTTTATAAACGTAGTCAAAAATGTTTTAAAAATGGTAGGGCAGCCAAATGACTGCAATAATCTCATCTGCTGATTGATTTGGATCCCAAGCTGCTTTTATTGCAAGAGAATGAAGTACCATTACATCTGGGAATATATTTTCTGTAGCAACGTTTTGTTATATCTAATGAAAGACAGTGAATTGGGATATTTTTCTTAACTTCAAAAATGTCACTTTTCCTAACAAAAACACCATAAGAACTCCCAATTAATTTTTCCAAATATAGTCAGTGTATTACAAGGTAGTTCTATCTGTGTATAAGCAATGATGATAGTAACCAGTGGGGAAGGTCATTAGGAAGCCTTCCTGGGAATACTTACCAGCTAGATATCCAACATTTTGGGGTTCGGAGCCAGGATAACAAGGCTGATAGGATAGTAGATCATGGACTATAGATTATTTACTCAGCATGGGATTGCTAGCTTCAGCAAATAGAAGGAAAGGGAAAAGAGTTTGAGTCCCAGTAAAAATATAGTTTGAAAAGTAGGCCAAAAAGATGAATCTAACAAAAAAGCAGAACATGCTGCTGAGTGTATGGCAAAAGCTTTTAAGAGAGTATAGTTACGAGATCTAAAGTCTTTTGAAAAGCAAAAGGTACCAAACATTGTTCCATATATTTATTTCACCACTTGAACAGCTCAGAGGCATTTAATGTGCATTCTTCCACAAAGGCAACAATCTCCACAAACTTCGCATTCAAGAGTCAAGACATTTTCTCATTGCAAGTTGGAAATGCAAGGTTTTGAACACAATAGCAGCAAACAATTAAGAACTCAGGATTCTAAATTAGGAAATATGGAGATAAAGGAGAAAGAAAACATTGGTTTTCATGAGCCTAGGAAAGAAAAGCCTTTGTTTCTAGGTGTCTTTGTCTTTATGAGCATAAAGGATGCCCAGTCAATTAATTTCTAATATGCATATGATAATTTTGGTAGTACTTTGTGACGTCCTCTTCTTGAATACCTAATACAACGCTAAATGAGTTTAATGGAATTCAGAAAATAACTTAAGAACGTCAGAAATCTGAGACAGATTCTGAATTATTAAGATACTAAATGATCAACTCCTTGTTCCAATTTTACAATCCCAAAGATATTTTCAACCTTTTCTTTATAATGTGGCTAATTAAACCCAGCTGATAGTGATCTTTTTTTAAATAGTACATCTCTCATTTCATAAAATGCTCTCGATTTTTTCTTGATTCTGAGCTGATGTTTATAAAAGTCTTTCAGACAGGAAGGAATTGACTGACTGTGGAGGAAACAGAGAAACTGTCTATACACAGAGGGAAATGGACCATATTTTTGTAAAGCTGCTGTGGTCTACCGATGAAAAGTGCTGTAGAAAAGGTAGGTATTATAATTATTACAGAGAGCTGTCAACTGCACAAAGTAAACCAATCAAAAAAGTATGGATTTTTTTTATTAATTTTTTTCAATTATAGTAATCTTAGTTGTTACTTATAATTACACTCAGTAACAATTTTTCAGACAGCACTGTTACTTTCAAGTTGATTGTGCCCCTTTAAATAAATCTCATCATGTGTCTAAATCAACCACATGGCAGAGAGCTGAAGCAGGTATTTAAAACCCCATGCACACCGCGGATTCTGTGTTTGTGAACTTTTCAGTCATGATCTCAGTTCAGGATTTTCTTGATAGGGATATAAAAGAGATTCACTAACTCATTGCAGTATTTTTTATTATATGTACATGTTATATTTCCCTAGATTCTTCTAATTTTGCATTTCTAAAGGTCAAAAATGTTCCTCTGATACACAGGAATGCTCACTTTATTCACTAAATAGATCAGGAAAAAAAGAACATATATATAAGTAGATACTAAGCAGAGGGAATGAGGAAAAGATCAAAATCAAAGTGCGGCTTGGATTTCTGAGACTTGATGTAGAAATGAATATGCCTGCCCAAACTAAATAAATGGAGATTTTATGTCAGAATATCTTTCAGCGATAATTTAAATACCAGACAGTATGTGTCACAATGTGGGAAAAAAGGTCAGGCAATATGCTAGAGGGTGACTGAAACAAAAAGGGAAAGCAAACTAAAATGGTAATACAAAAGAGATCAAAGTTATCACACTGCAGTCAGAAATAAGATAGGCAGACCCAAGCTACACATTTTAAAGCACAGAACTGTCTATGAACTCCACTGGGGGTGCAAAGTCATGCTATCTTTACGGTCTTATATCATATAACATTGCTTTCATCTGTCATCAGAAAGTAAATTAGAAATGTTTTCCCATTCCACCATACTTTCCTGTCTTTTCGCATAAAACTGTGACATCCCTTGGAATTGGGACACACGTTCTCCTAGTTTAAATACTTTCTCCTCCTTGGCTACTGCTCCCATATTGAAATATTCTTCCCTGTTTGGCCTCTGATTTCCTAGCACAGCATTCAAGCTGGAAATTATGTGGATGGCTGGGTAACTCCACCTCTTAGGAGCCACAATGATTGTATCTTCTCATTATATTTGATTACAGTTCTTGATAAACTAATCTAACAAAAAGGATGACAGAAGATGCCAAGGAAGCTTCCCCATGCAATTACAGCCTTATCTGCAAGCTCGGAAGCACCTGTTTAAAAGCAGTGATACTCTTACTTTACTTCTTCGCTTCTGAATACGACTATCTGTTGCCTGATAATCTTCCCTGTACACCAGGAAACAAAGAGGCAGGAACAATCTCATAAAGCCACAGGTTGGAATCTGGATCTTGCCTCTGTTTGGAAATTGCCAAGACCCGCTCTAGAACAAGCTTGTCCCTCCAGGGACACTTGTATTCGGATAAGAGTGACCCCAAAATTCATGTAAGGCTGAAGAATTGCACTATTGCTAGATATTATCTGTCGGTAATAAGGTAGACAAGCCTTTACTAGTGAGGAAGACAGCTGTAAACCTTGTAAGGAAGAAATAAAGGAGATGGTCCTCACATACTTCTTGTTACGGTTTTTATTTGGGGCTGCATTCTGCATCTCATCTCACCCTTTTCCTGCCCTCCTCTATTTTTAAGAGGTTGTAAAATGGTCTTCTGGATTTTGATCCACATCACCACACCATTTAAATTCTCTGAGCCATCTTCTGCTAATCCTCTCTTTTAATCTGCTTCAGGAAATGATCACGTTCTGCCAGAAGACAGTATAAGGTATTTCTCCAAGTCCATTCCTCTTTCATCCTCATTAGTAGTTTCCCAGACCCACAGAGTCCTTCAGAAATCAAGAACTCAAGAGAGATAGGAGTGCAAATGTGCAAAGAGCATCATCATCCTGCTTTCCCATACAGTGACAGCTGTATGCATAAAGAGTCCCTTTCCAAGCCTTTGCACGATGGGCAAAGATCTGGCTCTCCCTTATGCATTGCTTTTTAATTTTTCTTCTCACATACATGCTAAAGAGTAGGGGTTGGGGAAGTCAGCCAAAGACTGGTAGTATTATTAAACTTTGATCCAAGTTATATTGGGGAAAATGGCTTAAATGTCAAATGTTCCTAAGATTTTTACTCATAGGTTAGAGAACATGAGAAGCTACTTCTGGACCAAACAATGGAGTCCTATGATGCTGCAATTTCCTCTTGGCAAATGAAATACAACATTCTGAATCAATGGATCAGGTTTTTAGCTCTTAGAGTTCAATTAAATGTACCTGTAATATCTGTGACACGAGAGCTCATGACACTGGGGGAAAAAAAAAAACACAACAAAAACAAACAGCTAAGGGAGATGAAGACCTGTAACTGTGATGAACTTCTGCAAAAGGTAATAACAAGGCTAGGAGAAAAAGTGTCATTAAACTGACAACGCAATGCAGTCCAGTGGATAGGTAAAGAGACGGGATCGTATTCCCATCCATGCCAATGACATGGTTAGGTCTTCATGGCAGAATTAGCGCAGGTAACCAGACAGCAGCAGCCACGGCTGAATGCTCAGCTCAGCTTAGCACACACGCTGCTGCGGCAGGGAGGGTGCCCAGCCGTCCCTCTGCCCAGCCCAGCCACTTTCAGAGCAAGAAGTGAAAGCATTGCATGAGCATGGCACTGGAGCCAGCTAGACATCTGCTACCCCGGCTAGGATCTTGAGAAGGTGCTGCCATCCATCTCATAGATCTATGAGCAGCGCTGGAGCTAGTCTGGGAAGCTTTCCATTGCATACTGCAGGGATGCATTTCATCAGAGCAATAGTTGCTATAATACCAAGGACATAACCTCTTCCTATCGGTACAACACTCCTCCATATGCCTCACTAAATGTTTTAGGCTGTCCCCTATGGTTCTTTGCTTTGTAATGAGGCGACTACTCTATAAACCTCCGCAGTGAATTGCAGAGGAAATTGCACCATTTTCAGGAGATATTAATTATTATGGAAAAGTAGTGGAAAATTGGTCATCAGGAGAATGATTTATGAATCCTCATTCCAAGTGGGCACATTGAGATCTAGTGAAAATGAGCTCAAAGCTCTAGAGCAGAACTCCACCTACTGGAAGCATCCTTAAAAGTGGAGGAAGTGACTCTGGGAGAAAAGCTAAGGCAAGCAAGCATTCAACTTACCTCTGCAGTGCAGACAGACCCACACCTTACGATTCCTGAATTATTAGGAAATTAATTACGTCATTTACCTATCTTGCCAATCTCCACTTACTTCCGTAACAGCTGATCCAACAGAAGTGCTGACCCTTTCACTCACGGAAATAATTGTGCTTAACTTCCCTTTGTTGCCTGTAGATGTGAAGGTTTAGTTACCATTCAATTAATTGTTCCCCATTAAGAAATGTCAGGGATCTCTTACATAAACTATTGAGTAACAGGTAGGCTGAAGCATGAAATCACTGTGTACCAGCTACTCTTCATTAATGCTATGGATGTGGATGCTCTTGATCCACTGTAATAGTGCATTGCTGCAAGGTACAAGAAAGCAGCTCCTCACTAATCTCCCTGTATAGACCAAGCATTTCTAATTACACCATACTGTTTCAGTGCAGAGAGAACCTGCGTGTTTGTCCCTGCGCGAATGCTGAAGTCCCACCTGGTAAAATACAAAAACTGTAAGAGAAACAGCGTGCAAAACATTGCTTTTACAATTGGATTTAACCAAATGGATGCAGCAGAAGGGGTGTTCAGAGCACGGCATGAATATTAGGACAACATTTGACTGGAATGGAAAAGCCATCATCAGGCGTTTGGAAAAGGAATAAGGCAACAAGAGGCAAGCACAAGGGAGTATTAAAATTTCAGCTGAAACTTCTGGATAATGTTGACAAAGATCTGCCACTTCTGAAGAGAAATTCTGCTGCTGGAGGGGGAAAAAAAAAAAGATATATTCAATATAAGCTAAAAAAGCAATGATGGGAGCTTCTTTTTAATATTGAATACCACTTGGATGCAGTTATGAGCAGTCCACATTTACATAGTAAAAGCGAGCACAGATCCATTTGCAAAAAATGAAAGACAAAAAGTGAAAATTGCTGAGGGTAAGACAGAGTGCCTAGAAGCTGGGTGTCCAGACAGCATGACTCACGGCACAAACTTTAGCTCTGACACATCTGAAGCCAGGAAATCACTCTAATTTGTGACATTGATTGCAATCAGTGAAGTGGCTACTGTACATAATAGCTGCTCTTCTGTGCAGTACATTTTGTGCTGTACTTGGCTGACGCAAGCCAATTTATAGACTGCTAGGTACTAATCCCCAAAAGGGAGGCAGTCTTCCTGCCTTTCTCCTCGGAAGCAAGCTTTTACTTTTCTTCCTTTGTTTCAACCCCATTCCTAAGACCTCCCTGAACACTTCATTGTTCTCTTGGACCCCAGTGTACCCCGACATTACTTAGCTGGCAGTCATAAAATGCAATATGAGGCTGATCCAAAGAGCGGTGAATCAGTGGGAGAAAGCCTTCTGACCCAAGGTTCGGGGGAATCAAGCAAAGAAGGTGGGTAGCACAATCTGTAAAGAAGGTCTATTTTAGGTTTCTGAATCTCCAGAATATCCGCCAGTGTTAACAGGAATAGCAAAAGAAAGGATATGATTTTTGCTTTACTTTCTCTACTCGTTTGTCTGTTATATTCAGTGTTTGACAGGCATATAGGTATGTACAAAACATAATAGATGAATGTATCTAATATACCAAAATCAGGCTCTTAACATTAATAGTAACAAAGTAGAAATTATAATGGAATGACAATCAGCCTTTCTAACAGGGAAAAAATGAAAAATGGCAAGATGTTTTCAGAAAGGCATACACAGCCTTGCAGATTCTTTTTTAAAATATAGCCTTGTATCTCTCAGATTGGAAAAGATGTTTCCTAAATGCATAAGTTTTAAGGTCAGAATGGACTATTATCACCATCTATTCACCTCAGCCTCCTTTATTGCCCAAGCCATAGAATTTCAGCAAGTAACTCCTACATCATGACAGAACTCATTGATCTAAGGCATAGGCTACATTTAGCACGGAGAAAAAAGAAAAGTTATTCTTGGTGCATTGTTCTTGGAATAACTTCTTTCAGTTCCACTATTCATAATACCAACAGGTAGACTCTTTTCCAACATATGCCTCAGAGAATCTACAGAGAATCTACCTACCAGCAGCTGAGTTGCTTCTGGTGACCTACTTTTTAAGTCCATTTTACGTAGCCCATGACAGCCTGGCACAGCAACCTCAATCTATTCTGACTGACACCAAGGCTCTGCAGAGTTGTCGTGTCTACACCACAAACACTTTTTATGTGAGAAGAGAGAAAGACCTCTTGAGATAATGAACTGAAGTTACTAAACCTGAGCAGAATGGATAAATGACTGCTCTGGGCAGTAATTGATTGTCCAGCTTGCTAAGGACCAGATCTGGCATTCCCAAGACATTCCTGATTCATTCCAATTTCTTCATGATTCAGCTAGAACCAAAGCGTGGTCACTTTTGTGTCTTTTTTCATCCTAGTCCTCACCACCTCAAACTCAGCTGCCGAGTGCATAGTGGCTGGCTCCATCACAGCTCCTATTGCCACGGCTTGGCTGGGTGAAATCAGCCTCTCTGCTGCAGGTTATGATGTTCTGCACTGTGGCACCTAGCAGGGTGTCTTCAAAGGCTCATTCAGAGTTTAAATCCTAGATAGCAGGATCTGAAAGCATGCATCTCAGAAGACTAAGTTAAGAGTCCCTATACGTTAAGCTTCCAGATCGCTGCAGCTCTCTCCAGCTGCTGGCAGGGGATAGGAAGTCACAAGATACAAATCTCTCCCAAGTCCTGGGCCGTACTCTAGTTTCAGCGATTCGAGGAGGAAAGGGGATGGAGACACAGCCAGCCTTCGCTATGTTGCACCCCCTTTCCCTCCACTTGTACCACTCTCGTGCTTTTTCACTTTGTCCCTTCACTCCCCTCTTCTCAGTAACTACGACCGGCAGCTAAAATAATATTGCTTTAATACATATTAGAAAATCTGTCAAATGTAGCTCCTTCATGGTGACTTTCCTTCCCGTGGCCGTCTCTTTCCTGAAGCATATTGTGGTCTCTCGGATGGAGGCGAGTAGCCCGTCCAGCGCAGGAAGAGCCGGAGCACCAGGCTGTGCTGCCTTCTGGCGGCAAGACGAAAGGCAGCCTGGCGGAGCTTTGCCACGGCTAACGCTTCTGACTTTACCGGGTAAGTACTTCTTGTGAGCTCTATCTTGCCTACAGAACCTGCGTTTTTTTGTGACAAGGTGCTAAAATTGTAACTAGAGGCAGAGTGCTTAAATTATCCCCAAGGACTTTAGCATTGTAAAGCCTGAAGGGGAAAAAAAAAGACTTCCAGACTTCAAACACAAAGAATGAAAAGAAGGAAAAAAAGTCTATGAGGTGAAATTATATGTACTACAAAGAAACGAGACTCTTTTTGTCTTCCATTTGCCACAGCTGAAAAAAAGTGCAATTCATTACAAGATAGGAAAAAGAAGCGTATTTACAAAGTCCTCAAGAATGGGGTCACTCCAGCTGTTCAGTTCAATGTGAGGTTTATTTTGAAATACTCTTTTAGCAGCATTAGGAAGGACAAGAGTTGCCATCTGAATGCATGTATTATAATTACCAAAAAGAAAGCACATGTCTCTTAAAGTGAAGTGTAATAGCCACTTCATACGGTACGCTTCCTTCAGTGTGCACACAGTGATGCCCTGTGTCTGCAAAGTGACTGATTCAGTAAGTACCAATGTAATACTATTTTTTTTTAAATTCAGAAATATCTTTGTCCTTTTTTTATCTCTAATCTCCCCTTTCACCCTCTCCTAAGTAAAAAGCACTCTACTAGTTAAAAAAAACCCACTTATTTTATGTTGTTGTTATCCCCCCATAATTTTCCACTACAGAAAATTTATCCAGATTCGTTTGACATATGCAATATAATCTGCACCTGTAAATACAATTAATGCTATACAGTACCTTATTAAAGCACACTAACTTATTAAGGCTTATCAGATACTAATTATGCTCAATTGGTGTAATCTCAGTATATCCCTTAGGGAAAAAACATGTTATTGACCAGGAATAACGATCATCTCAAACCAGAGGACTGGTTATGGAATATTAATGTATTTGGGGTTTTGTGATGTTAACTTTGGAAGAGATTGACAATAGACACATTTAACCAGCATTTTGGTATATTCAGAATTATGAGACTAATGCCTAACTTTTAACATACTCAGGCTCATTGGTTCAACAAGACAGTTCAAGAAGCACGGCAGTCTGTTCACGTAAGGGGGAACTGCCAGAACATCACTTTTTATGATGTACCGCAGTACATTATTCTCCCCACAGAAGACTTCTTACATGCTAATTTTTTTTTAGAATACAATAATATCTAAAAATACATATACACATAAAAATTTAAAATTTACAAGTCATTTAACCTTCATGTTAATGAATGAGATTGTTTAGGAGAAACTGCTGTCATCAATTGTCTCCTCAACTAACAGGTCTTTATTCTAACCATGTTACTGTTCCTCATTAAAAACAGAGTTGGGATCTACAGCGTATTTTGTGTACCTAATGTGGCAATTGGGCAGGATTTTTCAGAAATATCTAATGATTCTAGGTACTTCAATTTTTCAGATATTCACGGGAGGCAGAGAATGATTTTTTTTTGGTTTTTTTTTTTTTAAAAAAAAGACATTTATTAAAGTCTTGCTGGACAGGCACTTCAGACTCCAGTGTTATTAATCACTTGGGGAAAACTTCAGCTAATGGGTCATATGCTGTAAAAGGAGTTGGTGCCCTGCTGTTTGTGTTTCATGCCCGTTGAGAGGAGCAGGAGTAACTGTACAATAGGGATTTTTAAAGTGTGTACATGACTTACAGGCAAGTAAACAAGGTACAATAGGGAAAGGTAATGCAGGGCAGGCATTAAAATCCAATTAAATTAAATCAGTATATTTCACTGTTGATGTACATTGATTCTGTTTCCTTTCCTGTAAACTGGGTACTGGGGTGTCAGACTCTGAAGCATAACTCATTGGATTTGAGCTGCGTTTTCAGAGAAATAAGCAACCAGCTGATTTCACCGTGTCTATACCTCTGCAGAGTTGTCAGGGAAACATCCATATTTCCAAGAGGAAGCGAGCCAGTTCCTTCCACAGATGTTCTGCACTTACCAGACCTATGAACTAAGCATCTCTGAGTATTGTTGGGGTTTTTTGTCTCATCTTTTGCTGAGCTCCTGTCTATTTGCTCCTGAGTACAAGGCACCAGCATCCCATCCAGCAGGAGCCTGACGAGCAGGATCACGCAGGTCAGGGAGCTCTGCAGTTTGAGGAGACCGGCAGGTTCCCAGCGGAGAGCAGCGCTCTGTGCCCTTCGGAGCACCGCAGTGAGGAGAGAGGAACACCATCCTCCCAAGTCTCTTGTCCACAAGGAACTGTCGTGTCTACCAGCAACATACTGGTTGGGAAACGGTGCAGATGGTGTTCAAGAAATCATGGACTTTCAACCACAGAGAGGAGCTCAATTCTCAGCTCCCTTAGCACCAGATTCTTTTCCTATCCTATGCCATACCTTGAAAAATAAAAAATATTTGTGCCGGAAGCCAACCCTGCAGACCAAGGAAAAAGAAGTAGATTTGTTATCAGCAGACCCCTGACAATTCATTGTCTAAGAAGGCTCAGCTGTGTTATCATCCATCTTAGATTACCTGGGAAAATCTCCCCTTACTGCATTCTATATTCCTATCATGCTATATAATGTAATGCTAAAACGAATCAAAATAGTAAAGAAGAAAATAGAACCCTGTACACATGAATATTGTACTAATTAAGAAAAAAAAGGAGAGAAGGGGGTCCAAAGAGAAAAAGGGTAAATTTTCTCTAACTAGCCTGTTTCTTTTACACTGTATTCAGATAAATTAATTCCTTGACATACTGGTAAAATATTTCTACAAACTCTGTGAAAGCTGACAGCAGAAACTTTGGAAATATCTCCTACTTCTACAGATAAAACAAACTTCTAGATTGGAATAATAAGACTAGAGGAGGGATATTTTAAGATCTGTGTACGAGAAAGTCTCCAAAGTTAGAACTATAGATGCGTGTACAAAAAGGGAATAATTAGGTAGTGGGTTAGTTCAAAATTTGACAAAAGACAGAAGTATTGTGAAGTTAATAAACAGTTTAGATGAAAGGAAATAAAGCAAGGAGCAATTGTACATAATGACAGAGAACCAAATCCTGCTTACTTTACTCAAGTTCAATATCAAGACGAAGGAAACTCTGTATGAACAAAACCAGAATAATTTGGTCTAAGAGAGTAGTCCTACTCTCCTCCCACTGATGGAAGCAAGTTGAGATCTGACATGAGTAATTCAAGTAAGCAATGCTACAAGAGACAAAAAGAGTATACTTATGTGCAAAATCATGGCCTGAAATTCAGTTTTACAAAAGGAAGCCAAATACTAAGACACGTAACAAGATATGAAATATAAAATATGTGTAAAAGGGTTGTTAAAAGGGAAAACCCCTACAGGCAATGCAGATTTCAAGCAGCTACCCAAACCGTGGAGAACATAAAGCAGAAGGAAGGGAAAATAAACTGGGATAAAATACTGAAAGAGTAATACAACGCACTCGAAATGTGAAAGAGGAAATTGGGAAGGGAGTAATGCATGGTTATATTTTGAAAGGCAGAGATATGCTTAGGGATGTATAGTGAAGGCAGAGGAGTAGCTAGACAACAGTAATCATAAACAATTTATGTTTGCGAGTAGGATGATGGACATACATAGGCGGACATAAAGAGACTACAACTAATCAGAATAAATCTTGGAAGGATATGGGAAACACAGGGGGAAGTGGATGGGATAGAGCAATAGAGTGAAAGGGTACAGAGGGGAAACGAAGCACGCAAAATAATTAATACATGCCCAACTGCTCTGTGGCTCTCCCCACAACGAATGAACTTTTAGAGAAAACTAGACTGATGAGCAAGCAAGCACAAAAAGTAGCTGAGAATAAAAAAAGATTAAAGAAGGATTATAGAATTAAGTTAAGTTTGCAAACAAGCCTCAAGGAAAAAATCAGAAGACAAGAATGAAAGTTAAATTGCATAAGAGGTTAAAACACACAATAAAAGATTTTTAGAAATTGAAAAAGAAACCACTAAAGGTAATTGTAACAAACTAGAAGTGTTTATCCAGTCCAGCTTCTCTTTGTCATTAACAGATGTTGAAATCAATGAGATCAATGGGTTCAGCTGAAGCATTTGAGTCATTCTCATTCTCTAATAATAGAAGAAAGCTGTTTTAAGCTGTGGGCTAGATGACTGGTGTAATGCCTGAAAGCAACAGCACATGAAGAAATAAAATGCTTTCTTTACAATGTGTTTATTTTGTGTATTTGTCAGCACTTGAGAATTATCCACATCACTGGTTTGCTGAAAGTTTGCCCTCTTTCTTCATCTCTGCAAAACAAAAGTGTATGCCAATAAAAGCAGTAGCAAAGCTGGGAGTGAAAAGGTAGCAGGAAAGGCATATAATACAGAAAAGTGTAAATAATTCATGTTAAGAAAAGTTAGCTATGCTGCATATGCAGGTTACCCTCAAAGCTAAGCTCTGCAGAAGAACCCCATGACATGGCATGACTTCATGAGGTGTAGGAATGTCATATCCCAGCAAGTCAACAGTCACAACCCTGAAATATTAGCTCTCCTGAATAGTCAAAAGTAAGATAGTAAATACCACCAAAATGCTGATAAAATCAGAAAAGGACTGAATTATCTCAGAAGGAACTACACTTGTACACCTTTTCTAACAGACTGTTTGTGCCTGCTTATGTTAATTTTGATAAGATTTGCACACACCACTGAGTCTTTTAAGAAAGAAGAAAGACCCATATCCTGCTTGAAAGGTTTGGAGTCCTCTTCCTTCTCTCAGCCACCTAATAATGACTCGGCTTTATCTTAATGATGGCAAGAATTGTTCAGCTTTTGAGTTTTCAAGAATAAAAACCATCTCAGCTTTTTGATCCTGCGGCTGTTTACTCTAAAAGCTGTCAATTTAATAGGTTCTGAGTTTTGTTCATATATACGGATAGGACATTGTAGGATATTTCAAACAGTGACTTGGGACTGAAACCTTTATGTAGAAAGGTTGAGAGATACAAAGCTTGAGAAAAGACAACATCCATAAAATTTTGACCAGATCTAGGGTGCAGAGGGGGAAAACTTGTAGAGTCATGGCATACAGCTTAATAGAATTTAAAATATTCTATAACCCACAAAGCAGGGAATCAAATATAAAATTGAGAAAATAGATCCAACACTAGGCAAGTGATAGAGAATAAGATCATATTTGGAATAATGGGCATCGTTCTGGTCACCTTATTATGGAATTGTTGAAACCTCATTGGCTGACACCTGATACGAGGTGGTTTTGGATGTCGTCCTGTTTCTTCCATTATTAATTTTGTGCTCCAGGGCAAATGCCAGCAGTGCTCATTTTAGTTTTTACCTCCTGCTGCAACTTCAACTGTCAGAGAGACAGCAGGAGTCAAAAATGAAAGGAGCCACCTTATAGAAATGCTGTGCCACTATGTCATTTTTAAACTGACAGCTTTTTACAGTCCAATTTCTCAGGGAAAGAAAAAAAGGACTTTCATTTTCACCTCCCACTGCTGCTTTGACAGAGAAAGACATTCACCCAGGTTTGAATGCTGGTGGGAGGCAAAAATGTAAAACTGCGGCAGAGTGTTTGTAAGTGGGCTTTGACTACCCTGTAGAAGGATAAGCTGATTTGGGACAAGTTGAACTCTAACCTTTGCTTACCAGGCGGCAAAAGAGAAAAATGTGTCCACCTGCCCTTAATGCAATAGACTATTCTGAAGGATATACGTGAATATAGAAGAGCCGGACACACCTAAGGATTTCAGTTCATCTGAAAACATAAAAATGGCTGGTTTAATAGTCTTTGGCTTTCAAGAAACTGGCAATTGAGAAGATTCTTCAATGAGAACAACCATTGAGGAAGATAGAAATGACTAAAAGGAGGAATTCAGGAAAAAAGATAGCATGCTCCTTACATTAGTAGTATATAGTAAGGAAAATCTCCCCCAATCAAAGGAGTCAGAAAAAGAAGCTAAGAAAGAACTGAATGCTGAAGAACCACACGTAGTAATTTTTCTACAGTTATTACCATAATAGGTACAAAAGCAAAATATTTATGATGGCAAAAGCAAAGTAATAAGGAACAGTGATATTAAAGTACATCTGAGAGATCCCTCTAGCATCCGAATCTATCTAGCTTCCAGGACATCTATAGTATTTAGAAAACGCAGAATCTAATATAATAATATAATGTAGTAATAGAATATAAAAGTAAAAATAGCCCCTACTCACTGCTTGATTCAGTTTTTCATTTTCAAAGTATCTGTTACACACTCTTCTGAGCTCAGAGTTAAAATTAATTGCAAGTGACAATGTTATTCAGGCTAAAGAAATTAATCTCCTATCATTTAAAACTGTCTATTGTTAATCTTGTATTCCTTGTTTTGGGTCTCTGCTTCTGACAATGTCCATGACCTTGTCAGGCTTAGAAGGATGCACTTGACTAGAACATGCAAAACATTTGGCTCTCAAGGACAAGAACGCTGAGTAGCTCCAAATGTATTGTTTAGTGAGACTATCTAGAATAGCAACAAAGCTGTGGTATCTGGAAAACATGCATACTTTCCAAGAAAAATAGCATATACGTATATGGGGTATACACTTACACATACATATATGCGTATACATATATGCCTTTAAATATATAAAAGAGTGTGCATTAACCACATGAGCTGTACCTGGAGTTTTCTAATGAAAGTTTGGAAATCTAAGCCTTGTAATGAAAATACACCGTCGGTTGTAATGATATGTCAATTTATAATTAATGCCATGGGCCTTACATGGGCCTCCAAACGTTTTTTCGAGTACATGGGATAGCAAACCAGCATTCTGAATTCTGCAACTTTTACACATTTTATTTTCTATTTTTTCTTTTAGAACAATTTTGAAACCTTATTTCATTCATCTAAGCTCATTGATAAAGTCTTTCTTCATTATATATTTCTTACCTTCTGATAATTTCACATGAAGAAAGGTACTTTCAAGTCCCCCTGCCATTTTCCAAGATACTCGGCTGCTACCGAGAAACCACAGCCCTCTTTTCCCTACCTGTTTCATTTTCACGCAATACATCCTGATCCACAACTTTCCTTTAAAACAAGTGGGCTTTCATGCACGGATATTCTCCCGTACAGATGATTCTGTGGTGAAAGGTATTGAAACAATTCTGAGTAAAATTGACTTGAGTGTTTCTAGGCATTATTGCTATAAAAGAAAGCTTGAACACATGAATTGGGCAAAAAATGATACAAATGATGTCTGCATAAGTGCCCTTGTAATATGAAACATTATCGGTTGTATTTATGAAGGGTTTGTTGATGGAAACATCAAGATAATAGTAAGTGATACACAAAAAGAATGGAAAAGGTAGAACATTGTTAAATACATAAAATAAGCAGTATTGTAGTGGCTGAACTGGAGCTTCTGAACTGATTGCATAATCACTTCCCAATTCAATAACTATTTTTTTTAATTATTTATTTTGAGTTGCAATGTAAGTTTCAAACTTTCTATCAGAACAGTTTACAGCGGTTTTAGTGCAGAATTTGAATCCAGCATCACTGGATGAAGCCAGTAAGAGGTAAACTGAGGAGCACAGAGAATTTATATGCCGTCATATTTGGAATACCCATACAGTTTGCTGAGAGCATCATTTTATGTAGGTGGAGCTTATTTTGTGGTTGTGACTAAAGAGGCTACAATTCTCTCCTTTTCCCCCTCTCCTGGCTAGCCAGAGCTCCAGAGAAGTAGAGAGGCAGGTAGCGGGAGCGGAGGCAGAGGTAGCGTGGGAACAGGCTTTGAGGAAATGGGGAGGGAAGAAATACTCAGGATAAATGGAGCAATTGTCTCAGAGATGTGAATCTCAGAAACGGAGTAAAAGAGCCCAGGTATGTTCAGAGGTAATTGCGTGGAATAACAGAGATCGGTTTCTCCTAAGTAATAACCTTAGGGAAGAGAACGTTTTTACCATTGATGATAGCAAAAGCAAGGCAGGCTGCAGAGAAATTACATAAAGAAGGGGTTTGGTTTTTTCTTTTCCTCTCATGTGCTTAATCCAAAGTTTTCTCAGTTTCTATCTGAATTCAGGGTAGCTCGCTATGCCTCACTGCCTTCCCCGCTTACAGTACAAAATTGGGTTGTTTTTCCACCACGTTTCAGTGGTACATTTGTTCCTGAGTCAGGTTTGAACATCAGCTTCAGAAAGGGACATATCTGTGAAAGTATCTGCGTACCTAATGATTTGGAGGAGGACCCAGTGGAATTGCACCTGTTTTTCAAGAAAAGCCCATCAAGCACTAAAAGAATCAGGTTATTCTGAAAAATTTCTGCTATGTACCCTTTTTGTTTTAGAGTTTTAAAAACTCTGGTTCTTAACCAGGCTGATAAAGCCAGAGGCCAAGTCAAACTGAGTATGTGCTGGCTGTATACTGCGAGTAAAAAGAAGGGGAGTGGGGGGAGAGAGGAAGGGGAAAAAAAAAAACCCAAACCAGAAGAAAAACCCTGAAACAATATTGGTTTTGACTTTGCATAGACACCTCCTGATAAGAATTCTAATACAACATATATGAAGTCCAAATTCCTCTCTTATTTGCACTGATAGCTAGAGGAAATGTTTTGACTGACAGGAAGTCAGTTCATGTTCTGATATACAGCTTTTCATTACTACAGTGTTATATAGGTTCAGCATGAATCCCCGAGGCAAATCCCTAGTATATCCTAGCACATTGTTCTTTTCACTTCTGACGGCTGAAATCCTAATTGAAATCTTATGTTTATTTATTTATTTTCTAAACCTTTCTTTCTCTCACTCAAACATCAAGTGATTTCATTATGATTTCTATCTTTTAATGACTACTTGACCGGCTCTGGGTCTCACCTTGTCCACGCTAATGCAAATACTCTGACAAGTTTTATGGGGCCAACTATACAAGCAGCAAAGACTCGCTTCGGTGTGTTTGCAGGATTGGACTTTTGGTTGGTAAATTATTCAGGTTCAAATATTAAAGATACTGGTTTTTAACTGGCAGATTGGTTGAATGATACAACTGCAAGGAGCCACATTTATTTCTAGTATAAATCCCACGATGAAATGGCTGAGCAAGGAAAGCCATCAGGATATGGCTGGGATATTGTTAGAGGTGAATCAACAGTTACAGAGTTCACTTGACAAAGGAATTGCACTGAGTCGGTTGTACGGCAGAAAAGCAGATGCCAGGGTAGACAGCGAACCATAATAATGAGAGCTCTTTCTGTCAATCAGCCCCCTCATCCCAACAAAAACAAACAAACCAACAATAACAGCAACAAAACAGTAATTACATTCCCCAGTTTTACCAAATGGGGAAACCGTTTTTTCCCAGCCAATGCACCAAGGCATCCTTGGAGCGCTAACCCTTCAGAAATGTGTTAGGAAGAACCACATCTGAAAAGAAACCTGCATTGCCATTTCTACAAGTGGAAGAAAGCTCCAGATGTAAACGATCCCCTCTGCATCATCAGAGGGAGAATGTTTGGGAATTTTTGCTATGGATTACAGAGTTGCACAGAAAATCCTCTGTCTCCTCAAGGCTAAAGAGAAGAGGGGCTGAAGCCAAATTGAACCTCATGACTGACTGTTAAACGAAAGGAAAAAAATGTCCTTTTATTATATCGTTACGCTTCTGACTTGCCCAGAAGGAGTTACAAAATAATAAAAAAAAGAATCAGTATTTTAAAGGTTTGTGGTGTGGGGTTTTTTTCTGATGAAAAGAGAGAGAGAAAATAAGATCTCATGGAAAGCTTCTTCTCCTCATACTGCAGTCTTCTATAACCAAGGGGTTCAAAGGTTTGGATAAAGACTGACATTTTTACTTTTTTGTAATGAGAAATTTAAAAAAAGCTATCTTATTTTCATTTCATGACCACCCTGCTGCTACTATAATTAATACATATTATTATACTGATATTCTAAGGCACAGACCTACTAGTTATTAAGTAAATCTAAGTATCTTACAGGAACAGATTATACTGTTGTATGAGTGATTGAGTTATTGGGCTCTGTTTGAAACAGCGGTACTGGAGAATGTTGAAACAATAATAATGAAGGCCTTAAATTAATACAGAACCTTTTTATTCCAGATGATCACAGCTACAAGTTTCTTCAGTCATATGTACACATACATATAAACAGACACAGACACACATTGAAACGTATTTGGATACAGAAGCTTTTAAACGGAGCACAAAATTCTTACACAGAAAGAGACAACCACACGGCTACTGTGAGGCTGAGGAATTGCATCGGAGTTAAATCATAATATTTTTAACTTTCAAAAAAAAAAAAAAATCTTTAAAAGTATGTCTGCCTCAATTCACCAACCTCTGTTTTGAAAATCTTGCCCAACAGATAGAGAAGGGAGCCCAGACACAGAGTAGTTAATTTCACTTCTCTGGTAATACAGTTAATTTCTGATTCTGCCAGGATAACGCACAATGCAACAGTAAAACTGGGCTGCAATCCTGTAGCATTTAAAGGAAAATTTCTACTACAGTTTACGGAAAAATCACACTATTGTCACATTGATGAGGAGCTTGTTCATCTTTTTATGAAAGCCTAGAATGTCCCCAAAATGCTGAATGTCTTCTAAAATAATCTTGATCTTAGAATA
Source organism: Phoenicopterus ruber ruber (assembly GCA_009819775.1). Taxonomy (NCBI): domain Eukaryota; kingdom Metazoa; phylum Chordata; class Aves; order Phoenicopteriformes; family Phoenicopteridae; genus Phoenicopterus; species Phoenicopterus ruber. The sequence continues at coordinate 40,067,744 of CM020218.1, forward strand.
GGTATCTTTAATACATCAGAAAGAACCATGGGAGTACCCATCTGTATTTAAAAGAATTTTAATTACACAGAGCAGCCAACATTTATATACTCTGATTTGAGCAATTCACTTGCTATTAATTAGTATTGTAAAACCTCAATAATAGCGTCAAATGTACTATTTTTTGTACCAAACAGAGTATTTAACTTGTGCACTTACTTTCACTCAGATCGGTAAAGATAAGCTACGAAGTAAATTGAGGCAAAGTTCAGTTGCTATCTCTCACTGCCGAAAAACCACAGAAAAAGAAAGGTAACATTGTCAGTGTTTTCTGACTTTAACTCAGTTGGGAGGCATCAGCGGTAAGTTTCAACTGCTGAGATGCATTTGATGAAAATCTTAAAAGCAATTGAGTAGTCTAAACTGTTGACTTTTATGAATTTGTATTGCGAATTACTCTTTGAAGGCGCTTTACCTGGGAGGCTTTGAACTGCCATTGTTGTGCTAAGCTTCCTGTATTTGGAGATAACAAAAATTAACTTTTCAAAGATTCAGTGGTCTGGAAACTGAGAAGTTATTTAAAAGGTTTAGTTCCAAGAGTACAGCAACACCCCAAACCCTTAATTATGGGAGACAATCTCTAATGCTTATCATCCAAATAAGAACAGGTCTATTCATTATTTTTTTAAATAGATAATCTGAGCTCTTTCATTTGTGGATTAGTTTGACGTTTGTTTTCACAGAACTTTATGGATGATTTGATATTGCGTTTGAAAGGTGGTGGGGCACTGCTGTATTTACTTCATTTTCTTTTTATCCCTGTAGATTTTTTCACGCAGTCATTAGGAGCACAAAAGTAGCTTCACGGTGAGTTTATCCCTTTCATTTTGTAAGTCATTCCTTAAAGGTAAGATATATATTTTTTTTTTATTTCTAAACATAAAGGGCCTGATCCTGCATGGAAATGAGTGCTTTTAGCTCCTTTCGAAGCTAACAGGCAGCAAGTTCGTTTGGCGTACTGCCGAAGGTACCCAGCAGGATGCAAATCTGGGCTCAGAGTGATTTAAAAAGACAGTATGTGTTTCAAGTCCCATTCAAACCATATTTCTGCACAAGAAATTGATTTCGACATGACTGAAAGACAAATCAGGCATTCACCTTCTTTCCTGTGGCATATGAAACCATAGATTTAATAAACTCAGAAGACACGTTGTTTACTGCAGCAAGGTGGCCACTGCAGTGCTAGCCCGTCCAATCCAGCTAGTAAGAAACCACGCTAATTACAGCAAGGAGAAGCGGGGGATAAACCTTACTACTACCACAAGCTTGCCTGAACTTGAAATGCAATTGTTTTTAACGTCTGAAATACACACGTTTGAGATTTCTCCTTTCCTTCAGCATCCACTGCTAAGTTTGGAAAGAATATGTACGTTTTCTGGATGTTTGTTATTACGATTAGGGCTTTTCGTACAGTATTTCATAGGAATCTTTAATTGTCAGTTTTGCATAATAGTGGGCATGTAGATTGCGAACAGCTATCTACAAACTTAGAGAGCTAGCAGACAAGCCAAAGTATATCACTCAAAGCCAGGATGCAACTTTTTGCCATGAAACATCAATGTGATATAAAGATAGGGCTGTCTCAGAAAAACAAAGTTTTGCAAGATACTTTTTTTTAAAAGATACTACCAAAAATGGACTCTAACTTCTCTGAGAAAAAGTGACAGCTTGAAGCTGTACAAAGGATTCCAGAAAAAAAAAAGTTTATTGAGAATTATTTTCTTTACAGACATTCTAAAGCCTGCAAATGGGAAGGAAATGTGTCGGTTAGTCGGAGCCTACCTGCATTACTGAGAAGCCTTAATACTCTCAGCAGCCATAATGCAAATCTGTTCTCAGGTCACTAACAGAGTCAGCAGAACAGAGCTGAAAATTGCTAAGAAGTCAAACATCAGAAGAACAGCTCCAGTCAACATCCAATTTGAGTAGGACAACATTTGTAATCTCTCATACTTTTCTAATTTACCTAATCTACAGAGGCAATGCGGTATAACACACACCAAGAAGGACAGAAGTCCACAAAGCAGAGGGAAATGAGTGGAAATCCTTTCCTCTCTCATTGACAGGACCTCATGCCAGATGGCCTTGCCCTTTAAGCAACTCTTCAAACACACACACGTAGTCTGGGAGGTGAGGAATGGACAGAATGTAGCATTACTACTGATTTCCAGTCGTTGACCAGGGGAAATAAGATCATGTGAATTTCCACTTCTTTTCCCTGTCCCCTATCTCCCCCTCAGCCTGTAAACATGCTGCCGCCTGCTTGGCCTCTCAGAAGGGATACGTGCTTGGACCGGCTGACACAGGAACTGCAGCCCGGTAATGCATGGCTATTCTAACTACTGTCTCACACCGTAATTACGTCTGAACCCAAAGGGAAAGAAGAGTGAAAGATGTTTAGCACACAAAGACTGAGGAATTTAGCTAGGTTTTATCATACCTTTAAAATAAAAAGTAAAAATCTAGGTCATTCTGACAAGCTGGCTCGGCACCCGGATCGTTGGATGTCCGCACACCTTAACTCCTGGCCCCGCAGAGTCTCCCTGACCAGGGCTATTTCTGTATTCACCATAGCATTACACTAAGCAAAGCAGAGTAGCAGGAGAAAAAGCTGGAACAGACTAAACTAGAGACGGTCTAAAACCCGTTCAAAATCCACACACCAACCAGACAGAAATATATTCAGGCAACGCCACAAGAGTAAAAGAATAAGAAGAGGTTTTTTTCTTCTCCTCCACACAGCTGCAAAATACTGACTGGCAGGGATCAATATCAATTCACTGGATGAAACGCTGGATTCACCAAACATGGGAAGATGAAAATGACAATGATAAGAGTGAAAATATGCTTCAGAAAACTACTGGAAGACTATTGTTCTTTTCCGTTGAAGACAATTGCCCTTTGTTCATCAAATGTCAATCTAACTCGCTACAGCTTTCATAATAAGGACTCATGAGTAGGTGTAAATGAAAGAAGAGTCTCTGTTATTTAAATTGAAATCCTCTTGCAATTCCTTGGTATGTAAATTACAGATTATGTTATACACTGATGGAGACGGTATAAATAGATCTGGCAGAGTCTAAGGGGTTTGGCACTTCTGAATTTGGCCTTGAATACAGACACAGAGGCACAGAAAGGAAAATTTAACTGCTGGTGGAGAAACTTTGAATGTGTCTGTAGGCACTGCAGAAATGAACAGGCACAGCAAGGAAGATGATACATCCTCCCTTACATTCAGGCTCAAACAAGAATATCAGTAAAGAAAGACATTACACACCACGCGGAAAAGAAAGTTTCACCAAACTGCTTAAGATCGACTACTGTTAGCAGTAAAATGTCTCCAAATGACAGCAAGACCTAACACCTTGTGAAATCCAACCCTTAGTACCACTGGAAATGTAAAGGACAAGAATCCATGACATGACACAGGAAACCTTTAAGTCTGTTAATGGTGATAAGGATTTTTTTATCAAAGAAACTTCCACAGAAGTATAAGCTTGTTTGTTAGTCTTTGGGGACATAACGTATGGCCCAGCCTTTTAAGACATCCTTGTTTCTTAACTGAGAAACCAAGTGCTTTAGACCTGAAGTTGCAAACTTCAGCAGGTCTGCTAATAACAGTATATTGAACTTGTGTGGAAGTTTAATACTCTAGCCTTTCTTCACCTACTGTAGATGATATACGCAGTGCTGGAGGATAACATTTTTTGTATGGTCACGATCATCAAAACTGCGACCGACAAGAAGAAACTAGAGGGTGGGCTAAATAAAAAGGGCGTGCATCATCCTGGCTTTGAAAGGAATATTACATATGCATGTAATAGAATACCTAAATTGAAAGTTAAATGCTCGAAAATAACAGAAAAGTAATATACAGTATCCTGGCTGTGAGCAAGGACGACAGAATGATAAAACACTTAGGGACCAATCCATAAGGTTATTTAGGTGTCAAGCTGCCTATATTCATTCATTTCAATGGAAAGTAAGATACTAAATAGGATTTAAGTAACTAGAAGCCAGTGTGGATATAGGACTTTTTTTCTTTTCTTTTTTTTTTTTTCTTTTTCTTTTGATCATGCCTTTTTTAATGGAGCCTAAATGTGCAGATGATGTTTTCCACTAATCATGCTTAGCAGTAGAAACATTATGTTTCAAAATGCAGGCTCAGTACTAAAGATGCAATTATATACATAGCATGAGCAGCATATAATGTTCAAAAGAGGGAAGGATAGGGACAGAGAAAAGATGGAACTATAGCAGCCAATAAACCTGTGTAATAGTTTTCAAAGCAAAACTATATTCATAAGCTGTTTTAAATAAAAAGGTCTTGTTTGCACAGCAAATTCTGTCAGCATTTGTGTGAAGTACACAATCAATATGAACAAATTGGTTTGTATCCTATTCCGAAATACAGAAGGAAGAAAGAGCACAACTGCATAACTAAAGATGTCTTTCCTATCCTATCTGTGACATACAAAAAGCGTAGGTACGACAGAGAAAGTACAGAGATGCTGCAACCCTGAAACAGTTGGAAAAAAAAAAAAAGGAAGCCTTAGAATGTTGTATTAAATATATCCTGACACAAACAGAGATGCTGGTGACAGAAAGAAAAGTTAAGCAACCCACCACAGTCTTGACCTCAAGTCAATGACAAGACTGACACTCCAAATCTGTTCTGGCAAAGTGCATTCCATAGCTGCGTGAAGAAGCTATGGGACACAGTGATTTATATTTCTCGCTCTGAACAAATGAAAGCCCAACATTTTTACACTTGAGTAAAATTGGGCCTGGACAATAGGGAACCAAAAACTCATTTGGATACATGTGGTGTTTTAAAACACATCACCAGGATCTTCAAATCGATCCAGCACCTAATGGCAGGCAGCACTGAGATCTCAGCGCAGAGACAGATGATGACTGGCTATTGTGCATGTTTAAAATCTCAGTGGTTGCATTATTGTACAAGTTCTTGTTTTGTGAAAGGAGGGCTGAGTGAGACCTGCAAGCAGGGAATTACAGTAATCCAGACAAGATGTCACAGAAGCATGAATTAACGTTTCAGTATCTCTATGCGACAACGCTCTCAAACTTGTTATATTTCTAGGTTGATAATAGGAGTTTTGTTCCCCCTGAATGCACATGATCCCCAAAGAAAAGCCCTCAATTAAAGTTTACCTCTACATTTTGCACAGATGAAGACCAAGCAGTATTTATGTGCGGTACAGTGAAGGAACAAATCTTCAGACACAGTGTTAACAGCATTATTAAGCACAGTGGTCTCATCTTTTTCATGTTTAAAGCAATTTTGGGGCAGTCAGAACTACACTTCATAAGAAATGGGGATCAGATGCTCCTATTGAGTCTGTAGCAAAATAATGTAAGTCTTCTTTCCAATAGCTGTGCAAGCTTTTTACTTCTCTCTTCTCATCTTCCCCTGGATCTTATTATCCCCTTTTGTCTATGATGCTTAATCAGAGACACAGCAGTTTAAACTGCTGTATGACCTGAGAGATGACTTCTTTATCACCTCTGCACTTTTATAACATAAGTAAGTGATGGATAAATTGTATAAGAAAGCCTAGACTGTGACCTGAGCTAATAGTTTTTGTGGGCTAAGTCCTGGCATTGTAAGTCTTGCACAGTGCTTGTTCAGGCAAAACCCACACAGGAGTAAGAGCTTTATCAGAGTCAAGCCCGAATAAAAGCAGAGTAGGAACCTCAAGATTTGGCCCTTTTTGACCTTACACATGGAATTTCTTGCAAGCATATTAGGCTACATTTTCAAAAGCATTCAGAAGAGTGAAAGTCCTCTCTATGTTATAAGACATTACAGTTCTGTACCTACATTATTGGGGTATTTTCCAACAATTTTCTGAATAAATCCAATATGCTATATAATAGCACTTCAAGTTTCCCAATAAAATAATCAAAAACTTTAGCTTCACAAATTACTTTGGTTAGAAGAGACACGGTTAATAGGTTAATACTGAAATACCTCTAATGCATCTTGTCATTGTATAAGGGCTATGCTTTGCAAATAAGCTTGGTGGTGCTTAGAGTATCAAAAAACCCTATATATTCAGAGCTACAGTCACCAGTCAACAGGCTTTGCCAACAAAGCTAAAAATGAGCACACACTTTTTATTTCTCTTCATCAGAATATCCCAGGAAAAAGGGCTGAGCATGCTCTCTCCCAGGAGAGCCTCAGCCCCCGTGTCCAGATGTGAAACCCATCAAAGCAAGCCACTGGGAGCTGCTCTCTGGATCACCTTTCAGACTAAGGGAGGTCGCTGTATAGAGGTGTGGGACACACTATGGGATGCAGGGAAGAACATTTTGGAAAGCACCTCTGCAGGAAAAGACTTGGTTCCAGTGGGCAGCAAGCTGAACATCAACCAGCACTGTGCCCTTGCAGCAAAGGCAGGTAACAGTACATGGTGGGATCCAGCATTACGGGGAGTGTTGCCAGCAGGTTGAGGGAAGTGATCCTTCCCCTCTACTCAGCACTGGGGAGGTCACACCTGGAGTACTGTGTCCATTTCTGGGCTCCCCTGTACAAGAGACACACGGACATACTGGAGAGAGACCAGTAAAGGGCCACAAAGATGAGTAAGGGATTGGAGCACCTCTCCTAAGAGGAAAGGCTGAGAGAGCTGGGACTGATCAGCCTGGAGAAGAAAAGGCTCAGGGGGATCTCATCAATGCATATAAATACCTGAAGGGAGGGTGTAAACAAGACAGAGCCAGGCCCTTTTCAGTGGTGCTCAGTGACGGTTCAAGAGGCAACGGCCACAAACTGGAACACACGAGGCTCCCTCTGAACAGCAGGAGACACTTTTTCATTCTGAGGGTGATCGAGCACTGGCACAGGTTGTGCACAGAGAGGCTGTGGAGTCTCCATCCCTGGAGATATTGAAAAGCCATCTGGACATGGTCCTGGGCTACTGGCTCTAGGTGGCCCTGCTCGAGCAAAGGGGTTGGACCAGAAGACCTCCAGAGGTCCCTTCCAACCTCAACCACTCTGTGATTCTGGGAACTGGAGCAGGGCTGCAGCCTTGGGAGTTTCTATGTCCAGGTCCTCGCAACTGGAGAGACTGGGATCCAGAAGGAGCTACTGGATAGACTGAGCATCTCAGCCTCGCTACTGGAGAGATCCACACTGCTCATATATATATATACACACACACACACAAATATATATATACACACACACATATATATTCCCTCTCAGCCAGAGAGGGGAGCAGGGCGAAGCCGTTGGTGCTGTGTTCTTCGGAGTGCTCTGCTGTGGTCTGAGTGGCCGGCCGTGTATATGCGCAGGTACGTGGCGCACTGAGGTGCTCTGTGTGCCTGTGCACGCTGAGAAGACATTTTCAGACTCACTACTTGTTGGACCTGGGGGCACTGCAGTAGCCTCACCTCCCTCGGGCTGTCAGATCCAGCGTGATGTGTTTTCCTCTAACAGAACCTGTTAAGATAAATTCAGAACTGTTAATTTTGTAGCTTCCCTTTATCTTCTGTATCTTTGATTCAAGCCAGCTTTTTTTTTTCCATTCTACTTCATCTCTTCTGCAAAGTCATAAAGCTGGCAAAATGTAACAACAACTCTGCTCAGCTCAATAAATATGGATCCAAATGTATAAAAAACAAGTGGTAGTTATTGTTTGTTGTTACCAGTTACACACTTCATCAAGACCTTCTGTTATCAATGTTCAAAAGCCCTGAGAATCCTGGCAGTAGCCTCTGACCAGTTTCATTCCCCAGTACGCAGAATGGAAGTACCACCGCTGCTACATTCTAGGACTGCTAGTCGTTCTTAGGGGCACATGTTATGTTCATACAGATTGTACAGGGCACTAATTCTATCATTACCAGAAAGCAGCTGTTTTCTTATCAGCAACTTGGAAAGTCAGCTTCATTAAACAGGATAATTTTGCCTGCTATTATTTTTGAATGCTTTTCCTCTGCTTAAAAGCTCTTTTGTCTCTCTCCTGAATGTCCAGAATTCAGCAATCACCTCCAACCCAAAACAGAAGGCTTTTCTTAAACATCATAATAATTTTTCAATAAATTTATCTTTCTCTTTTACCTACTGGCTTTAAAAGCCTTTTGGTATATTCAAGTCATATTTTCAAACTTCACTCTCCCATTAGGAAAATAAAAATTTATATTTTTGTTTAGCTGAAAGCTGAGATTCTTTCTTGATGGCACGATTCACAAAGTGAGCTTTTAAGAGAAACAACAAATATTGCAAGGCTCACAATGCAATAATGATGGATAGTGTCATGGTGTAGGCTTTCAATTAAGTAAATACATATACATACTGTTGCAGCACCAGGGCCACAGTCACTACAGTTTGGTGTCTCCACTTCATCCATGTACAGAAGGAATGCAAAGCAAGCTGCAAACAGAGAGTAAACGTATTAGTAGGCACACTAACGTTCTAATTGAAAACAAGAGATTATAGGGGGAAAAAAAGAAGTTAAATCAGGAGCGGATTTGAGAAATGTATGTTCTTCCTGTAAAAGAAAAGTTTAGCATTTATGTTCCTCTTGTTAAAAAATTTTGCACTTCTGTTGGCCAACATAAAGCAATTAAAACCCTACTCTCCAAATACCCAGTTAAAAACTTTGTAAATTCAATACAGAAAAGACTAATCCATGTAGGTAGCTAAAAGCTATGGGAATAAACGCCTTGCTGAAAAAAAAGAAAATTGCATAAAGCCATATCGGGAAATCCTTTCGTGTTCTTCAGTGCAATGTACCAATATTTATGTCCAGGTCAATCGCTCAGACATAAAGGATTAATAATCAGTTCCTGTGTAATTAAATTACTTCTAATTACTCATTTTGTGGTCAAAGTAGGGGTGACTTCAGAACAAATATATTTTAAGGATTCAGACTTAACTCAGGTAAATAATCCAGGTTTCCAAAGGAAGTGACTCATGATGTGACTGAATTTTTACATGAAAGTGAGCAAAAATGCTGCAAGCAACAGTTCCATGATCTTCTGGGTTTAGTTTCGGCCACCTGTATGAGTTATTTTACTGGGTAATACATGGAAACTATTAGCTAATCTACATAGATGTTAAAACCAGAAAAATTTCACACTCTGTAACATTCTGGATGGAAATGCTGTTGCAGTAACCGCCGTGCTGTAAGCTGGCGTTTTGTAGCAACAGGTTCTTCCTTGCGTCCCTGGTCTTGAATGAAGCTGGAGAAGACAGTGTGGGATATGAACAAGACCTCGTAAGTCAAAAACATATATTTCACAGATGTTGCAAGTAGCGGCAGCTTTAAAGCTTGTTGGCTGCTGGGAATCTCAACAGAAAAACTTCTGGTAGGCTTGTGTGCAACTGCATGTGTGTCTGGGTTTGCACGCACATAACTCAACGGAGACCTCACTCGGGGCTACTGGGCAGGCTCAGGAGCATCCTAAAACTGTGCATTCACACTTTCTCATATATATAGATAAAGATGGAAATTTATCATGTATTTTAACAAGCTGTTACATGCTAGGAACTTCACCGGTCATCCCTGTACTTGCAGAGCCTGTAGCAACTCAGACAACACAAAAGGCTGTTCAGAGTTGTAATAAAAAGAGTTGGAAAAGTTTTGCAGAGATTTTACAAGTGACTGGCCACTTTTTTCTGTTTTCCAGTACTTAATAGGTAAATATTCTTGTTTTATTAGTTTTACCCTGATAATAAGCAACCTATACTGTTCTTAAATTTCTGTTGCATTATGTTGCCACTGCACGTCCCTATTAAAACAGAAGGGCAAAGAAAGGTTTTAGCAGGGTTCACAATGTTCTGGTGGGGTCGGACCCCACTATCCCCAAGGTGAGAGCCACCTCTGATTGCAAAAGACTTCTGACGTTTTGGGGATTTGTTTACTTTTAATACAGACAGCAAAAAAACCCATAAAATATAGTACAAATCCTCCTGAATTGCAGCATACATTTTAATAATAGCCAATAGCTACTTTTTACCTGGTCCTCTAACAAAACCATTCATAAGCATCAGAAACTCAGAGATATAGAACAGGCTCAGTCCAAAAATAATTAAATGTCCCAAATAATTATTGTCCACTTGACAATTACAGCAGAGGTACAATCTATCAAAGGAATGGGGGGATAATTGAGACAATTTGACAGAAAGGGCTCAGGACAAAAGAGTGCTGGGTCAGACAGACTAAACCATCAGTGTTATAAAGCACCACAGCAGCAAAAACTTCTAAATATAAACATTGCCCATTGCCCTGGAGTAAAAAGCATGGACAGCTTAAAAGACAACAAATTAACCAGTCAAGTCACATAATGAAATCTGAGAAAGCAAAAGGCTGCCTACAGAGAACTGGGCAGACAGTCAGCCTCGCATGAGGTCACTCTGAAAAACAGCAAAGATTGAATCTGCCTGATAGAAAGTATTTCATTAATTCACAAGGCAAATGAGAAAAAGAACATCTTGGCTCTCTATAAAATTGTATCTGTATTTTAACACCTCGCATTTTATGTCTACAAAAGGAAGATTTAATATTGAAGTGATCAAATCATACAGGCAGCCTACCCATTGCATGCACAGTGAATCTTAAAAGGGGAACTGCAGCTGATCGTGCTGGTGGTCTCCACCTCCACAGAGTCTTCTTCTGGCCCTACAGCGCAGACCTCATTCTGCTGCAGGTCTCCAGGAGAGAGCTGCCAGCTCTCACCAGCTCCACTGGGCTGGTGCTCCTACTGCCTCTAGCCCACCTCTCCGAGACTCCTCTAAGCACTTTCTAAAGCATCAGTGTTGTGAGAAAGGAGAGAAAAACCAAGGAACTCATAGACAAAGCTATCCACACTCTTCTTCTGTTCTGAACCAGTCTTCACATCCGTGCTTAGAGCTCTGATACAACCAGAGAAGGTATACTTCAGAAACTCATTCTAATAAAGTATTTCTAATTCCTGGCTGTAATCAGGCAGGACTGAAATTAACTCCTCCCACTGAGGTGACGGAGCTGCATGTGCCCCTTTTGGCACCACGCTCCATTCCTGACACTTCAGGTGTGAGTACTAGAGGTGATGGGGTCTGCTCATTGTCCTGAGCTACGTATAAATACCTCATGTGACTCTTGCGGGCTTTGAAATGTACCACAACCTCATGTATTTTCTGCTTAAGGTGTAGATACAGTATGAATTCTTATGAGCATAACATAAAAAGTAGGACTATGAATTAATCAACATTTCTTTATTGCAATCCAGTGTAAAACATTTACCTAGTGCAGTTATTTCTGATCAGTACAGCTCTGCTGTAAATTTGCTACAAATTACATACTACATTGCCACCTAGTGAATAAATCTGGAAATTCAACTGAAATAAAATTGAGTGTACACCAGTATTTTTATGATACAGGTATCCTGAAAATTCACATCTCTGGCTCCCTTGTGATAGTCATGTGGTGTGTAAGCGGGTGTTTGCTGACCATCTTAATCCTCGTGCCTGTGTGCGTGTTCGTGCACGTGTACATCGCCCTGCCTAATCACAATGCACATATCCAAAATTATGAGTCTATTTGCAATATATCCACTTTGATGGGCGTAAGTTTCACTCTGTAAAATATATATATGTGCTGCCACCAATGTCAAGGAAGAATAGAAACCTTATGTAGTGCTGTCTGTCATGCTTGTCATCAAACCACCAATGCCTAGGTGACATTAAATCTGATTTGTTCAGAGTGATGAGGCAGTTCCAATTCTGCTTAGATAAAAATGTAGCACCCATCAGACTGTGCTGGTTTACTTGGACTCTGCTACCAACAAGCTGGCCTACCAGAAGATTTGCCATGGTTTCTGAGATAGAGCGTGGGGATAAAAGATCTGTGGTGGAGCTCCTGGGCTGACAAATTGCAAGTGATATCTTGACAACCACCATACGAGCTTTTATGTCATGCTCAAGGCAGTTTAAGGACTGACATGGGACACGGCAATGCCAGACAAGAGCAGACAAGATGAAAATGTGCTGATCAGAGATTAGGAAGGCATAAGACAGTGCTGTACTGAAAACTTTTGAAGGTACTCAATCACTCTGACTGCCAACAGAGTTGTTTCAGATGACATCTTCCTCACCACCACTTTCCACCAAGCAGGCAAGATCAAGACCTGAGAAGTTTAAGGACCAGTTTATCATTATTTTTTCCTGCAGGAAACATCCAGTTCCTAAGCAAAAGAAGACAAAATGAATTACATGACAGGGATTGCCTGTTTGGAAAACTCTGGATCATTATATCAAGAGACTAATTTAATGCTATAGCTGTTGGCGTATTTTGTGAGTGTGTCTACACAGAAGGATACATCCATACAAAAATACAATTCCTAATAAACATAAACCAAGTGTAAATTATTCATGGCATATATGTCAGCCCAGATTTTTTTTCTAGTACTGTTGAGTTTGTAAGTAGGATTTCACATTTCTGGAGTAGTAAAAAGCAACGTATGCTTCACCATCAGCTGGAAATGGAAGAAGTTCGTTGCAATGATGCCCTTCCTTTTAAGTGGATACATACAGGCATTAGGGTGCAATGAAGCGGTAACCTATAATTTATAATATATTGGCTTCAAAGCCTGTTTGCTTGCATGCATATATATATATTTACAACCTTTATTGCTCTGTAGAAGAGCAGTGGACAACAGAGCCAAATGCAGCTGTTCCAGCTGTGTACCTAATTACTAAGTCATTTGCTGATCAAGGGTCATTCTCAGTGGTATACTTCCCCAGTTGGGTTCATTCTTGTTCGTATAAAATAATCAGAATGCAGTCAAATACATACAGTGTATGGAATCAGATGCTACTTATGCTTCGCAAGTTAAACAATGAAAAATGCTGCTTGAAAGTCCGCACACATATCTTACAATGTCGACTGGAGAGGAAGTTCCATGTCCCATCTGGCTTTCAAGGGAATTTTATTATATCTTTTAGATATATTTTTCAGTTTCTGGCTATTATGTTTATTACATGGATTGATTTGTAATCTGTTTTTCTCCTTGACTGAAACCTGTTTTTATGAGCCAGACACGAAAATAACATGCTCTTTCATCTGCTAGTTCTTATAGACTGTAGATAGAATAATAATTTCATACTGTCTGTAGACTAGCAGGAGCCCGTATTTGCTACTTCAAAGCCAAATATATGCAAAGTTAATGAATGTAAGTTTTTTAAGCACAAGCAGAAGCATTGCTTATAACTAACGCTTGTAGAGTTCTAGGAGTAAATACTAGTCACACACTTTTGTTGGAATATCTTTTAATGAACCAAAAATAAATTGCAGAAAAAACCCATCCCAAACTTTTAAAACTACAGGCTTATTCATTTCACATTATCCGATCTATTTAATATCAGATTAATATTCTAGATTTTATTTCAAAGTGCTGAACAGACTTGGTCTCTATGTATTTTTATATACTTATGTATAAATAGAAGTGTCACAGACCATATGACAGTATCATAGTACACACATCACTATGGGGAAATTATAGAAAAAATGGAATGATAAAAATAGTAACAGCTTAACTTTTGAATACATACATTACAAGAAAGAACACTGAAACTGCTGAGGTGATAAACATCGTAAACTGAATTGACATCAGCCGTTGTGCAAAGGAGGTGAATCCTTTCCCAGAGTAAGCACCCGAAAGAACAGCCCACCACTATCGTACATTGATGGAGCCATTTTTAAGGAAGCATTGGATGGTATTTTTGGTATTCGAAAATAATGCAATCCTTGATTCTGTACACTTCTTTTTTTCAAAGTAAACACAATTCATACATCCGATGATAGGAAATTCTACACTATTAGAATGCATGTTTGAGTGGAGCAAACTCTGATAAGAACAATGAATAAAACATAATACACAATTTTAGGAATCACTTTAGAGAAAAGTGATGGCACTGTTTCAGTCATAGCTCAGATGACAGCAACCATCTTTGTTCCCAGAATGGTTTCACTGATTGAAGTAGCTCCCAGGCGGTACATTACTTAGCCATGATCATATTTCCAGTTCAAGGATTACTGAAATTAATGAATGTTAGACAACATTTTTAAACAAATAATAAAATGTATTTTCTCTCCAAGTCTGTAAGTAGTTTCATCTTAAGTACTATTTGCTGTCATAGGCCTTTTGGACAAAATTTCATTAAATAATGTGTCACTTATGGATTAAGTCAAAACTTCAAATTCACTGTTTATGGGAAATTCTTACAATTTGAGAAAGAAATTAACTAAATAAATGATATTAAAAATCAGCCACATTTTGTTCAGTTTGGTATAACATAGGGCAAGGGTAACTCCTCAGGATTCCCTGCTCCTCCTCCCTGCTGCCATATTCCCAGTAACTTGTGGTTTGATGAAAATACATTAAATGGGTACATTTTCAAAAACATTTTAGTTGTCATGTGGGGGGGGTTCGAAAAAGCTATGCTTTATCAGTTAATTATGCTCTTGTATCATTATTATTTCAATAGCAATGCATGCAATTCTTTAATGGTGTACAAAAGATTGTTAGAAAGATTTTTTGCACTGAGATCACACAGTTTAAAATAAACATAGAAAAGAAAGATATGAGCAATAGAAAAGAAAAAAATACTTCAAAGAAGTTCATTTAAGATGACTTTGGTAGGTAGAAATGAAGAATCGTAGGCTCTTAAGAAGCAGGGTGGAAGTACTTCGGTCATCCATGCCCTATTCTATACAGCTCTATTCATTCTCTCCGTCTTCTCTAATGTGTGCTGCTCTCCCTTAGTGACTCTCACAGCTACACTAAATCTCACGTCTTCATTTGTCTTCCCTAGAGATGCTCTGTAGCTGTGCAGGCACCGGTGGCTGGCAGGAGACAGAGTCCTCTGAACATACTTACATGTGGGACTTACTGACCTGAAAGAGGCATGGGCTGCAGGTCGTTTCGCACATCTCTGAAAAGTAGAAGATGCAGATCTAGAGTCAGTGTGTCCAGATAGCTCTAGATTTAAGTCCAGGCTGTTCAGTTTAGAATCATAGAATCGTTTAGGTTCGAAAAGACCCTTAAGATCATCCAGTCCAACCGTTAACCTAACGCTACCAAGTCCACCACTAAACCATGTCCCTAAGCACCACGTCAATTAGTTCACTGCTGTCTGTTCATGGGATTATATCTCAAAGAAACATCTTTAGATTTAAGTCAGATTTAAGTCAGTTGTTCAGAAACTAGCCATAGGCCAGGCCACGCTTGCAAAGGGTTTTGGATTCCTAGCTCCTATTCTGTCTGTAGTTTCACATAGTTGGTAGTTTGGGAACCTAAGCATGAGTCGGGAGCTTAAAATAGTTTTGTGGATCTAGGCGAGGTCCATGACTCTACTGCAAACTATCATGTACTTGAAATATCATATGGTACTCCCTCTAAATATAAATTTGTAAATATAAACTATGATTTTTCACACTACATCTCTGGTAATTCTGCTTGCAGGGGAGTCAGACATGATAAATTAGTCCTATTATGGGAAGCAACATAAGCATGCAAATGCTGGGTGTTTTCTGCTGAGTGAATTGTCAGTACAAGGGTTAATCCAAGTAGCAATACACCATCTATTAGTCTTAAAACAAATTTCACTAAAACAAGCTAATGGAGTAATTCCAGTAGAATAAGAGACACCCCTATATTTGTATTGCTTGTGATTATGAATTTGAATCTCCTGCAAAATATAGTCAGCTAGAGCCAGGTACCATATGGGTATCCATACTATAGCTCAACAGATATCCCCCAAGCTACACAGCTGTCCTTAATATATGTGACGGCAAAGAACACATGGTAGAATACATTATACAAAAAACATGTTCGGATAAATAGGGGGAAAGCTGTTAATATAGTTCCTCTCAACACGAAATACGTAGTGTTTACGCATATATATTTTAAGTGAAAATTCTGGCAGATTCTCTTTACACTCAAATCCAAAAAGCATTATTTCTATTTAGAAGCTTGATCATTTTTATTGAGTCACAATAAAGGCATCTGGTACCAGAGCAGCTCAAAATTAAGACCTGTTTGGGTGGAGGTCTGCACAGTAACACCATGGTTTCAGTATGACATTATCCAGCTTTTCATCAAGTCTTACAGCTCCTTTAAGTAAAGTCTAAGTGATGTTATTGCTATAGTGATTGACAAGGTTGTCAAATTTCAAATTTTGGAGCAAAACTAGGCTTGCTTTGAAATACAGAGTAGCTAGAAAGCTATTGGGAAAATGAACAGACAATAAAAACACTGGACTTCACTAATTTTAGCAATTTTAGCTCAGTGATGTTTTTGTTTAATATTTTAGAAAATGTTTTTCTGAAAAGGTGAATGTTTTCATGAAAGTCAAGATAATGTAAAGATGACCACAACTCAGTAATTGAACTCAGTAATTGCTGTCTTGCACATCATTACATATGTTCTTACCGACTAGGGGAGCCCCAGGTCAGAAGGTTATAGATATGTGTCCCTTTTTTCTCAAATGACCACCTACGTTAGCTAGCCATGTCCTGTGCAGAGCTCCAGGCAATTGCCTCGTAGGTGAACTAGTTCTGCTGATGAGGGAGTAGTCATTTGCCAGATACTTCTCCAGTGAAGCCAATGGGACCATCCACAGCAGTCAGGGTCTGAAAGGTCAGTTTAACTATTTTTTATTCACAATCTGAATTCATATTTATGCTACAAAAGCAACGTAGCCTCCCCTTTCAACGTGACTCTGAAGTCTAAGTCTAAAAAGTAATTGTAAAATCACAACCCTGGAGAGAAGAAAACATAGGAAGAGATATATTTTATTGAGATTTATCTAGGGTATGTGATGAGTCTAACTCATAACATTATTCCAAAAGTGAATATCAAAGACAACAGCAAATGCATGAAACAACTCCTTTCTCTCAAGTAAAAGCTTCTAGTATTTGAGAAACATTTATATAGAATGAAAACATACAAAATCTGAAGCAAAATTCTGCTGTTGTTTCAATCTACACAGTCTCCTTTGCCTTCTGTGATGTTGCACTGGTGTGATTAGGAAAGGTTGTGATTATTATACTCAAATAATCAGACTAAATCCTCACAAAGTAAGTAAATTCAGACTCACACCCGCTACTTAACCGTTGGCTTGCCCCCTTGTCTCCCTTGTCTCTAGGCATCATATCCTATGATTTAATCAGTACAGAGGGTCAATTTCTGGCACAAAAATGAACTTAAAAATGTAGTGGTAGCTCATAACTTTGTATTTCTGTGCTTTGTATCTCAGCCATTTCATCTTAGAATATAGTTGGTAAAATGCTATCAAGAGGGTTTTTGTTCGAGATTCTAGTTTGTCAGTCTGAAGCCAAAAAAGATGTATTTCCCACTTAATAACCCCTGTGGTTAGTATCAGAGTCCAGTGGAACTTGCAAAGGACAGTAATTGAATGGTTGGTACATTGCTGAAACAGATTCTCAAAACGACTTTGACCTGATTTGTACACTTCTTCAGTGATTTAGAAATGCTGCAGAGCTGTGGATACATCCAGTTCAGACATCATGGAGTAGGAACTGGCTCTTTACCACTTCTCAGCCCTGTTTTTAAAATCTGTCTTCAAACTTTTTCAACCACCTCTACACTGAACACTATGGGGCTGTGATACCTCAGCAAGGTTTACGTGGATGAACTTGAGCGCGAGACGCAGAAGCCAGCATAAAACAAGGGGCTCGGTTTGCACAGACTAACTACACATGGAGAAACACAGAACGGCATTCATGTGTCCTGGCAAAGACTACAGAGACAACAACTTGGGCAGAGCACTATGCACAGACATCACAAAGTTTTCTTTTCAAAGTCAGGGCTTAGACACTGTAAATTACCTCCCAAAGCAATTACTTATTGCTTTGGGGTGTTCTAACCATGAAAACATCACAGTGCTGCATGTGTCGATATGCCCTCTAGTCTTAGATAATCGTAACTCAGCGAGGAACCTGTTTAAAAGTCTTGGTAGGCATAGCCAAACCACATGAAATAGATGTAGACACTGTAAGCTGCCATATTTCTAAAACAGTATTTGTATAATACAAGTTTCTGGTTATCTTCCTTTCAACATTGAAAACTTTAAGTATGCTCATTTAACAATGTCAAGATAACTTTCAGACTTGGGGGAAGCAAACAGTAACTTGCTGTATTTGTCCAACAACTTTATTATTGCCATGGATCACATTTATGAAGACATCATAAAGTTACAAGGCGTCGTAATAAAAAAAGCAGTCCCAACAATGTAAAGTGGTCCATTACACGTTCCATATGACAACTTTATTACTGCAGTGGACCCGTATAGCAATCATGAATAGGAAATATACTACACATAGCTTGTTTTGAGACAGAATGCTACAATAGGCCAAAATAATACTGTGAGAATATATTATTCCGTGACATGTAATAATTATTCTGAGGCTACAAAGTAAGAAAGTAAGCTACTTTAACTTAGCAATCTGATTTAAAAAGTGGTAACAAAAGCAAATTTAGCAATGGAAACATGACTATTTATTATTGTTTCATTATTATAAATGGCTGCTTGGTTATTATAATTAGCATCTGTATTTTTTCTCATTATATATATTAATGCTTATCAATGTATTGTCAAGGATCAAGGAGTGCTAAGCTAGGACACACTGGTGCTATATGCTATACAAGCTTAAAATGAAACGACAACCCATACCCAAAAGACCTTACAGTACAAGTAAAAGAGAACACATAACACAGGGAAAAAGATGGTTGGGGAAGACATGAAAACATGAGAACAGTATGGGAAGCAGAGGTCTGGATAATCATGTGATTTAAACGTTAAACATTTTGACAGACCTCACACTGATGCTGAGTTTTATGGAGGATTCAGGTGAGGACAACTAAGTAGCTTTGAAAATGTTTATAGATAGCTCTTCTCAAGCAGGAGAAAGAGAGCATAAGGGTCTTTCCTAGAAGATTTAAGAGGTAGATGATGGAGACATTCACCATGAATAAATCTTTTCATCCTTTCCAGTGTCGTTCAGTGAATGAGAGAACACATGTATCGTAAGAAGCCACAAAAGGGATCGGAAGAGAAAAAAAAGAATTTTAAAAACTGAGAGTACAGTGCTTCCACAAATCTACTCAAACCAGAAAACCACAACACAGGGTCATTTAAAAATGTATTTTAATTAGAAGCATGATGGATTGAAAATCCTAGGTGCCAAAAAATAATTCATGCTTAAGTAAGTTTCCATAGCAAATGCTAATCAAACAGTTGATTATTTTTATTAAGAAAATTATTCTCAGATTTGCTTTTCGTGTGTTTGTGTATGTTAATATTAGAAAGCGTAAGTAAAATCAAGACAAAAATGTAAACAAATTACAGCTATAACGACAATACTTAATTAGATTTCAAAGCACACTTACAGAAAATTTGAGACAGCAAAAAGGAGCTAATCATGCATTTTTGAACAGATGGTGCTAGATAAGGTCACACAGATATAATTGAGGTCAGAATTTGGCCACTGTAGGAATAGACACTCTCAGGAAAAGAGGTGAATTTTCTCCTGTGTTTTTCATTAATTACTCAGTGCCATTCAGTCAGTGTTGGCTGTTGTAGATCCTCTCAGTAATCCCTTGTCCATACAAGACTTTCTCTAGAATATTCTTTCAGTTTTATGCATTTGAAGAAAAATTCTGTTTGTGGAGACATTGATTTGCTTTTTAGCTGCAGAGACAAAAGTCTACTGGTATCACCATTTATCTTAGCTACAGCCTCGAAGATGACCGTAAGTACTGGGGGACAAACAGATTAAGGTGCATTTTCACTGCTGATGTAGGAAGAACTGATATAAAACAACAGCTAAGTTTTATGAAAATACAAACAAGTTTTAAATTCCAAGACCAATTTTAAAATACTTCATATCAGAGATAGAAGGCAAATCAAGAGTGCGGATGGATGTAGCAGAACCGACTTGCAGAGTTGTCTTGGGACAGATACCGCTCAAATTCTCCCCAGCTTTCAGCATGTAAAACCAGAGTTTTATTGATATTGTTGTTGATTTTACACACTGTATCTAAGAGCAGTGTTTGCTTTCTGAGTTTTTTCACATTTAGCATAAAAAACCCACGATATCAAATAACATTGTATACAGTAAAGCATGGATTCATTCTTGCATTTATTTCTAGCAGGAAATTATTCACTTTTGAATGCCAGTGAGAAAGCATACCACAGAAATCAAACCAACTGAATTTCTACATGGGCCTCAAACCATAATATTACGCTGTTTCAAGCCTACAAAATATTCTCTCCACAGCTGTGCAAGCCATCACAGTCAATACTTTTATTTGAAAAACACCGATATCAAACTGTTTTTATTTCATAATGTTCCATTTTATCTGGCTAAAAGAAAACAATATTTGAAAAATATTGTTAATGCATCAATTTTAGGAACATGTTTGATTATATTTTCCTTTTCACTTATTACTAGAATTACTTTCCTGAAAATATTGTTCTCTGTTTTCCTTCAGCTAACATTAATTCAGATCTTTATTCTGGCCCTTTTCTCTTCCCTAACAGCTTTACACAGAAATACGTGACAGAAATAAGAACAGTAATATCAGAAACAAATCACCTAACAGTATTTACCTGAGTAAAGGTTTCTCCAGACTACTTGTAGTTTTGCTTTTGGGAACTGGCTGAAACCAAGGCCATGCTACTACTAAAGTCAAACCCAATACTGTATTTTATTATTTTGTGACTTCTGTAACAAAGGATAATACATTTCTTTTGTGACAACCACCTAATTCCAAAGTTTGTGGATCTTTTTGTTATAATAAAAATAATATTGCTTCAGGCTTTTTAAACCAGCTGGGGTACACTTACAATTTATGCATGCCTACAAGCTTGAGCTTGTCACATGAGGTCCAAGTATCTCCGCTTACTACAAATATAAGGCCAGCAACATTGCTGGTAAAGTGTAATTGAGTTTGGCCCATCATATATTGAAAAGGAGTAATGAGAATGAGCTGAAAAAGAAAAAAAAAAAAAAGTGTATTTTATATACACTTTCTCCAGTAGAAGCAGAAGCCACCTTTTTTCACACTGTTCAGAAGTAATAGCTGGTGATCAGCGACTGCTTGAAGGTAATCAGGCCTGAACACAAATCCGCGCATTACACCGGCAGCAGGCGAGCCTACGGGCCTGAGAGCAGCCAGACTGCTATGGCAACGCATCGAATGGTTTTAAACTATTCCTCATGGTTTATAATGTAAAGCTTGAACGGCAGGGGCACGATTAAGAAATTATTTGTTTTCTGTTTTATGATTTCTATAAAGTAAGGTGTGTTACAGATTCTTCCATAAGCTACTCGCTAGAGCAGATCTCAAAATGCACCCTTCGCAGAAGCGTCTCTGTGCCATTGAGACACTTTTGACAAAAACATACGCGTCAACAGGGCGGCAGGTAAAGACGCTGCACGTGAATCTCACGAGCACACACGGCAACTGCTTTTGAACACGCTTTATCTGGTGTCCCACAGCCCCGCTGCCGCAGGGCCGGCCCAGCTCAGGCTCTCTGCCGGCACCCACGTCCCCACTGCCGCAGCTCATCTCCGACGCTCCAGCACCGGCAATTTCATCGGCGGGTTGTGACCTCCACACAAGGAGGCCGCCTTGAACACGCAACCGGACGCACAATAAATACAAATCGTATTTTAATCTGCTCTGGGCCTTGGCCTTCGCTGGGAGGCATTTAGGCTTTTCCTCGCCACAAAAACGTTCCACGAGAGGCCGACAGCGGGACCCGCCCTGTGGAGACGGGGCGGCACGGAGGACCGGGCCGACCAGCACCGAACCCCCGGGCCAGGCCGCGCCCTCTGCCGCCGGCTGCAGCCGCCAGCGACCGTTTCGCTCCACCGCGGCCAGGCCGCCTGCGCATGCGCCGCCGCAGCCGCCTGGTTCGTGGCGGAGCTGTGGGGGCCGGGCCAGGCCGGGTAGCGATGGCGGCGGCGGCGGGACGCGGCGGGGGCCGGCGGTGGATGACGGTCGCGCCCCTCATGCTCGTCGTGCTGCAGCTGGCGGGCGCCGCCTCAGCCGCCGTGCTGCCTGTAGTCATCAACACCTGGGCGTTTAGGAAGGCCGCAGAGACAGGTGCCCCGGCGGGGGGCCGGGCCTGGCCGGGTGGGGCAGGGCAGTGTCGGTCGGTCGGTCGCTCGCTCGGTGCTCCTCCTGCTGCGCCCTCCTGCTGAGGGGCCAGCAGGGCGCTCCGGCTGTTGGCTTAAAAGCAAAATAAGCCTCTTAGGCGTGACCGCGCTTATGTGTGGCACGAAGAAGCGGGGTGTGACCCTGCTTCCGTTAAACGGCTCTGGCTGCAGCGGGCCTGGGCTCCCTCCTGCCCGCTCTGCTCCCCTCACGGGTCAGGGCCCCGGTACTGGCGGGGAAGCCGCGTGAAGTGCCTGTCTGCCTGCTTGGAAAGGGCCTGCGTGGGGTCTCGGGGGAGCTCGGCCCCGGGCCGGGCGCCGGGGTGCGTGGTTACCCTCGTACGGAAGGGGCCAAGCCCCCGAGCCCGCGTTGGCATTGATGGCGCTGGGTCACCGAGCCCTGGTGTTGCCTCAGAGCCTGCGAGCAAATGGTTTAACTTTAAACATTGGGAAAAATGCCTTTTTTAAAAAAAGGGGGGGGTTATGAGCTGTGGAAAAGCTAGATTAAAAACATTCTTTTGCTAATAATGTGATTTACACTCTTGTGGCTGTTCACAATGGTGATTTGGTTTTAATGGTGCACTTCTGAGGTTCATTCTTGTCCCCAAAGATTTAGATAGTTCTGAACATTATATTCTTGGAGCTCTGTGTTGTTTTGTCATGTGTTATTGACAGTCAAAGCAGCTTTTGCTATGGCAACATAAATTAGTTGTGGATATTGATTTTTAAAAGACTCATAGGCCATTTTAGCATAGGTGGATTGTAAATAACCCCTTATTAGAGAAGCCTTGCTAGTGAAATGGGTAACCTATAAAGCCTTGTACAGGCCAGAAGTGAAATACAGTCATGAAAACTGCAAGGCCCTTGCTTTGCAGCTTTTGAAAGCTTGTGTTAAGGCTACTCACAGCAATAAAGGTAATAGGAATTGGAGCAGTACTCCTCACACTGAAGTTTATAACCAAGACAAGCATGTATGGAGTTGGATGCTAGGTATTAAGCCTTACTTCTTCTTTGGTGCAGGTGGTTTCATGCAGTTGCATGCAGCATTTGTGAAGATGAGGCTCCTTGAGATGGTTGAGACAGTGTAATAGTTTACTTCTGCCAAAAAGAGCTGTGCTGTATGCTTCTGCTGCCTCCCATGTGCTGGGCCTGGCAGGTGGTGGAGTGCCAGAGCCAGCGCGAGGAGGAGGAGGAAGCAAGATTGCAGCTGTGAATGGCAGCAAGTTCAGGCATCTTGGAACATCTTGCCCGAGGTCCAGCCTTGTGAAATGTCATATGTGCAAAGCCTTCAGGCCCAGTTTATTCAAGTCATGTCATTTGGCACGTCTGTAATGTCTTACGAGTCTGCACCATGAGCTAGATCCTAAAGAATAGAAGACTAAGGGTTGAACGGGAGAAGGGGGAGACTAATTTCTTGTATATCGTTTCCAGTTTCTTTTTGTTCTTATGTAGTTACTGATGTAGGTTTAGACCTTTTAGATCACTGTATGTTTTAGATCTTTTTATTCTGCAGCTGAACACTTAGTATTATCCTATGAAGCTTTGAGGGCTGCTTGTTATAACTTCCTTTTTTTTTTTTTTTTTTCTCCCAAGATAAATTTTTGCTTCTCCCTCTCCTTCCCCCCAAAAGGCTTTAAATAAACAGTGATAAAGCAATGGTTGGTTCTGGGCAGAGGAGGTTATTTAATATATAGAAGTTGTGATGATTGTTAGTAAGTAATACCTTCCCAGTCATAAAAAACCCCTTCTTTTATCAGTCAGAAACACTAATCAGATATGCAAGAAAAACAGTATTTAGAAAAGTAATGCTTTACATTCTTTTGAATATATTTATATTTTTACTTTATTTCACCAATAAGTTATAGTTTACTTTTTTAATCCACTTACATAGTGCATCTTTATCATGTCCATCTTTAAAACATTCTTTAAAGCAGTAGTGGAGACTGTTTTCACTGGCAACATTTAACTATTTGTGTTGATTACAGCTTGGAGAGTATTGCAGTTGGGAGGTTCTGAGCTGGATGCGGTTGAGAGAGGCTGTGGTCAGTGTGAGATTGACCAATGCGATGGCAGTGTGGGATATGGAGGAAGCCCAGATGAAAGTGGAGAAACGACACTGGACGCCATGATTATGGATGGGTAAGAAAACTACATGGAGAAAAGAATGATCCCTGTAATTTTTAGCACACTTTAATGTAAGGGTTGTTACAGAGATCTTGCTAGTTTAGGGTTGACTATGGGACAAGTTATATGTCAGCTTGTGGAACTAGGAAAAATACTGTATTACAGGTGGAAGAGTAGCTAAGCATGTTTGTTCTTGAATCTTTACGTGTAGTGCAGTAATCCAGCTCTAGATATAGCAGTTGCAAAGCAGATGGTTTGTAGCATTGTAAGCTTTCCCTTTACATTCATTGCATAAATATTTCACTTCTAGAGCAATGGTCTTCTCTACTTTATTTACCATTTAAAGCTGTCCTGCTTAAAAAGTAATTGCAAGTGTTTGGTTCATGTTACGAGTTTATGTAACAAAATAGTTACTCTACTGAAAATATAACTGTGGATGGAGTTACTGTTACTTGAGCAACATCCCTGTGCCTGTGAAAGGAAACAATGTATGTATGAAGTTTTTCCCTCCTAGTGTGATGCCATCTGTCTATGGCATAGAACAATTAAAGCAACATGTTAAAGGAGCAAGCTTTCTAATTTAGATGAGAACAGATTTTGTCTAATAAAAAATGTACAATTATTCTTGTATTTTTAATAAGTTTTAAATATTTCTTGTTTCCAGCAACACTATGGAAGTTGGGGCAGTTGCGGATCTCAGACATGTAAAAAATGCAATTGGTGTAGCGCGAAAGGTCATTGAATACACTAAGCATACATTATTAGTGGGAGAGTCAGGTAATTATTCCTTTAACTGTTTCCAAGTCATACTCTCTCCTTAAAACACTTCCTGTTAAAATGGCCATATATTAATCTTGGTAATATAGGTAGAAGGATCCCCTGACAGTCAAATGAATCTAGTCAAATAATTCAGAAGTGTTTACTCTCTATGAATTAGGTTTTATTCCATTATTTACACATGAAAAGAAAAATACAATTTTATGGTCTGTCAATTTAACTGCACATATTAACTTGTAAGCCTAAGGCTTTGCTAATATTACTGATATCAAAGGTATCAAAGATGATTTGATGCAAGACACTGCAGAAGCTGTTAGATGTAAATATTTCATTTAAAACCATGGAGTAACTTTTTCTAAGGAATGACAATTAATAGACACTACAGTTACATTTTACTATTTTAGTACATATTGAGCAAGATTACTATATTTCATAGTTTATTAGTGAGAACTTGAATATAAAAATAAGCACAATAAAAGAGTGATAGCACACTGGAGGAATAGTTGAGCTTTCAAAATATGAGCTGCTGCTGTTAGGATAATACTGCTTTCAAGAGAGATGTACGTTCCAGGGAGGTACGTGAGTAGTGAGTGGAAGGTTACTTGGCTCACAGTTAAGGACTTTTAGAATGTATCTGCCTGCTCAGAAAGAAATGTGGAAATTGACATCTGAGCATTAAGGGTGAGTCAAGTGCTTTGAAACTGATAAGAAAAGATAAAAGATTCTTGAAGGAATTAATGTGTGTTAATGTTAGAGAAATAAGTGCAACAGCAGTTTTTTGATGGAGTAAAAGAGAGCAATAGAGGGAGGTGAGGACAGTGTTTGACAGAAGGTCTGAAAAGAGAGAGATGGATTTGCAGATTCTATTTAACTCAAGCAGTTGGCCGTGATTATGTTACAAGTGGCTTTGGTAAGAGAGATTTCACAGGTGATGCTGAAAAAGAAATTGGTCAGGTGTTAAATAGAGGAGGAAGAAATGCTTATAATACTCCTGTCCCCATCATTGGTAGTTATCAAAATATTCTTAACTTTTGATTGGTAGAATGAGCAGAAAAGATAAGGAAGATGAAGAAATGGAAGAATTAAAGTGCTGATTTAAAATATATTTTCCAGGGTAAGAAGATAGCTCTTTGCATAACGGAGTCATGTGGACAAGGCTGTTACACTGAGTCCTTGCTGTCAGTGAGAACTTCCTCAGAAGAAACTGTCTAGCAGTAGTGGCAAAAGAAAGACAGGAAAGCTGAAATTGGAGATGGTGATAAATGTTAGTGAATGAATCAAAGCAGTGGAGAAATTGAGAAAGAATAATATTTCTTGTAAAGGAATGTATTTTCTGTGGAAATAGGAACTTGGATAAAGGAAACTAGTTGTCTTTACCAGGTGAAGATTGATAAAGAGAAAATAGAGCTATAGTTTCAGAATAATACACTTGAACCTTCAAATCAGCATGTGAGAGAAATGCCAGTTTATTTTCTAAATAAAAATATTTACATTTTCACCAGAAAAGCTAGCTAGAATAGTAAAACCTTTTCATATAAATATATATAATCTCCACAGGCTTTTCTTTATTCAAGATGCAAAATTGCTGAGGTTATTCCTTATTTTTTTCCCAATAACTAAACTGCACTTTTATTTGAATATATTTAGTGATATAATCCAGGAAAGTCTGCCTGTCTCCTAAAATTTCATTTCTATGAGTGGTTGACACTAGAGAGGCGGAGGCAAGCTCTGGCACACATCAGTTTTGTTTAGTTGATCACTTTTAAATGTGTGAGCAGTACATTGTTCCTGGCAGTAAAGTTTAAATGAAAGTAACATGAAATTTTGTTTTCAGTGTGAAAACTACTGGTGGAATCTGTTAGAGTGCCATGTTACCTGAATAGTCTTTGCAGTTCTGTTTCCTTTGACTCAAAAAATTGAAGTTTAGGTATTTTAAAACCTTCGGTACATAGAGAACTTAAGGAAGAGGATGTATTACAGAATCACAGAATGGTTGAGGCTGGCAGGGACTTGAAGTCTTCTGGTTCAACCCTCCTGCTCAAGTAGGGCCACCTAGAGCTGGTTGCCCAGGACCATGTCCAGATGGCTTTTGAATATCTCTAAGGAAGGAAACTCCACAACCTCTGGGTAACTCGGTGACCCTCAGAGTGTAGAAGTGTTTCCTGGTGTTCACAGGGAACCTCCTGTGTTTCAGTTTGTGCCCATTGCCTCTTGTCCTGTCACTAGGCATCACCGAAAAGGGCCTGGCTTGATCTTCTTTACACGCTCCGTTCAGGTATTTACATACAGTGATGAGATCCCCCCTGAGCCTTTTCTTCTTCAGGCTGATCAGTCCCAGCTCTCTCAGCCTTTCGTTTGAGGAGAGGTGCTCCAATCCCTTACTCATCTTTGTGGCCCTTTGTTGGTCTCTCTCCAGTATGTCCGTGTGTCTCTTGTACAGGGGAGCCCAGAAGTGGACACAGTACTCCAGGTGTGACCTCCCCAGTGCTGAGTAGAGGGGAAGGATCACCTCCCTCAACCTGCTGGCAACACTTCTAATGCTGGATCCCACCATGTACTGTTACCTGCCTTTGCTGCAAGGGCACAGTGCTGGCTGATATTCAGCTTGCTGCCCCTTCAGAAACAGGTCTTACCCTGCCAAGCTGCTTTACCGCTGGGTGGCCCCAGCATGTACTGATGCACGGGGTCGTTGCTCCCTGGGTGCAGGACTTTGTAGTTCTCTCTGTTGAACTGCATGAGTTTCCTGTCAGCCCATTTCTCCAGCCTGTCGAGATCACTCTGGATGCCAGCATGACCCCCTGGTGCTTCAGTCACTCCTCCCGGTTTATATCATCTGCAAAATTTGCTGAGGATACATACAATCTGCTCCATCATCCAGATCATTAATGAAGATATACAACAGTATTGGACCCCATATTGACCTGAGTGGTACACCACTAGTTCTTGGCTCCAACTAAACTTCATACCACTGATCACCACCCTCTGAGCGAAGCCCTTCAGCCAGTTTTCAGTCCACGTTGCTGTTCATCCAGCCAGTAATTCATCAGCTTCCCTATGAGGATCTTATGGGAGACAATGTCAAAAGCCTTACAGAAGTCAAGGTAGACAATATCCACTGCTCTCCCCTCATCTACCAAGCCAGTTGTTTCATCATAGATGGTTAGCAGGATGATCAAGCATGACTTCCCTTTTGTGAAGCCATGCTGACTACTCCCAGTCACCTTCTTGTCCTTCATGTGCTGAGAAATGGCTTCCAGGATTAGTTGTTCCATGGTCTTCTCAGTGATTGAGGTGAGGCTGACCAGCCTGTAGTTCCCTGGTTCCTACTTCTTGCCCTTTTTGAAGACAGGAGTGGCAGTTGCTTTTCTCTGGTCTTCAGGTGCTTCTTGCAGTCACTGTGATAGTTTGAACGTAAACGAGAGTGGTCTTGCAATGACATCAGCTAGATCTCTCAGCAGTCGTGGTTGCATCCCATCATGGCCCATGGTTTTGTGTATATTCACACATTGCTGAAATATTCCCTAACCTGATCCTCTTCCACCAAGGGTAAGTCTTCCTTGCTCCAGACTTTCCCCCTGATCTCCAGGGCCTTGGATTTCTGAAGGCCGGTCTTACTAGTACACAATGAGGTGAACAGGGTATTCACTACATCAGCCTTTTCCATGCCCTGTGTCACCAGGGCTCCTGCCCCAATCCACAGCATGCCCGTGTTTTCCCTAAGTCTTCCTTTTGCTATTTAGGTACTTACAGAACCAATTCCCATTGCCTTTGACATCCCTTGCCAGATTCAACTTCAGGTGGGCTTTGCCTTTCCTAACCTCATATCTGCATGCTCAGACAGTGTGTCTATATTCCTCCCAGATTACTTATCCCTGCTTCCACCTTCTGTGTACTTCCTTTTTATCTTTGAGTTTGCCAGGAACTCCTTGTTCATCCATGCAACCTCCTGGCATTTCTGCCTGACTTCTGCTCATTGGGATAGACTGCTGTTGATCTTGGAGGAGGTGATCCTTAAATATCAACCAGCTTTCTCAGACCCCTCTTCCCTCCAGAGCTCATGGGACTTTCTCAAGCAGATCCCTGCAGAGGCCAAATTCTGTTCTCCTGAAGTCCAGGCTTGTGATCTTGGCTTTTTGCCCTGCTCCCTTCTCTCAGGATCCTGAATCCTGCCATATCATGGTTGATGCAGCAAAGGCTGCTTTTGACCTTCACATCCCCAGCAAGCCCTTCCTTATTTGTGAGTATGAGGTCCTGCAGAGCAGCTCTCCTTGTTGACACTTCTGTCACTTGTCTCAGGAAGTTGTCATTGATGCTCTCCAGAAACCTTCTGGATTGCTTATGCCTTGCTATGTTGTCCCTTCAGCATGTGTTGTTTAAAATAGCCATGCCTCTGATTACTGATAAAACTAAAAGAATTGCTAGTCTTTTAACTTTCAAGAATGTCTGTACCTGTGCTTTTATCTCTTTGAAATTATTTCCTTTTCAGTATTTTCAATGAGGGGAAAAAGTCCCCAAACAAAACTAGTAAATAAAAAATAAAAATGTCTGTTAGTGTGAGTCAGCAGGTTCTAGGTCTGGAAATGAAAAGTTGAGTCCAAGACTGTGAACACTGAAATAATTATCCAGTGAACAAAATCATGCAAATTTGATAAACTTTAAAGTCTGAAGTCATATTGTTGCATCATTTTTACCCAGTAAATGAAAATTGTATTATTTTGTCCCCCCAAAAACATGCAAAAAGAGGCTTTAAGAATAATTCCCATTGGGGAATTGAAGAAATCATTGTATCATATTGCGTGAGGAAGCTGATCTTGTGAGTCATATGTGAACAATTTTTAGCTAATCACAAGCTATGATGAAAGCTTGAGGCATACTCAGTGAAGAGGATGACAGTGTGGTGGTGATAAAATGTCTTGAACAAAAAAACTCTTGCAAGTCAAACCTGATGTCTTCTTTTACTCTTGCTGTTGTAGATGTAAGCCAGAATATAACCAAAGCTGGTGTGTTTTTACAGCCAAGGTTTATAATGACAGTGGTATACATAAAAATGAGTTGGTGTAGCTTTTGTTGAACAGATACAGATAACACTGCTCAGCTCTTGCAATGTCAAAAGAGCTGCTTTCTCCATTCATTGCCTAATTTCTTTAGGAAAGGTCATAGAAAACTGGCAATAAGGGCTATGTATACCAATGTAGAACTGAGTCTGGTGAGGGATATTCAGTGCAGAATGATTACAAGTGAGGAAGAAGAGAACAATTCTGGATATCATCTGCCAAGAAATTTTCAGCTTTGTCTCCAACAGATAGGAAAGTTTCGTAATCACAGTGTGCCTGACCTTTCCCCTTTTTGTCCTAGCAATACTTAGACCAATAATCCAAGTAAAAGGTTCAGAGAGTAAGAATGACCAACTCTGCTTCCTGGAGTAGAAACAAGGCTTCAAAAGTCATGAAAGAATGACTGACAAACACGCATAAGCATGTTTGCACACCTTAAAAAACAAACAACAACAAAAATAAACAAAAAAGACCAAACACAAAAAAAAAACCCAAAACAAAACAAAACCCACAAAACCAAACCTGCCTGTTTGTTCTAGAAATGGGAAAATAAATATCTGTTTAATTGAAGCTGTCAGTTTTCTTCTGCTGTGAGTGCAAAGAGACTTTAATTGTGTCAGGTTTTAAGAAAAACACAGAAAAGATGTCCAGAAATAATTGAAGGCTTTTCTTAATTCTGGAATTGGAGAAGCTTGTTCAGCTGTATATTATAGTGACATTATTATCAAGGATTGGTAATAGAAATTGTTCAAGCATCTGAATCTAGCAACAGTATCTGTTACTAGGTAATATCAAAGGTATATACAACTAGAAGATGAAAGAACGGTTGATTTTTTTTTTTTTTTTTTTCTTTTCCCTTTCCTTAACTATAAAAGTCATCCTTAGAAGTGCAGGATTCTTTCATTGCTTGTGTTGGTATTTCTTTTGCTGCCTTGACACATGCTATATTAATTTTCAAAACAAGGAAGCAGTCACTTTTAAAGCTGCAAGGAAGAAGTGTAATATGATGTAAGCTGGTGGATTGATTTCTGCACGTATCAGTGTTTTAGTGGCAAATGTTGTGCTGCTATGTTACTTGATTTCATAAATGACTAGCTTTTAAAGGAGAATATACTATTATTTGTATCATTTAGTTAAATATTTCTGTGACACACACAGTCCAGGCCACTCTTGCTCCAGGTTATTTGTGTCCAGTTGATTAACAGAGTTGAATTTGTTTCTCTTTCAGTGGTAAAACTTACATGTGTTGACATAGTTATAGTGAATTGAGGAAATTTCATATTGCCAGTGAAAAGAGAGTTAGTTACTGCAGTTGTACATCACTATAATGGCTGATACTGCTCTCTGAAGATACAGTTCTCATCACCATAGAGAATGTGGAATTTCTTGATTTCTAGATAACATTACATGAATGCATGATCATAAAATATATAAAAATGTGAATAAATTAATGTTTTTTTTGTTTTGTTGTTGCTTTTCAAGCCTCCCTGTTTGCTGTAAGAATGGGGTTTCCATATGAAGAGTTAACTACCCAAAAATCTCTTTCGTTGTATTCGAAGTGGCTTAATCAAAGCTGTCAGCCAAACTACTGGAAGGTACAGTGCAGTGGTGGTGGTGAAGGGGGGGTTTAGAAAGTCAGTAACGCAGCATTGCTTCTTCCTTTCAGTTTATATTGAAGTTATGCTTTAAATGTGAAGGAAAAAAAATTTTCTCATATTAAACAGAACAAACTTGGAATTACCAAGCATTTGGTAGATGCAGGAAGAGTGTGTGTCTAGCACGCCTGAGATTCTTAGATCCTGCTGGTTTTGACCTGGCTGCAGTAGCAGTTTGGTGTGGGATTTTTTTTTTTTAGCTGTAAATTTGGACAGCACTTCTCCAACTAAACAAAGCAGTGCGTGTATTTTTTGATGCATGTATGAATTTCCAAAAGATAATCTTACACTACCAATTAAGGTCCTTAAATAGTTAGAGAGGCTTTATGCAGACCCGTGAACACATCAGATCAGTGCAGCTGTCCATGTTAAACTTGCCTGTTGTGGTGAGGTGGGTTTGTTGGTTTGGTGGGGTTTTTTTGGTTTGGGATTGGCGTTGCCGATTTCTACATGTTTGTACACTGTCTTCATTGTTTCTTGGATATGAAATTCTGCACTGCTAAACCATTTTAATTCAATACGTATTCAGTTTTTCAGTTGGGAAAATATCTTGACTATGATACTGACTTGACAGTAATATCTTGACTTGACATTAGTAAAACAACTTCAGGTCATCTGGTTGTTTTTTTTAGCTTGAAAATTTTCTTCATTTTGCTGTAGAATGAGCTTTTTTTTTTTTTTTTTTGACCAGTCAATTGCGCAATGGAGAATCTTTAATTTGAACAACATAATTTTCTAGTAGGAAAAACTTTTTACCATATAATACCAGAAGTCAGTCTTTATTTTTTAAGCAAAACAACTTGCTGGATTTCAGCACACCTGTATAATTTAAGTATTGGGCATCTGAAACATGTAGTAGATTATAGGTATTGATTGTAGTATTTTTATCTGTAATGAAGCATAATATATTATTCATGCAAAAAACAAAATAATTACAGAATGTGGTACCAGACTCTTCAAAATCCTGTGGACCATACAAACGGCCTGAAAAAGTAACTTGCAAAGAAGAACAGACCATCTTACAAAGAAGTGTTCATAATCATGATACTATTGGTAACAACCTTTGGTAACTCTGATGCCTTTTTTTTTTTTTCCCTCATTCCCCTACAGGTTAAATCATATTGAGTTTAAAGAAAAGTATTTTATATAGGCATTATTTCCTATTTATAGTGGTTTCAAGATTGTGTTACTTATGTGTTAGGATAGAGTGCCTAAAAGTAGGATTTGGTGTGTTTTGGTTTTTGTGTTGGTTTTTTTTTTTTTTCCCCAATGCCCTGGCTGCGCAGCCACTTGCTTAATTTTTTACCCTTAGCTGTTTGTTCATTGCCCTCCTGCTTTTCCCTCAGATATCTTGGCATAATTGCTTGGGCAGCTATGGATGCTTAGAAAACTGATCAAGGTTAAAAATAATTATTTTTATCTTGATTATGGTTAACTTAGGTCAAGTCTCCCCTGTAGCTGTCAGACCAACTTAAAAGGCTGTGGTGGAAGAAACGAGTAAACAGTTAGTGCCTGTTGCCAACCAAAAGCAATGTTTGTCAAACAGTCCTTAAACTTATAAAATAAAGCTTACTTTCATTTTTCTTCTGTTCTGGCTTTTGACTAAATCAATAAATTTCTACAGAAACTACTATGTTTAAAACAGGTTAGCAGTAGTAGTCCCCAAAGACTTCTAAGAGTTTACTGATTGAGGACTGTTAATTGCTAAGCCTATAAGCTGATTAATGAGCAGATCAGACAAAGGACTGGAGCAGTTACAGATTCATGTCTTTCAAAGCTTTATACTTTGTAGTCTTGAAACTTACACTTTTTGATTCAGAACTTTTTGCTTGACAGTATTTGCAATACCAAGAATTAACAATTTGTTTCAAGTGTGAATCTTTCTTCTTTGCTTCCAGTCCACCCTAGTAAATTCTTAAGTTGGTATGTAGCTTTCTTTACTGGGATATACAGTCTTCAGTATGTTCTAGAAAACTCAGAAATTGTGGAGTGTCAGGATGAAAGGGGAAACTGCTGAATACAATTCAGGAATTGATGTATCATTAAATAGTTCTAAGCTGTTTTGTAGTAAATGATGACACTTATGTTTGTACTTCAAGTTCTCCCACCCCATTGTTTGTTTTATATATGAAATGTCTCCTTGACTAACACATTTTGAGAAGAGTCTTCATTCAGAATGCATTTGGGAAGTTGGTAGGAACTGATCCCCTTCCAGTCTTTTTGCAGATGCTAATGGTGGCCATAGAGTCAGTGCCTATATGCTTTTAGCTTCTACTGGTCAGGAAGCTTTTCTATGAGGAGGTACTGCTTAGTGAGATCAGAGAATTTGAATTCTGCTTCTTGGCTCTCACTGTACTGGAGTTTGATGCCAGCAGCAATTTCTACCCTCTCTTTTGAGAGTCTTGCTTTATGGAGAAGCAGCTGATCCCAAATCCTGTTCCGAGTGCCAGTCTAAGCTTCTCTAATGAGGCAGTGGCTTCCTTATCAGCACAAAATTAGCAAGGGGTAGGCTCATCCACACATATGATTGCCTGTCATGTAGTTCTTGTTACTTTGGTAGGCAGTGTTTCACCTTCTGCCAAATTTAAGCTCATCCTCCTGACTTCTTTTTTAATCTTCCTCAAGCACCATTTATAATTTCCAAACTTTGTTGTTCTGATGATACTGGTGCAGGATATGATGACGCCAGGTGCTTGTTGTCTACTGGTTAACACAGGTGTATATCAGGAGACAGTGGCTGCTTGGGCAGCAGTAACGTACAGCTCTGAACAGTGTGGCACTCGCTGTTTTAGATTCCATTCTGAGCTCTTGTAATAAACGCAAAAAGTTTCCAAATGTGTTTTACAAAGAACTTCTTTTCTTTAAGAGTATGACTTTTCTGTGTTTCAGGATATCAGTAATTTGAATAGTCTGGGTATCGTGGTTCTGTTTGATAACCATAGTGCCAATGTAACAAATTTGTTAGGAGTCTTTCTGAATATGTTTCATCCCTATTGAAAATTTTAGGTATGGTTGTAATTGGTGAACATGGAACTGTTGCTTCCGGGACATCTACTAATGGCGCAATCCACAAAATTCCAGGGTTAGTATCTCTGATTTTACAAAAAAGCTTTTTTCCCCACCTTATTTCCTATGCTAAGCTTACCTAAAAGTTACATGTTTTAGATTGAGATGATCAAAAATGGCCTTGCTTATTTCTGGGCACTGCTGTAAATCCGAATACTGAGAAACTGATTCAGTTGCAAGATGATTTGTGTTTGTTTGAGGGAATGCTTGTTTTTCAGCTGGCTTAATTCACCATACAGAGACACAAACAAGTGGCACAGTTGTGAGGCAACTTGTAAGACAAGGCATCAGAGACAAATGAGCATTTTGGAGAGGAGCACAGTCTCCAAAGGAATGTACATAGAAATCAGAGCCCCAGGCCTGTATTTTGTCTTTGAGATTTTTTTTTTTTTTCTACCCAGTTAGGAATCTTGTCTGTCAACCAAGTCAGACAACTTCTGGATTTAGCAACAAATTATTGAACACACTAATGTCCCCAGCTGCTTACTGTTGCCCACTGGCTCAACCTTACTGCTCTAACTATAGTCAGTATAATAACAAACAGTTGTGCATTGGAGGTGGATTAAGCCTCAGGTCAGTCAGGTTATCACAGATCACTTTTATCGGTAGTTTTAAGACAAGACTTCTGACTGCAGTGGAGTGACCTCTTTACCTGTTCTGTTCTCCTGTGAGTTTAATGCTAACCCAGCTGGAGGCAGTAAGGTTAACAAAGTTAAGTGTGCCCAAGTCATAAGAACTTGCCAATATCAGGCCAAGAGCTATTACATTAATGCAATCCCACCGGAATTAGTAAATTATAGTTTTCTACAGTTTCCAGTTTTTGCTTTTTTTCCATTGTTCACTACAGCCGTGTAGGAGATTCTCCGATAGCTGGAGCAGGATCCTATGCGGATAGTACGGCCGGAGGAGCTGCAGCCACTGGGGATGGTGACATCATGATGCGCTTCTTACCCAGGTTTGTCCTTAGGGCAGACTTTCCTAGCTTTCTCTAGCAAAATGTGAACTTGGCAAATGAAGTAATTGATTAAAAAAGACAGCCTGGCTTACTGGCTGCTGAAGTGGGAGTAAAGGAAGGAATGGAACGGGAAAGAACAGTAGCAGAATCAAGTCATCCTTATGATCTGTCTTAAAAGTGACTTCTTAAATATCTTGATGACAGATCCCCTTAATACTGCCAAGCTGTGAGCAAACAGGCAGCAGGTAAGGAGCATATTGCCAACCTGCACGCTTTTTAACAGCACTGATTAGCTTTCTCCTCCAAAGTGTTTTGTTGTGTGACAAATAAGTGTTATAAATTGTAGAAAGGATGTGGGGTGAGCCTTGGATTACTCGGGAGGGTTTGGAAGTGTCACTGTAACAATCCTATGTAATTGCATCTAATTTGAAACTGGAAGAGGTGTTTTAGTGCTGTCATCGTGGTTGCATAACCTGCGTAAAATACGGCTGTTTTCATCACTGAGTCTTGACAGTCGTTCTTGTGGGTCGGTCTCAATGGGAATGAGTTATGGAAGTCTGTGCTGAGCATAATGGGCACTGATGCTTGAAGGAATATATAGCAGTGGCCTTCACATTACTCGGGTGCTTTTTCTGAAACTCTGGCAGTTATGAATGCCTACTAGCTGTTGCATATTTACAAACGTCTTCAATGAATTTCAAGCTGTTCCAAGTCAGTCTTGAAATAAAAGGCAATTGACAACTTCATGAATTATCCTGAGGTGTCAGATACCAACAGTAGTAGTGAGCTGAGCTCCACTACGAGGTTAATCAATAAAAGCTTACCTTACAGTTTAGCAGCCTGAAGGATTTGGCTGTAATGCTTAAAACATTTTGTGCTGGCACCAATGGGTTTTAGAAAACAACTCCAACTAGATGGTTAATCACAGGTTCCTTGTAGATACAGATCTTTCCTAACTCCATGTTATTTAGATATTCCCACATGAAAACAAAGAATAGAATTGACCTGCCAGAAGTGAAGGAAGTGTCAAATAAAGGGCAAAATTGTTAATATTTTCTCTCTGCCTTCTCTGAGAGTTTTTGATTAGTGAAGTTGTGAGATGCAGCTTTATATTCAAATAGTTACCTTTAGATAACTTGAACCTATTTGATTGTTAGAATAAATCAAAGATAATAGGGAGTCTCAAAATGCAAGTTCTCTTCTGCAGTAGTTTGATAACATCTATAGTTAATGCTATCTGTAGATGAGTCTTAGTGTAACAAGAGTTGATCTTGGTATATGCATCTTTCATCAAAACAAAATCTAATGTTGTTTGCTTGTAAGTTATATTATGCGTTATTTTTTAATCTTTGGGTTCTGAAAGAAAATAACAACAAAAGTAATTTTTTTGCCTCTGAGGACATTTTGGAAATGCAACTGTTTCATCTCAAGCAATGCCCATATAGTCATTTGTCTAATGATACTGTAGATACAAAGGAAGTTCATTTTGATTACTCTTTCATCTAGAGTAAGAATTTTTTTTAAAATTGGCTTGCAAAAAATTTGGAAGTGGCTCAAAGTCTTGATCAAAACATTGTACCTTCATATTCATGAAATAAAGAAAATATGTCAATTTTGAGGTTTTCAGAAACTTAAGTTTTTTCTGAACAATTTTTAATGCTTACTGAAATAAGTAATTTATCAGTAATACCAGAGGTCAATTTTCTTCAAAAAATTATCTTGACATTGGCCTTTTTGAAAAGTAGTAATAACTTTTAATGTCAAACGTAATCATGCAATGAAAAATAAAAGCCACTAACTCTTTAATTGCTTCTTTGCAGTTCTTTAACTGATCTGTTGCTTAGCTGCTTCTACTACAAATGATCAGAGAGTTATCCCAAGCTTGGTCCTGCCTTAGGATGATAGATGGTGTAGATGACATCTTGCAGTCCCTTTTAGTCCTGTTTCTAATTACTTTTCATGTAGAACTCGAGTAATAACTGCCAATATGAAGTTTGGCTAAATATTATTTATCATGTGTTTCCATTATTCAAAGAAATCAAGGTCTTTCAATGGTATTTCAGCATATATAACCTGAGTATGGCTAACTGTCTGGGTGTGGGGTTGGTTTTTTTTAGTTATCAAGCTGTGGAGTATATGAGGATGGGAACAGATCCAACAGTAGCCTGTCAGAAAGTTATTTCCAGAATCCAGAAGTATGCTCCAAATTTCTTTGGCGCTGTTATATGTGCCAATACAACTGGAAGTTATGGTACGTATTTTGCTTAACAGACAAAGCTTGTTGACCCTAACTAGGTCACAGAAGTACAAAACCAAAGGTGGATTTTAAAGCAGAAGTCTTTAATTATTCCTTGAACACTGCAGCAATACTGTCCATTCATAATACCAAATGCTGGTTAGCAGGGCAACTGTGTCCTAGTGTGGACTTGAGATATTTTAATTTTTCCTCTGCGTTTTGATGTCTTAGACTTTCACAAAACTTATGCAAGTCTTAGTAAAAATCAAAAATATTTACAACCTTCATGTGTATTCCTGGACTGTTTATGATTAATTTGAAGGTTTTAAAAGAGAATGCTTATGCCTCCCCTAGATATGGCATAAGACAGGGAGAATGTGAATGTTAAGCATAGCTTCAAAGCAATCCAAGTTCAGTCATTGTCCCAGGCATCTCATTAGTGAACTCTTAGATCAGTAGGAAATACAATTTGCTAATCAACATGGCTTATTTAGTTAGACTGCTTATTGCTGTTCTTTGATCTCTTATTTCCCATAGTTCTGTGTTTAAGAGATTAGTGTTGAAGGAACTCATTAAGTTAATCAGGATTGAAAGAGAGAGAGATATTTTCCTAACTTACGTTACCATTTTGGATTGTATTATAAGAGCATTAATTGCACTACAGCAGTCAGTAGCACTGTGTTTTTACTTAAAAATTAAGTACTTTCAAGATGTCTTGGGTTAAACAGATTGTAAAAGAATAATTATGCCATTGTAGTAGAATTAGTAACTGCGTCTTTAGATGATAAAGTACAATGATAAAGACACTAATCCTAAATGTAGCAAATTATACTTTTTTTCCTTTCTTTCCTAGGTGCTGCATGTAATAAAGTTCCAGGATTCACTCAGTTTCACTTCATGGTTTCTAGCCCTTTGCTAAGTCAGCCAACTGAGCAAGTAGTAGATTGCATTTAATTTTTTTTGTCCTATTAACATCTAAACTTAAAGGAGGAAAGTGCTAAGGTTCCCCAGGTGTTACTTTTTGAAATGATTGTTCATGTTCACTGTTGCATAATCATGTGAACAAGTACAAAGATTGATGGTGCAGCTACTACTTCACTGTTTTTAGTATCTTCTACTTTATTATGGCTTTGTGTAGTGCAACTAAGCTTAATCTGTAGTTTCCAAACATGTAATTATCTTGGTAACTTATTTCTAAATGATTGTAGACTGGTACTATCACTTAGAGCGAGGTTTAAAAAACTGACTCTATGTAGTGAGGAAAGTGAATATAGTTGCAAAATTATAGTTAGTGCTGACACTTTCACAGTTAGCATAGGCAATTCATCTCTGTTTAAAAATCTACATCTAAGCAAAATGTCTGAAATTGATGTGCTTCACTACTGAGTTTTCTTAAGTCATGAATTTAGTAGGCATTACCCTACATCCCAACTCAATTTTTCAACTTCTGCAAACCTGACAATCAAACTGTGGTTCTAAATACCACAAAAAGTTATCTGTTGTATATTTACTTCCAAGTAATGCCAAGTTTCACCTGCTTTTGGGAGAAAGTAGAGCTTTGGTCACTGGAAAAAAAACTTTCAAAGAAAGGTCATAAAGTAGACAGGTGGTCACACGCATGCGAAGAGACCAAGCATCTAATGGCTCTTATAGTCTGTCTGTTTTCACAAGAACTAAGTAGCCAGAAGTGATGAGTAGTAAACATTGGACTAGACCTTCGCTTTGCCATTTAAAAACATATTTGGCATAAATCTGGGATAAAGGGCAGGGAGTGGGAGGGGCTCTGCCTCTACATGTGAGACTTTTATTTGGAGAA
Organism: Phoenicopterus ruber ruber; assembly: GCA_009819775.1. Taxonomy (NCBI): domain Eukaryota; kingdom Metazoa; phylum Chordata; class Aves; order Phoenicopteriformes; family Phoenicopteridae; genus Phoenicopterus; species Phoenicopterus ruber. The sequence continues at coordinate 40,107,662 of CM020218.1, forward strand.
TATTTAATTGTCTTTCTAAGATTTAGTCCAGGTTTTCTTTTCTCTTGAAAAGAAAATTGCATGCAAATGCTGACAAGCAAGGAAAGGGGCTTGAAAAGTAGTGGAGAAAATTTCAAAGCTTTAATTAAGAGATAAGGAACATCTTGTGGACCTTTCTAACTTATTTCACAACAGCTGAGAATACGTTTGAATAGAGAGGACATCCAGACATCCCTGGTAGTACAAGCCTTCAAGGAGTATTGTGTTGATTCTAACTGAATGTGAAGACAGGTGGAAATCTTCCTGTCCTTTTTTTGTAGTGGAATTTAAGTTATCAATGTTAATCACAGTGATTTCTTTGTCACTGACAGTTACCTACAGCTGACGAAGCTGGGTTTGTCTCTTTCTCTTTCTGTGTCTAGAGATACCAGGATTCATTTGTAGTAGAATTTCAGCATCTTGAGGGTTGTTCCATAGGTATTTGAAGATCTGTTTGATCATTTTCTTAACTTGGTGGCTTGCTGATGATTTGATTGAATCTTTGCTAAACTTAAGCCAGGAAAAGTTAAAAGTGAGGAGCAAGTAAAATGAGCATGTCTTGTCATAAACACTTGAATTATTCTTTGTCTACTTGAATAAAATCATTGGGTAATAAAAGCACACCTTAATGTATCATTTATAAGTAAGATTGTTTAGATGCTTGTGTACTGTGCTTTAGAATGATGGTTGCTTTATGTTCTGAGTTGGTATCTTTGAAAGTTGGAAAAAAACATTGAAACTAGAATAGCCATCTTCAATGGCCTGCTGTTGAACTTCATCAACAAAGTAATTTATTTGGTGATTCGCTTCTGTCACTGGATCTTTAGAGCATATCGTAGCACAGAGTTCACTGTATGCCACAACAAGCTTTAGTCAAAGAAGCTCTTACTGAATATATCTGCAGTGGTTTAAGATAAGCTTTCCACCTGTCCTATCTACAGCCCTTCTGCCATGGCTGCTGTATCTTCAGATAACTCGGGCAGCAAAGTGCAAATAGAGTAATAAAATCCCAATGATTGTTATTTTGGAGATGCCTCTAGAGGCTATGAGTGCCCATGCTGAAAGATCACGAGTGCTCTATAACAGTGTAGCTGAAGTCACTAAGTTACAATTCTAACTTACTGCATAGTCAGCTCATCTACACGTGAACTTGTCTCCATGAGACGTATGCACTAATACATATGGTTTAATAATGTAGGTTGCTTTGTCATGCTGAATTAGTTATCATAAATGAGAGGGTTAGTTTGTGTAAACTATTTTAATATTGTTAATTTGACAATATATTAAATTATAATATTTATACATCTGCCATTCTGATGTTATGGACAGAATTCTGAATTAAAAAAATAATTTGCTTAATATCTTGTATTAAAAATGTTTCTTCACAGGTTGTTAGTAGTAGTGCTGTTCTCATGCTTAGCAGACACATGAGGTTTTTTTAAGAAAGCTTTTTACAAGTACAAACCCTTGCCAAAATTAAGCAAAAACTTCATGACAGTTTCTGCTGTGGTTGCAAAAATAAAAATGCTTTTTTTAGCATTTGTTGTTTGGGTTTATTAATTGCATGACTGTTGTAACTCATTAACGACTCTGTTCATCCTTGTTTTGAAACAGAAAATATGTGTAGGATTTCAGTTCTATTATCTGTAGTCGGTGTGTGAGGAAACATCAGTGATACAGTCACATTTACTTTAGCTCTAATATACAAGTAGTATGTTGTATATTAAGCATTGAACTACAAATGTTCTCACTGAGGGCTCTGTTCATTCCTCCACATAAGTTCCATTAAATTTCCAGCAAAAGAACATTACTGAAATGTCCATGGAGCAGATGGGGCAGAGTCTCAAGATTTTATGACTAGCTTTGTTGTTATTGTTTGAGCTGCTGTGTCAGGCAGCAAACATTTTTAGATGTTTGTGCATTTAACAATATTTGCTGTGTTTTAATTCTCTTCTTTTTTTCCCCAACAGTTGGAATCAACATAGGTAAATACACGTGCTGGTGCAATGCTCTCTTGGTGCGATTAGCTGATATGTTTACAGTGACGGGTGGTGGTCTGTGAAATAAAAGCAATAGCAACTTCAAAGTGTGCCAGTTGTTCAGGGAATTCCTGTTACTGGTGATTTTTTTTTTTTCTTCCTAGTAGGATAGGGAAAAATCTTTGAAAGAAGAGTTTTTGATTACACTTTTCCTAGGTAGAGTTTCACAGAAACAATTGTGTTGTAAAAGTCAGGGGTTTTTATTGGTTACAAATGGTGATTTCAGAGCTCTGCGTGGAAAAAACTTTCATGTGTTAGATGAATGGGAAGTTTCTTGTTTTTACCCTTCGCATAGTTTCCAGGCTGACTCCAAAATACATTTCAGCTCTAATTCTGCTTGTTGCTAAATTATTTTGATTGCTGGTGTTGTGTAAAATATAAAAAGCGGTGAGCTCTGCCACTTGAATGTAGTTGTGAAGTTGGGTTGCATTTTATATTTCTACTTTCTTAGCATTTGTCATTTAAAGATCCTAAGGAATAAGAAATTCAATTTAGCAAGAAATGCAGTGGCCTTGGTTTATTTGAATATTCTTATGTACAGATAGAACCTAACTCTCCCAACAGGAGAAAGGCTCTTTGTGAAAAGAGTGTCCACTTAAGTCTGATCTTCGGACTGCATTTGCAGACTGTATTTAGTCTTTGTAGAATGTCAGGGTAACTGAACAGAAAAAACGCACTGAGATACTCTGACACTTTAATTTTTTGTTTTCATCATTACAAGATCAAAAAATGTTTAAGATACTTCTCTGTTGAAGGTTTAGTAACTTGAATTCACAAATGTATATGGTCTCAGTTACAGATGAGCTTTTTGTCAAACACTGACAGATTTTTGTGAATTGCCTTCTCCTGTGTACAGGCATGCTCCTTTTCCTACCTCCCACCTCTGAAATCAGAAGAATACTGGTCGTTTTTTTTCCTGTTCTCCTGCCATTAATGGTACTTTATACTTTCTTCAAATGTGTAGTTTGTTGTTTTATAAATATTTTCTCCATATTAATTTGCTTTCTTGTTGCTATCACCAGACCTGTGTCATTATAACAGCTTTCTTGACACATTCTGACTATACCCATCCAGGTTCAGCTGTTAGTTAATTTTCTTTCTGAAGTTTACTTCATGCATGATGAGACTGTCTTGTGTTATTATTTTGCCAAGTAGTATTTGCTGGGGAGGATCCAAGTTCTGGACATTAAGACTTCTTAAAGGTGGCATAATTCCTCAAGCAGTTAGTCATTTTTCTTGATGTTTGAGAAGCCTACTGTCTACTTTTTTGGGGGGGAGGGGGAGAAGGGGAGACTTAAGGGGTTTTTTGTGTTTGTATATACAAAAAATAATAGCTAATACTGTATTGTCTTCAATTAACTAATAGTGAGTTAGTGATTTAAATGCTGGCTACAGAAGTTGCATTTTTGAGGGTTGAGGGAGGAGCTCCTCAAACTGAGAAGCTCACAATCACAGTAGATTCCAGTATCACAGTACTACTGATTTAGGATTATACTTAGCTAGGTCATGAATGCTTATTGTTCATAAATAGATGCTTGATGGTATATGTGGTTATTTATTAAATACAATGTGACAGGCTATTTGAAAATACAAATGGTTGTGCTGCTAGCTTAATACTACTCCTGGATATTCATTGTTACAAGAAAAATTCCAAGGCAAATTATCATACATCATCTGTGAGGATGAAGGTTGGGTTGGCAGGCTAATACATAGAGAAGTATAAAGGAACTGAAACTTCCCATAAATCAGTATTTTTATCTGCAGCACTTTTCCTGAGCACTGAGGAGCAAATAAAACTCCATAAAGCTGCAGTATTAACGAACTGTAACTATTTGAATTCAATCTTTACCCATCCTTACGACTCCATCAACATGAAAAGTCCTGTGATCTCACTTCTCAGCAAGAGTTACGACAATTTTTGTTACTGCTTAGTGAAAGTGCTAGCCCCACAAAATGGGTCTTTAGGGGGTAACATCATGATGCCGCATGGGCTTAAGGGTGTTAAGAGCGTTTAATGGAGTTCTGCAGTGCTGCTGCTCCTCCGTGCCCACTGTATCTCTTTGCTGGAGGTTACTGTGCCTGTACCAGGACTGGCAGACTAGAATGTATGCGTTCACCCAAACAGCTTCATGCCAGATCCAGCAGTGTAACCTCTCTGACCTCCATCTGCACTTTGCACTGAGAATAGCCGATGCCTGCACCCCATTCCACTGGCTCTGCTGTGGGGTTCATAACTTCTGATCAAAGAGCAGTAACAAGCAACTCCAGGGCAATTTGACTGCAGCTGTTCACTGGGGGAGTATGCATCAAAGCCCTCAGGTATGTATATAATGCCATCCTCATTCCTGTGAATTGAGCTCCTAGGCTCATAGTTATAGCGGCGGTAATAAAATCGACAAAAAGCAACTATACTGAACAAAGAGCAATTAGCTAATATTGAATTACTGAAGACAAGGTTATGTTTTAAGCTTTGTCCATCTCTGGAGTATGGTTTCAGCTGGATAAAGATTCTGCTGCCCTGAAAGGGGTGGTACTACCTGCATCTTCCAGTATGCATTCTCTCTTCAGTTGTGCAATTGGTTCTGGTGATTATGCAGCTCCACAAAATGGATCAGCTTGCTGGTCTGGCTGAAAACTAATCTTTTTTCTTTTTTCAGAGCGTGAGTAAGCAAGCTGTTCTGTTTTACCATACAGCCACCCAACTGCTAATACAAGGTAGACTGCAGGAATATGCAATAGGGCACTGAGGAGCACGGGAAATTATCCAGCTGGTGACAGCACATACTTAGATTGGCAAAAGCAGACTCATCAAAGTTTTCCTGCAGACTGAAGTAAGGTGCCTGTCTCTCTGCAGGTTTCATGATTCAACCCCCAAGCTAGATGCCCATCCTACTATTTCTCCCCAGTAAAATTCAGTAAGAGACATGAGAAATCAGGATTTGCATCCAGGACTCCCACTACTTCAGGGAGCATTCTCGTCAACAGGCTATGGTCATGTTCCCCATATTCTCTCTTCTGTCATGTAAATACTTACTTATCATAAGTTTCCCATCTTCAGGATAGGAAAGCACAGGGTCTCCATACAACCTTTTTCTGATGGCTGCCTTCGTTAAAATGTGAATTTGAATTTCTTCTGGCTGAAAAGGTTTTACAACTTAGATCTCATACTTCAGAGCAACTGCTGTTACTACAATGCTTTATGAAAATGTGAGCACCATGAATTCAGTCTCCTTGACTGGCTATTTAATTGAAAGTCGCCCTGAGATGTGCTTTGTGTTAACACCACTGTGTTTTGGACAGACTACTATATTGAGCTCTCGGGGGTTTCTGTCACAGGGATGTCTGGTTACTGAATCACAAAGAGATTTAGGCAAGAGACAAGCGCCAATATGCTCAGCAGAGCTAAGATAACATCTCCAATCACATTCAAGAATAGAGCTATAACTCTGTAACTTAATTTGAAAAATCAAGTCTCTTTCAGAGTTGAGAATAGAAGTTTGATCTTGCATAAAGTTGTACTTGTATAACAGTAATGTAGTGCCTAAATATGATAAATGTAACTGCTAATGCCAGATAAATATTCCAACTGTCATTTATAATTGTCATTTATGTACCTTTGGTCAGTCTTAGCTATTCATAGTATGCCAATCAGTGTCCTACTTACCCATTATGTTCTACTTTGTAGCTGTGATTTTTCCAGACTTAGCGTTTGGGAAGAACTTCAAATGCATACTAGAAGTTGAGGCAATCTGGTCATATAATAGACCATCTCATATAAGTGCCTCTAAAGTATTTCTCACAGTGAATACCAAAATCACTGAACAATACAGAACTACTGAAGCCTTTAGTCTCAGTATGCAAAGATTCAAGTACTCCATCCTTAGAAAGGGAAAAGTTGCCCTTTCTTGGGAAGATCCAAAAGGGACTTGGGCACCAGAGCCCAATGTTTTAAGCTTTATGGAGACCTCAGTACTTTGTCTCAGGTGCTGCCTTCTAACTTTGTAGGTATCCCACATCTCCTGTATGTGTTTCTGTTAGTGGGGATGCATAAAAGCAGTGACTCCTAATGCTAGGAAGCTAACGTGCCCTCAAGCTCTGGCCATTCTCTTATTCTTCTAACCCTAGGGCCTGATCCGACGAGGATGCTGACACACTTAATGCTGCTCAGCAGATGGCTAGAGTGAGTTTGTGCGTCTGTGCCTTGTTGCACTTGCTTGTTGTAATGACTGTGCTATTATATGTGAAACATGAAAAGCTACGTTCAAATAGTAACCTGCCTGATTATCCTAGAACACTAGGGCTGAAGAGTGTTTTCCTCCTTATTCTCCTATAATGAGCAGCAATTCATTTATACAAGGTGAAACAGTTTCAGTAAGAAATGTGAGATGGTGAGGAAGATATCACATGAAGATCTGCTTCTCTAGAAAGGCAGAAGTAAGATTCCATGAGGATACATATCCTGACATGTCTGTTCCTCTGCCAGTACTGGTTAGGTAGTGCACAGTACCAAGCATCTGGTAAGCATGTCTTCAATACCAGCAGAGCTCAGAAAATGGGCTAAGTTCCTGAGCAGTTCCCTAACCACAAGACATTAAGGGCAACTTTCTGGTGAGGAAAGAATAAATGTAGATTTCTGACATCAAGAATCTTCTACCAGTGAGGGTTTCTTAAGTTTCCATCCATTAAACTTCCATAGAAGTAAGCGTCTGTTCCCAAGGATGTTATAACGGCACATGACTTAATAGTGAGTGACTAACAACATACCTATCTCATGCTGAAGCACCACAGAGTTAACAGCTAGGTGTTCTCTCGTACGTACGAAATGCAGTTGAGTAGATTTTATTCTCAAATCAAATGCATGAGACGATTGCCACACTAGGCACAACCTTTCCCTTTATGCAACCACAGTCTCAGGCCTGCAATCCCCTATCTGTGGGGGAACAATACAAATCTCTTCCTTTTACACTGTTGACAAATTTAAATGTTTTTAATGAAGTTCTGGCAATGTTAGCAGCCTATCCATGGGAGAACAATTGAACAGATATCGTTGTAATCTGAGTAACTAATTAGTGAAGAGTAAATCGTTCTTACATCCAAGAATGTTTACTTTAGCCTTACCTAAAGGAGGGGTTACCAGGACCTGTGTTCAGATGTGATGCTTCAGCATAAGCTGCCTGGTGAAGCAGTGTTACAGCCTGAAGAGAAAAGTGGATGTACTGTGCGCTGTCTCAGGTGAGAGACTGTAATTGCCATGTATGTTAATCATATGGCCGAGCACACGAGATGTATGTGTTTCATAATATTTTATAACTGTAAGAGCTACATTCATTAATTCTTATTGCAGGGAATATGTGGGAATTCTTTTGTTTTCTTCTGCAATCTGAGTAAATATTTCCCTGAATCTTGACTGCCTTAAACTCAGCCCTTATTTGGGGAGTCTTCCAAAAGTTCTAGAAAAAGTGTAGTTTTCTCTCTTATCCGTTCAAAAAGAAACTACTATTTTAAAAAAGATTGCTTTTTTTTTTTGTTCATGTGCCAGAGTAGAGAATTAGGGGCAGCTGGCAGACCCATGAAGAAATTATCATAGAATAAATTATCATTATTACAATATATTTATCATTATGGCAAAAATTGTGTGTGAATGGACATAAAGGACATTTGCAGGTCATTCCTGTTGACCTTACTGTCTACTTCCAATGCAAATCTTTCTACTATTTGCAACATCTAGGACACAGCATTTTCAGTGGATATGAACAGTATTGTCTAACTCAGCTGCTTTCAATAAAGCAAGATAAAAATTCTAAATAACTTGATTTTAAATACAGTGGGAGTTAGTTGGGTGTACCTTTCATTTTCAAAGTTGATGCAGTTGTGCTCTTTTAGCTCTCAACAGCCAGGGTGAATGGTTCTTAACTCGCTCGTCAGGAGCAGACTTGCAGCCTGCTGCCCGTCGGTGGCTGAGCCTGCCGTACTGCCATAGAGGGAGTAGGAGCCGAGAGCTGCAGATTTTGTTTTCTGCCCAGTGTCATTCTTGTTCCTAGGAAACAATCCCAACCCCAGTTACAAGTTTTTCATCAGTAATTTCTTCAATCAAGCAGCCTAAGCAATCTGTAAATACAGATTGAATATAATCACCTAAGCTATCATTAAAAGATTCATCTCAATCAGCAGAGCCTGCTAGCTGATTGTCACCTGAAACCTTGCAATTAACACAATGACTAGTATTTTTGACAAAATAGCTCAGTGTGGCTTGATTAACAGCGCTGTTTCAGGAATGGCCTTTTCCAGTATTTATTACCATCAAAGCTGTCAGTCCTGCATACTGTGTTATTTTGAAGAGACTTCACAACAGATACAGCTAAATGGATATATGTAAGATAGGCTTTATCTGGCTTCTGGAGATTTAAGTAAGAAAGTTCAAGTGTTTCAATTTTTTCATGTGCTTCATGTATTGATGTAACAATAAATTAAAAATAAAGTTAATCCATCTTGTGTAATGAATTGGAGGCAGAATTTAAACTGAATTTGAAGTTAATGTATACTAGGTAACACCCAAACCTAGATTGTGTAGACAGTGAAGTTGTTTGAATTGCAGTTGATTATTGTTATCGGGGCCTGAGTTCAGTACTGCAGTACCTAATTTATTACATTCAAACTAGCATCACAGAGTGAGCTGGGATTTGCTAAATAAAGTTTTAGGGTAGTAACCAAACCACTTTTTTTTTTTTCTTCCTCCTTTTGTACATGCTACAGTTTCAGGGTTTTACTTCCCCGTCCCTGAATTCCACCTTCTGTTCCGTCCCATAACTGCTTTCCTCCTATTTTAACCTGTAACTACATAATTCCTGTTCTAGTTTATCAAAGCAAGTTATAATTAGCAAAATATAAATAGGTGAAACTTCTGTAGTTACTGTAGCATCTGTGGACCTGAATAGTTTTATGGCAAGAGTACAGAATTTCTTTTATGCTTATGGTTCACTCTGCATTGCTATGTACAAACAAGCAAAGTCAGGCTATAGAGTGACGCTTTGAACAGTTACACCTTGCTTTGATCACCTGATCTCTGTCAGTATTGGTCTCTGTGGGCATCCAAGAACCTTTAGTAGCCAACATCAGGATTAGGTGTTTAATACATTTCCACTGAAAAAGGAAAACCTTTTTCTGGTGTGATTATGTACTTTTTTTTTTGACTTCTAATTCCTTTTCAGTGGTTGCATATCTCTGATAAAGATCTAAAAGTTTCTAAGGTACCTTCTGTCCTTATTATGAACTTGCTGTATTTTGTTGCTGCTACTCTTAACATCTGATACTGCTTTAACCTACTTATAGTGATCCTGAGTAATTTATGAAAAAAAGAAGTCACTTTTTTAATTAGAGAACTCAATTTTATTAAAACACAACTTTGAGAAGTTGTGCTACTATAATAGTAAATATTTCTGTTCTGGTCTGAGGAGTCCTTCCTTTGCAGAGGAAGGAGTGGCAGAGACAACGTGTGATGAACTGGCTGCAACCCCCATTCCCCATTCCCCTGCGCTGCTTGGGGGGAGCAGGGAGAGGAATTGGGAGGGAAGCTGAGCCCAAGAAGAATGGAGGGGTAGGGGTTGGGGGTGTGTTTTTAAGATTTGGGTTTATTTCTCATTATCCTACTCTGCTTTGATGGGGGAAATTAGTTTAATTTATTACCAATCGAGTCTGTTTTGCCCATGACAGTAATTACTGAGTGATCTTCCTGTCCTTGTCACGACCCATAAGCCTTTGGTTATATTTTCTCTCCCCTGTCCCGTTGAGGAGGGGAGTGACAGAGTGGCTTTGGTGGGCACCTGGCATCCAGCCAGGGTCAAGCCACCACAGTGTGAAAGACCACATAGACATACAATATCTGAAGGAAGGACTTAGGTTTCAGCTCCAGCTGTAGCCAAACGGGTCAAATGGGCCTTCTCCTGCCAAAACAGGAACTCTTGCTTCAGTTTTCCCTTCAGTTTTCCTAACAACTACAGAGTTTCATCCCATCTTCAAGCCAGGCTCTGGTGGTTGTCAGTGCCTTCTGAGAGGTCTCTCTTTACCACCTCTCTGTTAAGCTCTCACCTGAAACCTTAGGATCAAAAGAAGCCTAGTGTTGGGATCTTTTCACATACCACATGACTAATAGCTAGAAGACAATCATGTTGTTGATTGATTTTGATTGATTGAAGTTGATTTTATAATAAAAATCAAACCATACAAACTCTGCACAGACCTGCACTTTGTATAGGAATGGCAATTCACTAAGTGTGCTGATTGGGGCTGGGGTAGAGTTAATTTTCTTCACAGCAGCTAGTAGGGGGCTCTGGTTTGGATTTGTGCTGGAAACAGTGCTGATAATGCAGAGATGTTTTCGTTACTGCTGAGCAGTGCTTACACAGAGTCAAGGCCTTTTCTGCTTCTCACCCCACCCCACCAGCGAGGAGGCTGGGGGTGCACAAGGAGTTGGCAGGGGACACAGCTGGGACAGCTGACCCCAACTGACTATATCCCATACCGTATGATGTCATGCTCAGCATATAAAGCTGGGGGAAGAAGAAGGAAGGGGGGGACATTCGGAGTGATGGCATTTGTCTTCCCAAGTAACTGTTTTCTGTGATGGAGCCCTGCTTTCCTGGGGATGGCTGCACACCTGCCTGCCCATGGGAAGTAGTGAATGAATTCCTTGGTTTGCTTTCCTTGTACACGCAGCTTTTGCTTTACCTATTAAACTGTCTTTATCTCAACCCACGACTTTTTCTCACTTTTACCCTTCCGATTCTCTTCCCCCATCCCTCCCTCCCATGGGAGGGAGGTAAGTGAGCGGCTGTGTGATGCTTAGTTGCTGTCTGGGGTTAAACCATGACAAGCAAGTTAAAGAACTAAAGCACTATGTTTAGACAATACTGTGTACACTCCGAATTCTACTCACCCATAAATGTGCTTGTTGCATTTTTAATAAGCTTTTATCTGGAAAATAGTTTTATCATTGGATTCTCTCTTTAGATGGGATTTATTTTGTTGTTCCACTAAAATAAAGTATAGCACCTTCCACACTTTTCTAAATGGATTTTGAATGTATGTTTTGAATATTCAAGTAAAAATTGGATGTAATAAACAACCTTTCTAGGCATGAGAGGAATAAAATGACAGACATGCAGCATATTAAGTTACATGAGATGCTGAACTCTGGCTGTCATCAGCAAACGTTGATACAAAAGCGTAGCTGACAGCAAGTTAAATTGTACAGTGCAGAAAGGTACAAGAAACATGTTCAAAAGTTTTAAATCCTCTAGGTATTTTGTTCAAAGAGAAGGAGGGCCTACAGTTGCTGTGAAGTCCAGGAGAGACTTTGCAATACCTTCTGATTCCATGTGACAGATACTTAGCCACTAATGATGAACATTCATACAGATATCAAGGAAAGGATGGCATCTTCCACTTCTTTGAAAGTCCCTTTCCCCCATCAAACTAAAACACTCTTATTTATGTTTTCCATTCCAGAAAAAACACGTGAGAACAAGCACTATTTTACACAGGAAGGTGGATGCAGGAATAGTTGTGTATGTATAATTGTAAAGGTTTGTAGTCACAGCTGTGACATAGTCATGTCTCAAAATTTGAGTGCATATTTTTGGTGTAAATTTATTTCTCTCTCAGTGAATTACTAATATAAGACCATTGCTTCATCCCTCAGTCTATTTTCTGAATTTGTATTGCCATCAAATGGTAGTTGTGCATGTACAGATTAAGAAAAATGCATGTCTGTCTTGAACAAATAGCTGGTTATAGAAGTACTTTAAATAAAGGTATAAAGGCACAAAACCAGGCATAAAATCTGTTGATTCTAACCGGAATGCCACAAATTGGAAAATAAATGCTACTTTCAAAGTGAAAGATACACTCTGCCTAAACTTACTTAAACTGCAGTAGTGACTGAAGTGCTACCGTAAAGCAGAAACCGGGTATGGCATTAGCATTTTCTAGGTTTAGAATTTTTACTTCACAACTTGTGCAACCTTGATTTGATCCTCTAAAAACTGTTTTACGTAGCAGCTCAGCTCAGTTCAGAGCGCTTTATGAGGTTAGCTTTGTGGTATATAAAACCAGAAAAAGTGTTTTCTGCATAAGGTTAAAGATGGGTTTCTGTTATGAGTCATAATAAGGGGGGGATCTATTCCAAGGTAAGTTTTCTTGCCAGCTTTTTTTTATCAAAACCTTTTATAACCAGCTATGAGCCACAGTTTGTTAAACCAAGTTACATAGTGCTGTCCTCTCCAAGAGGAAAAAAAAAAAGTAAAAAAAATTTAAAAAGCAGTGTTTGGAAAAGCAGTAAGTTATGCAGAGGCAGCTGGTGAATTAGAATTCACTCTCTCTTGCTTAGTCTCTTACTTCACTGGAGTGCGAACACGTCAGATTCCTCCACGTGCTAGTTCACTGGGATGAGCTCAGGGTATCCTTGCCCTTTGTTATTTCCATTTCTGCCTTTTCTCATCTTGTGATACTATACAACCAGGATATATCATAAGGAAATTTAGGCTGATATACATATACCATCCCTTCAAAATAGATGTCCAAGGGAATACACTCTACTAACATTTGAAGTTTATAGCTTAAATGGGTGGTATTTATAAGGGAGAGATGAGATTAGAATTAAATCATTTATAATCTTGTTATTTAATGTATAGCATAATAGCCTTAGCAATGTAAAAAAGCAGTTAAGTTCCCCTTGATATTAGCATACTCTACTTTCATGAGGTTTAGGGACGAGGTACTAGTCCCAAAATTGTTTAATTTGAGTGTTAGGCAGTAGTCTAATTTCTAAATTTGAAGTTTTGTTTATGAAATAAACATTTCTCCATAAACATTTATTCCACAAACAAAACTTTCATCTTGCACTCCTTTAATAGCCATACCTAACCCCCTGGCTCCTGCCTTATTTCCTGTTGAAACTTCTTAAATTTATTTTTATACATTTCTGAATTCCTCTCAAACATTTTACATTTTATCTGCTAGGGAACATCTCTTGCCTGAATTTATTTCAGCTAAATATCCATTTCCTGAAATAACTGTTTGTCTAATACACTGATATCATCAATCAATCAGTGATACAACCATTCTGAAACATCTTCAGAGAGACTTAGATGCTTAGAATTCTTAACCCGTTTAGTACAACTTCATGCACAACCAGAGACTTTATAAAATCTCTAATTTGCGGTCTCACTGGTACACAGTGAAGTACAGCTGTTCAACCTACTTATCTGCAGCCAGCTTTGGTTACTTCAACGGGCTAGCCTGTGCTAGCCTATTACATTATGTTTGAGATGATAAATATAAGCCACTGCATGCTGACAGCTGTAGTTAGGCTGAAAGTAGCAGAAATGAGGTAACACAGAAAGTCACTTTTTAAAAATAAAACACAACTTCTATTCAAGATGAATCTTCTACTATGGTAATAGCAAGATTTTTAATGCAGGTTATTTCTCATGTTTTTAAATTATTCAAACTTTGGAAGAAATGATTTGTTAAATAGATGAATCAACAATCAGGACAAAATATTTTATTTTCAACACTTTTCCTTAGTTTAGTCCTTAGTTTAAGCAGGACATAGTACTTATTTCAATAAATAATTCAGATTTTGCATCCTCAGAAGGTAAAGGCACTTTATGCATTACTGCTCCACTGTCCAGGTTAACTTTCCATATTGCTTCTGCACTTTTTTTTAAAAAGTTACAACATGTTCTAGAAATACAAGATCAGAAAATGGAATATGATTGCAGTAGCTAATAAAAGCAGTTAATCCTTTTAAACTTGTATGTGTTATGTGTAAACAGATACTTACTTCTTGTCTGGCTGTTAAGATAAAAAAAGACATAACAGCCCAACTGTTATCTTTGAAGTATCAAAGTTTGAACAAGTCATTTAACTTCCAGCTTCAGTGAGATCCTAACATTTGTTGAAAGCAAGAGATCAAAAATGGTTGTATTTCTTTTTGATTTTTCATAGTTAGCTGAACTGAAGGTTTATCCCTGTGCAAGACATCCAAAAGCATGTACAATTTAAAAATAATCGGACACTTTATGACAGTAATCAATTGTACAAATACAAGTGAGGAACTGATTAGATAGCAATTTTAAGGATTTAGATGTACAAGCACAAGCTAGCAGTGACACATCATTGTAACAAGCATCATAGAAAGAGATGGCAATGGAAAGTCAGTCTTCACCATGTGAAGCAGCTTGTTTTGTTCTCAGGTGGAGTTCTGCACCCCACTTTAAATAACAGGCTTCACAAAAGACATGTATTATTTGGAAAGAGTCCACTGAGCAACATAAAGATTATAGTTTCTACAGTCTGATTAGAAAATATTTCCTTCACATAAGGAAAGCTTTAAAAGATTTGAAATGTATCAAAGGCTACTGAAAAGAAGAAAAAAGCCTCTGAATTTGTGTTGGTTAGGACAAGAATTAATCAGTTTCACTTGCACCATGGCATGGAAGATTTAAATTGGACTGAAGTTCCATAACTTTCTCAGGAAAATTAAGCAGTCCTTCCCCCTCAACAACAAGCAGTTAGCTCTCAGAAATGACGCAATTAATTCTGAAGTATTTACATAGACTGAAGGACCATTTACAGAAGCTTTTAAACCTGTTTCATCTCACACATTTTTGGTGGGAACAACGCTACTTCCCATTACTTTCTTTAAAAACTGATTGTCATTCAATAATTTGTGAAGCTATGGCCATGTCTTCATTAGTTTCATCTTCCTTGTTATCTATAGTACATGCTCCAAAGATTTGAAGAATTCTGTTTCTGCTTTACTTCACATTTGATAACTTAGCATATTCTATTTACTTTTCCCCTTCCTTCATCAAATAGTGGTAAGACAAGCAAATGTAAACTGAGTTTTAACCACTTAAGAGGTATGGTTTTATTATGCATTACACATGGATTGGGGGGAAAAAGACAGTAGCAACTAGAATAAAATGTAAAGACCTGGATTTAAATATGTAATTAAGAAAACTGTAGAGTCATGTTATTAATTTTAGGGCAGTTTTTGTCTTTGTTTTCCAAATCTAAGCAAGGTCACACATTCAACTATGGTAAAAATCGAAGTGTCCAGTCCATTGCTGTTTCATTTTAAGCTCTGAGGAAATAAAGCATGAAGTGGTATTTAAAAAGTATATTGACTTTTAATTCACTTTTATTAAATACATGTTTACATTTTTGAAGAAGTCTAGCAATTTATAATACTAATTTACATTAAGTTATCCATTCTATAAATCACATATGCTTGAAAGCATGCAGTGCTGTCAAACTTCAGTGACATTTACAGGAAAAAAATAAAACAGTTCAATTTTTTTGTTAGAAATATAACAGTATGTTACAATACATTGCAAGCTAAATGTTTATTTCCAAATAGTATGCAGCATACAAGCAGTGTTTAATTTTTATAGGACTATGTAAAATTACTCTTTCCAAATCTGCAGTTCTTTACGTTGTTGGAGCTATTTTACTAATTGACCAGCAAACAGGGAAAAAGACAAAACAAAAGCAACACAGAAATGACTAGGAAAGTTGCGTGCACTTAAGACATCCTGAGCAGCAGATAACTAGAACATCAACATCCAGGAATAATCTGCATACCTGGCCCATTTTCTGCCCACTGGAAAAAGCCACACTGTTTTTCCTTCCCAAGAGGGCACACAAAAAAGTTCTTTCCGTTATTGGGACCAACCTTCAACACAGTCTTCATAATACATCGCTTGCCATGGTTGCAAAATGGAAAATTCAAGTCAGCCCACTGCCAAAAGAAACAGGTTTTAGGCACAGTTTTAGCATATGTGATGGCTACGAATTCCTTGTTTTAAAATTGGCAATAGAAACAGATCTACAGGGGAGGCCCTAGAAGAAACTCCTCCTAGTAGTTAAGATAGTTCGATCTCTTTTGCGATCACCGATTTTAGATTTTTCTTTAACATTAATTGCAACTGCACGCATTTTAACTAGTGTAACATTAATTGATGTTAACACATAGTTTTCTTCAAATTAAGGCATTATTATTATCTTGAGTTCATCTATTAACTACCTGATGGTAGGTGACCGAGTCAAACTCTTCTGAGTCACATACATTCATGGCAAGGAGCAACGGTCACCAGTTGCAGCCAGGAGGGTCGGGTTAGGCATTAGTGCAGCAGTGGGAGCAGTTGCCCAGGCAGATTACAGAATCTTCATCCTTAGAGGTTTTCAAGATTTTGGCTAGACAGAAACATGGCTGATATCTAGATCTAGAGTTTGCCATAGTCCTTTTTCAAGCAAGAGGCTGAACTAAACGACTTGTACAAGTCCCTTCAAACCAACATCTCTGCTATGCATCTGTTTTACATCACACAGAAGCAGATTAAGAGCTTTTGCACAAGCAGGTGCCTTCTCAGCCGTAAAAGAAGTAACTAAAACTGTAAGTTCATAATTACTATTATGCTCTTAGTTTCAATTCACTGTGCAAAAGTATTTAAAATTACCTCAAACTTTAAATGGATCATATCTGTGCACAATTACAGATTACTGGGGCAAGGAGGCTGCAGGAAGAAGTGCTTACTAGAGAACAGGCCCTGAAGTCTTATACGTACTTGAAAGTAGTCACACCGAGTTTCTCTGGGTAGAGGACAGGTAAAAAACTGCCTGCCCTTGTTTTCTCCGTCCTTTCTCACAACTCTGAGGCTGCAGAGACGGCTGTGTTTACTGCAGCGAGGATGGCCCGTGCTTAACATACGAATATCATCTGTCATATTAGCTTGAGGTTTGCTGTAATGACAGGTTAGAAAATAACTCCTGCGTAATGTTAAAGGGATTACCAACACCACAGCCAAAGAACTCTCTCCTACCGTTACAATAGCTCACTCTGTACTTTTACACAGAATGACAGCCAGAGAACTTACTTCTCTAATGCACCCTATTGCACCTTTAAAGCTGAATGATTGCTAGTAGTGAATAGACAAGACTGTGTGCTTTTCTTGCAGGTATTACACCAGTTTTCCCCAGCATTAGCCCGTGTTTTAAATTATTTCAAAGTACTCAAATTAATCTGCAAAACAAAATAAATATTACCACCGCTATTATACTGTCCACCCCGAATTCCAACATATTCTAAAGGAGTATTCTGCTTTCAGTGGGAAAAAGACCAATACCAAGGAATTACTCCAGGTTGAAGGTATCCGTATGCTTCACAGAAAAGTCTCCCACCCTCTTTACTAAAAAGTTACAGTAATGCTCCAAATCATATTTGGACAAGTAATCCAGCTGAGGGGGTGGAACAGTGTTTTCTGAATGGGATAAAGTTTCTTTCTTTCTTCCTCATGATTGAGATACAGATTACCTGAATGCAATACACAAGGCTTCATATAAAAACAGTAACATAAAAAAGATTAATGCTCCAAAATGTATCTAACATATTTATAGAGCAGAAAAGCAGTGATGAAACCATAGTGAAAAAAGAAAAGATTAATTAATTCGTTATTGTTATCAGCTTAGAAATTTTATGTTCTCTCTTATGTCTGGAAGTTTGCAGTGCTGCAGACGTCAGCACTTTTCTTCCAACACCTCATTAAAACAAAAGAAAAAACACTGAACAAATTCTTTGTTGGTTTTTGTTACAAAGTGTTTGGGTTTTATTGTTTTTGGTTTGGTTGGTTTTTTTGGTTTGGTTTTTTTTTTTGAGTGTTTAAGTTGATGACTTGCTATAACTACCCGTTATCATGATTGATACTGTCTCATTTCTTCTTTGCACTCCTCTGTATTCTCAATTATCGTGCCTACATCCTCCGTTCTCTATAGTCCTCTACTGAGACAGGAAGGAGAAAGTATATTCGTACAGCCTAACCTGGCTAGCCAGTGAGATCCTGTTTCAAAACTGGTGCTTCAACAATGCAAGAAATAAGTTCTATATTTCAGAACAGACACACAACCAAGAATTTTGTAGCATATCATTAATATCTTTCACAGTCACCCTGCATAATTTAGCACTGTAAGTGACATCTACCTTGCACTCCCGTTACTGTTGAGTATGTCTGCCCAGCTTTTCCTTGACAACCCTGATAGGTTCTCACATTTCTCTTAACTAGGCAACGGATGTGTCTGAATAGGGCTGTGTAAATAAAAATTCAGGATAAGTAGAGCACTGAAGTAGTTACACATAGGATGGGAAGGAAAGCTAAGAGAAAATTGTGATGGGAGGTTCATCAAGGTACCTGTACTTGATATCATGGAAGAATGTTGAAAACTGCTAGTTGACAAATAACTTTAATTAGAATATATTCATTCAGCTACTTTCCTTTTATCATCTTTCACAATGACTTCAAGATCTCTCTAAGCAGACAACAACTACAGTGCCAAGATCAGACAACTCCTTAGGTAGAACTGTGCTCGTTGACCTATTAGAGCTATACTGTCCTGTTCCATGGGAACAGCTGAACTATGAACAGCTGTTTAGTTAACAGCAGTACTGGCCAGATGCCAAAATCAGGACTTTTCCAGTGACAGCCTAGGTCATTCAGTGCTGTTGAAATCTGAGTGTAATTTTAGTTACCCAAGAATAAGTTACCTCTGGCAGAAATCCAAAGACAACAGTGTCTGAACCCAACAGCACAGTATTCCATTAATCGTAAGGGATAAAGTTGGTTTATGAGATTATAAAAAGACTTGTTTACATTTTAGAATACATACCTGATTGCTATATTATATTGGTGAACCGAGAGTAGATTATCAGTTTTCTGTTTCTTCTGTATATGCTTGAAAGAGAGAGGTTGCTGACAGGAGGACAAAGCTGTAGCAGTTACATGTGTTGACCAATCCTTGTCTGTGCTTCCCCCTGACTGGTAGCCATTGTTTTGGATTTGATTACAATTGCTTTTTGGAGCAACACACTGACAGTGTCCATCAGATATTTGGGTATCACTTTGCAGAACAGCTTTGTTACCAAGATCTGATAAGACAAGAGTTGTAGTTCCAAACGCAGCTTTCCTATTGATCTTTATTTCTGTTCTTGGTTTTCTGAACTCATTACAAGGGTACTTCATTAAGTTTATGTCAAAGGCTGAAGAATCTTCAACATTGTCTGTCTTTGGAACTAAGGAAAAATAAGTTACTTGTTACAATCCATCTGTGTAGAGTGATACATTGTATTTCTGATCTGCATTCATAAGTCATCATACAGAGAGTGAAAGAGTAAATTTACCATACCACCTTGAAAGATCTCAAAACCTGTCACAGATTAGATATAGTACCAAATTTCTTACAATAAAAAAGCTCATGCACTTTTGGAGTCACATACAACATGTGTTTCAAGATAACATTACTATTGCTTGAATAGGACCAGATGTGAATAGTACTCTGCAAATGAAAGCTACTGGAGAATTAACCATAAAAAATTGAATTTGGCCCAAATACAGGGATTAAAATATTTAAATTTTTCAAAATAACCTTTTATAACCCCAGCACTGGGAGATCGCAGGGTATGGTACCTCCAGCAGCAATACATTATCCATTTTTAAAGTATTATTTTACTATTGACACAAAAAGGGATATTCATTTGTTGGGTTTTTACCATAGAATAGTTTGGGTTGGAAGGGACCTTTTAAAGGTCATCTAGTCCACCCCCCCTGCAATAAGCAGGGACATCCTCAACTAGATCAGGTTGCTCAGAGCCCTGTCCAACTTGACCTGGAATGTTTCCAGCGATGGGGCATCTACCACCTCTCTGGGCAACCTGTTCCAGTGTTTCACCACCCTCATTGTGAAAACCTTCTTCCTTATATCTAGTCTAAATCTCCCCTCCTTTAGTTTAAAACCATTACCCCTTGTCCTATCACAGCAGGCCCTGCTAAAAAGTTTGTCTTAATCTTTCTTATAAGCCCCCTTTAAGTGTTGAAAGGCTGCAATAAGGTCTCCCCAAAGCCTTCTCTTCTCCAGGCTGAACAAGCCCAACTCTCTCAGCCTGTCTTCATAGGAGAGGTGCTCCAGCCCTCTGATCATTTTTGTGGCCCTCCTCTGGACCTGCTCCAACAGGTCTGTGTCTTTCCTGTGTTGGGGGCTCCAGAGCTGGACACAGTACTCCAGGTGGGGTCTCATGAGAGCAGAGGAAGAGAATCACCTCCCTCGACCTGCTGGCCACACTTCTTTTGATGCAGCCCAGGATACGGCTGGCCTTCTGGGCTGCGAGCGCACACTGGTGTCTCATATCCAGCTTTTCATCCACCAGCAGTCCTTCTCGGCAGGGCTGCTCTCAATCCCTTCATCCCCCAGCCTGTATTGATACCGGGAGTTGTCTCAACCCATGTGCAGGACCCTGCACTTGGCCTTGTTGAACCTCATGAGGTTTGTCTGGGCCCACCTCTCGAGCTTGTCCAGCTCCCCCTGGATGGTTTTCTACCGCTTTCAGGGTTCCTGTCCTTTCCAAACATTGTGCACATCCAAACTTATCAATCCCTTACTGTAAGAGGCTTCAGAAGCCAGCAGTTCAGATGTTTACTTTGCATTTATTTCCTGACATGAACAACAGTATGTTTCTTCACAGAATCAGAGGCCCGCCTAGTGGGCAATAATCATTCCAAAGAGTGGGCATGATTTATTAATGCCAGTTTAATGAATAAGTAGGTAACCTTTCCTGAGAAAAGGGTGAAAAGAAAAACTTTATAGGGTCTCTATGTGCAATCTTTGTTAAGTAGCTGTGAAGCCATAGTGTTCAAGAACAGAGTCCTTTCTTTCCTACCGTCTCTAGCAAGTGCCTCCCTCCTACATCTTCCCTCCATACAAGGAAGAGGTAATTAAGCAGAAGAAAAATGGGTAGATAAGGCATACACAAGGGCATACTCCCTCCAAAGGCATTCTCACTCAGAAATGAAGTAAGAATCCCTACAGTTTAGTCTCAACAATACTTGTTTCCAGGCTCCTTCCATTTTGCCACTGCTGCACAGTGAAACATACTAGTTCCAGTGCATTCAGATTTGTTTAAGAAAGAATAGGAGCTTGGCCTGGTACTTAGCAAAGGAGCAAGGAAATTGAGATGTAATGGTAAATAGTTATGTCTGTCTACAGACTGAATTACTTTGGCTGTATAGCCAGCAGCTAACTTTATGTACCAAGTATTCTGTCCTCAAAAATTCACACGTCTGCTGAGAGTAGTTAATTTTATGAACAACATAAAAGACAAAAAATGAACAAAGTGAGAAGGCAAGGAATCTTAAAGGCTAAAAAGAGAGAGGTAAGCAAAACCATGTTTAAGAAAAATCTCAAACACTGCTCCTATGATGCAAAAATAACTCTTATTTTTTTAAAAAGAATTTTTGTAACAGTATTCCAACCAAGTCTAACACATCTTCAAATTTCAGGCCTGTTTTCAGTAATGGCATATAACTAAACAAGTGAAACTTACAAGTACAGGAGAAGGAACAGGATTTTGTTACAAAGCTTAAAATAAAGCATTTGTGCACATGCCGCCGTATATTTTAAGGTCCAGCTGACAGTATTAATTCCAGGATAAATGTTAGTTGGTAAATCTGAGTCTGTGGACAGATTAAAACTTTCAGGTTTCTGGTGCTGACGTTGCAGGAGAATTATGCAAGGTTAGCCTCTGCTGCCAACAAGTGTCATGTAAGGCACGAGACATACTTTTTTTGATTCCTGGCCTGATGAAATGGACTTTAGCTAGTGTAAGATAAGAGTGTCACACACATCACTCCACTCATAAAAGGAGTAACTAGAATGAAGCAATACTTTAAAAAAAGCATTGGAACTTTTTCTATAAGAACTGACATCAGTACCGTAAAGTCACTTCTTCACAGGCTAGAAATCTGGGGGCACTTTGGAGAGTATGGCTCAAAGTACCATCAAAAGCTATGGGAATGTGATCTTTAATTCCGATTTCAGCATATATACTTTGAGTCATATAGTTAAATTCAGTGAACTTTTAACAATAGGTCCTAGAGCCTACATAAAAATATTAATTCTTCTCAGATACAAAAAGCCTGTATATATTTTTTACAAATATCTTTTCTTTCAGTTTTGAGCACTGGAGCTAGAAAAATAAAGAAATAAGTTGTAGTATGCAGATTTCAGCCACTTCATTGAATAATTCACTACACAATGTAAAATAAGTGGAGTATTAGTTTTTGAGGTAGAAAAGTTTCAATATCAAATTGTTACAGAATTAGCTTTATCCCTAAAAAGCCACACACGCGCACCCCTCTAGACTTCGTCTCTTGGAATATATGTAGCAATTCAAAATGTTTCAGTGCAACAGTCTTAATTCAAATAACTTCCTGTAAATCCCTCCATGGAGGAATTTACTCACTTTTTCTACAGAAAGTGAAAAAGAATACAAAGCTCCTCTTCACACAGAAAACAGGTCTCAGTGGAAAGTCTGTCCATTATCTCATTCATCCCTTCTTAATATCTGAATTTCTCTGCAGAAATCTGGAGAGAAGCTAGCATGTTTTTCATTCCATCTTCCTGTCCCTTTCTAGATCTCATTCACAGCTGCTTCTGCCCACCAGATCTAGATAGCAGCATTAAAAGCTCTAGCAAGAGACAAACAACAAATTTAGGTAAGAATTCCAGAATCATCCTTACTCTGAACTTGGAGGAAAACACCTAGCTCCTGAGAAACCTGACATCCTTTTGGACAGAGTACCAAAATATACTACTTTTGTTCACACAAAAGAATGATGATTACTTTTCTGCCCCCTAGTGATCTCTCTATCAGACATATGCTGCAAGCTTCTAATGATTTTAAGGAGAGTTGAAAGAATGGCGTTTTGTCTCACTCCTTGCCCCAACAGAAACAAAGGGTCACTGCAGAGGCTTGTCTATAGAACCCCACCTGCACACAAAGCTGGAAGACAAGACACTTTCAGGGTTTAAGGCAAGACAGCTTCCATGATTGTCTGTGTAATATTTCCCCAAAATCTGACTTTAAGTTAGCTAGTTATAGAAATATGATTCACAATAGTTCCAAAAACTGCATCAAAACTACAGTCCTCCCCCCTTTCCCAGTATAGGTTCCAGACAACCCTTCAATACCTTCAGGCCTTGAAGTCAAACAGGCATCACATATTTCAGCAGACGGCTTGTTTATTAGGGTACAGCGCATACACGTCCACTCCTCTTCAGATTTCTGAGCTACATGTTCATTAGAACATGACCCCCTGCCATATGCCCAGCCAATTAGGCTATTTCTAGTTGGCAGTTTTCTGTGAAACAAAAGAATGATGTTAGTCTTTTGTGACGTTTCTTCCACAAATTGCCTTACACCACTATGTGCAGGGAGGCACAGGGGTAGAGAACGAGTAGTACACAGTGTTATGCCTGCCTATCATAGCTTGGACAGCATGTCATGGTTAGAGTTTGAATTTTTTTTCTTTACCTCAAGGGCAAATCTTCCCCGATGCTGCAGAAGTAATACAAACAAAAATATTTAAACAAAAATGGACAGAAGCTTAATAATTATCTGATGTACTCTCCAGCACAATGCCCCAGCCTCTCTTAAATTCCCTACTATTTTCAAGTACTGCAGCAAGAAACTTGGCGAGAAAGGGAAACTGTTTCAGTACTTTTCCCCCATCCCTTGTACAGAACGCTTACTAACAAATGCATTACTGGATGAAGAGCTGTTCAGAGGCTGAACTACAGAAAGTCACACAAACTAGCAAACAAATTTTTTGCTCTCATTTAAATGGTACCCATTAGACCACTTTATTATCATAACAGCCAACAAAACTGAAAACCTTAACAGCTAGAAAGTCTTTCTTGTGTATCACCATTTGCTGGAAAACCTTTTAGCATTTAGGAGTCTGTTCAAAATAAAGGATTTTTTTTTTTGAGTGTTTTTTTTTCTCCTGATCAGAAAGAATTCAGGAATGCCCTAGCTGTGACTGGTGAGCCAAAGCTGTACTCCAGACAGCTCTATAGATTTAATTTTATTTATTTTCCTGTAAATTATAATACCTCCTATGTTGATACACTGATTTAGAATCGTAGTTACTATTTTACAGTCACTACATGTTACCAAGGGCTAATTTTGTCATAGTATCTGAACATTGTTAGCATGTTAAATGTAACTTGAACTTACCTAGTCAATAAGATAGGTATGTAAATTTTTAAGTACTATGGTTGATAAGTCATCAAGCATTTTTCTCCATAGTTTTTGTGGAACAATACACTTTTTTGGAGACTTTTTTTTAATTCTAAGAATTTAAGCACTTCAATTAATAATGCAAATGCTGTACTTGGGAACTGTTGTGACACTCCTTAGACCTATCGCTTATGCCATAATTACCACTCTCCTTAACAGGTTACATTGCTAAGATAATGGTAGGGATATCCACTACCTACCACATCTCTTCCACAACAGGAAACCTAAGGAGGATAATGAGAACTGCTGACATACCAGAGATCCTGTGCTGTCAAGAGGTAGAACAGACATTACAGTAGCATTCACCAAAATACTGTGGCTATATAACAAAACAGCCAAACTGGAAGTATTAAAAATGGGTATTTTCACATTATTAGATCAGTTGTTCTACTCAGCTACCAAAGATGCATTACTAGACTGAATATATTTAGCATGTCATGTTTTGGAGTTTAAGTCCATGTCATGTCATCCCATTCCCCACCCAGTTCTGTCCATCCTGTCGTTCCCCATCCTGCCCCATCTTGGAACACGAAAATTGGGGGGAAAGTGTATTTTAAAGATTCAAGGCACATTTGAATTTGATGAGGTAAGCTTATAATGGGTATTTTCTTCCTTTTTTCAGTTGAGCAAAATCATAAGCTACTTGACTTGACCCAAGAACCACTGGGTTAAATGCTACAGTTTATGATCTGTAGCAAGGCAGTCTGATCACAAAGGCTCCTTTCAGTCTTCAAACATGAAAAGCTACGAATGGCAGATAAACCACTTGAGCTAAACATAATTTATTTGGTAACAGTTACTGCATAATAGAAAACAGAGCAGTAGAACACAAAGACCTGACCATTAGGATGAGGACAGCACAAGAAATGACCTTTTCATTTTATAGCTACCATTACCATGTTTTTCACTGAAATATACCACTGTTTAATTATTTGGTTTTTTTAAAAAAAAAAGCACAACAACAACAACAAAAAAACGCAACAAAAAAAAGCCACTACTTATTCTAGAACAGAGAGAGAAAGACATATTTTTTTTCCTTGCATCATTTTCTAGTTATCTCACTCAACGGAACACTGCTGTCTTCCTACCCTTCTGCAAAACATTTCTCATTATTACTTTCTGAAAATACAGCAGATTGGAGTTATCAGCATGTGAAATATTTATCTTCCATGCTGGAATTTTCTGTATTTGATCTGTACTCAAAGGCGACTTTTAAGCTTTAACCAAAATCCCTTCAGCCATCTGAATCTTGAAAGAAGATTGGAGGTGGGAGAGGGATTTGTGTGTTCTGTGAATCTTATCTAAAAAAAAATATACATACACACACACACACAAATGAAGGCAAAGTTTGCAATGCGAAGCAGTACCTTTTATTAGATTGGCAGAGCTCAGTATAAAAAGGCAAGATTCTGAAGCCTCAGATGAAAATTTTCAAGAATAACTTAGGTATGTAAGAGTCTGAATAAGGTGCTTTTAGAACTTTTACCTTTTGACCCTTTGTGATATCAAATGCACTTTGTGCTTTTCTAAAATAAAAGGAAGAAAGCTGCTGCTAGCACAATTTATGTGGAACTGAAAGTGTCTCTGTGGCACACCTGTAGTAAAAGCTTTCCAAATCCGATAAGGAGGAAGAAAAAAAAGTCCTAAGCCCTACAGTATTTGCTGCACTCTGAATTTACTGAAGTTTTAGTTTTCCTCAGTGTAACTCTACAGCCAGAACAAAACTGCATAGATGCACATTTATCTAGATATGCCAGGACTGAAGGGGCTATCCTATGAAAAGAAATAGACACACAAATTCCTACCTTCCTTATGCCATTCAACTCAGTTGTGTGCAAACATCCAGGCCTATTATATTGATAACACCAAGAACAAGGGGCAATTTTTCCAGGAGCAGTGAATAATTCTGAGTACTCTGAATTGTTGTATAATTCCTACATTTGATTAGAGTAACTGCTATTTCATAACAGATGGGGCCTTTGAAAGAAATAGTATCAAAGAATCAAAGCTTTTAACCATTTTTAAATACCAATGGCCAAAACATTTTTCTTTTGCAAAGTGAAGTGAATTTAGATATAAAATGCACAAGGATCCATTCTATTTGAGAAGTGATGTCCTCTTACTGTAACAGCACTTTGAGGTGCTTAAGCACTTAGATGCTTAAAAGTGATATAAAGTTACCATCATACCTCACATTGACAAGCTGGGGATCCACCTTTTGACACTGAGAGCAGAAGTAAGTCATCCTGTTATTCTCTCCTAAACGACACACAGTGATCTTCCCATTGCACTGACCACAGGTTGGGCGCTTGTATACTTTGTAGTGTTTGTAGAGTGGAGACCCAGTTTTGCGGCACTAAAACAGAACATGTTTAAAACCCAAGTTAAAGACCCAGTATGAATTTTATGTCAGTCCTGCTACAGTTCAACTGAAGCTAAAATAAAAAACCCTACATAAACTGACAGCTCAGTGACTGCATGAAGATATTTAAGGCACTCTCATAAGGGCTATCATCTGTATTTCATATTCTTTTATGAAAAGAATTGACTTTAAAGCAGGTAGAACAGTGTCTGGAATTCTCCACATAATGGAATAAAAGACACAAGACAAAAAACCCCATACTAGCATGGTACAAGCAAATATATGCAAGGGACCCCCTGAGTTCAGCTGGACCAGCTAGCTCTGATTCAGCACCAGCCATCTTTGACCTGGCACCTGCAGTAATGTTCTTAAAGAGCTGATGAGCTCCAATCAATGCAGCATAGAAAACAAAAATAAACCAAACATAAAACACAAAACCAACACCACCTTTCCTCACCCCAAAAAGAACCAAAAATACACCATAGAGCCAGCTCAGACCTGATGCTACGATCTGGGTTAATCAACCTTCCCAAAATCTAAAGAACTGCACAATGCAGAAATATTCCAGAGATTCTGTAGGAGTCGGGTAGCGCCCAGTAAAGTTGCTTAGCTTCATCTTCGCACTGGCTATGCCAGCCAAGTTGGCTCACGAAAAGCCACTTGGCCCTATGATGAGCTCCCTAGATCCTGGCAGAAAGTCATATTAAATTAAGTACAGTACAAGCCCAAAGGGCACAGTGACCTAAAGAGCCTCCAGAGGGCTGACAAGGAGGCACATTTCATGAGACAATTCACATGGAGTCAGTATAGACATACCCCACCTAAAACTGGCAGAAAAAACCCCAAACAAACAAAACCAACCAACCAAAAAAAACCCCAACCAACCAAGAAAAGCCCAGTAGAGACGCAGCCAACTCTGCAGAGCTACACAAGTTTCTGCACTACAATCGCAGTTCCTTGGGCACAGTTCAAACGATACCACAGCTGGCCCAGGAATACCAGCCCAGCTCTGGCAGGGCTCAATGGCTCTATCACCATAACGCATGAAGACCCTGGGAGTTTTTCCAGTGTTTGAGCACAGCATATTTGCTTCTGCTGCGCTCTTATTCATCAGCCTTGCTGAATGAGAATGCTTTTGCCAGTACAATCTAGTAATTCAATCAGAAGAAATTACTAATGTATATTTGCATGAATATTCACAAGCAGTTTGCTTTCTCCTCAAGGTTTACAGTTAGTTTCTTATTAGTAGTTTTCTCCCATCCAGTTATTTAAAAACCAAACAAAAGCAACAGCCCTTTACACAAACAAGATTCCTAATCTTTGCACCTGGAAGGTGTTACTACAAATGATACAGTATGATTACTACAAACATTCTATAACAGTCTATAAAAAATGATCAAGCACTACCCCTCTTATTAACCTATTTTTGTTATGTTTTTATCTTAAAGAGACTGGGGGGCGGGGGGGGGAGGCTAGCTCTCCCTTAAAAGCACTTGATGGGTGAATACTTGCTACATATAGATTATAGACATTTTGAAAATGGCTAAACCAAGCGACAGAAAGTTTAACTTGTTTGTTTATTGTCAGTCTAAAAGCCCCTGACACATTTAAATCTCCTAGTATTATAGTTGTTGCAGAACTGGATGCTATCTCTTTACTGGTAGACTTAGAATCATAGAATGTTTTGGGTTGGAAAGGACCTTAAGATCATCTAGTTTCACCCCCCCTGCCACGGGCAGGGACACCTGCCACTAGATCAGGTTGCTCAAAGCCCCATCCAAGCTGGCCTTGAACACTTCCAGGGATGGGGCATCCACAACTTCTCTGGGCAACCTGTTCCAGTGCCTCACCACCCTCATCGTGAAGAATTTCTTCCTTAGATCTAATCTAAATCTACCCTCTTTCAGTTTAAAGCCATTACCCCTTGTCCTATCGCTGCATGCCCTTGTCAAAAGTCCCTCTCCAGTGTTCTTGTAGGCCCCCTTTAGGTACTGGAAGGCTGCTAGAAGGTCTCCCTGGAGACTCCAGGCTGAACAACCCCAAACTCTCTCAGCCTGTCTTCATAGCAGAGGTGCTCCAGCCCTCTGGTCATCTTTGTGACCCTCCTCTGGACTTACTCCAACAGGTCCATGTCCTTGTTTTGTTGGGGGCCCCAGAGCTGGATGCAGTATTCCAGGTGGGGTCTTATGAGAGCAGAGTAGAGGGGGAGAATCACCTCCCTTGACCTGCTGGTCACGCTTCTTTTGATGCAGCCCAGGATACGGTTGGCTTTCTGGGCTGCAAGCGGACATTGCCAGCTCATGTCCAGCTTTTCATCCATCAGTACCCCCGAGGCCTCCTCCTCAGGGCTGCTCTCAATCCATTCTCCGCCCAGCCTGTATTTGCACTTGGGATTGCCCCAACCCACACGCAGGACCTTGCACTTGGCCTTGTGGAACTTCATGAGGTTCGCATGGGTCCGCTTCTCAAGAATGTCAAGGTCCCTCTGGATGGCACCTCTTCCTTCCAGCTTGTTGACTGAACCACATAGCTTGGTGTCGTCAGCAAACTTGCTGAGTGTGCACTCGATCCCACTGTCCATGTCACCAGCAAAGATGCTAAACAGTGCTGGTCCCAGTACCAACGCCTGAGGAGCTCCACTCGTTGCTGGTTTCCACTTGGACATCGAGCTGTTGACTGCAACTCTTTGACTGTGATCATCCAGCCAATTCCTTATCCACCAAGTAGTCCATCCATCAAATCCATGTCTCTCCAATTCAGAGACAAGGATATCATGTGGGACAGTGCCAAATACTTTGCAGAAGTCCAGGTAGATGACATCAGTTGCTCTTCCCTTATCCACCAACGCTGTAAGCCCATCGTAGAAGGCCACCAAATTTGTCAGGCATGATTTGCCCTTAGTGAAGCCATGTTGGCTGTCACCAATCACCTCCTTACTTATCATGTGCCTTAGCATAGTTTCCAGGAGGATCTGCTCCATGATCTTGCCAGGCACAGAGGTGAGACTGACTGCCCTGTAGTTCCCCAGGTCTTCCTTTTTTCCCTTGCTAAAAATGGGGGTTATGTTTACCCTTTTTCAGTCAGTGGAACTTCACCAGACTTGACTATGAAGTTTGGAAAATGAAAAGATTTCCCTAGCCAACAGACTAAACTACTCTTCCGTGGGTTGGGGGAAAGCAGACATTTAAGCAGACTATTAAACAAATTACATTTTTAGCCTTTATGATCGAAAGAAGGTATTAGGAAAACTAGGCGCCCTCTTCCTAACCTACCAAAAAAAGAATTTTTAGCAGCACTAGCTCCTTGCCTTTCATGAATACCAAGAGAAAGAGACAAGAATTTCACTGCTGCTGTTCGTTTCTCTGCACGCAGTTTAAAGAAGAAAAACACACAAGAGCTAGGTCAAATTCTCGCTTTTTCTATTTTGGAAAGTTAAAGAGCAACCAGGAACTATAGAGTTTACAGGGGAAGAAATGAAATTCTAGTGAAGTTATGGCAGTAGGGAGAAGCTTGAATTTATTTCACTTTAGCAACCAAAAAAGTTGTTTCAGTTAGGAAAAAAAAAAGTTGTTAGAAGTTACAATCTATTTAGTCAAATAAACGTATTTCAAGTTTCATAAAGGAAGCCACATGAATTACCTTCATACTTCCCTGGGGCAATCTCTCATTTCCAGTTCAAAGAGTGAGCTTTATGTTATCTTACATATAAGTGTGCTTAACCTACATCATTTCTGACATGTTAAGAGTGACATTACAGTGCACGCACAACAAACCTGGACTGGCCCTCAAGCAGCACCTGTCAAACTCTTTTGCTGCAACTGGGCCAAGGCTGCACACACTCTTATAGCCTAGACTCCCCCACCTTTTCATCATTTGACAATTCACAATTAATAAAGAACACACAAACCAACATTCCTATTCATGGAAACACTTGTCCTGTTGCATCTTTTTACTGTTTTCAGTAGATGTTCACATATAGCTAACATGACAGAGTCAAGTTTTGGAGGTTTCTCAGAAACATGTGCCAATACCTTATAAAAAAGCAGGGTAAAATCACGTGTCATCTTCACCAAGTGACGTATGTGCTCATCTGTCAGTTGGCAAACCTGTAAATAAGACAAGAATGATTTTTAGAATATTATGATGCTAAGGGACAACAGCAGAAAGACCTGTGATGCAGGGGCGCTTTGAACACCTTCAGCTGATGTGGAATTGCATTGCTTCCTGTTATGGTAATTCTCTGACTTCACATTATATATATCATCTCAGTAAAACAGTACATTTTCACATTCTATACTACACAAACTCATTGTGTGAATACCAAACAACGTACTTTGCCTCATCCACGTAAAACATTAGGTAAAAATTTCAATTGTTTTCCTCTATATTGACCTAAGAGTTCCTGATCACACGAATCACGTGGAGTTAACAACTTTTAATTCCCTCTCAATTTCCTCGTGGATTGTGATACGACCTACCTATCATCAGACACTCTTTCCTGCGAGAGACCTTCAGGAAGAATACTTGAGCCAAAGGCATCACAATTAGAGAGATGTATAAACCAAACATTTTTATTAAGAACTCAAAATTTTAAGTCACATTTTTCTTTCCTCTGCCAGCTTACATTGCAGATACAATCAAAATCCAGACTCATCCTATGAAGAATTTTCAGGAATATTATGTTTAAAAAAACCTTTCAGTTACTATCATCACCAGCTTTCCTTTACATTCTATGTAATATCAGTCTGTTTTGCAAACATGAGACTTCTTTTCAACCACAGTTTGGAGATGCATGCTTGAGGATCTTAACCAAAAAAAGTATGGTAAACAATGGTAGAAAAGCAAATGATGCCAGCTAGCAGGACAGGAAGTGGAAGAAGCAGCTGGAAAAATAATCAACTCTACCACATAAACTATTTTGGGTAGTAACTGAACAAAGAAAACCTGAGCACTCTGCACTTTCCTTTATTTATAGGCTGACAATTTAATGGTAGCACAACAGGATGCCAGACAAAGTCAGGATTTGAAAGTTAAATGAATTCCCTACTAAGGAGAGGTTTCAAGTTGTAAGAGAGAAGGCTTAGCCCCACAAAGTATGTCCACTCTGTGAGGCAGGAGCAGCAGCAACAGTTTCTAAAGAACACCATGACAAGTATCTCCAGTTATAATGATAAAACATTAATTTAATGTCTTGGAATAACTTAAGAAATGACAGATGATAAAAGAAATGACAGATGATAAAAGAAAGGCAAGGTGACAACAAAATGTTATATAAATATGTATTTACATTCTGAATACTTTGGTGTCATTAAAAACAATCTTGAGACATTTCACCCACCTTAATAGCTGGATGGAGACCACTGTCAAACAGTGCTTCATTTTTTATGATATTTCCCACTCCAGGTAATACTGCTTGATCCAGTAACACATCACACACCATGCGGGTTTTCTGCTGCCTAATCTCACTTTCTGCTCTTAAGCAGCTAAACTTTGGAGAACAAACATCCAAGCTTTCCATCATTCTCACTTTTCGCTCACTCTCAGCTGCACTTCTGGAAGAGCAAAAATACATTAAGATTTAGTTTTATTTTAATTATATGCTAATATAGCAGGATGGTTTTCAAAACAACACATGAAAGTATAATAGAAAATTATAGGCAGATAACAGAAACCATGAAAATACCAGTGACAGGAAGAGGCACAGAAATTACATTAACCACCTCCACCAAAAACAGGTCAGTGATACATGCATGGAACATGCATCTGGTCCAACATACAAGAAGTCATCCTCATTCTGTTCATATTCGTTTGAAAAATAATTGCCAGGTCCTTGCTTTAAAACTACTTCTGACATGGAAAGACAATGTGTTTGGAGCATGTACCATAACTAACTGTATGTTTACATATTACAGTAGTTACAACATAACAATAAAAGATATATTTTTCTTAAACCTTGATTTTATTAGGTACAAGAAGTCTCAGGCTTACATAAGCTTTTATGTATTGTAATATTAAATATGCATATATATGTTACTTGAATTTACATGCTCCTTTTCACCCAAGAGCTTCAAATGCTTTAAAATCAAGCTTGCTATGTTATTTTTATTAGCAGTGAGAAGCACAATGTTGATGGACAAAAACATCCACTTAATGTCAGTTAGAACAATTATACCAATTTGCTTCTAAAAAGAAAACAAAAATAAAAACACAACCTTTGGAGCATAAAAATTTGAAACCAGTAATCGTCACAGATCCTTATTCTTGTTAAGGAAGTGAGACTTGCGTGGAAATTAAAGGAGCGATGGGGTTCAGCATTCTGATCTAAGGATGGAATTAAATCCAACTTTCATTCCTAGTCTTCACACTATCTAATGAGGCTATGGCATAGAACTACTTTAACTGTATGTAAATTCTGATACAAAATTAAATTACCATACTAATAAATGGGATAAGTTTAGAAAGTTTTGGTTTGTTTCATTGTATCTATGATGGCTTTCATCCAAGCGCTTAACAAGTTGTGTGTGATTTTTCACTATGTTCTTAAAAGAATGTTATTAAAAGAAATAAACCAAGCTGTGTTTAATTTGGTTAGTTTCTGCTTTACCTATACTCTACTGTCACCTCGAAAAACCAAACAGTATCCTCTGTAAGCTGTATCTCCAAAACTGGTAGTGCTCCATTTCTGTCTTTGCTTCCATCAGGATTAATGCGCATGGAACCGTTCATACCGAAGTGAATCCTCGGAGAGAAAGAGAGTTCTTATGGGTATTTTATCTTACCAATGTTTTCAAGCATCACACTAGTCTATTTTTTGAAGTTATGAACTATTCTTACCTAACCAAGTCAGTATGTATGTACATTAATTCTAGTCATTAAGAATAACACAGCAACAAACCACTTGCTTACACAGTACTAAACTCCCAGAGAAGAACCCTCCTCAAGTCAGAAACATTCCAAAACATAGCAGTTTTCCAGTGGTCTTCATAATTCATTATACAGAAGTCAAACCTGATCATTAAGTAACACACTTTTCTGGTGTATGGCACTTAGAACTTTTTCACTTGACACGCTGGTCTTCCAACGTAGGTTCTTAAGTCCTCAGGGAGGCTGAAAGAAATGAGGCTACTTTACCAGACAATTTTCTGTTAAATCAGGCGGAAGTCACCTGGTATGAAAGGAAAGATTTCAGTCCTCACATTGCCAACACTGTTATCATATCAAAGCTACTTCCAATAACACCATAAACAAAGTAATTAACATCTGCCATATGTTGTTTTCTGCTTTTCTTTGCCTACAACCAAGGCAAAACCTGCAGGTCAATTAAAAATTAATAAAAGAAATAAACTGAAAAATGCACAGATGGCAAAGGAGTGGAACAGACTCCTTCAAGCATTCCTTTTACAGATCACTAATGCTTTAAGAGGTCTTACATTTTATAATATATTCTACTGGGAGCCAGTATACTTGAGCAAAGGACAAGTTTGACTATGGTCTCATACGTTTTTATTTATTACAAATTCACCTGGTACATTCAAGTCCAAAAAAAAAAAGACAGAGGGAGTGCCCTACTTCTATACATTGTATATCAGAAAACATGGATTATTTCGTAGCTACAAAAAGATTTAACAGATCAAACTAGACAAATGACCAAGGAAATGCAACATCGCGTGTATATTTCCTTTTAATCCCTCTTTGTTACATTTCAGGAAGGACAAGCATTTTACACATGTATAGATAGGTAAGACAGCATTTCATTAAGGATAGTCAAAGTTAACTCTTTCTATAACTTCCTTATAGCATTTATTCTTTTTTTTTTTTCAATTTTTAAAAAACTGTGTCTTTCCAAAACTCTCTTCTTACAAGTCAGTGCAGTTGATATAGTTATTTCAGCCACTTTTCAATAGCCGTTTCCAATTCTCAAGTGCCATGAATAATACTGCACAGGCTTAACTAGTCAAATTTCTTCTCAAATCAAACTCTTGCATCTTGCTACCAAATGGTAAAGCAATAAATGCTTCCAGGAAGTTTTTTTAAAAGAAATAGCATTCACATGAATAGCTGATGGTTTCAGTTACCAAGCTCCAGTTTTAAAGGGACCATTAAGAATCACAACTGTTAACTACCTTAGTGACTTGTCAGTTCATTACTAGAAAAAATAATTGAGTCATCGCTACACACTACATTCAAAAGCCTTAAGAAATTTACAAACTTTCACTCCAATGTGTTTCATTACCTTTGATATCCTGAAATAGGGCAAGACAGAAATCTTCTCATTTTAGTTACAACTAGAAAAGCCATGCTAATTAAGCCTAGGATCTGTTATTCAATGATAGCTAGTTGTAAGGAGTTGATTATTTTTTGTTGTTGTGTTAAAGTAAAAACGTAAGGTTTTAGAATTATTTAGTGCTATTTGTATATATTCTTATAATATTCTAAGAATCTGCTTTTATTTAAAATATTTTTCCCCATAAAAAATAAAAGATTAGTAGCAGCACAGTCAAACTATTATATGGAGATATAAACAACAGTGATAATTCACACTATCAAGTTCTAAGGGTCAAGATGTAATTTCCAGTCAAGACAGTACATGTCTTTCCTTTAAGGGATTCAGAGTCAACAGTTATCTTTCCTAAGGATATTTTTGTCTGTTTTCAGTTATGCAAAAACATACATGCATTATCAATTTTCAGAAACTTTTCTAAACCATTTATCACTCCAAATCTACATTAACAGCACACTACAGAAACCAAACCCAGGACAACCTCTCACATAACTCTATCATTTCCATGGCAAAACATGCAGTCCGTGCAAGTCTCTCCTGCACAACTCACAAGTATCAGAGAATTTTTTTCAACTTTCATTGATTATTTAAGTGACTTCCAAGGCAAAATTGAAAAAAACCCCAAACCCTCAAATTTTCAAAAAAACCCCCTTGACTTTCTTCAGTGACCTTAATGTCCTTGTTTAAATGGACATCAAAAAGTAGAAGTACTAATTTCTTCAGAAGGTGTCATTGCTCATTTGTACTCCTGAAAAAAAAAAAGCTCCTACTGCCCACCATGGATTGCAAATATACTGAACCGAAATTCCATTCGCTAATTGCTATCCACAACACGGCAACACTTCAGAAGTATCCTCCTCATTTGCAAGTCAGGCAAGCAGTAGCCAAACTGTATAAAATAATTTCATGGCCAGCTTATCTTCTCCGACCAGGCAGTCATTCCCCACTTGAGAAAATCCAGGAGCATAAAATGAGTTAATAACCCTTCATGGTCCAGTCTTTCACAAGACATGTCTAACATTACTCTAGCTTTTTACAGGTAATCTTAGCAGATGAGAAAGGCTGGGTTTGTTATGTTGAGAAACTGACTTACAGATACAGAATCTGTATATCAGTAACCCTCCTCATGACAAGAAAGACCTATATTTGAGAGTTAACTTTAATAAGGAAATAATACATTGTCTGAAGGTGTATTCTTTATTTCATCTCCCAATAACAATCCTGGCAGCCAATCTTAGACTGCTGTAAGATACATTTTCTGAAGCCTTCCTCTACCTCCCCTCAACATCTTTAAGATGCACAACATACATTTTTGCAACAAAAGAATGAAGCTCTTCATTATCAGACAATAAATAACTTCTGCCTTCTGTATAGAGGAGACCTTTCCTGTACATAACTTCTACAATATTTCCAATCAAATGAGTAACATGACTAAAGGGACTTAAATAGTTTCTAGAGCTACAATAACTGATGAATTGATGAAACTTTTAAGCTTATTATCAAATGATAACTGAAGGTTGTTTTCATTACGTACAATAAGTTATTGCATTGGCTACAAAGCTTAAGAATTATTTAAGATCTTTCAAAGGATTGTATTTCCCGTACTAGAGCCTGGGAAATTTGGCAATTTTTTCACAAGTTTCTTAATGAAGCATTAAAAACTAAATACAGAATCTCAGTCTAAATTTTGTAAGGAAAGTTAAAAGAAATGCAAGTACAGTTTGTAGAGGAAGACATTAAGTAACTGTAACTGCATGCACTTTTCTGAGTTTTGTCCCTAGAAAATGCAATTTCCTGTTTGAAACAGAGTGTTTCAAGGAATAACTGGCCTTTTCAGATACCTTTAAATGGAATCTTAGACTAAGAATAAACCCGTAAATTATCTGAAAATGTGACTATATCCAGTATTTCCAGCACTGCAGAGGCTGCTGAGAAGTTTATCGGTAACACTAACTTTCAAATCTCTCAAACTGAGATTAGCAAGAACAAGATGACCCCCCAAATACATACAGTCTGAATGCATAGGAAGCCTTTTTCTTACCTCAAAGCTTTCTGATCAAAATACATAAAAAGTTCCTTTCCTAATGTCTCCACACCTCTGTAAACGTGTCCAATAAGGAAATCATGACCAGAGGTTCTCTCCTCACTTGCAACAGTCTGAAAATGAGTACACACACATAAAGATTAAAACAGAATTTATACTACTTTGATTCTAGAATCATTACACATTCAGCAAGTAGCTGTATGAACTAATTTTCCAACTTGGACAGTATTAAACCTTTTCTCCTTAAGCAGCTCTATCAAAACCAATGAGACTATTAAACCAGGAAGCAGACAGTCACTATTGCTAATGCTATCATAACTTAGCTCATTCTTTTCTGAATTGAAACAATATATCTTTTTTATCAGGGTATTTTATGACTTTTCCTTCAAGTCCTGAATTCACAAATAGAGTTTCAGGCTGACGTAAACTAACAGGTATAGTCTGAATACTAAATACTTGTCAGAGTGTCAATTCTGCCATTTGCAGACCTCCATCCTTCTCCAAATGCCTCTTGCTGGAGTTTCTACCCATGCTAATAATATGCTTTCAGTGTTTCATATGGGGCATTGTGTATTACAGGAAAGCCTCCACTGAGCCCACAGAGATATTTCGCTCTTCCTACTAGCTGAAAG
The DNA here is from genome assembly GCA_009819775.1 of Phoenicopterus ruber ruber. Classification (NCBI taxonomy): domain Eukaryota; kingdom Metazoa; phylum Chordata; class Aves; order Phoenicopteriformes; family Phoenicopteridae; genus Phoenicopterus; species Phoenicopterus ruber. Next base: position 40,145,224 of record CM020218.1, read on the forward strand.
TCTAATCTTGGAAGATGTTGAACAGCAGGTGGGACACTACTAGAGGACAAGAAAAAGATAATTGTGAGATTGAAGCAATAACCTCGTCTTGCTTAGCACATGAAACTCCACTGAAATTATAAGAAGGGACCTCTATAGGTTAACTGGTCCAAACACCTGCTCAAAGCAGGACTGACTTAGGTCAGGCAGCCCAGGGCCTCGTCCAGTCAACTTCAGAATAGCTCCAGAGATGGAGACTCCCATCTCTCTGGGCCCTTGTTCCAGGGCTTGACTATTGTTGTGGTGGAAAAATTTTCCTAATACTTAATCAAAATTTCTCCTATTGTCACCTGCATCTGCTGCTTCTCATCCTATCGTGCACCTCTGACAAGAGTCTAGCTCTGTCTCCTCCATACCTTCCTTTTAGGTAGCTGAAGAGAGCAGTAAAAACCCAGTTCTATCAGCTTCTCCTTGTGCATCATGTGCTTCAGCCTGCTAATCATACCAGCGAAGTCGCTTTAGTATGTTATTATCTTTTTCCTACTGGGGAGTCAAAAACCGGACACAGTAATCCAGATGCAGCATTGCAAGTGCTGAGCAGAGGTAAGAATCACTCTACTCAGCCTGCTGGCTACACTGTCCTTAGCACAGCCCAGTATGGGGCTGGCCCTCTTCCTTGGAAGGGCACGCTAGTGACTTGGACTCAGCTGGTGTAGGACCGTAGGTCCTTTTTTTCTGTGGAGCCATCTTCCATCTGACCAGCAGCCGTTGCGTGACGTTATTCTGTTCCAAGCGCAGGACTCTGCAAGTCCTGCAAATGCTGAACTTCAGTTTCTGCCAGCCCATTTTTCTCAGCCTGTCAAGGTCCCCCTGAGTAGCCCCTCAAGTTCCCCAGAACCTGCTGAAACCCGCAAGCAGTATATTTGCTGTCATCGGAGCCCTAACTGCAAGGCACAGATATGCATACCAGTGCTTCAATCACAACACTCAATTGCAATGCAAATATGCATGAAAGCGACTCTGGCAAATCAGCAAGGCTTCAGCTAGTTAGTGAAATTTCAGATCTGTTCTCTATACAATCTCCCACTGTATTATTACCTTGAAATGATATACATTAAGAGGGTTTTATGATTATTATTCTGTCAACTAGAAAAATAAAAATATTTTTTGCATAACATCAACATCATTTACTTTGCCTATTATCAAAATATGAAGAAAGCAAAATCTCGCTCTTATGTAAACAGTTCATCCCTTCCAATAAAAGTATTAAAGTAAGTTGGCTTACTTTAGTTTTAAGTCACTCAGGTTTGCTTAAACTAAACCAGAGTAAGAAGTGACCAAGATGGAAAACTAACTTGTTTTTTCAAAATATTTTAAGTTAAATTCATACCACTTTGGTATCAGGTGAGCCCTTACAGTCATCGTAGTACGGATTCTCTTAAACAATGTAGCCTTCAGCAGCGGCCAAGGCTTTGGCCATGGTTAGCAGCCACAGTGAGATCTAAAAAAGCCCAAGACCCTTATGATGGTCATTTGCCAATGAATATAGTCTGCCATGAGGTGACTTTTACGGTACAAAGTTATGAACATTGATATATTTGAGGGAATTAAATTTCTTTTTGAAACCATGGGAACATAAATCCTTATGTCAGAAAGCTTAGTCCTGAAAGATACAAACCTATAAAGACTGATCTGTTGACTGCATATCCTAGACATAGCTTGAACCACATTCTTTCTTAAATCATTCTTTCATTGAAGTATTATCTTACTAAGCCTTAACACAAACTCTCCTACACTGCCTTATATACACTAAAGCGGGGGAAAATCCCCCAACTTTCTGTCTGGAGACATCCGATACACTTACTTGGGACACAAGCAATGCACAATTTCTCACAGCTGAGCAAAACCAGGCATGAAAAGAATGCCCTAGCCAACTCTGTAATCAAAACCAGAGGAGCTGATCTTCACAGCTCATCAGCTAGGCCTGCTCATTGACACCCCAAATTCTCTTTCTACCAGAAGGTCTCACGAGCTCTGGCAGAGTTTTATAGGGGTGAATTATATTATGCTGCCAACAGAAAGTATAAAAACTAGTAGAGAAATTACATATTGTGCACACTGAGAGCAGATGCCACACCCTTTATTTATTTGAATAGTTGGTCTAGTTAAAATTATTTTTTTAGAAAGTTATAGAATTAAAAGCTCCTTTTCTGCAGGCCAACATGTACCTTTCTCTCATCATGTTTCATTCAGACTGGTGAAGACTTAACAGATTAGGAAAAAATTAAAATTAGGAACTGCTACTATAATTTTCCTTGTATTGTAGGTTTCCTGAAGCTAAATGATATTTTAAAATTTACCCTAAGTGAACAAGAGCAATTCTAAAAGCTTTCCCTCATTATTTCCAAAACGCCCTACGTTTCTACAGCTTCAAAACCTCCTCACACATCCGACCTACTAAGGCTTATTTATTATGTTGACGACAAGAATATTTCATAATTTAAAGGAAGAACAAAGGCAGTATCCACGGACCACCCCTCAGAGGACGGCAGCCGCGGCGCGGGAGGAGAGGCCGCGTCGGCCGCACCAACCATCCCGCTCTGCGCTCAGGCCTGCCAGCCCCGCGTCCTCGCACCCCAGCGACTCCCGGGGGCTCCGAGGTTCACTGCCGCTCCCCGAACCCTGCCGGCGCTTACCACCGCGCACACCCAGCAGCCGAAGCTCTGCGCCCTCCGGCCCGGCCCGGCCCGGCGCTGCCCCTGAGGAGAGGCGGCCGCCCCGCCCTGCCCACGGCCCCTCACCGCGCCACCGGCTGCCGCTGGCGGGGCGCTGCCCCGCGCGCCCCGCACCGCCTGTCCCCGCCGCACCCGCGCCCGCAGCCTCTCTCCGTAGAGGGCGCAGCCCGGGCCCTCCACCATGGCCGCCAAGCGCTCCGCGCCGCCCGCCTCTTCCGTTCAAATCTGCCGCTCGCTTAAGGGCGGTGCTGCCGCGCCGGGGGCCGCCCCGCCTCCGCCCGGCCGCCCTGGTGAGCGCCGCGCCGTTACCGCGGGGCGGTTACGGCTGCCGGGGGACGCCTGCGGCCCCTGCGGGAGTTCAGGCCGAGACTGACAGAAAGAAACCCCACGGGCGCTCTTGATCTGCCCTTAACGGCTCCGTAGGCAGGCGAGGCCCAGCCGCGGGGCTGAGTGAGGGGTGTCCGGGGCCGGGCGCCTCTCACGGGGGCGGGCGGGGGCGGCCGCCGCCGGCCTGGAGGGGGCCGGAGAGGTGGGCCCGGCCTAACCCGCCTCTTGTTTCTTTTCCAGTCACGGCCGGCTGGTGTTTAAGCTTAGACGACCGTTTGCATTGACGGGAACGTTAATGAAAAAGCTTTGTTTTGTGAGACCCTTCAGGGAAAACACGGTATATCCTATTTATTTTGTTCTTAAGTGTGAACTTCTAATGCCCTTCTACACCTAATTAGCTGTCGCAGGCTTCCTGGTATTGTCTAAAACACCCTTGCAAGTATGTCTTTTAAGACTTACTTAATGCACAATTGGAAGTTAGTTTCAGCCTTAAAAAAGTCAATATTTAATAAGTTTTTTGCAGTCAGTCCAAGTTTACACAAGGAAAATGCTCCTTTCTCTGCTGCATTTGAAGTAAGAATGGGTGTAATAAACCACGAGCTCTAAGAAAATTGAGGGAACTTACATGTGAAGGTAGAACATTAGACACCATTTCCTAATGTCCACCTTGTGAGGCATACTCATATTGGTCAAAATCTCTTAATTTATATTATTTCTTATATAAACAGTCCATATCCAGTCTTTTATCTGGGTTCAATCAAAATGTGCCTTATTCTTAAAAGAGTAATAATTTTTCCCGAAAGGAAGTGACTAAATCAGGTTAAAGTAATTATGTTTGCTGAAATAAAAATGTGAATTCGGGGGTGCTACTAAAGGTAGGGTATGCTACCTTTTGTTGCAAATGTATTATTTTTTCTTTTTCACAGTGATGTGTTTGCTGTGATCATTCTCAATTAAAACGATAAGGCAATCGTTAGCCAGAGAATTAAGTTCGCTAGTGAGAGAGCAGAAATCACCAATGATCCAAAATGGTATGTGAAAGTCAAACTGATTTCTCTGCTGCCCTTGAGTCCTGCCTTAGTGTTCTTCCAAGGCAGTTAGAAATTGATACATAACTCGAGTTTCTAGATTCATATGTAAGCACTTTAAAAGTACAGACAATAACAATTCCTGTTACTTGGCTATCAAATGTTTTTCATGATAAGGGATTTTATAACTGGATATTTTTCAGTAGATGGTATGTGCAGTGTGTTACAGCAGATTGGCTTTTCAATTCCACATCTAGTTCTGCAGGTGCATCAGAAGCTGCAATATTAACCATTTATTAAGGTTCTCTGCCCCTTTTTTCACTCATGTAAACAATGAATTTTAACTAGAGATTCTGCAGTAACTCACCTTTTGCATGCACTTTTATTCCACTGACAGTTGAATTCCGGGTACGTACAAACTATCGCTGCTGAGCTTTATATTAAAGTGTTTGGTGGTGGTTTATAAACATTTGGGAGTTTCTTTGCTTTAAGAAAAGCGTTTAAGAATACATTTGCAACAAAGGGAAGAGAGGTAATAGCACTGTAAGAGATACCAGTTTGACAGTTTTATAGTTTGAAACAAATGCCCAATTCTGAACTCTAAATCAGGGTGTTTTTTAGATAAAAGTACCTAAATGACAGCAGCTGAATGAAGAACAGTTGTTGGGCAAAATTATTGCTAATACAGTTTTTAAATGACGTAGTAGTGCAGCCAAGAGAGAAATATATAACTGTTTTACAGCATTCCAAGTAGAATAATCTTAGCTGCTTTTGTAACAGTAATTCCTTGAGTCAGGAAATGTCAGTTGCTGCCATTCAGTTTCAACACTGCAGTTCCCAGGCTACAAGGGAACGTATTTTGTAAGATGCAAGTTTTAAAAGGAGGCTGATGGATTGCTTACAAAATAAAAGCTTTCATTAAATTTATTTCAGGGTTCTTTATTAGAATGTAACATTTCTTGGCAGGTAATTCCATCAATAGCTGTTCACACCTTATTTTGACTTTGAAAAATCCAATGTCCACAAGAAATAACCTCTCCCACAGGTACTTAAATGTGCAAATTTCAAGAACAAACAAGCAAATCTCACTTGAGTATAAGTTTAACATTTGACTATTTTTTTACTTCCTGTCTGCTGTTACATCAACAAAATCATAGCATTCTACTGTACTATGATAATTGATACAGCAAATAATGGCAAGTCACCTTCAGTGAAAGGTAAAATCTATTTTTAAAACAGAAATTGAGCAAATCTACATATGTTCATAAATTTGTCCCGTTATTGTAGCTGTGTGCAGAGCTGCCTCTGTTATTTTTCCCAGTGGTGTTCTCAGGCACCATTTTTTGATTTGTCTGTGCATTTGCAATATTTACATTCAGATCATAGCATACAATAGAACAGTGTGCTCAGAACTGGACACTCATAATTTTGCTGACATAGCTGGTATATTATTGCAGTTGTGATCTCATTAGGAAAAAAGAAATGAAAAGTACATTTCTTTCAAAAATTTCAGCTTTCCCAGAATTATGGAAAGTATACAATCCTTTTTTTTAATTCCATTTTCCAGAATTTATACAGAAGCCCCTATTCCCTGCCTTGTTCTACCACTTCATGGTGCAGGACATTTGGCATAAAATTGATGTGGTTAATTTGCAAGAGTAGAGCTACCAATATCCAATTGCTCAAACTCTTGGTTTTATGCACATTTTGTCCCTTGGATTAATTTGTTAGTCTTAGAACATTGGTGCACAGTTTAAATACATAACTTAAATTTGCAATTAAAAAAGCTTTGAAAAAAAGATGTTGGCAAGGAATATTATCGTATGGCAAATATAGACTCATTTAAATGGAATATCATTTTAGACCAAATAGTAACGTTACATTTCTCTGAAGGCAACACGAGAGAACAGAAATATGCAGAATACAAGCATACCCTGTTCTTCTAAATCAACAGTCCAAAGAACAATGCCAGCATTGAGATTCTCACTAAGGCATAGGTTTTTTTCTTCTGGCTGGTTGAAGTATACAGTGAACTGCAAAGACATTGCCTTTATGGTGACAAAATCTTGGATAAGAATTAATAAGCAGTGGATGACCGATCTGTTTCATGGTTGCCTGGAGAGTTAATGTGAACAGTTAAACACACTCAAAATCGCTTATCATGTAATCCTCATGAAATCCTTCCTAAACCTTGTAAAACATTCCCAAATTCTTCTAAATTAAGTCTGTTAATGCAATTAATCCCAATAGTTGCACTGTTCAGGGAATGTGTTCTGGGTATGGATTCCTGGTCTGCCAGTGATTTTTGAAGGTCACGCGTAGTTGATATGTATGCATAGTTAAATTATTTTTTGTCAGTTATCTCAAAATAAATAATGCCTTAACTTCTGGGATCCTTTTATTGGTGGAAAGTTCTTACTTTCCATTACAGAAAACATAGTATTGTAACTTTGTTTTTTACAGCTGCAGTTATTGTAAAGATATAGACCAAAGAGGTTCTTTGGAAATTGCAATGAAGTATCAATATAAAATTATGAACTAAGTTGTGAGTAACAGTTTTAGTATAGGAGTTTCTTGCATTTATTTCATTGTTGCAGCCACAATAAAATGCTATAACTTACGTACTATTCTCACTGAACATGGAGCATATGTTGAAAATACTTCTAATTAATGGATTAATGGATTGAAAGTAAAAGGGATAATTGAAACTGAATAGTACCATCCTAATTTATACTAATTGAAAACTGGTCACAGATAAGCATATTCCTAGGGTTCCAATTAATATATTAAACAAGAAAGTCAATTTCTTATTTGTAAGTTTAATACATTGTACTTTAAGTTGCAAAGCAGGACATGAGTTAAACAGGTAGAGGATGCAAAAAAACCCAAACCACTTAATTATGTGTGCAATTATATTTAAAAAAATTACTACTATTTTGATATTGTCACAATATTACCAGGATTTTGCTGAGTAGTGATGTAGTGATTAATAGTGTGACAGATTCATCTGTCAATGACTGTTTGACTGTAAGCAAGTTGCCAGTCTTTTAGAAAAAATAGCTTCTTATCTCTGTATCAGTTCTTGATTTCCCTAGAGATGAAAAAAAAAAAATTATATATCTTTGAAAATCTTGGCTAGTTTGACATGTTAGTTTTCAGCAGAGTAATTTTGCCATTTTCAATCAGGAATTAGATGTGGATTGCTTTCAAACACTGAAAACCATACTTCTTTCCTAAGAGACCTTTGTACTGTATTAATCTCTTGGCCTTTGCTGGGGGAAAAAAAAAAAAAGAGAAAAAGCAGAACTAATCTATCTTAAATCTGAATTTTTCTTCTGTTCAGACCAAAGGGTTAAATCCACAAAAGGGAATTAGACTTAAAAGGCAAGCTATTCACACTCCCTAAAATTCAGTAATAATTGAGGTCCATCGACTATACTATATTTGAAAGGTAATGGAAACTCTGAACTCCCTATCTAATCAATGGCAAAAGGTAGGCACCTCACCAGACTGTGATTTAGAGCAGAGGCCTCATTAGGTCTTTCTCTCCATTAGCCACCCAGGGAACAATGTCAGTTCCTGCTATTGGATACCCTGCTGCGTAACTTCAAGCAGTCACCTATTTTCCTTATGCAGTGCAAGGGGAGAGTTATGTCTGAGAACATGATTCACTTGTATGCTGAGCCGGGTACTGTCTGGAAGTGCCATGGAGTTGCCTAGATGCCTCTCTGCAGTCTGGATTCATAGCAGTGAACGACCTCCTTTGGTTAGATATCCAAGCAAAGCAATTTTTTTAAAAAAAAAGAGAATGTGGCAGCTTCTTTAAGCTGCTATAGCAATCCATTGATACCTGGATAATCAGTGGTGCATCCTTCCCCCGGGAAGTGGAGAGCAATTGATACTAGAGTTTCTAAATCCTGAGAAAGTATGCAGGAGACTAGAATAGACTATGTTCTGAACTGAGACTAACTCCATCTCTCTTATCAGAGTGCTTTTACTTTGCATAATGTACTTTGTTTTTAACTAGAGCAATGACTGGAACCAAGGTCATTTAGATTAGCCTGGAATTATCAAATCTAATTTTCAGCATCCGACTGCTGAACGTAGCCGCTTCAGACTTCGTATTTTGTAATATAACTATCTCTGGAAGGATGTTTTGATCTTAGGCTGTGATCTTGCTGTTAATTGTAACAGGAGCTTTTGAGAGTATGAATTTAATTTTGGCTTGTTGGGAGTGAATCGGCATCTTAATAGTGCAGTTATTAAGTTATGTTAGTAAGTATTCAGTATCCATCTACACCCATTAGGGGTTTTTTTTATTGAAGGGAAATGCTTTACTACTAAAGAGATTCCTCTTCCTTTCTCCATCAGAGTACCTAATCACCCAGGGATAATGGCAGTTCCTTTGGTGGCAGGAAATCAACAGTCCGTACGCTGCTCCAGATCAGACTGAGTGCTTTGAACCTAGCTGTATTATTCCTTGTGTGACTATTTTAAGCCAGCAGGAGCGGGAGTTCTCTGCGGAGACCACTACAATATTCTCCTCACCATGTTTCTGTTCAAGAGTTGATCTGGTAAACATTACAAGAAACTACATCTCTTGGAGCAGACTCCGAAAGCAAGATATGTAGAGATAGTTAGTCAATTCCATCTACGCATGAAGTATAAAGAAACTAGTATCTTCAAGTCTTGATGCTTGTGCACATCCTAGGGGCAGAAAATTGGCTACAGCAGAAACTTAGCTTCCTGGCAACATAGGTATCTTCAAGGCTAGGTAGCATTGAAGTTGCATGTGGGAAGCCCTATTTTTGGACTACTTATGTCTCAATATCAGACCTCTGAGATCAAACTATGACAGACTAAGTATTATATTTTGTGTGTGTGTTAGAAAGCAAAATCAGAGAAAAAGAAAGATCTGAAAATACATGTATTCCTTCAGAAACGTTCAGTGTAGTATACAAAGTATGACATTGCAAAGTTCTATAACCATATTAAGCAATATCAAGTTTCTTTCCTTAATGTTTCTTTCCAAAATATTATGCCCAAAGGAGAAAATGTCTTTTGCAATTCTTAAATTATACAGTAATATTAGAGAAAAATTGACTAAGACCCAGCCTAAATTCAGAAATAAAATGTTTGGAAAATAATTGAAAAAAACAAAGTTGTTTTATAAATTTGTACTGAAAATTATAGACTCCTTAAAAGCTCTTATTCCCTTCCCAGTTAAATCCTCTGCTTGCTTTTAGATACTCAGATCCATCAGCATAGGCGCCTCTACCCATTCACAATAGCATAATCTAATTTACAGTCGTAGTTTAACTTCATTTGGAGAAGCAAGTTTGACAGCAATGTGCAGCTGCCTCAGGGTGGGAAGAGCAGATCTTACTGAAGCTGGATATTCATGGGATAAGTACAGACAACCTACCTAGCAACTTATGAACAGCGCTCGTAACTTTACTGCATCTTGAGACACAGTTCAGTGCCAGTAGTTTTCCTTGTTTTCTTGACAGATATTGGCTCCTCCCCAATTAAGTAAAAGTTACTACATATGTCTGGAGAAGAAAAGAAAATATTTAAAACTTGCAGTAGTTTATTCATTGGGCAAAGCCTTGAAGATATTTAAGAAAAAGTGTCCAGCAGTGCCTCTAGGCTATCTACACACTAAAACAGATGAAAGGAAAAAGCAGAAAATTGGTACCTGGAGAGAGGCAGAAACATTCTTTGTAGCCTTCTTGCCAATATTGCATTTATACATACAGTACTCTGAGGTGTATTCTCTTACCTAAAATGTTTTACATTTAAGATTAACACCTCAAGAAAAAATAAGAGGATTTAGGAGAAGATGATCTTGGAATGAAGAACTTGCCGTCTTTCCTTCAGGTTTAGATGTTGTACTTTAATGCTATCCTGAAAAACACTAGGATAGTATTTGTTTAAAAGCATAGATAGTATTATAAGATCCATGAAGCTCTAAGAACAGAGCAAAATAAATGAGGTTTGCTGGGCAAAATACAACGAGGGCCATAACAAAAACTGTCCTAGCAGATGCAACCAGTTTTTACTTCTCTGTTAGACAAGTAGTATGATTCGTAGTACCTTGCTGCAAGCCTTTGTCAGCTGCATATGTATATGCAGCACTCCATTTTAATTAGCCTGAAGATTCAAGGCTTAGAAGGAATAGCAGGGGTCTCTAATTATCTTCACAAATTAGTGAGCTGGCCAGAAAATGAGGAATGAATAAGCATTAAACAGTCAGAGGCCAGTATTCAATCACAGAGAGAAGTAGGAAGAGTGGAAGATGAAGAAATGCAATTTTCACTGACTTTTCTGGGCCTTGAAAATTGCTAAAAATAATACTTCTTTACTAAAACACACCAATTCTAGATATAGAGATTTTTGTTTTATTCTTATCGGTAGTGTTGGACTAGATATTTTAGGATAAATTTTTTCTCATTTCTGTGCAGTATTTCTGATACTTTTATTTTAAATGTATTTGTTTAGGCATCAGTGGCATTTCTTGAAGGATTCATATGAGAATAATGTTTTCCAAGCATTGTTTGTAATTTTTCAGTCCAAGTTCCAGGGAAATAAAGACTATTCTTTCCTTCCCTTGAAAAATTTATGACATTGGGATTTAAATCATTGGTATTCACAAACTGGCCTTGACAAAACAAGGCTGAGGATTATCTCTTTAGCAACTTTTGAATCAAAGCTGCATTATTGATATGAAGCTAAAAAGGCTTTGCAGTTCTTTATATAATTAAAAGCAACTGTTATTATGGAAATTTTTCGGAACAGCTGTTGTATTGGAAGAAAGGTTACACTCTTCTCTATCAGTAATCCCTTTAAATCTCTGACATGATTCATAGCTCCTCAAACAATGCTGGTAAATTAAACAAAACTGGATGCCTTCCATACATGTATTGATTACTTGCACCCCTATCAGCAAGTCATTTAAGAATGCAATAACAGAACTCAAATTGGCTAGTGAAAGTAATATGAATGTCCCTTTTCATGAACTTTATTTCTATTTTCACTTTCTGAAATACTCATTCTGCCCAAAAATGGTTTCCGGCTTCCTGATGAAGCCGTACAAGCAGTGGCCCAAAGAGCTTACAATCGCTACTTTATTTTTGAACCTCAGTCAAGGGTAACAGATTGGAAGGAAAGGATAGACCTTGCTGAGTTTGGTAAAGGCTAGAGACAGTTTTTAAGTAGGATAAAAAGCTTTAGCTCTTTACAAATTTCTGCCTTTCCTTATGGAGAATGGAAGAAGATTTTTCCTCCTGGCTGGAAGGAAGCAGCGTATCAGTACTGCAGTTGAAGATTTCATTTTGTTCCTGGCTTTCAAGCCAGGGAGAGCTTTGGAAAGGGGAGAAGGACCAGCCAAGATTTTTTTTTTCCTCAAGGGGTAAGAAGTACTAGGGAGCAGAAGGAAGCAGAAGAGAAAACAAATGTGGGCCTCGAAGGCCAGAATTGGTTACTGACTTGCTGGGTTTCAGAGTGTATATATGTAATGTATTTTGTAGGCGTGAGGGAACTCAGAAACAAAGAAGCCTGGACTTGTATAGAAGCAAGAAGATGCTTCTTTTTCAAAGTCCAGCTGCTGGGGTGGAATAACTCCATGAAACAAACGCTGGCCTAGGGACTGAGTGGTGGAGAAGCAGCGCTTCAGGACGGATCTGCAGGCGTCCTGTTGGTCAAATGGAAAATGAGTCAGCAGTGCACCCTTGTGGCAATGAAGGCTAACCGCATGCAGTGCTACTGCAGATGGTGCATAGCCATCTGGTCAAGGGAAGCGATTATTTCTGTTTAGTTAGCACACGTGAAGCCGCATCCAGACTCCTGTGTGGTTTTGGATTCCTCAGCACAGGAAGACATTGACAAACCAGAGAGAGTCCAGCCGAGCTCCACCAATACGTTTAGCACATGATGAACAGCGAGAAGCTGAGAGAGCAGTGTTTGCTTAGCAGAAGAGAAGGGCAAGGCTTTCTACGCTTCTCTGATTGCTCTCTTCAGCTACTTAAGGAAAGGGAAAGTTATTAAGGATGCAGAGGCTCTTCTCAGAGGCGCACAGCAAAAGGACAAGAGGCAATGCAACACATTCAGGGAAGGAAATTTTTACTATATAAGAAAATGAAAAATTCATGAAGAGGGGTTAAGCACAGGAGTGGGTTGTCCAGGGTGCATGTGAAATCTCCACCCTTGGAGAATACTCCTGGGGAAAACCCTGGGGAACCTGATACCACTTTGAATATTACCTTGCTTTGAGTGGGACGTTGGACTAGGTGAACAGCAGGGGTCTCTTCCAATCTGCATGTTTCTGTGAGTCGAAGATCCACACTGTTCATCAGCCAGATTTCTCTCACTGTGTTTTTTAATTCTGTGTGAAATTCTTCGTGTTACTTAAACAAATTTTAAATTGTATTTTGCACATGCTGCAGCCCTCATTTATTTTTTCACTTTCTGATAATGAAATACTATATCTAAGAGGTATTGGCAGAGGACTGTCGATAAAGGGTTGCTGCTTAAACTGCTATAGCAGTAAGAGGTGGGCTTCTGCGCAATAAAGTTTCTCATGATTTGTGAAGTAGGGAGAACGTTGATTTGGCAGCAAGGTTATTTGGCAGGGTATAACCTGATAGAAACTGATGAGGAAGATGTTTGACGGGAGTGCTAGAAAGTTCAAAAAGGACAAAACCTTGCTTTTGGATGTACTTTTTCAATTTAAGGGTTGGCAACACTGCAGTACTAGGAATGATTTATTCCTTTTACCTTCGGATATTTTGAACTCTCTTTTACTGTATTTCAACCTTTGCCTTCAGTTCCCTCATGCAGACTTCATAAATGGTGAGAATTTTGTATTACTAGAATGTGGCACATCACAAGCTAAGGAGGGTTGTTGAGAAAGTAGTTGTGAACTGTGCCTGTTCTACTACCCATCTTAAGTCAGATCTAAGAAAAAGAGAAGCTGTGTAAAACAGTGAATAAAAGTGCCAGCACTGTAAAACGTTTTAGACACTGGAGTAACTAGGGAGAGATTAACATTGGTTACTACTAAGTAGAATCTGGTGAGGAAAATACCCGGAAAGAACTGCATAAAATAAACCAAAGGTCACCTCTAACTGGACTTCAGAAGCACACTGGATGAGGATTTATAGGATTTATCTTTACAAACAACATGAATAATATCTGAGTCATGAAAGTACACAGTAAGAAGCTGCCCAAAGACATAACCAACTACAGCAGTCTTGGGTTTGAGCAGACTGCTGTCTTGAAAAGTAGGGCCCCTGGACTCTTTTTGTAATAGTGGGAAACTTCCGCTATGACTGACAAGAGATTATATAAAGTATTTACACAAACAGAATAAAAACTGTTGAGACTCACAGTGACCACTAAATGTCTTATTTTATATTTGTTTTTTCAAAGGGGGGAAGACCTTGGTTTGTCCATCTGTAGGCTGATTTACCAGAAAGGAAAACTACACCAAGAAGCTATAACAGAAGAAGGGGTGCAAACCACTAAAAAAGAGTTGGTAAGAAAAACATTACTGAGATCATTATCTGGGGGAAAAATTATCTTGCGAATCCTCCATCTGTAGAAGTCTCTGTCCAAAGTAACTGAAATACAGTTCAGCTACTGCTAAATAGATTTTGCCCTCAAAGATGCAGAGGAAGCTGACTTCTCATAAGTCACTTTCAGCCTAATATGCTCTGGTTTGGGAGCACTTTAAGAAAAATAGGTTGCTTTCTTCTAGGAGTTGAAGGTTTTGAGTTTGTTGGTTTTGTTTTGTTTTGTTTTTCTTTTTAAACTGAGAGTTTGTATCTCTTTGTCTCAGTTAATTCAGTAGGGCTTCTTTTCAAAAAGTAGGGATTTGCTTCTATGAATTGTCTCTCATCTAGGACATTTACAGTGATCTGGTTGCTGAACTGTCTCTTAGGTGTCAGGAACCAAAAGGTTTAGAGCTCTTCTCTAGAACCTTGTCAACACTTCGTTTTCTGACTTGCAGCAAGAAGCAAATAAAGTCAGTGAAGTTTTTCAGTAATTGATGTAATGTGTTCCCTGTGGTTAACATAGCCAAGCAGGTGGGCAGCCTCCTTTTACATCAGCTGTATCATCCAAACAATCTCCAAACAAAGGGTATGATGAATTATGTTGTGAGGAGAGGTGTCTGCCAAGGCACCCTGGGATTAGTGTTAGAACTGGTCTTATTTAACATCTTCATTAATGATCTGGAAGAGGGAGTAAGCAGACCATTAATTGAATATTGTAGCAGATACTACACAGAAATAATTCTAAGGTCCTAGCTAGACTAGAAGCAAAGGCAGACTAAAACCAAAGACGAATATTAAGAAAATAAGAGTAATTTGGGAAAACAGTTTCTGTTTGCCTGCAGCCACATCTGGGTCATTTTACAGATTGTGATTGCATGTATGTTTGTATCATCTGCACATTTAAACACTGTTTATTTTACAATTAAACACTCAGCAGCTTGAGAGAAGTAACAGCTGCATAAGATACAGGGTTTCCATGTTTTTAGCAGGGATAAGGGGGTAAGGTAGTAGAAGCAGTATGTTTTGATTTCTTGATCAAAAGAGTGCACTAGAACGTATCTTTAGACAAAGTTTAAGTGATCCTGTCTACTCTGCACGTTTACCTGTCAATATCAGTATACCTTTTATCGATACAGTAATTTTTGACCATTCCTAAACCATTGAAGTGACCAGGGCTAATAGTAGCACTTGATAGACCCCTCTGCAGACGCCCCAACTTGATACTTGTAACTCTACTTTTTTGGATATTTCAGATGGTTTAATTTACTTTCTATTTTTACAAGCAGCTTTTAATCAGAATTGTATGTGGTCTGATAATGTCACCAAACTTGTTTAATTATAAGTTTTTCTAGAAATAATAGGTTTTTTGAATTAATTCTCCTTTCATTCCCTACTGAATTAATGTTGTATCACCAGTTTCATGATTTTGATAGGGTTCCATATCAATCTATCCATGCTGCAATCACCACTATAGTCTAGTTTCCCGTTTAACATTTATTTTTTAAAAGAAGAATGAAACTCGTTATTTGTTATATGCCAATTTTATACAAGGTCTTGTAAAGTACACAAAAGAATAGCTATGATCAGCAGCTCTAAAAATCAGGCACATACAATCAAACAACACAGAATACAAATCTACTTGATTTTTCAGAAGTTGTGAATGTATTTAATGTGTAATGTTCTGTATAGACTGTGTACAAATAGGGTGTGTTCCCTACCCGTGTCAGTGAGACAGAGCTGTCTAGGCCACAGTATTGTGGGCTGCATGTATTTCCCTTGGAAAAGTCAATTGTTTCTGTAAACCGTGGATAGATCCGCACAGCATGGGTTAAGTTGGAGATAAGCAGCCTATCTATAGGACACAATATTGCAGTTCTTGTGATGCTTGGAAGTCTACTTTAGTTCTGCTTGCAAGCATGGGAAGCAGGCTCCTGATACAGCAGCGCTCTCAGGAGGAAGGTGGCTATATAGCAGAATCTGAATAAGTCAAAAACTAGAAAAGTATTACTGCAAGTGCATCTGTCAAACCAGGGGATGCAGGAGAAAATGAGGTGGTGACAGGTTGGGCAGAAAGAGAAATAGCATAATATGAAGTGAGTTAATGATGCCAGCAATTTTTAGCAGTTGAGAAGGTAAGGGCTGCAAAGGCAAGGTGGCACTCTATGATTTATGTGCAAGAAGCAGGCAAGGTGATATTTTTTGAAGTGTATGTGTTAAGCTGGTAGGCTAAGTTCAGATGTTCAATTTCATTGTTGTTCAGGATATAATTATAAAAACTGTGTTGCTGGAATTACCCAGTTATTCAGTGATTTGCTATCTCTTTTGTTCCAGTCCAAGTGAGATGACTTGCTATTAAGAAATATTTATTGAGAATCAAAGGTTTTGTTTTTCTTATGCCAGCTATATGCTAAAAAAGGTCCATTAATTTCAATTGAATTATTACTCCTGACTTACTCTGTTAAAAGTAAAAAAGTTTAACTGAATTAAAAATACTTATTATATTTTTTAAAAGAAGCCATTTGCCCTCACCCAAGATGCCTGTTATTTTCATCCCACTCATAAGAAACTTTAACATGTGCTGGATAGCAAAAATAAATCATGCCATTCCAGGTACCTGAGTTACTCATACTAACAGGATAAATACTAAAGGAAAGGAAAAGCAGCAGAAAACTTAAATTGAGCTGTGGTATTTTCTTTATGAAAATCAGTGAAAATTGAAGAACTATAAACTTTGACAAAAAGCTACAATATAACTCTAAAAATCTTACAATAATGTGAAAAATCACATTTCCTTGGCAAGAATTTATTTTCGGTGTCTGTTTGCTACGGTTTGTTTCAACGTATTTTTTTGCAAAAATGAGTGTCCTTCATTGGTGTTATATGTGCAGTGTATATTTTGTGAGCTGAGCAAGTATTGTTGGGATGAAGCATATGTTATAGATATAAAATATTAGTGTGACCTAGATTTGAAGACTTCTAAAAATAAATTAAAGATGATGAAACAAATAGATCTGGGTATTGTGTTAAAACAATGTTCATTTGACCATCCATATTTCCAGGCTTATCTAGTATCTCAAACTATTATTTTCTTGCTAATCGCAGTCCTAGGTATAAGCTGCTAAAACTCTCACTTTAGGTGGTGAGTTTCTACTCTAGAATGAGTTTGATATCTCTTCTTGAAAGGTGCCTAAACAATGTTTGATGATTGAACTTGAAGCTAAGGAAAGAAGTTGTCCAGAGGGAATAGTATTCAGTGCATTGTATATTAGGGGGCATTTAAAAATAATAAATAACAGCTGTCAAAGGAAGCTTGTTGAAGTAAGTTTGCTGTAAATAGTAATAAATAATCCTGGAGCACAGCAGTTGAAATTTTCAAGAAGTAAGCAAGTGGTCAGGTCAGCTTGTAGTACAGTAGTCACTGGTCACTGTGAGGATAGTAGCTTTTAAAATGGCAAAGAAAATGGGATGTGCATTCATCAGTGTATGACTGATGTGCTGACAGAACCCTAATTATGTCATGAACACAAGAATGCTGTAATACAACTTCACCATAAGGGACTCAAGGCCATAAATATATTTTACCAGCTGCTGTGTAGAAGGAAAACCTATTGCAAGAATTTGTTTTTTATGGGACTACCAAAAGGTGTGGATCATTGAATCAAGTCATGAATTCTCAAGATCATGGTAACCAGAGAGGGCTAAGTATCTATTTGATTTAGGAAACATCTGTTAAAGAATTTCTCCTGAGTCTCATCAGTAGTTGGCAAGTCTTATTGCTTTAGCAATGTTTTCATTATTGCTGTGTCTATAAAATGGCATAATATGTTTTGTACTACTGGTCTTTTCTGTATTCTCAGTGCAAACTAATAACAGGTATTTTCATTCCAGCTTCTTGCTAGAAGTTGGAACAGTATATAAAATAAAATAATTTAGTGCTTTTCATCTGCATAGCCCTATATTGGAAATTTCAATTTCTGTGCTAATATAAATCACTGAGTATGAAAATAACCTGTATCTAATCTCTGAGCTACACATCTAGCTCTATTTTAAAATTAAGACCTAGTTACTTTGGAAATGAAGAAGTAGCTATGTCCTTTACTGTGTTAGTCTAAAAGTACATGTACATGTACTCACTTTTCTTTATTCTGTACACAGAAAAGACAGGTTGCCTAATGAGCATCTATTAAGAATCTGGTAATCACAGCTACACTCATCTTAGAAGAGAAAGCTGCAGAGGTAAAATAGGCTAGCCTGTCATAGGAATTGGTATGCCAAGCCAAATAATTAGTCTATCTATCTATTATTTTAAAGGAACTGACAATGGCCAGCATCAAATACTCCGGCAGAGAGTTGAAACAGATTGTGCAGTGGGGGCATCCATTCAAAAAAAAAAAAAGAAATCAAAAGAAAGATTTTTCAGTTAGGCTGAAATTACCTTTTCACATTGCCTGATACCTCTTTAAAAGTATCAGTGCTAGAAAACTCAGGCTTAAGAACTTTAATACATGATTTTTTTTTTTTTTTTTAATGAATTTGAGGTCACTTTAGGTCACTTTAAAGTAATCTACAGTTTTCTACACAAACCTCATGGATGAGGGAGATGCTTTACAGTAAAGCCTGTAAAGCATATCCTCTTGACTGGTGGTGCTTGGGCTGTGCCAATCTGCTGAATGAGGGCTGGGCACATGTACATACACACTTAATCTTCTTTATAAGGAGCTACGCATTTTCATCAAACAAAAGGAAAAGATGCATGTGCAGATGCTGGGGGACAAAATATTTAGCCACTATGCTTCTGTTTCATCCCATTTAAGCAATGTTTGAAGAAAATACTTTTTTGGTGTTCAGAACAGTTGTGCATTACAGACCATGCACCACAGCATTAATTTTGCCTGTCAAAGACACCACTTTCTTTTATCCATTCTCTATTTACAAATCTTCACTAGACTAATATACACAGCAGAACTGAACAAGAAAAACCCAGATGTACACATTTTTCTTAGAAAAGGAATAAGGTTGAAGGGAGGGGGAGATCTTGACTAAGAGATGCGTGATAAAAGTTAAAGTAATCAGAATTTGAGTTGTGGTGCATGATCTGTTTTGTATAACAGTTGTGATAACAGTAAAGTTTGAATAAAGGGATATATGGTATTATTTTGCTTTCATTTCCTTGCTTTTATTGGTTTGTCATAACATCTGATATATCTAGTCATACTCTAATTGCTTTAAATCTATGAAAATGTATTTTAATATTCTGTCTAGTGTAACAGTATTTTCATTAAATGTACGCTTTTTCTGTCTGCTGTTATCACAGCATTGTTACCTTGTGGTGGAGAGTTTAACACATTAATTATGTGCTTTATAATAATATTGTCTTTTAACTTCAAGCCTGTTGTCTTTCAATTTTCTTGAATGGCTCCTTGCTCTTATATTATGAAAGAGGATAAATCGATGTTCACATTTACCCCTTCAGATTCAACTTAGATTCATTGCTTTTCAGAGATTACGAGCAGTAGCAAAGAATTTCATCTAGAACTGAAAGATTTTGGAGAAATTAATTTAAAATATATGCATGTGTATGCATTCTTGTCTCCCCTACAGCTTATCATAGTTTAGGAGCATGGCTAGACCTCCAGTTGACCTGGCTGTATGTAACTCCATGATACTTCCTCTTCTTTTTGTCCCTGCTCTCTGCCAGTCACCATCTTTCATTCCTCAGTAATTATTTTGTATGCATTAGACCTTAGCAAACAAGTACATACTTTTGACTACATACGGAGTATCATCATCCTTATTTGTATGCTGTGTTGTCTCTAATAGTCTGTTTCTTTAGAATTTTAATGACTTTTGCTTCTCTCAAAAACAACCCCATATTGAACGTACCCAGCATCTCAATACGAGAAAGTTCAGTACAGTTACACAGTGCTTGTCTTACTTTGTTAATAACTGTACTAAAATCAGTATTCCTAAAGTAGTGATAGTATCTTCATATCTAACATGTAAGGTTTTATTGCTCCTGCAACTAAATTGCAACTGCAAGGTCACTGATGCATGCAACGGGCCTGGCAAATACAAGTAGCTGGCTACTTGTAGTTGTGCCGGAATTCTTATAGGTAGGAAAATTACTTAGCTAAGCTCTCGCGCTTTTTCTGTGGTGCCAGATGTACAAGTGGAAAAGTATTAGTGTTAACATGGGAACCCTAACTGTACCATTAAAGACATATCAACTACTGTGAAATATCTGAAGAATTTGTTCCAAATCTGAGTTAAAATAGCTGGTGGACGAGGGGAGTGACAAGGCTGTGGAAATTATCAATATTATAAAAATGAGAAAAACTTCAAAAAAAAAAAAAAAAGAGGCAGACAGACAGTGGCAGGTGTCCTCTTTGTATCCGGAGTACTTTTATAGTCATCTGACTCGTGAATTTCTCCCATTTATTACTATCAAAGAGAGGAGGAAACAGCTTAGCTTCAAGCCAGTACCTAAGCCCTTTACATCTAACTCCAAGCACCTGGCTCTCTTCAGAAGGAAAAGCTATTCATCTGTCAGTCTCCAGCTTGAAACTGGCAGTTCTCAGGCACTCTTTGCCAGGTACGATTACATCAGTTGGCACAAGACATTAGGCTCACTGTTAAACCATCGCAGCATTTTAGGGAAGAACTAAGTTCCCTGGTTTTAAGAGTTAGTACTTTGGATTTCTTTAAATGCTGAGGTTAATATTGCAGAAAGATTGATAGCAAAGTATATAATAATGAGGTGGTTGTAAAGGTTGCAATCTTCTAGAATCCATCAAAGTCCATAGCAGAAGATCTTCCTTAAGACAATTATGCTTTGTTCAGCCTGAATTCAAATGATGCCATACGTTCATCAGTGGATTCCCAGGTCGTGTAGAGATGCATTGAGACAGACAATGCTAGAAAAATGGGAAGGCTTTTCTAGCTAGATAAGCTAGGAAAACAACAAAGAGGGAGGGTTTAAGTGAATGCTATTTTACTATGAGTTAGAGCAGACGAGAAGTATGTACATGAGCAGTTACCACATCTTCGTATCTCAGGTGAGGTGTAGTAATTAACAGCTGAGAAGTGGCTATCTCCAGCTGAGTTCTAACAGAATATTCACAGATTATTAGCTTTTCTGAAACCATTCTGAGAAAGGGGTGTTGTTTATAGTGTTTAACAGTACCTAACCTGTTAAAAAAAAAAACGCTTCAATTTGTTGTCCACAGAGTACTTAATGCAGTATCGCTAGACTCCTAAAATTAGCTCAGAAAAGGAAAAAAGGGGTCAAATATATTGTTTGCAATGAATAGATCCCGAGCGTACCTCCTTTGACTTTATTAGGCATACACTAGGGATGAACTTGGCTCACTCTCTGGTTGATACTAACCTCCAGTTGCTGATGCCATTATTAAGTTAATTGTTTGGATCATCAATCTGTGTCAACGAAGCTTTCAGAGTGCTTGATGAGATTTCAAGCATCAAGCTGTGAGGCATTAAAAAATGATGAATTTACATCCAGGTAAAACGATGCCCTTCAGCTATAATAATGAATCACTACTTTGTTTACAAATGGGTATTCATCATGAGACATGGCATGCACAGACATTTTTGAAGGGGAAAGGCATTAGCACAGTAAATGATCTTTGCAACTAAAGCTGAATACACAGCAAAGTGAAAAAGGAGAGCATGTCAAATTGTCTTTTCAGAAAGGAATTATGAATGCAAATTCACACTGGTGTTGCCTGACCCGTATTTAAATATTAACAAAAGGTACAATTCAGTATTAAGATGTCCTTTTTCAGTAGAGACAAATCAACACAATATATTTTTTCTGAAGTTTCATTATTGAATACAATTTCTCAGTGTACACTTTTAGATCCTGGAGTAAATGCTTAATCTTTTATTCAAAATGAAAGGCTACTTCCTCCCTCTAACAGGCAGCAGGTGCCAGTGGTCTACCTCCCACCATTCTGGCAGCCAAGGAAGATTCAACTGTGTTGGCTGTCCCTCCCCACGCTGCTTCTGCCATTGGTTGGGAAGATTGATATCATTTTGTTAGGCCTGTCAGCTCAAATAACTGTGTGATCACATCATAGGTAAATTTAGTGTAATTAGTTAGTCTCACAAAGGCAGTGAAGATACTACTGCACCGGCTCAAGCAGCCAGAAAACGTGCACAGAATTGCCAGAGGTCTGATATTGTGATTGCCAGCAAATTACTAACACTGGGCAGATTAGAGGTATCAGAAGTATGCCCACCTGTCCTGTAATCATACCTGGATCATGCCTTACAACTCTATATTTGGAATCTAGTTTATTGGTGTTACAACTCCAGAGTTGTCAGTACTGTCTAGAGAAGTATCTTCCATGCCATAGTGTCTGAGTTCTTATGACACATTTCTAGTTGTCCAGAAAACCCACTACATTGGTATTTTACAGTGGGTTATTCAGATGAGCAGTTATTGAACCAACATTCAGTACTGGGGACGCGTCGACACAAAGAGTTCCACAAAGCTGGAGTGTAAACCAGAGACATTAATACCCCAGCAATAAACTGCTGATGTGAACATCTGGATAACACGTTTGTTAATTCTAAAAGCACCAAGCCTCTCACAATATGTTCTTTGGAAGAGGAATATGCTGTACAAAATGCAAGCATGGCAAAAGTCTGTAATGAAATGATCCAGGCTGGTTACTGTCATTCTTATGATTAAATCCTAAGACTCCTGAAGCAGCCTTCTTAGGATGCCCTGTGTCTGAAAGTCCTTAGAGGTCTTGGAAGATCTCTTCAGCAATTGGATTGCAATTGTCTCAACAGCACAGGTTGACAAGAAAACAGTGCCCTAGTCAAAGTGACACATTTTGATGGAAGTTTTGGTGTAGAGGCAATCAGTATTTCTGCTAAATAACCAGTGATTCTGAAGTTAAGGAAAATTGGTTATTTCCTCAGGGTATGAGGAAGGAATTTGTGAAGTTAGTGTGCTACCAGCATTCATTGTTCTCCTTTCTCTGTGCAAAATGCTTGTCAGCGTAGCCACTGGGGAGAAGGGGAGGAAACCTCAAACTAAGCAGTAAGACTTTTATACTGTTAACATGTTAGTTACCTATACAATTAATAACATCAATCCGATGACTTGTTAAATTTAAAATAGGACTGACACAAACTTCAAGATAGAAGGTAATTTTCCACCTCAAATTTGAAATGTGCTGGCAAAAGTTTGGTTCTGAAAGGAAAGGATGGGTAAGGGATGGCTTTGTCTTATTTAGAAAGTTCAGTGAAATTCAGAATCATTTAATACAGCTTCAAGGCAGTAAGTAGTATCTACAGTGACTGTATGTTAACAGTGCTCACTAGCATCATGCATTATTGATTCTTTTTCACGAAGAAAGGCATTTTTTTCCCCTTAGTTGTGGAGTTGTCTGCCAACATTCTGTGAAAAATTAAAATAGCTCTAGGAACTGTTTACATAAGGCAGGAGTATCCTTGCAAAGATAGGCTGTAAATGTTGTAACAGTTCCCATTTCTACAATGCATCACTAAAGAATCACCTTTGTGTTCAGAATTTTAATTTACAAACACAAATGATTGCAGTTCGTTTGGCTGAAGCAATTACTGTTTGTCTGCCTGGTGTTCTCTTGGAGATTATTGCTTCTGCGGCAAGAGCAACCACACATGAAACAAGTTCTGAACAATCGCCGTTTACTACCCAGGATATTAAAGTAAACCTAAGCAGCATCAACATAATTTTGTATGGTGATCTAGGTGAGATGGTGAACCATCTGCGATGGTTCAGGAGTTCTTCCTGCTGTGAGAGCAGGAGCTTTCAACAGAGAGGCAGGGAAGACAGCCGAGAATGGTAAATTCTACTGTCGTCTGCCTGTAGCAATAATAATGAGCCTTCTCAGATGTTTCTTATTAGTCTGGTTTAACTTACTTTCAAGCAGAAGTGTTTGTGTGTCAGAAACTAGGCATGCTTCATCTGAAATTCTAGCCCTGTACCTTCAATGGGCCTTTACTACCAACTCGTTTAGTGTAACAATCTTACATTTTTTAGCCTTTAATTAGTCTCTGTAATTTTCTGAAAAAAACCTATTTCAGTCTAGTGCTTGATTTTTTTTAAATAATTTTGTCCATTTATTAAATGTGTCATTCACATTCACAGTAAGATTTGTAAAATATAAAACAAATGTATCTATAACACAGTACAACAAAAGTAATGCATCTGGAGTTGCGTAGAGGGAGCTCTTGCTTCGTTTTTCCAATACAGTAATGCAATAAATATTTCCAGGCAATGACACATTTTGAGTCAGGATGAAGATTATTTGTTATAGGCTAAAGCAATAGCACCCAACAATATTGTGATGTTTGCTTTCTCATTTATCTGATACAGAATAATTAATTTTCCTTAACATGCAGATGTTTTCAGCTGCTATTTGTTTCATATACAGAAGTTAAAAGAATAAACTCTGTGTGACATTAGAGCTTCATGATCCCCCATTGCTCAAAGAAGAAATTTCTCATTCTAAGGTATATAACATAAGAACAGTAACCCTACAAAATTATCTGTAGAGGAATTAATACTTGTCTTGAACCTTGTGTAGTTTGGTTCCTCCCTTTATCTTGGATTTGTAACTATGTATTTGGTTCCCATCATTGTTAACCTGTTATTTAATCTGCAGATGCAGTTCAAAACCTTTCATCTGTTCAGTGTGCTTGTTGTGTTTCAATTTTCCTTTTCCTGGAGTTGTTTGCTTTTCAGAGAATGTTTGAAGTCTAGCTGCTAAACAAACACTAGAAAGAATGAGGTTTCCTTCCCTGTTACTTATATGGGAACTTAAAAATTCATTTTTATCACAGATATGTGAAAGCATTTTCTTTTGTAGGGAATCAGAGAGGAGAACATGCTTCATAGGCCCTTAGGGTGGCAGACAGAGTTCTGTGCAAGCAAAAGAGAAACTTGAACTAGAATCTTAGGCTGTAGTACTAACAAAACAAATACTGTTATGAGTGTGATTTTCTAAAAGTGGCTGATCTCTCTTACGTACCAGTTTTCTACATGGCGTTATATTCATCTTATAGTTGTTTACAGTCTACAAGCAAGGCAAAGAAGTATTTTTAAATGTTAGTTACACAGCAGTTTTTTAAGAAAATGACACCTGCCAAATACAGCATAGCTTATGAAATAATATTGTGTAATATCTACAAGCTTTGACATTCTTTACAATTCCGTGTGCTGGTTTTTTTGTTCGATAGGCTAGATTAGGTATATGAACTGGCTGACTGTCAGTCATGAAGGGCTAAATAAGCTGGCTGCTCAGACAGGATGCTCTAGTAAGTTATGCTAGCTGTGTTTTGAGGTGCAGGTGCGTAGCATTCTCTCACATCGCCGTTCTCCCTGTCTGAGTTATTCCAATAAATCTGTAGGGCATGAAGGATTTAATACACAACTAGAATAAATGAAACTAGGTGAAAGCTGTTGCAAAATCTTTTTAAATACTGTAGAGAGCAGAATTTTTTGTCATGTTAATGGTTTTAAAACTCCTAGGAACTGCTTCACTACTTTACATGTTTACATAAGTTTACAGTAAAGATGTCCACACTTGCATATCACTTTAAAATATTTTATGGGTCTGCAAGTAGGTGTTTACTGTAATAGACACAGTCTGAAGCTTTAACTGACCCAGCAGCATCAGTAAAGCAGAGTCAGTGGTAGGAATCAATGTTGTTGAAGGTTGAATGCTGTTCACTGATTGCCAGTTGCTGAAGAGGCTCCTTTTGATGTTTCTTGTCTGAGAAAGTGTCTTCATCTTTTGGGAACAAGAGCCCAATACTCGTGGGCCACAATTTCAGAGTATCCCAGGATAGGGAGACAGGGTCATGCCATCCAGTTCCTTGTTTGGGATTTTTTGGAGGACTGCAGTATACTGTGGCCCTTGGAAAGCAATTCTTTGGAGGCTGGTTATAAGGTCCTGTTCTTTGTAAACTCTGAGGAAGGATGTTTTGGCCTGTGAAACAGTAAAGCATATTCCCGGCTTTTAGCAGGAATAAAATGTGTGTCTCCTGACTTGGTCCCCAAATTCTACTGCACTTCCCCTCTTACATAAACTAAAGAAGGATTTCTTCCTACTTGTTCCTTGCAGGTGGCCTGCTCTGTACCCCTGTGGTGGTAAGCTCTGTAGAGTCCAGGTTAGGGTTGTAAATTCTCTGTAAGGCACAGGCTCATACAACCTGTCAGGTGATGAAAAGAGCCTGCATGTAAGGCATTCTGGTATGCTGTACCTCTGCAGGACATGGTTCAGCTTGGGATGGGGACAGGAAACACTGTCCTGTTGGATGTAGACATTCCAGCAGGCCAGCCCTATGAAGACAGATACAGGGCACTCTACCTCATGAAGGCTATTAGCTGCCAGGATGTAGAATGGCCTTGGGAGAACTGTATGGACGGCTGCGAATGCAGAGGTACTGCCCTGGCACAAGATTTCCACCACTTCTGCCACGAGACACTGATAGGGTAAGGAGCTCCTTATGTAGTACTGTATAATAAGGTTGCAGAATAGCTGTGGTGTAGAAAGGTTGGAACTGGAAAAAATCCTAGAAGGTCTGCTGTGCGAATGCTGGAAGGACACTTTATGGAGAGGTGCTTCTAGGGATGTCTATACTCAGGACTCGTGTGGATATAATCTTCACCACCAACAAAAAGGAAAAATTCCAGGGATAAAATTATATTACTTTTTCTATATTGTATTATCCCTGAAAAATATTGTAAGAAAAGTAACCTATTAAATGGTATTCTAGGAAAATGTGTGATTTCTTTTGCTATAAATTGCCAAAGTAGAAGGCAAAAAGAGTAATAAAAATGAAAGCTTTCTTGCAATTTTTCTTTTTTGTCACAATGAGATTTCCAGTTGGTAAAAAGTTTAGCAACATTACAACCAATGCTACAAAATTTCCGAGTTTAGCTGAATCCAAACATGCTGTTCTCCAAACAGCAGTGGGTTTTCAGTAAGCTTTTGTATTACTGTGGGATGGGTGATCTGTCAAAAAAAAAAAACTTTCTCAAAATACCACTAAAAGAAAAATTGAAAAACTGTAGCCAGTATATTTTACAGCCCTACGCTGATATGCATAGATACTTGTTGTCAACATGGATAAATTTCTAGAGTGTCAGTACTAAAATTCTTTTACTTCTGAAAAAAATACAAGGTTGTCTTTTGATTTGCTTATATCATATTTATTATCTAGTAAGTTTATAGTCTGTCCTTCATTTTTGCTACTGTATACTGTAAATCGAGTTTCCCTGAGTGCAGCCTTTATGTATTACTGTAAGAAAATAATAATAGTTTGTAAAGAATAGTACCAATAACAACAACATTATTCCTGGAGGAAAAAAGGGATGTTTTCTTGAATTTTAAAATCTAAGAGATCATATTCCTTGACCAATTGTCACTGATTTGCCTGGCTAAGCAATCCAAAAAGCTGCAACTCTGTCCTATAGTAATGACATTTTATAATCATGCAATCCACAGTGTTTGATCCCAGATGAGAGAAAACTCATCTTTTTCTACATACCCTTACTGATAATTGTGTCTTCAATATACACATATACATACATATGTATGTGTTACGATGTTTCTGCATTAACAGTGTAACCTTTTAAATGCTTGTATTTACAGTGCCTGTTTTGGAGATAATTACAGTAGTCATTGAGTTACTTGTGTGTACCATGAGTCTTAACTCTGACTTGGCTCAGTTTTTGTTCCAGCTTTTGAATGTTGTCTCTTGCATTTACTAGTTTGCATAAAGAATAAAACACAAAATGCTGGATTGAGATATTTCTGGTTATCCCAAGGTATTGCTTTCCTTTTGTTTAAAATTCCAGTTATGTATACAGAACATTTTGGTAAATGCTGTGTTATTTGGTGCATATGTACTCCTCAGAGTAGCAAAGCCCAAAAGATTTGAAACAGAAATTCATGCTGGGAGTGGTGAGTGAAATAAGAATGTTCCTGGGTCTAGAAAAGGGATAGAAATGATCATGCTAGAGAAATGCCACTTTTGAAGCATAACTTTTAATCACTGTTGATAAAGTTGCGCTGCAACTCTGCGTCTTGAAAATAACAGATATAGCTGATGTCAAATCACACTTTCATGAGAGTTCTTGGCATGAAGCAGGCATTTCTTACGACATTCACTCAGAATAGCCAATGAATTATGTCATGCAAACTTGTTGCAGATGAAAAAGAGTGATAATTTGAGCTACTTTTGTATAACTAATAATAACAAGTTAACAAAGTCACATGAAAATGCTGCCACTATGCTTGGATTTAGGGAATCTAATTGTAATACTTTGTATAATTTTGTTTTACATGCTGAATTTCATTTTCATTGTTGTACACTTTGTAAATTGATGCAACTTTTAAAGTCAGTAAAAAATTAAAATATATATAAATCCCCCAAAAGTAGGCTCATATTCATAAAAGATACTATAAAAATAATCTGCTACATACCCAATGCCCTAACACTTACTTATTCAAAACTGAACAATGACTGGAATCTATCCAAATGCAGACAAATGCTAAATACTGCCAGTATACTGCCAGTATAAAACCAGTCTCTCTTGCTAGTATCCAGTGTCCCTAAGGGAGTAGTGACCCGTACATTGCCATCCATAATAGCTGCTTTCCCAGGAACAGAGGGGAAGAGAATGTTTGTACAACCAACTTTGGTAAGTTGAATTGCTTTTTCTTCATATTTTGTTGTGGTTTAGTGGCAATCAGTGGACCCAGAGAGAGGACTGTCTTGCTAATTGAGGTTTCAGAGGCAGAAGAATCAGTCAGAGCAAGTGTTAACTCTCTACTCATCTGTTACACTACCTTATTTTCTAGTTTGTTTTGATATTGTCCTTTCTGTCCAGCAGTCAGTTTCTTACTGTTCGTCTGATTTTGCTGTAACTTACAACTCTTTATCAACTTATTTGGAATATCATTACACAGCTCAGTTTGAATTTGGTCCTTTTGAGCACTAAAATATGAGCCCTTACCACAACTGTCCAAGAGCCAAGATTGTATATGGGAGACAAAGAAGAAAAGGAGTCCAGGAAGTCTTAAATTAGGATTTTCCCCATCTCAGACAAGGCCTACAAGACAAAAATACCCCCACGGTTCTTAGCAGAGGAGGATGTTTCTGATAGCAATCGTCTGATTCAGACAAATTCTTAAATAAGGATAAGGATAAGCAACATAACTCATTAAATAAGTAGTCTTCCCCTTTGACACAAGTTCCACATTCTCTCCAGAGTTTATGACCATGGGAAAGGAAGTACAAATGTTCCTAGACTTTTATGGGCCAGACAGGCAGAATCTGAGTTGTTCCAGAGGAGCCTTATCTTCCTCTTCCATGTCACAGTTCTGTCCTCTAGTTCATGAAGACAAAGAGCTATTCACAGCATGTCTAGAAAGATTCAAGAGTTGAAGAAAATCCCATGAGCTATGAGAACACTGTGGATGGGCAGGGCCTCCTTCATTATGAGCTAATAGCAGGAAAGGATTTTTTTGTCCTTAATCAATATGTACAACTGCATTCATTGACAGAGATGAATTGTAAGACTTTGCTTTAGCAGAGCAAGAAGATTTCACTGATACCTCATCCTTTTTTTTTTTTTTCCTCTTGTTAATTTTTTTTTAAACCAGAGCAGCAGAAAGCAACGTGAAAGGTAGGGCTGTCAGGAAGAGAGGACACTGTTGCAAAGAGGATCTTAAGTCAGACTTACAGAGATAGGCACAAAGATTCCTTTGTGGGGTCTGTAGCTGAAGGTGTACATCCCCTTTAGTGAGGGAAGCTAATTCAGAAGAAAAAGTGTGCAGCAGGTGGTGATGATGAAGGATGATGATGACGATGACAATTTTACACCGTGCTGTTCCGTTAGTACTATATACTTTTCATGAGGATTTGCTCAAACTCCCTACTAGTTCTTGTTTCTGATGCTGTTAGCAATGATTGGAGTATGCTAAGTAGACACAAATGTTGCACTCTGATTGACATGTTATTGAATAATGTTTACTGAATATTTAAATAACTGTTACCAACTTTGTTGTGCCCTTTGTTGTGTGTTTTGATTTTCTCTAGAACTAACTAAAATTTACAAAATGAGATAAGGAACAGGGAGGGAAGGAGTGATGACTCTCTTGCCAGTGGTAGTTGCTTCCCATAAGAACCTACCACAGAGCACATTTGATGACAGTTGCACTGAATCTTCCAGTTGGGCATCCTCTGAAAGGAAAGAAATTCTGTGATCTGATACGAGGCACAGTATGTAGGGCTGATGGGGAGGTTCACGTGCACAGTGTGCTACAGGTCTAAACTAAAACCTGAATGCAGATATGCCCTGTGAAGAATCGCTTGGTAGTGTTACAGAGACAGGTGAAAGTCCAAAGCCGGGGTCAGGGAGAATCACAAGTTGGACAATTGAAGTTGCAGGGTCTGATTTCCTCACTCCTGATCTGAGGGCTGTGACTGCGTTCCTTGTTTCTCCCCCCAGACATAAAGCAGTCACAGCTAAAGCTTGGAAGTAGGTTACTCCTGTCAGTGTGTGCTAGGTGTGATCTGAAAATGCCTGCTCTCTGGCATCTCAGTCTGGACTCTGGACTTGCATGGTGCTTGTTTTCTGAATGATACCAGGCTTACATGGAAATTAGGAGCTAATCTCTGCCAAGCATATCAGTTCTGGGTTTGAACAAGAGCCTACCATAGAAATGCTACGTGCGTATTGCAAGCAGGGCGGTACTCAGTGAGTCAGGCACTTCCGGTGTTTGGCAGCAACAGATTTTTATTGTGATTTTTAATTTAGACATTTTGGTTATTTCTGTGTGCTTATATCTCTCTCTCAAGAGGAACAGAATTCATAAATAACACATATATTTGGTGGTTTTGTATTAGAACTGTTCCTGGTGATTATAATCATGATTAAGGAGCTGTCCTGTTAAGTGCTATACAAAATATAATGAAGGATAGAGCTCTGAAGAATGTAATATCAGAAAGGCAGAAGAAAAAGAGAAGAGGTGAAATACTTTATCTTATAGTTTCAGCAGTGGAACAAGGAAAAGAATGTTTGTCTCGTTAGTCTAATGGCACTTGACTCCATGTTGCTGTGCTTCCTAATAGAATTGTTTATTCCCTTTGCTGCTGCTGTGTAATGGTGATGGTATCACAATACATCATTTAATTGTGTAACTTCTGTGTATATTGTTTGCTGCTTTTTTTTGCAAGGTAACTTACTTGTTTTCAAATATACTTCATTCTTCTAACAACTTCTGGCCCTTCGTGTGGATACCTCTTTGGCAACTACAAAGTTTGCTGTCTCTGGCCTGATTCTGTAAAGCACTGAGTTCTGTTAACTCTACTAACTCAAGCCTTAGCTCCTTCCAGGATCAAACCTCGACTAACTGCAACATAAATGATCCAAATTAAAGACTGTAATACAATGGTTGAATTACATTTCACTGGCAAGTCAATCAAGTTGCAATTGTAGAAGTATTTAGCAGTGTAGAATTCCTAATCTTTCTAGATGAATTATTATAAATGTTGATGTCCAGTCTGCACTAATGTAAATTCATAATCTGCTTTCTGAGGTCACCTTATCCATCTCTTGTAATATCATTATTTGCTCTGTTTATCCATAAAGAAATTGCATTCTCATATATTTAACTTAAAAGTTGATAAGCATGGACTGTAGATAGTGGAAGGAGCTGCCAATTCATTATGGTAAGAAGTGGAGTAGAGAATTATCAAGAGAAAATGCTTACACAGATACCCAAAAGGAACATTTGGACACATCAGCTGTATTAGCAGAGTTAATTGTTAAGCATGACCCAACTTCTTCCCTTAGTCCCTTCAGTCTAATTACACCAATCCTGGAATTCTGTGAAAAAGCAAAAACTGAGCAATACACAGCTGGAAGAAGGGCTTCAAATGCAGCTGTCTTGCTCTTTTTAACAGAGGATTAAAAAGATTCAAGAGATCATTATGATAAACAGAAACCTTTTCCTCATGTAAACTGTGGGGACAGTCTGCTTGCTCTCTGCTTTCTCACGAGTGTTCAGAGATAACGAGAACATGTAAATCTTTTCTCCAAAAACTGTATGTAAGGCAAAAACTGGCTTGTTACTTAGAATAACAACTTTGTTCCTGAATGCAGTATCATTCAGAGCTCAGTAGATTCAATATTGCTCTAGTGACTCTAACTGAAATCAGAACCTATTATTTTGTCATATCACAATAATTTTTTCTTTAGACTTAAATTGCTTTATTTGAAATTACTTTTTTTTAATTTCTCTTCCAAATCCTTCCTACAAATTTTGTAAATCCCTTTAAAAATGAAAAATACTGGAGGTTTTTGTTAAATTCTTATTTCAAAAATACGTTTCAACTGACTTATTACACGAGGTTTAGGACTGATGATATCTTTTAAAACACTTTTTGTGGACTGATCTGAATCACATGTATATATATCAATTTGATTTCTGACTTCTTTTTTATGATATGTTCATTCAGTATGACTAATTCCTGTTCATTGACATTTCTGTTTTCTCTTCTTTATAGAAAATTACATGAATATGACAAAAAATACATTAATCATTTAAAATATTTTTAGCAAAACAAAGAATTCTGTTGCCAGGAAAAAAAATATTTCATTAATCTTCTATCTGTCAGCATTCCTTTGTTTTGAGACTTCTCTTTTTAGAGTATAAATACTATGTGTATTGTACAGATATCCGGTACTGAAGTGGAACTGCTAGTGCCGTTTACAAAGAACTGGATTTTACTCAGCAAGAGCATGAATTAAGTCAAGATACTATTCAAAAAGTAACTTGGCCTTTAAAGCATCCTCAAACCTAAACATCTGTAGACATGAGCTGAATACAGGAAAATCTGTCACAAGTTTGCAAGCATGTCACTTTTGTATGACGAGTAGAATTTTCAATCCAAGCTGTCTTAGTTTGTCATCTACTACATGTGACAGTATTTGTCAAGGAATTACAGCGTCAACTGACATGCAGAACTGGTGCAACAAACAGGGCAGAACTCTGAAGACGGAGCTGAAGTGCCCTTGCTCCTTTACATACCTGACGATAATCCTATGTAAGAATATGCTGCATAAGTCTTCTCTTTTTTGCCTGATTCTGCATTAGCATATGATAGCTTGCATTTAACACTGCAAGTTTTTTTGAATCTCACTCAGTACAGAGGTATCCTTTGGGAAGATTGGCAGTCTGGCCTCTACAATCTGGAATCCCATCGCCATTTCCTGGAACTTGTGGAGTTAAAAATGCACCATGTCGAACATGACTTTACACCTTTGCTTGCATGATTAGTTTTCTTGTCTGACCTGTCTTTTCATATGTACCGTTTTACTATGATAGTGTACAACTGTCTTCTGGGATGCTTTCTACACTAGGATACAATGATGACATAAAAACCCCAGATAAGTTAATTTTTATTATATCCTAATAATGCTGAGTTTTGAATAGAATTCTGCTTTGATTATGATATCTTAGGTAGTACTGTCTTACCAACCAAACTATTTTAGCTTGACCTTCACTAATAATTGCAAAAAACCACATGCTGGTTCTCTTTAATTAACAACTGTATTTCCTCTTTGCTCAAAACTTTGTAGTAAAGTCTCATTCACAACTTAATAGATCATAATACTTTCCAGGTGTGATCATCTGTCACAGAATACTAGGTAAAATGAAAGAAACTTGATAGCGTCATTTATTATGATAATATTAAATCTTATTGTAAGGGGATATTTTGCGATAATTTTGTCTTTGTTCTTTGGTTATTCAACCATAGTCAAATCTGATCCAGCTAACAAGATGCTTTCAACGTGTTTTCTTTCTTAGGAAATGCTTAAGTTGAAACCTTTATGGCTACTTACTAAACCTTTTCCTTTTAAAAAGTTAAATAATAATTTGGAACAATTTTAATACTGGCTAGTATGCCTCATCCATGTAAACCACTTTCAATCTAGCAATTATCTGCTTTGAACTGAAGGACATAATCCCTTAGAAACGTATCAGCAGGGTGTGCAGTTTCATAACTACTCACTGCCAACTGAAAGAAGAAGTCTTTCTAAAATAGGAATTTGGGTTTGTTTAGAGAAAACTAAATCCATTTACTTGAGATGTCAAAATCTGATATCCTTCTAGTCCTAAATGAAACTATCTAAATTATTAGTAAAAAACCCTAGACCACTCCTCTGGGACAAAAAATCAGTTATTTTAGAGTTCCTAGAGTCATACTTGAGAAATACAGGACCCAAAAGCCCAAATGCTCTCACCTTTAATTCAAATTGTGTGCTACTGCAAATTCTTCAGGACCCTGGAAGACTTCACTTTTGTCCTCCCATGTAGTCCACAAATGGGCTTCTCTGAATCCATTGCTTTAGGAAACCTAGGGATTTTTGTGCTGAGGGCTAATGGAGAGCAGTTTGTATAACTTCGATTAGAAACCAGAGGTTTCTGAACAAGCATGGTTCTGTCAGAAGCTGGACAAGTGCTTCCACCAGGTGTTTTTAATTTGATGATTTAGAAAAGTCTAAAGCAAATGTTTGTAGGATTTTGTTCTGTCAAGTTAAGAGCGGACTTTAAACTTGTATGCAGAAGGCTGTGTTAGTTTCAGTTGGAGCTGACTCCCACTGTACTCATTTGATCACACAGAAGGCAAGCTAATTGATTTCCATGGGAGGAAAATGCCATTTGTTTCCTTTTACAGAACAAATATGTAAGCAAACTCTGCTTTATATGACTAGTATTACCCCAAATCAACATCAGAGTTAGTGAGGTCAAGATCACTTTTTATGCAGTGTGCATGCATTTAGATATGCGGTCTGCATATCCACTTCCAGATTAATTTTTGAGAATGCCAAGGAAGTACTAATTCAGCGCTGATTACCCGTTGCATGTGTAAGAGCTGATAAACTGAGCAGCAAATGTCGTAATACCACATTTCAGAGTTTTAATCACCCAATAACAAAGAAACATAGTGACACAAAGTGATACATCAGCCTCTTCCTTCTTTCAGTGATTAAGTACAATTGGCCTTGTATCTTCTGACTTCTTTGTAGTAAAATGCAAAACCGGTCTGAACTAGAAGAAAAACTCAGGGTCTAATTAACTGCCGATTTTTAGTAAAGCTTGATTAGTTCTAGTCAGTGGAATCTTTTATTGACTTTGCGAGGGCTGAGAAAGGAACTTGGTCACATCCATCAGAGTTAACATGAAGAAAGAGAGATTATTATCTCTTTGGACTCAGTTTGTTTTTGGCTTTCACTCTTGTTTCCCAAACCTTTGTTTGAAGCTCAGATGGAAGAAGAGAACTGAATTAACTGAACAAAGGGAGGCCAATATTAAATACAGAGAAGTGTGTGATTGCCAATGTTCCTGTGAGCTTGATTGTTGTAGGTGATGAGAGCATAACTGGACATCTGAGCAGCTGCTCCCACAGAGGGGATACTAGTTTTGATTTTTCTTTGCATTCTTCTGGGTGGGAGAGGCTCTCGGAAGAGACAACAGATTCTGCTCCAGCTCTTCAGAGAGCCCATAGGCACACAAGGCTCCCTGCATGGAGGCCTGCATCTCGCTATTTCTCTTTGACAGTATGCATATTCCTGATGGAAACATTTTGATATAAAAACTCCCTTGCTCCTGGAAGCTTTCTTCTACGAAGCATTTTTATATTGTGAAAAATAGATTTTACAATATAAAAAGCACTTAAACTAACAGTCCACTTTAACTTATCTAATAATGTTTTATTGGACTCATGAGGGCATGTTACTGTGCATAGTAGTTTGCACACTCTCAGCATCCACGGAGTTTTCTTCAAAGCATCATCTTTCTGGTTGAGAAATGAAATGAATAATGTAACAGCCCTCTCCCTAGCTTTCGTGTCTGAGACTCATTTGTGTACACATGTACTGACTGGATATGTAGTCTGCGGCAGAATTTTATATCAGAGGATACCTCTGGGTTATTTCTAAGAGTGATTCAAGTCAGTGATAGAAAGAAAAACATACATTAAACTGAAAGGGGAGAGAAGGGTGAAAGATGGTAGTAATATAAAAATATTTATGTTTCCATTTTAAAAAGTATGATAAAAAATATTTTGCTATTGCATAAGTTTTCTCAGCAATGAAGTATGGTCTTCTGAAACATCAGAAGAAAAATATTTTTTGTAGGATTGTTACTTTGTTATCATGATAGACTAGTTTTAACCAGAAATAGCTTTGTCCGTTCACCTATTTAACATAGCAAATTTTGTACTAAATTCTCGGACTTTTGGCATTCCAAGCATGAAAGCATATGTCCTCAAACTGTTTGGAGACTGAATGGCACAGAGATTGTTAATAGTGCACAGGCACCTTCATTTGGACAATAGAGTGATAAATCTTCAGATTCTCTTGCCCATTTCCTAGCAAACAGAGGCTTTGAGTAATGTCCCAAATAAGGTTACTTCTGTTGCTTGTATTCACATATATCTGTGTTTCAATTTGAAATGTACCTTTCTTTAAAAAATAGGGAAGGTGGTTTTTAAAACCAAGATAGTAACTTTATATGTAGATCTAACTGTAATGAAATGTATGAAAATGTAAACTCTTATTTATCATATTGTATTTAAAAGCAACTTATGGTATTTTCCTATTGATTTATTCCATTTAGTTAAAAATCATGAAGCTCTACAAATATGGAATATTATTTACACACTATTGGAACTAGCTTGGTTTCCTTACTTGATAAATGCTTGGTTATTCTCACCATTGATACTGTGCATATTCATTTAATATGTTCTAATAGAAATAGTGGTGATAGCTCCGTGAAATTACTTTCTACCTAAGAGATTGTTTATGTAAATCTTCTCTGAAAGTGAACACAAAAAAGTAAATTATTGTAACCAACCAAAATTCATACAAAACACAAGACATTGATGGGAAAACAACTAGTCAGAAGGTCACAGTAGAAGTATTTTCCAAATAAAATAGCTTTGCCCATCTCACTGGGTGTGAAACTTGACAGGACTTTGAATTCCTAGATGTTCCCTTTGTTTACATGGCAGATTCATACCTAGGTTTCTAATATACTGCCTGGTAATTTTATTTTGTGAGGTATAAAGTAAACAGGCTGAGCATAGAGTGTAAAATAATTCAGACTAACTAAGGAATAATGGGAGAAGTGTTAACTAGCAGAAGAACATCCTGCCTTTTTCAGATTTAGATATACCTAGGAAAATATGGTTAAAAACTATTACCTCATATTTGACTGATAAGAACTTATCAGGTTTTAACTTAATTTTTCTATTATATAAAATAAGATGAATGATACTGCTAAACAGGAAGTTTTTCTGCGCATGAATTCTAGGAGGGCGTGTCCTGCAGAATTCAAAACTGGCACAAAAGAAGCGTCTTTTGTTAGGCGAGATAAACAACTTAAGAAAAAGAACATTCATACATTCGGAAGTCATATATACTTTTATTTACTCTGACACAGAGATAAAATGATTTAGTATTTTGAACTGCATACTAACATTTTCAGTACAAAAGATGTCAGAGTACAACAGTGATTCCATGCTGGCTCTACGAGTCAGGAACCTTTTATGTTTCAGTCTGTGAACACAAAAAAGTTGTGAAACTGCATCCAGTTACATTTGCAAATGCATTTTACTGGAGGAAGATGAATATTGAAAGAATTTTTCAGTCTAATTCAAAGAAATTTATTTGTCCAATTCCCATCATCTTATAATACAACATTAAACAGCAATAACTAGAACCTGTAGTATCTGGTAACAGTAGACATTAGATATGACTGATAAGATTGTACTGCAAACATGGTTACCTATTTTCCGAGCTTAAATGGTAATAAAAGGGAGTAGTGAAAAAGCTGTTTCCCTGTAAACTTCTTCACATCCTTGCATGTGTCCTTTTGCAGGAGGCCACTTGTTTGGAAAGACTACCAAAACCAACTTTTTGTGATTTAGTTAAATTCAAACATGAACTTTTCAAGTCATCTCTACATTTTATGGTGACATAGTATTTTTGCACACTGAAAAGATTTAGATAAAAGAGCTTAATAGCATATTTTCCAATTGAAGAAAGAAGTTAGTAAATCTAAAATAAAGACTGAGGAGACATCAATCATCAAGACTAAACTCCCCCTTTGAGAATTAGGGTTGTGTTTGCTTTATTTGTCTCTTACCTTACCCTTCTCCTGTCCTCCGCGCCCCCCCCCCCCCCCCAAAAAAAAACCCCAAACCCCCAAACTAGTAACTATTTCTAGGCACATAGCAAATAGGTTACTTCAAACCTATTTCTCCTTGCTTGAATTCTCTGACCTTCCTTACCAAACTTCAGTTTCTGCACTGAATGGAACCTCTAAAATCCAGTTAAAAATACACAGAACAGATACAGGCACTAGAGGGAGACATGAGCACATGAACTTAACAAGCGTATTAACACATAATGTTTGAGTCTTATAAGAAATTACTGTACAGACCAGATGAAACACTAGTTCTGAAGGAAGTCTTTAGATACAAACACTCTAAGGGTTTGATGTATGATCGGCAATAATTTTGGGAGCTCTAAAGAGTATTTTAAGATCCTCTCCAAATTTAAATCAAGTTGCTTACTACTGAGTTATATTTTCACTGACATACCAGCAGTTAGAAATATTCTTTCAACTATACTACAATACGCTATTTGTAAACTCTAAAGCTTACAAAAGTTCAATGTAAAGAGAGCATATTATTGCAAGGTCCTTTACAAGCTCTCTCATTTAAATCTGACTGTATACCTATTTCTGTATACAAACTTATTTCTGGTCAAGGTACTATTTGAGAAGAGATATAGACTGATGCTAGACAAATATGTGACATTCAGTTTGAGATTTTATCAGGGAAGAAAACTTTTTATTTTCTTTTGCAGATTATATTTAAAAGTGAGAGACAAGTTTTCATGTAGGTTTATGATTTAATATAAAATGTAGCCATCTGTTTTTTATTTTTATAAGCTTGTTTGATAAAGAAAAGTATAATAAATGCATTGTATTATTACTGTAATTGTAACTATTTTTAGTTATTTAAGAGATCACTCTACATCCAACCGTCTAACCTACTAATGTTTTAGACACGTGGAACATGCACTGTTTACAAGAACCTAATCTTTATCTGGTAAAGCAATCAATTAAGATCCAGACATTTTATGACCTGTAATGGGATATTGAAAGATACATACAATTTGTTTGTGCAAGCCATCTGTATAAAATCAGGGTGTTTGCCCAAAGGTATGCTCAAATCAGATATTCTTCTCAGCCATAGTCAACAGTTTGGGAGTAATATACTGCTTTCTCTGCTTTTTCTAATTCCATTGGCAACAGTAATTTGCGCATATAGAATACGGTTCATACACAGCCTTTTAGAAACATAATGTGTTTATTTGACATCTTTAATACTTTTTACTGTAGTTATTTGATTTTTTTTCAGGGTAACAAAAATATATTTTGCTGATATATTACCCATGTTAAATTTTTATATAAAACAGTGTTGGTAGGCAGAATTGCCTAATGAAACAATGTGGCTTGGGAACTATGAACTTTAAAGAGAAATTTAACTCTTACTGCTAGCTCTGTGTCCAACTTTGGATAATTTCTTAATGCTCTCTCAGAGAAGATTGTCATAATATTTCTGGCTTCATTTCCAAGAAAGCAGTATTTGTGTTCTCTCTGGATAATGCTAGCTTACCAGTTCTTGAGATAACATCCCTCAAGCTCCAAAATTATTACAGGGAAGTGAATAGTTTATTCATGTACCACATATCAGCTGTCACTCAGAAAAACAAAGAAAAGAAAGCAAAGCAAACAAACCAAGAAGGCTGGAGGGGCGTAATAGGAAGATGTGCTCTTCCCATCTAAAATGTGTGCTTTTGCCTGTATGTGTGTGACATTTTGATTACCAAGATGTGTTGATTTAATCTAGTTATAGGTGAGACATTGCACATAAGTTTATTTGTTTATAGTATAAGAAAGTCTTTTTCAACAAATTGGAAAAGTAAATGAATAGATTCCCACTCCTACTCTGTCTCACCTCGGTGTGCAGTGCTTGCCATAGGTCATAAAACAAATAGTCCGAGACTCTCACTAAAATATTGACAGCACATCTTGTCTCTATTTCTGTAGTGGCAAAGTGGGGCTAATAATATGTACGTCTTTTAACTATAAGTAGTCAGCAATGAATGTCTTCACAGCATTTTGCAATTGTTGAAGCCCATTAGAAAAGTTTTAATCAAATTAAGAAATAGACTAGAAAAACATATACTATAAAGTATTTTCTAGCTCATTAAGTTGTCATTTCAATAAGGAAAACTTTCTAAATTCAAAATATATACATAGGCAAATACATATATTGATGTTCTTATTTATATATAAAGTAGTTGCCAGCAAGATCATAATGTTAAGTTGACCTTTTTTTTGCAGTCTCTTTCTCAGTAGTGTAATGTTTTTGGTTGATATTTCCCTACAAAAGTATTTCTAATTTTTCAATTAGAAAGCAAGAATAAGAACCATGAAGAAAGGCTCAGAATGAGGTAAAACCATTCAAAAGGCATTAAAAAATCCCAGTAGAATAAAAGACTACAAGCCTGTTGTATTTTATTAGAGCCAGAGTCTACATGCCTGAGGAAAAACATCAGATGAATAATTGTTAGGTTTTTGCATAATTATGTTCTTTCCTGATGTTGCCTGTAAAACACTTAACTTATAAGAGTGTGAGATCTACTTCATGTTCTTAGTAAAGGAGCTTTTCCAAAAGACCCACTCTTTGCACTCAGACTTTTGTCAGAAGAAATAGAAATATAAGTAAAAAGAATTAAGATACATAAAATATTAACTAGATGATGCATTTGGTTTCCAGCATCCTAGGCGAGCTGGGATATACAATCATTCATACATTCATCCTCTATCCGGATGACCATTTAATTATTTATAAATTGTGACATCATCCTTAGGAGACACTAAGCACCTTTTCCCTTCAGTAAATGGGTAGCCAGGCTTCTCACCTAGGGTAGCAGTTCAAGTTACTGCCTGGCATTACACAGAATGCAGAACTGAACCTGTTGTTCTCCGTCCAGGCAAGTTCTCTAGTTGTGTGGTAGGGAGTCCTTCGTACTTCCTATTTTGGAAAAAAAGGCCTTTATAAACAGATGACCACCATTAGGAAACCAAATTCAGGATGTTGTTGATGAAAACCACAACTGAAGGGAAGTAGTTATTTCCAGTCAGGCTTGGTAACTAAGCCTTACTCTTTGCTACCTTTCATTCCCAGCTACTTAACAGCTTCTTTTCATATGTTCTTAATTCATATTGTGCATTACATGAGGAGCTCAAGTGTCTAGTGAGGGGTTCAGAATTTAACCTCCATACATTTCCATTAATCTTTTTACCTTGTGTCTTCCATATCATAAATTTGATATTACCTATGTTTTCTTTTTCAAATCATTCAAGTATCATAGAAATCATCTCACGTAAGACTAGAATACATCTCAGTAATAATAGAAACCTATTTAACAGATACATAGTAATCATTATGGTAAAAATGTACTATGCTTAGT
The DNA here is from genome assembly GCA_009819775.1 of Phoenicopterus ruber ruber. Classification (NCBI taxonomy): domain Eukaryota; kingdom Metazoa; phylum Chordata; class Aves; order Phoenicopteriformes; family Phoenicopteridae; genus Phoenicopterus; species Phoenicopterus ruber. Next base: position 40,186,496 of record CM020218.1, read on the forward strand.
GGAAATAACTTCTGTATCTTTGAAAGAAAATATCCTCCATCTTTGAAAGTATATATTTGCTGTTAATCTAATGCTGTACACATGAAGGCTTCACAAGAGCAGGGCTGGGTTGCTGAGGTTTTTCATTCATTCTTTTATGAAGACACACGAAAAATGTAAAGCTTCTTTAACAAATACATTCATTATACTTCTGATTAAAATAAATGAAAACAGTTTAACTGTGCTCTCTGAATTGGAAGCATGTTCTATAGCGTCAACAATTCTCCCAGTGACAGTTTTTTCACTAAGATAAGTATAATATACCAGGATCCTAGTATTTTCACTAGGAGGCGCGTTCACACAGATACATTATAAAGACCCTATGACAAATATCTGCAGTTGATTGCTGCAATTATGATTACAGTATGCACTAACACAGTGTGCATCTCACTAATCTGCCCTATCAGCTCTGGGTAATGCTGATAGCCTTGCAAATATTTTGCCCAGATGCCTCTAAGCACTCATTGGATGTTCAGGTGACTTGAGTTTACTCTATGATTAACTAACTGGGCCTAATACCTTGCTTTATTATAACAATGATTGGAAAGATGCTTTATAATAATTGTCTATTACAAGCTTGCTTTCTTCCTGAAATATAAGCTATTTATCATTTAAAATATCATTCAACTCGTGCTGGGAACCTTACGCAAAGACAGACTGTTGATTTTGATGTAATTCACCCTACTTAGTTAACATGGTTGCCTTATAAACTGGGCTAATGTCAGGAAAACTTGATACTTACTTGCCTTACAGTATAGCTCTATGTAGGGTCAACTTAAAGTCACAAAGACTGACCCAATTAGGTAAACGCTTGGAGGGATTACATGCATATTCTGGACACTTATTAGCCAGAACAAAATCACTTTGAAGTTTGAGATCCGTAAAGCTGAAGACAAGCTAACTACAGGCTCTTGTATATCTCTGACGTGTTGGATAGATTAGTCTTGCTAAAATACTTTATAGTTTTATAGGGCTATTTTGGAACAGCTGTTTTAAACGCAACTACTAATCAGCTTCGAGTTGCCTAAGCTGTTATTGGGACCCTTTAGTATTTTTGAAAACTGGTAAAAAAATCAGGCTGTGTATCACATGCAGGGAATTGCATTAATTAATCTAGGTATAACAAAAAGGTGTTTCAAACACATAAAAGGAGTGTAGTACTTGTGAACTTATTCAAATCAGAACCTTCACAAAAGTTTATGCTTTTTGATATAGTGCTTTCATAATTATATGGCAAGGTAATAAATACAGAGTAAGTTTTTAGAAGACAAGATAAATGAAGACTATAGTAAGGGAGATTTTTCTTCACAGCATTTAATGTTCCAATTTCCATGAACAAAATTTTCAGGTCTTTAAAGTTAACATTTAAATATTTTCTAGCTAAGAATAACCTTAAATTGAAATGGGACTTTTGTAAGAATAAACGGTCAAAAGCTGAACATTCAGCTTTTGAATTTGTAATTGGTGAGTTAACGTTGCACAGTGTTGACTCATAATTGCCATCTTTGAGAATGTTAAAACAAAGGTGAGACTTCCAAAATTATGAATTAATCTTAAAAATGTCTTTTGATATGCTATTTATTGATGATGATTTTTAACTTTTGAAAATTATTATTTAGCAATATAAATAATAGCTATGAGGGTTAAAAACACCATTTAGTTTTTAAAAGAGGATTTTTCTCATTTTGCTTATTACTGGTTATAGAGAGATTTGTAATAAAGCGATCAAACTTCTTTAAAGCTCTGCAGTGACAAAGAAAAATACAAATGTCCTGTCTCAAAATACTTACAGTTAAAATTAAACTGAACAAAAATCAGCATGAGAAAAAATGCTTAAGAATGAAAATTGCTGTTTTCAGGGGATACATTAAACGTATCAATAAGTTACACAATTCAGTGCTTCCCATTTTATTCTTAGCCAAAAGGACCAGGGATAGAGTACAAAACTCTGTTAAGGCTTCATTTCAATAACAGAAAATGGAATTATCCCAGGAAAATAAGAAAGAAATTGCTTCAAAATAGATAAAACCTTTTGTCCCTACTGCTTTTTCAGGAGTCCTTTTGAAAATCTGTAACATATTGTGTTTAAATATAATGAAAAAAAGGAGCTTGTATTTACCTCTTGCAGTCCAGTGCCAAATCTAACAGGTTACGCATTTGTTTGAGAGTACAAGGTAAATTGAATGTTGAACAGAAAACTGGTCGACAAGCCAAATTCAAATGCTGAGTCACAGTGCACTTTTGTGACTGTACCAGTTACACAGCAGACAAAAATTGTGTTTAGAAATGTGAAAGATGACGCATTAGATCAGATTGCATACATATTTTTAGTGGTGTCCTAAAGGGACATTATTGAAAAGAGTAACTGATAAGGACAATTTCATATGAAGCTATCGCTTAGCTATCAATGTCAGTTGCTTCATTTTCTCTGAAAATTTGATTTTCTTTGATTTTGGCGATGGGTGATTTGTGACACTGTTTCTGTACTCAAAACAGAAGTTAGACAAAGGGAAATTATCATAGCATTCAAAAATAGTATTTGCTATTATCTGATGTCATTGGCCTTCTGCGATGCCAGTTTAGCTTATCTAGCCAGAAAAGACTCATCAATTTAAAACATATAAAAGTGTCATTATTTCAGACAGAGAAGAGAGCATTATTTTATCTAGAAATTCTACTGAGAGCTCATACTGACAGGGACAAGCCATTAGCAATAGTCTAGCTATGAATATGCTTGGCCTTCTCATTGAAGCAGAAAGTAGGCCTGGAAGAGGAGAATATTTACGCAGCCACGTGGCAATACGCCTTTTGTTTCTCAACAGACAGAGGACTCTTGCCCACGAAAGAGTGGGAAACTAGAATGTGAGGCAGAATGTTCAAAGTAATTGGGAATAGGATCTGGTGGCTGTAAAAAGTAATTTTTCTCCACTGTCAGTAGTTAATGTTCCTTTTACATTTCAATATATTATGGTTGTAGATGTCCTAGAAATGTTTTGTATGCCATATACTTTGTATGCTACATAGTTTATCACCTGTCATATGTTAAATTGAAATATTAGTTGATCATACTGCCAGCTCTTTCTTCATTTAAGATTTTGCATTGCTTCAAAATGTGAGAAGTATCAGCCAGAGAGTATAATTCCCATCATTCATGTTTTGGTTTTGACCTCTCAGGAACTACAATTTCTGGAATTCATAGAATAGTGTAGTCCCTTCTATTTCAAGTCTACCTCTAAAGTTTCTGTCACCTGGAGCTCCTCCACTGGATCTTTACCTCTAACTGTGCCACTAAAACCATGTAAAAATAAGGATAACCAACACATTTAAACATTTTTATCTACCAGCTCAGTTGAAAAGTGTTGTCATAAGAATTTTACTGGATTCTGTGTAGCAGTTGGGGAAAAGGAGGGATTGTTTTTTCATTTGCTGTTTTGGAGGGGATTATTCTTTTAATCATGCAAGAAGTCTGTTCTATTTTCAGTCACATTTTTGTGAGTCAAGAGCTACTCCATTGTTTTAGTCAACTGGATTTAATCCAGTGAGAAGACGACATTAAGTGTATTTTTAATTCCTGCTGCACCATACAGTGTTCTTTCGTGTGATTTCATGTCTGTCAGACATTTTGTAAAACAAGTGTGGAAGGAATAAACTAGAATATAAATGTATCCGTGCTTTGTTGCATATTGTCTTGAAAGCTAGATTATGCTGTGTACTATAGAAAATGTTTGTTTCCATAACTTTGCAAGAAGAGGTAACTCAACATTTTTGAGGAATGGAAATCACACAGATCACCAAAATGTAAATTATTAAATTAAAGGAATCTGCAACTGCCATGAAGGTTCTAGTTGATACCATGATTGCAGTTTCTGTTCCCCCAAGCATTTTAAATGACACTAGAATAGGAAGATTTTGTTTGTTTTTCATTTGCACTGAAGTGAAAAGATTTTTTCCAGTGAATTAAGTCTGTGCTTTAGTAACTTTGGCACCAGGCATGGATTGTTCTGTTTTTACTATTTTTCAGTACAGATTTGTTGCATGTTACATTTTTTAACATCCTTAAAATTCACAATACTTAATTTTCTTCTGTATAATTCTAGGCAAAGGTGCTGAGAATCTTTGGCAGTCTTTCTTGAGTGATATCATCTTTTCAATGTTGATCTTATATACAGCATCTGCCATTCATTATGAGCCTGACCGACTGTGCTAATAGAGTCTTATTGACTTTGATGGATCATGAGCTTTGGATTGTCAGATAGGAACAAACACTCCAATTCCTGAATTCTCTTAAGCATTTATATTTTAAAATTTGCTGGATCACAACGTTAACAGCAAGAAAACTTTATCTGGTAATTTCTGTTAACTTTTGATAAGACTGATCTAAAAATTATAGATATAGAAACTTAACCTGCTAACAGAAATAAAATATGTCTTCAAGAATAACAATTTGAGGCATTTCAAAGAAAACTCATCCCTAATACAGCATTAAATAAAGAACCCGTGAGATGATCAGATTTGTGTTGTCTTTCTGTATTTCATAGTTATTTTTTTTTTCAATTAATCAAAAAGTCAGAGTGGTAGACCTGTTTCTGAAAAATGTTGCAAAACTTGTTTTGTAGTTCATTTCCCCAAATCCCTATTATTTGGTTTTAGAGGACTGTTCAGATTTTCTGAAATTAAATGAAGGCAGATACTTGCTTCGAGTTCTTATGACCTTAGCCAATAAACACATTTCATCACTATGGTTGCAAAAAACAAATACCCACTATTGCAGTGTATCTCATAGGCACATAAGAATTAGTTGACACGGAAGGATTTGCTTTCTGATACTAGGTTAAGACCTGAATTCTTGAAGGAGAAAGAGTGCAAGTAGGGTGAATTGATGAGATGAAATCTCAGATCTAGTATTTTATTCCTAATGTAGGTTTGTAAAAAAAAAACATGTATGGTAGAGTAAAAAGACCTGATGTGGAGTCCACGTGGGGGACAATATTATGAGATAATTGCTGGGGAGGGAGGAGGGCAGGAATTAGTTACTCTGCTGGTTTGAAAAACTTTGCAGTAGAAATATTAATGTTGCAAAACCAAGAATTTGAAGATTAGCATTTAAGGTTCTTGTGCAACTTCGGTGGAGCTACATATATGTTATGATACAGATTTTAATTACAGAGACATGCTAGTTTTCCTTTAAAAATTCCAGATATCATTCAGTACACAAATACTCAGTATTTGTTTAAATTCCATCGTTAAAAGCGGTCCAGAGCTTTATTTGCTAAATTCATTCAAACCCCAATTGAGGAGAGCATCGTATGTTTCTCTATGGACTTTCAGATGACTTATTTCCTTATAATAGTTGAGTGTGTCACAAGCACTCAGGCATTTATTTTAAATGTAGGCTACGTGACATGAGATGATACTGCTGTTCCCGTTTTATGGGAATCAAGTTGCGGAATCAGGTTACAGGATCAGAATAGAAAGTACCCACTAACATTTGTTGCCAAATTGGAAACATCAGAGACTTGAATAAGCAGTGTATTTAGCAGTATATTTTAGTATTCCCTCTGTTTCCATAAGCCTAAATTACTTCTTAAACTTAGTTTTAATCAAAGGTACTTTGTCTGAAGCTACCTTGCCCTTCCAAAGTACCAGGCACAGGAGAGTACTAAGACTGGTAGATCATGCCAGATTCATCTTCCACCTTTCCTCTAGTCTTGTATCATTATTTCTACGCAAAAGTTTTCATAAGTAAGCTAGTGACCTCCTTTCTATTTTCTTATCTGAAATGGCAGATAGCATTTATCTTATTTCTCATTTCTTTAATGTACTGTGTTATTTTCTAACTATTTCATTTTTCTTCATCTGTGAAAAAGAATTTATCAGTATGATAACTGGCTTTCTAGAAATGAAAGAAGGATGGAGCGAAGGCTAAAATACTGCAAAGATTGTCTTGGTCTTGAATCGGAAAAAAAGAAAAAAGATATTTCTGTAGTGCTAAGTGCAAAACAAGGAAGACTACTTGCCCATAAAAATGGTCCTTTTTCTTTCTCCTGGGTTGGTGCAGGAGTCATTAATGACTTCTAAATAATCTTTTTTGTCATTACATCACTTCCCAAATCAATACAGTTATTAGATTATGTTAAAATGCCTTTAAATCTGTTAAAGGAAAATGTATCATGCCGGATCCATCAGCCCAAGAGAGGCAAGGCTTCTGCTGCTCCATATCTCAGATCCAAACAGCAGTGAGGGTGTGTTCCCAGCAGGCATACACACAGAGAACACCTATATACACTGCATATAGGTGTGGCTGGCTGCACACATCACAGACATGCAGAGCAATCACACAAACACAGACAGCACCAACAGCCTTGTCTTGTTCCTCCTTCTGGCTGAGGAGGATGGAGGTCCGCTATTGAGAATACACACACACACACACACACACACATGTGGAGCCCTCCAGCAGCTGGGCTGAGACACTCAGTCTGCCCAGTAGCTGCCCCTGGATCCCAGTCTCCCCAGCTGCAGGCACCTGGACATATGAGCCCCTGAGGCTGCAGCCCCGCTCCAGTTGTGGGTGCAGACTGTTGCACACACACAACTGGCCAAGATTTCCCAGTTCCCAATGCAGACAGAACAGAGACCCCCCCCACTCAGGAAAGACTTAAAAAGACATTTAATAAGAAGGTAGGAGAGACTACACTGATCTGTTCACACATGACCAGTCCTTTTTATCCTCTTATCTTTTCCCAAACTTGTTCCTCCCTGAATCACCTAAGCCTCTCCCTTTTCGCCATCTTCTATTCCTTCCCTAAATATCCTGCAAAAATCCTGTGCAATCCCAAAATGCTCTCCCCTGCATCCCATAGTGTGTCCCACATCCCTAGGTAGCAAATACCTTTAGACCAAAAGGTGATCTGGACAGCTGTTCCAGATGACTTATCTTGATGGGTTTCACGCCTGGACAATGGGGCTGTGGCTCAGCTGGGACAGCCCTGGGAAGGGCCCAGAGAAGTTGTTTGTTCCTTGGGAGTCCTTAACCTGGGTTCCTGCCTGCCATTGTGCCCCTGTGCTCCCCTGGGCTTGGGGAGATGGGCCGTTGATGGGTTGATGGCTCCTGTGATGGGCCATTGTCTGCCTGGGCTCTTCTGTGGGTGTGCAGATGAGCTTTTTTCACGTAACCCAACAAAGTCCAACACAGATGTTATGAGTCTTGCTCATGACCACATTCTTCCTTTACCTTTCATCCTCTCTGAATTGCTTTTGCAGACAGAAAACATTTATCTGGTGACAGACATGTGTGGCAAAATATAAATCATGTTTCAGGTATTTTCTAACAGGATTAGGCAAATCTCAAGTATATCAGCGCAGATGTTTGCTGTGAGCAATCTAGAGGTGTCTAGAGACTCTGCCAGCTTGAACACAAATGAAGCATTCCAGTCTTGGGCACCTTCATTGGTACAGTCCTCCTCCATGCCTGAACAAAGCAGTGTAGAAGCACCTACAGTGGTTGATACCTTTACTGTCTCTATTTTGGGATACCATACTTCAGGAGAACTGATATTTCAGTATGCGGGTGCCAGAATTTTCCAGAGGCTGTGCTCTTTTTAATATTTTTAGTCCCATTGAGTTATGCTTAAGACAAGAAGTTTAAATCCATATATTTTAAAAAGTAATACCTGGGGTTTTTTCAGAAAGGCTAAGCAGACGTTTAGATGAGACATTAAATTTATTTTTTGGCTGCTGCAGTCATCTTCTGTGAACATCTGATTCTTCTTCCACCCACTGAAAATTACTATTTCTGTGGATGTTTGTTAACCCATGCCTTTACATAATAAGATTTTATGTGTAGATAAGATGAAATTTAAACTCTTTAGTGAAAGAAGGAGCATCCTTTATCACATTTGAAAATTGGTTATTTTCTGTACAAATACAGTTTGAATAAGGCTGCACTGGTTGAAAATTGAAGTAAGAGATAAAATAAGCTGCATAATGAGCATGAAATACTTATTCAAATAATGTAAGGTTAATGAAGGCATGCTATGAGAAACATAGGGCATAATGCATGCAGCATGCATAATGACCTCTGAGATAAGTAAACTTTCTTATAAAATTATGCTTCTACACCCAACACAGGGCCAAAGCTACCATGTTCAGAAGGTGTAATTCTCATTTTGAACACCAAGATAAAAACTGCATAACTGTCTAATTCTAGAAACAGAGCATGAAGATATTCCTACCAATTTATGGCACAGATGAACGTGCCCAATATAGTCAGTCTTCTCTATTAAGTTATGTCTTTGCATATGAAAGACAAAATCATTGCTCAGCCTGCACCTTGGCTGCTGCATGTTCATTTATTTTCACATCTACTCTGCTGAAAACTGTACCAGAAGATACGTAGAATAATCTACAGAGCTTAGTCAATTTACTAAAATTTCTTTTTTCACTTTAGTAATGTACAAAGAGGAAAGATGTAGGTCGTGATATCCAGTTGAGCACTGTATAGCACTTGGCAGGAATATGAAGGAGATACGGGGAGGCTTAGCATTAGAATAGTATAGTTTGTGATAGCAGGGCAGAATAGAAATAGTGGGCAGATGAACGAAGACGACTGAATAGCACCTAATCTTCAGTAATAGTTTCCCCTATATTCATATAGTGTTCAAGTATCCAGATAAAATTTTAAACACAGTTATTTTCCTTCCCATCTTCTGCTCTGTTTTTTCGATTTGAAATCTACTTGGTCCTTGTTTTGAACAGATGCTTTGTAGTCAAGTATATGAACAATCTACACAAGCCTTAAGTCTTCCTAGTTTCTTTTCTGCTATAGTGTCATTGCGATTACCTACACTACAAAACCCTACAGTCTCTAAGGAAGAATTGTCTTAAGAACAGAGCAGGAGCGTACTGTTTACCCTACTGAGCAAACTGTTAGTAACAAACTGGTTTGTTTCTAACCAGTCCATAATGCCAGGGACAGAAAAAAAGTTGATCCAGCATGCTCTGTTGTCCTGGATGTCTCCACCTTCCTCACCTGAACCTACAAATAATTTAAATTGCCATTACCTGTAACCTGTTGGCTGAATAGTACAATCCAAATGGACACCAGTGAGATCTATGACATAGAAAATAAGCTAGTGAGAATAAAATCCATTTACAAAGCAGATTTCTGATAAAGTTATAAAAAAACACCTAAGTGCCTGAAAAAAAAAAAATCTTAGAAATCTCTCTGCCTACAATAAAATAATATTAAAACATGTAAGTTTACATGCAATGTTTGTTAGCTGAAGAAATGTCGTTGTTGAAGAAAATACCCTCAGTGTTCTGCTCAGAGGGAAAGCACCTATTACACATTTAGGTGGCAGAAGTCTCATAGCAAATTAGGAGTCTAAAACTAGGAACAAATGATCCACTTGACTGTTTCTAATTGAAGATTATTAACTTCTGGGAATGCTTTTTCTTTTGAAATTATGACCTCTGCTGCTGAGAACTTCATTTATGAAGGGAACAACTAGATCCCCTGTTAAGGACATAGGAAAGTGAATAACCAGGCAAACATTCATAATGTGCAGTCAATTGTGGAGCATTCCTTAGAAAATCAGGCCTCAAGTGTCTAATTAAAGCAATCTGTGAAAGCCCTTAGCTTAGAGCTCATGGAATTCTGTGGAAGAAATCCAGACTGGTTCAACCACTATTAAGCAGTGACTGTAAATCACAGATTATTAAATGGCTGCTCTAGGTACTGCTTTTAGTGTTGGTGACACCCAAGCAGACATCAATTCTGAAAGAAATCAATTGTTCTATCCATGTTCTCTTGCTTTACTATTTTAGGAAGGTAAGCATTTCCCTACTGCTATATTGAAAGATGTTGGCATAGGAGTTTGATTTTTCTTTTAAATATAGCAAAAGACTTGATTGGTAACTGTGAGGAATATCAAAAATATAACTGAAATATATAAACATGAAATTAATTTATCAATTGGAGAGGCACGGTACGTGTAAACAGGCATAAACTTTTCTTGAATCCCTTAACCTAAAGGAATTGCCTCTAAGTATGAAAGTGGTGTTAATCTCATTGCATCTTCTGTTTTACTTTTTCTTTAGCAAACGGAAAAATTCCAATTAGTTCCAAACCTTACCAATTAGTTTTAGTTAAAACTGACCTTTTTTCATGTGGGAAATTACAATGTGCATGTAAATATATCACTGAACATCAAAGGTTTAATAAGCTGCTGTCATCTCTGTTAATCCTGTTTTGCTACTGATGTCATGTGTGAAAGTCAGGACCAACCCAGAGAGAAGACAGCCCACATAGTTTTTGCAGAGAGAGCAGACTTCTTGTAGTGACTCTTAAAAAAACAGACAGGTAAGTCCAGGTCTGAATCAGAGGTTACTGAAGAGCAGAGACACACCTTTTTTTTCTTTTTGAGCCGTTGTGTACCCTTTTGAACTTCAGATATTGCATATGCATTTTAGATGAGTTCTGCTTTAGATTTGAAAAGTTTGAAACTGCCTGCAGTAAAATGAGCGGTAGTGCCTGCAAAAGATGCAGAAGTGTGGTGAAGAAGGCAGGTAGTTACTTTCTCTAAATTTTTACTTAAAATGACAAACCCAAGCCTATGACTATGGCCATTATGTTACTAAGCATTCATTATGTTATTGAGTATTGTGTGCGGTCCTGGTTCCCACACCCCCTTGCTCTCCCACCATAGTTCCTGCTAAGAAGGTAGTAGTATTAAAAAAGATAGGAGAAAAGTGGTAAGGAAGATCAAAAGAATAGAATACATCCACAGAGTTACGGAAAAACTGAGGAAGATAACGGTTTTCCACCTGGAAAGCAGACAACTGCAGGGTGATATAACAGAGGTGAGAAGTTGTTGGAGGCTAGAAGTGCAGAAAACAATGTTTGCTCTGTTCTTACATTCTCCTCTGGGTATCTGGTTTTGGTTACTACCTGTGAAAAGATAATGAGCTAAACGGACTTCCAGGGCATTCTTACGTTCTTGTGACATCTCAGACTGAGATAGTAGCAGTGTATTATCATAAACTGCATGGGCAAAGCAAGGAAGCAGCCTAATACAAATGCAAACTACTCTCTTATAAGTTTTTTCTAGAAGGAGCTAGATACAATACAGAAGTAAGGCAAATTCTAACAAGAAACACTAAATTATTGCTGAGAGAACTAGAAATCTGTTTGCTGTGTGAGCAGATCTTTAGTAGGATTAATCTATCAAGCATTTTATAAGAAGTGAAAGATTATAGGGTCTGCAGTCAGGTTTCCCCTAATTTGGAATTTATCAAAATTATAGCTCCAGTTTTGTGAATCCCCCTGTGATACTAGCTAGCCCATCTTTCAAGACATGAAAGCAGTAAGAGGGAAGCAAAGTCGTACTGCTGCCCCACCTGGATTTGCTGTTTGGCTTTTAAGGGTGAATAACATAGTAACCTTTCTAAAAGTGCATTCTTCTTGAGTGTCAGGGGACCCTAGGAACCCATGGATTGTCTAAGCTGCTTCAACTAAATGCAGTTTAAACTGCATATTTAGCTTTATTTTGTCATAAACCCGTATGGATAAAAGGTAACGTTTATATGAAAGATACCGTTAAACAGCTAGAAACAGATACTGACCATTCACCCAGTTTTTGCCAGGATGAAGTTCTCATTCATCTCACTAAGAATGTCAACGGAGCAATTCTTGCATACCTGTCTCTGCGTGCAGACATATAATTTGAGGTTTGAGAGACATGGAAAGAAAATGTTGCTATTTCCAGACCATTAATGCCTGAAAATAAGCCCATTTGCAAACAACTTAATTTTGCTTTATTTATACAATTGTAATGGTTAACAGCCGTAGTAGTTTATTGCTTTGATGCTTATAGTTCTTTAACACTTAAAAAAAAATCACTTTAAATTTTCTCTTCCCAAAATAATCAAGTTTAGTGATTAAAATTTTGTGGTGTGAAGAGATAAGGGAAAGCAAACAGAAGTTATTTACTATTCATGAGGAGTCTCTGCTGATAAAGCAATATGCTCCTTATCTATTGATTTAAAAGATCAAATGAGGTACTCAGGTTACATTTCTGTTTTGGTTAAGTAAGGTCAAATAACCTTCACCTCTGTACTCTCACCTTCCAATTTTGGAATGATTGTGATAAATTAGTCGTTGATAGAGATCAGTCTTACTGAAACTATAACTTGAAATCTTTCAGAATAAATGTAGATAATTTTGTCAACACTGCTTACTATGAATGCAAGTGAAAAGGAGAAATAATTACTGTGTAAATACTGTGTAAAGATCATCCCAAAATTTAATTGCTTGAAGTCAGATTAAAGCCCAGTACTTCCCCACTCAATAGAATACCAAACTTTACTATTTGAAGTGAATTTCTTGGCATTATTGAAAATAAGATGGAAAATTATTACTATTATTAATTATTAAACAACTAGTCAGAGCTCTGTCCAGCAAATACTGTTGTACATGAGCAATACTTGAAGTCGTCTGAGTCATCAGAATAAGTGTAAGACTCTCAAATGTATCCAAAACAGGATTTCTGTGCTGCAGTGCTGCAGGTTGTACCACTTCTGTTCTAGGCACCTGCTCTGCAACCCAGTCCAAAATGAGTTAGACACTGAGCCTTGTGATTTGATGCATGGACAAAATTAGATAGCTCAAAGAGTAATCAGTCCATCTTGGACAGCCAAGTTACTGAACACTTAGCATCAATATGCCCAGGCCAGACTGCTCTACTTGAGCAGATATCCTATATGAAAAGTATGGCTTAAGCTCGAAGATGATTGCACAGGATGCAATTTTCCCCCTGTTAGAAAGTGTTCATGCCCTTCCTTTCTCCCCAAATAAGTAATTTTGATATAAATAGGCAGTGGTGGTACAGACAAGCTCATTTTTGCATAGGTGATATTTTCTCCTTTTTTCCTTGTGATTAGAGATCTCATCCAATTGACCTAGATTCGATTATTTCCACTCCATGAGTAGAGTAATCTGTAGAGGATAGTTTAGATTCCTTAGATTTCTACCTTTCTCAAGAGTACCCTTATTGCAGATCTAGATACTTGTGTGTACCTCTCCTATGAAGGCTGTGCTGTTGTAAAGAATTAAAAATTCACCAAACCAAAATAGAATGAAAATTAGTAGGATTCTGTAGTCTAGTTTCAAATTACTTGTTTATATCCTGGTTCCTGATCCAAGAATCTGTGTCCAAGAGAGTAGCATCTTCGTACAGAGCTTTACAACCTGTGCCCCCTACCGATTGGTGACTAACCAATGTGAGATAGGCAAATCCACTTTCTGGAAAAGAGATAATCAAGGTTTCCAAGACCACCTTCTAAATTCTTCTACTTTAAATAGTTCAAGTGGGTGAAACTGGCAAGGTCATATGGGCTTTTTCTCTCCGAGGATTCCCAAATGGCATAGATGATGTTCCGAATGCCTTGACTGTGCCTGGCCTAACATAGCCATTACTACATAAACCACAAAGGTTACGTGCTTTTCCATTATCATGCTAGTATTGTGGACATCAAGGTAGACTAATGGACTTTTCAGCAGGCTTCACCTGAAAGGTTCATAAATCCCATTTCTTCTATAACTCCAGCCCCATAATTAAAGGGCACAGTTGCATCTTCTTTCCATGCAGGAACAGGATCGTTTTCTAACTGTTAAGATGAAGTCATGCTCTCTCTTGCACAACTTAATTTCTGGCACCATTAATCCTGCTGTGCAGAAGGGAATACTGCAACATTAGCCTGATGAGTAGAGCATTCTTTTCTGGAAGGTCGGATTTTCAAGTATACGTATGTATCTCTGTAAGCTGTTGATGACGGCACCATGCAATCTGTGCAGCATACTGATGATAGGAGTAAAAGTGAAAGGGTATCACTATTTTTTAAAAAAAAGCATGTCTGGAATTGCATTTTCTGAGAGATCCAGTCATGTTGGCTTTTGTTTAGGAAATTCAGGACACATGTACAGTGCTAGGTACTAGGGGAGATGCAGCATAGTGGTTCTTGGATCCTACCCTGTCCTGGAACAAGGTATAAACCAAGTTCCTTAGGCTGCAACAGTTTAAGGCAGGGGTGAAAGTCTAAACAACAGGGAATAGAGGCAACTGCTGGGGAAGGGACAAGTGGTACAAAGTGTGCCCTTATTTTCCTCTAGCCCATAAAGTGTTTGAAATAAGCATTATGTAATGATGTATTCTAAGAAAAGGAAAGAATTTGTCTTATTTAATCAAAGCAAACAGTTCTTAAGATGCTTCCAGGTGAGCAACTTTTCCTTAACAGTCTGTGACAAATGCTTTTAAAGAATGAAAGCCATCAGAGAAGATGGAGATTAGTTCTTGATACAGTACCATAGAAAAGAAGGAAAGAAAACGGCAGTAGAATTACTTGAAAACTTAATTATATCCTATGTGTTTGAAAATACAGCATTGCTATAGTATCAAAGTATCATATTTATTGATATTTCATGGTTTTTGTACTTTCTTCCTTAAAAGTGCTTCACAGTGACCATTTATTTCTAAATGTTTCAAATGCTAGTTTTGGTGAAGTACATACAGCTTCTTTTTAATGTCTGCTTAATGTTGATACTTCCTCTATTTGCAATATTTCAAATGAAGAACATGTTGGATAGTAGTAGTCAAAATGTATTTGTTGTTTGTTCTAAATGATCTATTGTTTGTTGCTTTATAAAACCCTTTTTGCAAACTCAATGAATTAACAAGTAATTTGGAAAAAAAAAAAAAGATATGAACTTAATAGAAATGGTAACTATCTATCAAAGCAAAACTAGCATTTTGAAACAGAGGAGTTCCTAAATGCATTGTTTCCTCAAGATACTAACCAGAGAACGTGAGCCAAGTTTAGTATAATAGAAGCTTGTAACAGGAACTATAGTTTTAGGTTCTTGCATTCTGTATTAAAATTTTCAGTAGTTCGAAGGCATTTTCTTAAAATTGAGTTGCTCATTAATTATTTTGTAATAGGAATAACGTTGTGCAGCAATTTTTCCTTAATAAATATGAAGTCTTAAAGTACTCAATAAGCAGAATGTACTTAGACCCATGGTATCAGCATTTAATCACTTATGTGAGGGGCACAGCTAAAGATGCCATTCAAAAATGCTGTTAAACTCATGCCTACATTAAGCAAAGCACAGATCTTACTTTCATTAGCATATTGGAAGAAAGGATTTTAAGAATCAAGTGTACAAAAGACACACCAGACATGGTATATAAAATTAAATCTGCTCACAGTTTCATGCATCTATCAGCATTAATTCTCTTGTAAAATCCTGTAAGGTCTTTCTAGCAAGGAATATTTACTTGAAGGATATAAAGCAGAGTCATGCATCTAGTTCTGAATGTGTCTGGAATTAAATGAGAACTGGAATTAAATCAGTCTTAGTGAGAAAGATTGTCACATGAATTTAGGGATATTTTTCTTTCCTTTCATTATCCTAAGTCAGTGGCTTTCAAACTGTATAGCACTTTGTTCTGTTTGACTTTCTTTTACTTTCTATTTTAAGGTATCTTAATTCTGTATCTAGTACAACATGAATTACACTGCATACCTAAGGGAAGAACTTGACTTACGGAACACAAATTAAAAGATGATATGTCAAACCTAAGAGAGGGTCAGGCATATGTCACTTGTCAACTTCTGGAATGTGGTTTATAAATCAGGTACGGCTCATAATGTAAGGAAGATCAATACCCTATTTGACATTTTTTCAGTGCTAGTTTTGATCATCTACATGTTTGTTTGAAATCTCAGTCATGAAGTGAACCATACTGAATTGATCAAGAGCACTTCAGCATTCATCTCACATTTTCTATACTATTTCCAAGTAACAAATCACATAAGGTCTTTCAAGACTTGCTTTTGTGTACGCTCATTTCCCACAGCTTTCTTTCTAATATTATAATTGATCAGATATTAAATAAAAGTGTCAGAAAAGAAATATAATATTAAAACTTTTTGCAGTACCTTTATTCATAACTGTAACTTGGTGTTTCCAAATGCATTTCCAAAGTCTGAATTCTTTCCCCAGTCAAAAAGTTACATTCCAATCAGTTGTTAAATCTCAATTACATTCAATTGTAACATCATTTATTTCTATATTTCTTGGCTAATTCTTGAGCTTTACTTGACATTTCTGCTTCATACTTTTGTTTCAAATACAGTTGCTGTCACCAGTTCTGAAATACGGGCCAAACCTACTCTTTTTTGGACTTGAATCTGTATATATCTCTTTTGTCCAGCTCCTTAGGCATGCTGCACCATCACCTTCAATGTACTATGACAGAATGTGAACTGCTTAGTTTTCGCTTGAGATGTTGTCCACCCTCCTTCCTTCATTAGGAAAAATAACTCTCATACTCTCCTCTTCTGAAGCTATCATCACAGTGTTATGCTTGAATATCTCCCCTTTTTTGCGTTCATATAGGAATGTTACTTCCTTTATAAAGTCATGTTACTCTCTTTATAAAAACAAATTTGTTACTCTGATTAGTCTATTCCTGCTGTCAAAAGTGCTGGTTAGTAATCAGTTGAATTCCCCCTGCAGTGTATTCTCTATTTCACCCATTGCCATGCTACTTGATCTCCAAACTACACAAAATATTTGCAACCATGCTTTTATTTCTTCAAGCTTATTGATTTTTGGCAACCTCTTTATGACAGCTCTTATTAAATGCACATAGCTTGCCATTTGTTGAACAGAAATCTGTATTTCTCATCTTAATGTTAAAATATTATTGCCCTCATGATTTTTATGTAAGGCAAAAGAACATTCCCTGTAATCTGATTCAACTTTGTGTCCCACCTTTGACAATGGATGCGTTATCAAACTTACGAAACTTCAGCCATTCTTGTTTTCAACATTATTCAACTTGACCATATAAAATTAACACTATGCTTTGTAACTGCTGAGACCTTTCTGAGTGTGTGTTACTTACTTACTGCAGTATCTGGGCAACTGACAATTTGAAGAAACTGAGCCGCAGAGTATTTCCTTAGGCTATTATAATTTGTTTTGGCAAAGATGATTGGTTTTTATTTTTACAGTCAGTGTAGGGCAATATTAAAATGTCATTGTTTAAAAAACCCTGTTTAATTAACCTGAACAACAAATAAAATAACTCTTAATTCAACATCCCATCAAAATTGGCTTGTCCAGAAATTGCAGGAGTAGTTACTTGGTCTCCAGGACATAGGTTTGGCAGTCAAGGTCTAACATCTCTTCTGGCTCTTGTTTAAACTGTGTTGTGATCCTGGGAAATCCTTTGTCATTTTTTTCTCCATCTATAAAGTGGGGATAAACATAATCCTTTTTGTAAAATGTCACATGGTCTGCAGATGGGAAGTGGTGTGTAAAAGCTAGGTAACTATTATTCAGATTATGTATAACCTACCATTTGTTATTTTATACTCTACCTCACACTTTTCTGCATTCAAGCTCACAGCAACATCTCCCCTGCCTATCAGTCACATTTGCAGCACAGTAGAAATCTCACAACCTTTCTGCTTGTTTTCTTCTAAGATGGGGGCAAAAGTTCAGTGCTAAAGCAAGAGTACAGGCTGGAGGGCAGCGTGTGCTGGAAGCAAAGGAAATGTGCTCCATGATCAGCAGCCTCCCAGACATCCCGGGAGACCCTGGCAGTGTAGGTCATGGAACCCCAGTAAGATTTCACAATACAGAGTGGAAGTTGCACAAATCCCTGCTGTCTGCTGACAGTAAATTACACTTTTCTTTGCTACAGGTTTGCCTGTGAGGGAAAGCGGGATGAAGAGTGACTAATTCCAACTCATTTTTTCACTAGTGTATTAGAGCTTCTGTAGCATGCAGTTGAGCTCCCTGCCTTTGGTTTTGGCCTCACAAGCAACTGTGGGTGCAGGCTCTCTTTTCCTTGTGATAATTGGTAGGTAGAGCATAGGGACGTAAATACCTGTGGTATTTTGGTGATTTATATGCTACAAATCATTTCACTTTTGATTTTTGGACCTTTCTGCAGTTTTTCTAGAATGAAGTGATACACGTATCATGAAGTTACCAAAACATAACCATTGAGCTGTGAAATATTTATTTATTTGTTGACACTATTGCTTGATTGCTGACAATCAGGCAACTAATTGGGCAGAATTTGTATATTACAAATTCGAACAGCTCAATAGAGCTATGTTTTCTTAAATTACTTATTTAGAAATACCTTTGCATTCAAGAAGCGTGAGTTTTCTGCTACAGTTCCTTAAAACATTTTCTTCAAGCGGTCCCAGAAGCAGGATTAAAAGCATTGCTGTACTGTGTCTCAGGACACCGCTGATAGGAAGAGTCTGGAACTAGGGGAATGGGTTACAGCCAGATTCACCAACCCACCAGATGTAATCCAAGAACAAAAATGCAAGCTTCCCTTAATTCAAACAACAAAGGAGTAAACCAGATTCTAAGTCCCACTACTGGTCTGAAAAATTATGGCATGATTGCTTTTAAAGATATGATTCAATTGGCCTCGCATAAGCATTTAGTGCCCCCAGCTATCCTAGGGTATCCTGCCCGGCCTTCAGCTGCCACTCCAGATGGCACAGGTATCCCATAAACCCACAAGCATAATCTAACAGTGCGGCAACCATGTCTCAGATATCCTAGGGCATTTCAGGTGGCAAGAGGTACATCCATGAGGGCAACAGAAGCAAGTCCCATGTATTTTTCTTTACCAAAAGCATTTGCCATTTTACAAGGAGGAAGTGTTGTACTAGTTTCTAACAGTGATATATTTGGCTTTATGCCAGTCGCATTCAGAAGTTACAGCTGAACCCAAAGCCCAGAGATGCACCTTTTGTCCTGCAGTATGGTTTGCATCAGGTTTGCCTCACTGCGTGCTAGTTTCTCCTAAGTAGTTCTATCTTTAAATTTTGCTTAAAATGAAGCTGTAGCTTTCATTCAAAATTTTAATGAATAATGCAAATCTATCAGCATGAATTTAATCATTTAAACAGAAAGGCAATGATATATTTATGCTAATAGAGTATCATACAATATTTAATATAGAGAGGTGTGTACTGAATCGGCAGTACTCTGGTATTTCATAGAGGTATTCAACTGAATGTCAGCAAGTTGCTGTTGTGTCTAGAAACTGCAGAATAGTTTCATCCCTGTTGTGTCTTTGTCCTGTGCTAGAGGAGTATGTATGCATGTGTGTGTACATATTACATTTGGGAGCAATGAGTATGTGGTGGTTTTGGTGTGTGCTTTAAAAAAGAATTAGATACAACTAAATATTTTGCATATTAATTTTGAATAGTTTTTTTCCAGTCACAGTGCCAGTCTGATTTAAAGTAGTTTAGCACTTTAGATAGTGATTAAAACTTTGAAGTCAGAACAGCTAATGCTTAAAAGTTAGCATAGTTTTAAATGCTTTGGTGGGTTCACTCCCAAATTCTGTCATTCATGTGCAGAATCCATATCCACTGAAACAAAATAAAATCATATGAAAATATTAAGGCATAATTTGACACTGAAGGAGTGGTATGCTTAACTTTGGGATTTGGAGCATTAAAAATATTTGTAGCTTTAAAAACCTTTGAAAAAACATGGAGTAAGTTTTGAAATAAACTTCTTGTTAGTAAATACCTAAACAGCAAAAGAAAGTCCATTTCTCCTAGCATTGCTTATATCTTGGACTCTTCCACTTGTAACCAACCTGTTCTTAATGGAAGCATAAGATTCTATTAAGGCAAAAAAGGTTAATGTTAATTTCTGTTGTAAATTGTCTAATTTCTAGATCTGAAGAGGTAGATATATGGCTCTTCTTTTTTTCTTAATCATACTTTAAGATAGATCACCAATACTGGTTTTGTTCCTAATTGGGATTTTGTGGGGAACATAGGAATTGAGTTGACTGCCAATGTTGCTACAACATTTGGGAATGCCTTTTCATTACAGCAGATCTGTCCAGAGTTGACTTAAAGAAATTCTTTTGGTCTGTTTAAGAAAATCAGAGCCCTAGAACTAAAGCTCAGCTCAATGTCCCAGATAGGGTTTTTAAAATGCTATAAAATAATGTTTCTTATTCAGAACTTACTTTCCTCGTGCTTACTGAGGTATTGAAGGCTCACTTTGACCAAAATGCCAGCTTCTGTCCATGATGACACTGCTGCAATTGTGTCCTCCTGTTGTGCTTCATCAGTAGACTATTTCAGGAGGATGTCTAAGTAAAAAGGGAAAGGTTGACAGTGCTTTTCGCATTTTATGATAATCTAAGATTTATTTCCAGATAATCTGTCTATAAATTGTATATAATGGCTGTTACGTATATCAAAAAGTAGATCTTTCTTTGTGATTTAATTAGAACTTTACTCTCCAGAATGTAATGTTGTATCCATTCAGGATGAACCACCAGATGAGTTTCAGTATTAGCATTTAAAACACGCACAATGTGCAAGCCAGAGCATACGGTTTGTAGGAATTAGTGCTGGTATGATATTAAGGTAGGCATAGAAGTCTAGAAACCTGCTTCTCTCCAAAAAGGGTAAGATTCATATGAGAAGTAAGCTTATTTATTCAGGAAAATGTAAATAAAGTAGAAAATATTTTTAAATTAGAACTAGATCCATATTTCAGATTGAGTTGAATATGGATGTCCTTAAAAATCAGGAGAGTTTGTGTCTAGATGTACGGGCATGATTTTTCTGAGAATCTTAGATCGCCAATACTGAATACCAAATATCTTTATTTGGAGATTAGAAGTATCCACAGACAAGTTATTCAGTGCAATGTATGACAATACCCTAAATTTGCCCATCGAACTTCTCCCAATGAAATTTTTAGTGTTGCTTCTGGAAACAAAGAAAAACTGTAGTTAGTGAGGGTTCCGTACTCAGTAATTCTTGGTAGTTTAATAAGGATGAAACACTAAGAAAGGTTGCAAAAATTTCAGCTGTCTGGCAGAATGTAGAATTAACCTTGTTCTCACCTTAAAATGACATGTTAAAGAAAATGTCATTGATGGCTTACTGGATAGGGAAGTTTTTCCATTCTCTTGCTGAAGAAAAGCTTTTTCATTCTTTCATGTGTATGGCAGTCATTTGGCAGAACATAAAACACATTATGATCAGAAGTAGCTTTGTGAAATCTACTTGTCCCCTTTTAAAACTGATGTTTTAATCTATTTAAAAACAGAGAGGTACAGTTTAAAAAATGTCCTGTAGCATATCTCGAACAAACTTTACATGTTTGTTATTCCAGTCAAGGCCATGAAATACTGGACCTCCACAAAGTTTTTCAAAGCAGCTGGAAATAAAAAACTTCTTTGTGTTAGAAGTTTTTATTTATTTTTAATGATCAGTTATTTGGTTCTGAGTCACGATGGTGATGGTATGAGGATTGCTTCTTGAGCACAGTCCTCACACATATTGACTTTCATTAAAGATTAATTAACATAGGGATGTGAGGACTGGCAGTATCATCGCTGCAGGGTATGGCAGTGGGCAGACAGGAGCAGTGAGTGTTGCAGAATAGCAAGTGTTCCACTGCACAGAAATGGCAAGCAAATCTCTTCCTGTTACATGAACACTGTGCCTGAATACTTTGACTTTTTGTGAAATATGCCATAACTTTCAATTCTTGCAAACACTTTCCAGTTATTTGTATTTATTCAGTAAAAATATTCCAACATTTTGATTATAATTTTCTTTGTAGAAAAATAGCCTAATTAAATCTGTCATTTCTTTCAAAGTTAGAGCAAGTGTGGGTGATAGATTTGGCTGCCCACTTTACTTTGTTTTGAAGTGACAGCAAGTTGGGTTGGCTGGCTGATGTACCAAAACCAAATGGCAAAAAAAATGCACTTCTATTCACTGCAAGATTGCTGGCATTTTATTTCAAGCAGCTTAATTCAGTCAGGAAAATCCCTATGAATTAGCTGTCCCTAAACTGTTTTTCTTGTTCACATTTATTATTATATGTATCTATTCCTTGTATTTTAGGCAGTTCTATTTCTTGGCTGTACTGTTAATGCAACATATGATTATTTAATTCCTTGCAAAGGCACTCCAATAACAGTTTTCGGTCTCTTTCTTTTACGTTTTATCATGCATCAGGCACAACAATATCTAGTTGCTCTTCAGAATACAAACCATTGTGCTCTGTGTGGGTCAATAGACCAGATTTTTTTTGCAGGTTGGAGCAGTGTGAGAAGTTAGCCAGGACCTAGTTCAGACTCTGATTTCTTGTTCCAGGTTAGAACTGCTTAGGGTGTGCTCTAACAAACATAAACTGAAGGGAGCTCTCAGAGCTATCTTTTGCCATGAGTCCTGGCACAGCTTTTCTATGTTCATCTGTCCAAAATCTGCAAAAGTGGAAGTGTAAGCAGGCTAAACCAGACAAGTCAAATATTTCCAGAATGTGATTAAAGAAATTCTGACCCCCTTTACAATGTCACAGCTGGTATTTTGTACTGGGGTAATGAGTCTGAAGGACTAAAACATGTCAGAGATGCAAAAGTGCCTAAACACTAGCACAGGATTGTTTATGCAGTATTAACTACTTTGTTATTTATTCATGGTTTCCAACAGTTAATCACATCTTTGTGCTTTTTTGTATTTTTAGAAGCTGTGTTGTGCAACAAAATGTGGTATTGTGCAACCAAATTAATACTGAATAAACAAGTAAAGAGTTTAATGCAGTGTCTTAGAAATGATGGCACAAGTTAATGTGTGCATTTCTGAGCTTAGTTCGCTTTTCAGCATACCGTATTTTTGGTAGGATGAAAATATTTATATGATTTTTCACAGATTATCAAAAAACCCTCTCTTCTCTTGTCCTTCTATTTCTCAACATTTTTAGTAAATGCCAAGTTTGGGGATCTATTATTCCAGCAGACTTTTCAAAAAAACACTAATAAAATAGCTATTTGTTGAGAGGAAGAAACAGTGATTTATAGTCAACAAAAGAATTCAGAAGTCTGAATATTCAAAGCCAGGTAGAGCCTGATAGAAGTGGCTAAAGTGGAATATTATTAATGGAAAAAATGAATTAATAACAAAAAATACATTTTCAAAGTATTATTTTCTTCTAATGTTACGTAAATATTCCAAATCCAAAACAGATGTAACTGATGCCAAATCATTTTCTGTACATCCTTTCCTTTCAGCAACTTGGAAAGTGAGGTGATTTATGCTTAAAGAAAATGAAAATTGGTCCAAGAGCAGAAAGCCCATTTCATATGGCCTTAACTCCTGTAGTATAATTTCTGAGCTGTTTACTGTCTGACTGATGATACAAGCATTATCTGAAAGAACATCAACATGAAATAGTGAAAAAAATCTGTAAGAAATTGTAGATTATTGATAAAGAGAACTTAGAGGAAGGTCAAAGCGCTAGTGGACTGGCTGTAGAACACAAGCAGAATCTAGTCTTAATACACTTTCTAATAAATAAATTGGTATGCTTTCAAAATTATACAGTCTTGACAAATTGACATATCCATACTGATCTACTATGGGCATTATTCTTTTGATTGTTTTATTTAATTCAGTGTGGGGTTTTTCACTGTTGAATTCTCATCAGAGTAACATAGGGGAAGTGCAGAGTTTAATCCTATAAATATTTATTAAAATCTATCCTGGATAATCAAACCAACAATGTAGGCTGATTCAGAAAAAAAATGAACTTTTTATACATATCTCACACGCTCCACTTCCATAAACAGTCAAAATTTTTCTGTTAAACTCTTGTTATAGACAAAAGCTGCATGTTTAAAGCTTTTGTGTGTGAAAATACGTGATTTCATATATATAAATAAATATATATATAAAAAATAACCTGATAAATACAAATACTCCATTGCAAAAAAATATCAGTTCAAGCAAGCACAATGAAAGGAAATAATTAATTAGCATTCCAGACAAACTTCTAGATCACTGTACCTTTTCTCAGGCTTACATTTCTCTTTTTTTTTTTTTTATTTTAATCAATTTGATTGATATACTGGGATGAAAAATGCTGCCTTTTGAGTTGTAAAAATGTTATTTGTATACAGAAGAAATAGGTAAGTCTAAAAAATGTAGAATTAACTAAACAGAATACCTACATGCATGTAGATCGTCTGAATTCTGAGTGCAGTTTCCCACAAAGAAACCATTTAGAGTGCTTTCAGAGTAAAAATATCAGAACCAAATATAAATGTGGAGATAGAACTGGAAAAAGTCGCATGTATAAAGGAGTATTTATAGTGCATGGAATCTTTTAAGTTGAGCATGTGAATGTTTTTCATCACATGAAATCAGGTAAGTGAGCTGCATTATGTGAAATAGCATGCAATGGTCCCTAGATATATGAGTATAAATTAACAAATACTGATAATTCCAAAATTATTCTAGATTTTCAAGTTTACTTAATCTCAGCAAAATAAACATCAGTGTACTTCACATTCACAACATGTATGTTATATACTAAACATCAGATAATTCTAATTTGCAAGTTTTACTCCATGGAACACAGACCAAGTTGTGATTGACTAGTACAGATGTTGCCTGTGCTGTGCATGCCTACGCTTCAGGGAGACAAATCCTGTGCAGTGAATCTGAGTTATGTGAGTGAATCAGAAGTTACGTGCAAACCGTTGACTCAGCAGACGATTCTACAAAACATTTATGGTTTGGATGTCCGGTACATGTCCTGTCCAAGCGATCTGGGCATTTTCAGTACCTCATACCAAGCCCACAGAACTTACTGCATGTATGCAGGCTATTGCCACTGCATATGTCAGGTTGAAGAAATCCAAGATGCAAAAGGCCCATTATATGGTCCAGTCAGCTTGTCTGTAGATGCATAGAAAACTTCTCTGGCATTTCTTGATATGCTGCAAATGCTATACCACCTGAACTGTTGGACATCCTGGGTAAATGTCCATGCTACCACATTCTTCTCAGGCAAGATTACCAAAAAGACAATTATTCCAGAGAAACCCAGAATTATGTCAGCTCTCATACATTTCCTGAAAAGCATACCAAATGTGTAGATTTCAATTGCCTGCCAATTTCTAGCAGTGATTTCTCATAATGCAATATAATCACATGCATATAACAAGAAATAGAAGGGAAGGATTGGTCTCATGGAAAGGTAGTCATAAGTCCTCAAAACTAATTTTTCACATTGGTTTTATGAACCACTGGAGCTGAAAAGCCTTGGAGACCTTTTTGGAATTTCTTGGCAGAACTAATACAGTTCGCTGGGCCTAATAAAACACAAGGCATCTCAACTAGGTATGAAATTGTTGTTATCATTAGAAAATCACTGGCGATCTGGTTGGGCATAATGTGCAATAAGCTGTAGACATGGATGTAAAATTTAGCATTAGAAATATTTTCCTGAAAAGAGAAGAGCCAAATATACGCTACAACGTCAGTAATCACAACCAGAAGAGAGAGAGGGAAACTTTTAAAGTCTGAGCTCTACAATGTGAAAACTAATTGAGGACAAACAAAATAATCTGTTCAGCTGAAGAGTAAATGAGCGTACAAGCGGGGTGAAACCCTCATTTAAACTCAGATACTAAGGGATAGTACAGTAGTGCTTTAGATATAATCACAGCCCTTATTAGAAATGATTGTGTGCATCATTTTAGAAGCTGTGCAAAGATTATGTGAGACAGAAAGAGCCTACTTTTCTGAAAAAGAAGAAAAAGGATACAAGAAAGAAATCTCCTGTTTTCTTTTTTGCAAACTTTATTTTTACAACTTTAAGTGCTCTTTGCAGTGAGGCAAATCCATGGAGCCATATAAAGCACCCAGGTAGTACAGACAAAGCAGTTCTGACTGAAATCCAGATTATCTAAATACCCTGTCCCTATATTTACAGTGATCATTTGCAACTAATGTTTGATAAATAAATACTTGCAATTAATCCTTTGAGTTAAAAATGTAAAGTATTTGTATAATAACTTAAATGACTAAAACTACATGTATTCCCTTTTCTTCTAGCTGTCTTCAGTGGATTTACATGGCTATGTAATGGAAATCGACTAGAAATTGCTGTTTATTTTCAGAGACCATATGGACCTCAGCAGAAAAGGTATTGGAAATGGATAAATTTTCATTCTTTGTCTTCTGATTTGAATTAGGTGAGTGAAGAAAGAATAGCTGTCAGTAAATGGAAAGTTAGAAATAATATGACTGAAAAGATTTGCAGCCCTGGAAAAGCTATAAAACACATGATTTTGCCTCAGATCATGTATAAATTTGGACACACTGGGCAGGTCATTGACAATCTGAACACGTGCATCCAAGCATTTCGCGTTGTTCTGGCGGGAGTCTCTCTGACTGTACCTCGTGTGCCAGGCAGGAACACTTTGCACTGCATGCAGGAGTCCTTTTCCCCCTGCTTGCTGTATCAGGTACCTGACTGGATCACCCTACGTCTTTAGAATCCACATGCTCAATTTTTGAGAGAAGCCAGAATATACGTATGTCTCGGGGGAGTGCAGAGGAAAAAGCATACACAGGCCCTCTTCCAGAAGTTGAGAAGTGCTTTTGTGTTGCAGAGTTCTGTTTTCTCCTGTGAAAAGCAAACTATCCAAAACAAGTAGAGGTTATGATTATAATCCTCATAAAGATAAAAGGTGTTAGCTATTATTGTCATTACCTCATAGTCCTCAGAGTCAGCTCATGGGGATAAAAAACATCTGGGTCTCATATAAGAAATCTTAAATGAATGAATCTGTTTGAGCAATTTGTTAAATGAAACTGGGGCAGTGACAACAAAAATAAAGGGAATATGCTACCTCCCTGCTGTATAATACCCAACATGTCTAAAAGTTATTTGTCTTTTTTTTTTCTCTGGGAAATCAATACTACAAGAGAGAGAAATTCATAACAGCTGAAAAGCAATTTGTATGCCAACATTCACCATATATCTTCAGATATGGGTCTGTCCTGCCAGGCATCAGCATTAAACAGCTTGCAGCAGAAAATACGTTTCAGTATAGCAAAAGGCAGGAGGGGACTATTATAGGGAGGTCTTTTATAATTTAAAAAGGAGTAAGATGTCTAAAATTTTCCTTCTGAATACTGGTTGCAGTTGTTTTGGGCAAAGGATACATTCAGTACAGTATTTAGTTTGTTATATTTGAATTTATGTGAAAATGAAGCAAAACGCTACACAAAGCATAAATGGTGAGGAAACATGGATTTCAGTGAGGAACCCAAATTTATCTGTCGATTTTCTACCTACCTGTACTGCTATATACTCATCCAATGTTAAATTCAAGATCTTTGAAAACTGTAATATGGGTCAGTATCCAAATCTTGCAGATGTAGTCCCCATTCATTGAGATTTTTTCCTTTCATGATACATACTTCACTCTGACTCTCATCAGCATAGTTGTTTAGTGTCATCAGGATGGTGTTAAGAAACCCAAACACTGAATGCTACGGACTCACGAGTTAACTTTATTATGTCCAGAAGTCTCCTTTACATAAAAAACATAGACTTGGGGGGTAGTGCTTCTGTGAGATGTTCCACTCATAATTTATGTAACTTAATCCAGGTTGGATGGGGCTTTGAGCAACCTGGTCTAGTGGCAGGTGTCCCTGCCCATGGCAGGGGGGTTGGAACTAGATGACCTTTAAGGTCCCTTCCAACCCAAACCATTCTATGATTCTATCATTCTATGATAATCCTAAATGTCTTTATTAGTTCTGTTAAGCAAGATAAAATTGTACCTTATATATATATTGTAACTTATATATGTAGGCAATCATACACATGCACACACACGTACATCCATGCTAAATGTGCCAGAAAAAAATCTGAAAATTAAATTAAAATCAAGTGGTAAGGAATGCAGAATGTTTTAAGAAATCAAGGAACATAAGGCAGGCCCAGCATTTGTCTTTTTTCTGCATTTTTAGTTCATGGAACGCATACATGATGTTGTTAGGAAACACTGTTCTAGGAGAAATTTCTGGGTGCAACATACTGTCATAAAAGCATTGGGAGAAGTTTTTAGTTATCAAAGTAAGGTCTGGAGAAAAGCCTCCGTCATCTCTACACACAAAAATAGCTAGATTTGAACATTGCTGTAAAAGATGAGACATTTAAACCTTGCATAGATATTCGGGTTTAGCTAGAGACCTGGGATGAAGGGCATATCCAGGCTTGAATACTCATGAAAATAATTGTCTACATTGATTAAATAGAAAGTCATAATTTGATTTGTCATATACACAGTGAAGAGTTCATTAGTCATGATTTCAGGAACAGTTAGAATTTTTTTTTATACAAGTTTGGCGTAACAGAGATTAGTTTCAGATAAGAGCTCTAAAACTGATCCAAAATCAAATCCCTCCCTAATACTAATAGGAATTTTTTTAGTTTGAACAAGAGGTTTAAGAGAAGATGAATGCATGCCTGCTGCACCACAATAGACCATTGTCTTATTCACTTGTAATTTGCTGTTGATTGCTGTTGATGAGTGCCTAGCAATACGGCGAGTTTATCTTCACAGCACCAAGTGAAGGGGTAGCATGTTGTTTGTATGTGCTTTCCAGGTGGAAATCAAAAGCCTGGTGTTATTTGCCTTCTTAAAACATGAAGGCTAGGCTAGCGCGTGTTCCAAACACATCTCTAATTAAGAGAAGCATGTGATGCCTCTACCACTTCTCCTCCCTTCCCCTTTCTTTTTCCGCACTTTCTTCAGGTCCCATTCTTACTGTGTAGAATAGCCCCAGGGAATGTTCACACCTCACTCATCAGAGTGTCAGAGTGATACTGAGCTAAAGAATCCCATCTGTATGTCTGCAACTTTTTTAACACATGGTAGCAAGCAGAATTCAGAGAGCTTTTGTCTTGTGGCAAAAGTGATTCAGGAAATCTAGGCTCTGATTATTTGTTTTCTCCCGTAGCAAGTAAATCACAGTGAACTTCAGTTCTTCCCTTGGAAGATGCAGATAATGTATCTTTTCTCTTATGCTTTGTTTTTGCCTATTCTCTCATTGTAAATTCTAGCAACGAACCTGTCTTTTTGTGCGTGCTTTCACAGTGCCTAGAATCAAAACTTGCATTGGTTGTAGTTTCTAGCAGAGGTGACTTATAACTTCTGAGGAGTGTCTCCTGAAGGTGAGCAGGCTCAGTCAATGAGGTGCTGCTACTTCTCTCATGAGGAAGAAAAAAAGATGGAGAAAAGGCAGAGGACTGAGGAGTGGAGTACACTGAGTTAGGTTTCCTGTTGCCCATGAAAATGGTACCAAGTTTTACAATTGTTGAGAATTAGCCGCCTTCTCAACAATAGCCACAGCACCCAGTGCATTTGGCCCCTTAGTATCAACTACAAGCCAGGAGTTTAGCACTGACAACAGGCTGCTCATGAAAAGCAGGAAGTTTTTCTATTTATTAGACATGAAAGTGATGACTAACAAGGATAATATTAGAAGAAAAACAGTCTATGTATGACAGTTCTTTAGCCTTTCAGTAAATTTTGAATTTCTTATACATATATGCCACCTTTTTTTCCAAGGGTTCTTGATCGTAGTGGTTTCATTTTGGGGACTAAAATAAAATTGTGCCGTAGGAGTGTAGAATAGTCCATCCAGAAGACTGGATAAATGTATGTAAGTGTGCTTGTGCATAAACAAAAATATAAGGTATAATGCTATATATACAGTCACAATTTTCACTTGGCATAAAAGACACTTCAAAGGCTTGTTTTATTCAGTTGTTTTTTAGTGAAGCTGAGTATAATTTAGAGGACCAAACATTACTCTGCTTTGCTAGAAGTAACACCATTTAAATGCAGGAAGCAATTTCAGCAGATTGAAAAATCCCACTGTGATGCTAGGGGGAAAGAAGGAGCAGGGATTTGGGGAGCAATGCCCAGGCACTATGCTGCCCAAGTAACAGCACAGAATATTTTGTAGACTGTATATACATATATACTTCCTTTCCTCAAGCAGCAGGAGAAGAGTAATAAGTTCTTCCTGCCGCCTTTTTTTCCCCACTTGCTGTGTTGACGCCAATACAGAGAGAATTAACAAAATGTTCTATGGACCTTTTTGATGAGAAATGTTTTAAGGCTGCCAAGTCCATAATCATTTGTGCCTTGAAGGCTAGATGAGAAAGATTGTCAAGGAAACAAATAATAATGTGTTACAATAGAAAATGTTGCCTTTAGAAAATTAGGGAGATAGGAGCCAAAGATCTACCAGACTAATCTGTAATTGCTGCGGCTTTCACAATAGAACAAAACACTGCATGGATACCCTAGGTTTTGATGTGGAAAGTTTATTTGTAAATGCTTTAATGAGCTTTCAAGGAACATTAAACAAGATAGGTGGCAAAGACATCTTTGACATCATGCAGAAAGGAGTACAGTCGTTTTCTGAAATGTGTTCCAGCTAACTGCCTGGGTCATTTCTACACACATATTGAAGATTTTTTAAAGCAATAATGTCCTCTGAAGAACCTTTTTTTTATCAATCCAAACTGGAATGTGATGTGATCACGTGGAACTTCAGTGAAGGCCATGTGAATTAATTCAATGGGAAAGGAACATATCTTTTATGTACTTATTGATGGATATTTTCCAGAAGTCCATTAGTTTCCCAGAGGTCACTGTTTAATTACCTCAAACTTCATGATGTGATTATATCATACATCAGGATTCAAGTGTTTAACAAAACAAACAATTTAACATTGATATAAAGGGAACTTGGAAATATTTCCCTCTTTCCTTTACCTGAAAAGTTCCTGCCTAGTAGCATGAGCTTATTTGGTAAAGCAGTTCTGGAAGAGGATTTTTTTGTTTGTTTAAATACTCATTGTAAGAGCTGTTGATGGGCTATTAAACTAAAATAACATTTCCATTGCACCGGGTCAGAATGGAACCTGTGTCTACCAACTGGTCAGCAGCATGCAAAGGAAATTCAGCTGCTATAAAAGATAAGAATAAAACCTTCATTTCCCCAAAGAGTTGGTGTTTAAAAAATGAAAATACTAACACTTTTCTGCTTCTGTTCATTTTTCTTCTTAGTGTAGATTGTATACTACCCCCCTAAAAGATTTCCATTGGAAAGAAAGGATTAAAATGGAGCCTGGCCTAGAAGGATGTCTTCTGACTGAAACACACTACTCTTTTTTTCCATCCACCTTTGAAAAATAACTAAATAGGGCCTTTTTGATACCTACCAGATTTACTTTGCAAATGCAAAGAACACAGGTTCAACACAGGGAGTAAAAATGGCTGGGAAGGTAATATATACAAATTAGGAGGAAAATTATTATTGAGGTACAGAGAAACATCTACATTGGATTTCTAGTCCTTAATTCAGTGATGTTATCACCTTTTCTAGCATCTAATAAATCATTTTTAGAAGGAATCGATATACATAATCACAAATGAGGTCCACATAACTGGGCAGGATTTTTATACAGGCCCTGCAATCCAAAGGGGAACCCCAGTTATTTTCAGAAATCAGCATTTTCATATCAACCCTGCAAGCTAAGTATGCTGAATCAGCCACAGGAGCCTACATTTTCTTGTCATCCCAAAGACTTAGGAAAGATAATGTAGCAATTGCTGGATACTGCATATATCCATGCGTTCAGCCAAGCCTTTTAGAGCTGCTGAACCAGCAGGCCTTACAGCTTTTGTTGCCAATAAAGTCGCGATACAATGTCAGTGACTTCAGGGCTGTAATTTGTCAACTGTCTAACTGTATGAACTGATAGTCTGAAAGCCCCAAGATTTGGAAAGCTCACAGACCAGCATCTCATCTGTAAGATTTTTGTCATACGGGAGTTCAGTTAAAGAAATGGTTAACAGGAAAAGCTCTGGCCTTTTAGTCTTCCACTGTGGAACAGCAGGTCCTGGTTTAGTGCCAAAGAGAAAGGACAGAGAAAGCAGATTCTGAAGTACCAGAAAACTTTGTGTCAATTTATTCATTTTCTTCCCATCACTGCAGTGGAGGTGGGATTAGGCTTGGTACAGCACTGTGAGGCACATAACAGTTTGTCACCATCTGATTATTGCCTCCTCTTTTCCACTCCTCCCCCATCACGTTGTGGCATATTTAGGAAAAGGATATAACAAAGAAACCACCAGAAAGTAAGACTACAAGGGAAGCATGATCCCTCTAAGAACTGTTGTACGGAATAGTGGTTGCCCAAGTAGCCACCACTTGGTCACAGAAAGAAAAATGTACTGGTATCCAGCTGGAGTATCATGCTAACCTGGGTCTCATCTGTATTTGGGTTTGTTCATGATGACATAGCTTTACTGCCTTGTTTTATCCTGGGTAACCATGGCTTTTCAGTTTTTCTTTCACTTGAAAGCTGGAGTTGAGAGCCTTATAAAGTTGATGTGCTTGTGTAAAGATACTGACTTTTCTCTGCTCACGCTCTACCAGCCAAAAAGCTGCTTTACTTTTCTTTTTTAAAATAATTAATCTAGCTTAAAAATGGATTAGTGTTGACATCTCTTCTTAACAATACGGATAGAAACTCAGAACGAACAGCTGTTTGGACAATCTTGGATGAAAGCCTTTCCCTAGGCAAATGCAGTAGATGCACAGGCACATGCAAGGGCACATTGCTGCCATTACTGATGCCCATCTGTTAGACTGGCATGGTGCCCGCTCAGAAGCTGAGTCTAAAGCAAGGTCTTCGTGATGTAGGCTCTACCTCCTCTATGACAGTACTGCCACCTGGGTGCCAAATGACTTTTCACAGTAGCTTCCATTTTTAAGTAAAAAGCAAAATAATAACATTTTAAAATGGAGGAAAAAATGAATGTAATCCAATGAAAAACTTGTTTTACTTTCAAACAAATTAGGTGTAATGGCTTTATATATATGTGTATATATATACACACACATTTATATGTAAAATCACATTGTTGTTTCCTGTTGTGACAGGTGGTTACAGTTACTCATTTTCATGAAGACTGAGAATTTGTCATTAACCAGGCAAGTGATCTATAGATTTCACATAAGTAGAGGGGAAGAGACAGTTCAAAATATTTAGGACTTACACCTGTGACAAGATTACTCACAGGAAAGAGATCACATTTAAGTACCTGAAGAGACTGATTCTTTCTACCTTAGGAAATTCTTTGAAAAACACGGGTAACCAAATAAGGGATATTGGATTTCAAACACTTCTGAAATGTCCATCCCTTACCTAATGTTTCTGATGGAGTCAATGTCACCAAAAGCCTAGGAGTAAGCTTTTATAGGCAGTGAATGGAATTCAGAGTAATTCCTACTGAAACGCATAATCCTCCTCCAAGCCGTTAAAATGACCTTAACTGTTGTATGCAGAATTACAGCTGCAGTGTTTCATGTCCTGCCAAAATTCAGCTTATATTTTACACAGACTATTCTATTTAATTATGTTTTCTTCAATAGAACTATTTATTCTTTTATTTTATTGTGGTCTGGTAAATGAGGTACTAAGTTTTATGCTATGTCCAATAGTATGATATAAAAATATGGGTCAGTTTAAATTTTTTTACTGATGTGACCTTAAGTATGAAAGTGATTGTGTGTTTGGAACACGGGGCTATTGCCAATCTGCTCTGGAAACCTCACTGATGAGATTAATAAGAAATAACTTCAGAATATTCTAGCTTTTCCTATTTAATGGAATCTGAGTATTTTGCCTTTAAATGCATACATGTTTATTATTATTGAAGGAATTATGTTTAGTCACCAAGAAGAAGGCAATGCAACAATAACAGAGGTAAAAATGCATTTTAAGTTTTGAAATAGAAATATTACAAAAAAGTTCAGCAGGGGGCAATGTTACACAAACTCTTCCAAGTTCTTTTTGGTGTGTTATCAAATACTAGGTTTTAGAAAGATGTGTTAGCTTTACCCTTCAGTTATGCAAGACTCTGCAATAATAGCAGTTCTCTCTGAAGAGGGAACTTCATGAGTATCAGAAATATTTACCGTCTCCTTGACTTCTGATTAGAATTCATCATTGAGGCAGACGTGGCTTCTGATAAGTAGACACTGTTTTCTGAACTGTGTGAATGGGAGACATGTATCATGCCCTACAGGCTGCTCAGGTTGCACAATATAGTTTTAACACTCTCAACCGACCTCCTAACTGGACTGAGGGAGCAATTGCTATGAAGTGGAAGCCCTTAATGTGGGGATAGTTTTACTGTATGAAGAGCTTTCCAGAGCCCAAAGAAAAGATTCTGTCATCAGTTTAGTTCTCTGCATTACAATAGAAGTACCTCACAAAATAAAGGCAATGTTGGAATACACTGTATTGGCTCTTTGCCAAGAGCTAGTAGCATCAATATCTCTGAATCCGCAGCAAAGGGGAGGAAAAAAGAAAAAAAAGTTCCGTTAGTGTTTCAATAGGGAAAGATGGTTCAAGTAGGTTCAAGTAGGAAGGACATGCCCCAGGACTGGTAAAAAAGCCTACTATCCATCCCTGCTCTGTGACCTATGGTTGTCATTTATTGGATCTGTGCAGTGGTATTTCTGATGATATAGAGAATAATCCTTAGCTTTTTTTCATTGAATTGATGGAAAGATTTATTTAGAACTGTCATACATCCTTAATTGTATGAAGCAGAAGAAACATTTCATGTCTGGCTTCATCCAAACTATTTAAACTGCATCTTATATTTTTAAAGTAGCTACTGCTTTAACTTTTACTTATGAAGTCATGCCAATCAGGATACCATACGAGACTTAAAAAAATGGATTCCAAATCCAACAAGGTTGGGTATTTTAGGTTCTTTTCAGCCCATTTTAAAGGCGCTAATGATTATATTTAGTCAGTTGCATTTCTAGGCAGAAATTAAATCCTTCTTTTGTTATTCAAAAGTCATGGAACACTTGGCACACAAAGGGTATTATCCATTAGCTTGTGACCATCAGCTAAAACCATGCTCACATACTTCTGAAAATAGTAGTGCAGAAAAATGCTCTAATTTAACATGGTTGTCCTTGTTTCAGCCGGGACGGAGCTAGTTAGCTAGTTTTGTCTTCAGCAGCTACTGTGTTTTGGATTTAGTACATGAAGAATGGTGATAGTGCACTGATGTTGTTGGTTGCTGCTAAACCATCAAGGACATTTTGCAGTTTCCCACGTTTTGCTAATGTGCAGGTGCAAAAACCTGGGAGGGGTAGAGCCAGAATAGTTGATCCAAACTGGCCAAAGAGAGTATTCCATACCATAGACGTCATGCCCAGTATAAGTGAGGGTCGGCTGGTGGGCCACTAGGCTTTTAGACCCTTAACTTGCCTTAATCCTTAAGCTTCCCTTCGGGTTGCTTTTTGTTTCCCTGTTTTTCCTTTTTTTTTTTTTTTTTTCCATTCATTCAGCTGTTGGTTCCCTCGCCTGCTCTCTCTGGAACTTGCTGTTCTGGGATAGCTGGGGGGGGATACCCCTGCTCCCTGCCTGCTGCTCGGGACGGGCTGTATCGGTCGTCGGGTGGTGAGAAATTGTGCATCATTTGTTTTATATATTCTATTATCCTTATATATATTAATATTATCATTATTAATATATTTTTATCTTTTTCTTTGCTGTCCTGGTGAACTGTTTTTATCTCAGCCCGAGAGTTTTCCTTTCTCTCTGAGTCTCCTCCCCTATCCTACTGGGCAGGGGGGGAGTGAGCGAGTGGCTGCGTGGTATTCGGTTGCCATCTGGGGTTAAAACACGACAACGGTCCTGGGAAATATAGATGCAATTATATCTAGAATTAAACTGGCTTCTGAATTAACTGATCCTATTTCAGCACCAAATGATATGGAAAGATAGAATATTATGGATGTGGGCTAATTTGCGTATCAATGTGAATCTTACCAATTTACTGTATTGTTGTAGCTGACTTCAAGTAATATAAGCAATATGTAATCTATACACAAAGCAGATGGAGACAGTTTGGGTCCAGGTGTAGCCCGATGACCTAATACCTGGTTTTATATACCTGTTTATCAAGCATATAAAAAAATGCAGACTGCTTTCATTTGCCTGTAAGGGGAATGAATTTCTGTGAATTTGCAGCAGAAGTAATTTATGTGTTTTGAACAGTGATTTGCTGACTGCTCATCTCTGGCCTGTGGTAAGCCTACTTACAGGCTGAGCCAAATAATCCAAAATTAAATAATGGATTAGTTAAATCAATAAAAAGAATATTTAACTTAGGAAACATAACATTTATTATCTACTCTTACGGACTTCCAACTTCTGGAATTATACAGCACCATTTGGATCTCTTTCCCAGCCACATACGTTGCTCAAACCAGGGTGACAGAAATGAGGCTGAATAGGACAGTACCATAGTTACTTCTGGCAAAATAAAAAGCAAACTCTGGAAGAAGTCCAAACTCAAAGAATATTAGCCCTGCAAATAGATGTGGGAAACCCAACTTTTTGCACTCTCCAGACGTGCCCAGATAGACAGTTTATGAAATATTGCTTTGTTTGATGCATGCGACTTTAGATGTCCTGAAATAGTGTGACGGGAAATCTTTATTTACCAATCTGTTGGCCACTATTTCATAGGAATGCTTTAAATGGTTATTTCCCAGTGAGGTGCGCTGGACATAAATATTTCAAAACTTAATAATTACAGTTTCAAAATACCCTAAGAAATTACTCTGGTTTTGACAAATAACTCATGAAATCCACGCTGATAGTTCTGCTACACTTCTTTGCAGCCACGATGACCACTTTCACTTGTTTAAAATGTTGTTTCATCACATGCCACAGGAGTGGCAGAAGGAACCTTAGGGTTTACACAAAAGAAACTGAGGATCTTCAGATTTGTAATTTGATGTCAGAAGCAGACTAACTCCTGAATTATCTTTGATACACCTAGCACTGATAATTTTAAATAACCGTGTGCTGCCACTACATTTTCACCATCTACTGCTAATTTTTTTTGTGTGACTTTCATAGTAGAACAGTTTATTGCATTGTTTTCATGCTCCTACAACATGCTTTTCTTGCAATAATGTGGAAATTTCACCTTATTCAATTTGCAGTACAATCCTAAGGCCTATTGCCTTAGATTCTTCTTGTGATTTTCTTTCCACAAGTTTCTTTTTCATCTCCCTACATACTCCGCGCCCCCCCCCAGTATCACCTATCTGGAATTAACTTTTACATAAATCTGGCTTGGAGTCCAGCTGTTTTAGAGACTATCTCTATTTCTGCAGCAGCTGGAATTAATGAGGATATTATGTCTCCTGCAAAGCGAGACTTTTGGAAAGGAGGAACAGGCCATTCTCAGTGCATGTAATTTGTATTCAATCTACCTATGATGTGTGTATGTTCTCTTTAGTTGTTTATACACACATAAAATGATTTGTTTGGAAAAAGACATTTGCCTTTGTCAAATAATGATCTCAGAAAGCTCATAGAAAAGGAAAATAAATGAACTCCATTTTCAATTACAGGGGTTCAATGGCTTTTATATAACAAGTAGTTAATTTTGGGATATATTTTTGGCCCTACTGAAAACCAAAGCCAAAAGAATTGTCCAGAAGTCTCACGGGTTTTCAACAAAATCCATCAATATTTTAATAGAAATCAAGGTAAATATAAGAAAGAAATCTCAGTCAAATAAATTGTTGAAATGCCCTTTTTGTTTTTCCCAGGATGAACATTGAAGTAATTGTAGCTTAAAGAGTTTATATAAAAATTTAAAACAACACAATGTAGAAAGTTATAATCCAGAAATATCAGAATATTCTACAGTATCTACTGTCTTATTTTATCTTAAATTCAACTTTTTTGCAATATAGGGAAGTAAAATGGAAAGGAATAAGTAAAGATGAAATATATAACAATGATAAGCTTAGTTAAAAGAAGAAAGCTGTAAGTGTAAGGGAAAATATAATAGGAAATAATGGTAAACATAGAGGAAAAGACACAGTGCCTTTTCGTTTATTCATTTTTGGAGCCTGCAGGTGGTGTAAGTACCTTAAGAATGTTTTGGAATTCCAAAACAATGGTTATTTTCCTCTTTTCTACTAATATTTTATACAACTATATTGTATGTTTGGTAAGATTGTATTTTTTAATCTGGTAGAAATCTGTTTTTTCTTCTGGATAAATGAGTGATGAGTTCACTTCGGATTGTTCAAAGAGCTCCACGACAATGCAGGTTCTTGGACTGTATCATCTACAAATAATTAAAATAAATGTTATTAATTTATTTATAGGTTATTTGTGGGGAAAAAAGTGGATGGGATACTAGAATATAACAATGGATACTTTCAGAATATGAGAAAAAAATCACCCACACCACCTCTTTGTTTTGGATATTTAAAAAGGATGCTTATGCTTGAGCTAACATATATATAGCTATAGCAACTTACTGTTCTTTCAGTACAAAAAATACAGCAGCCAAATTATCTTTGCCTGTCAAATATATTATCAAGAAAACAATATGTTTAAAGATAATGATATGTTTATGCTTTGAAGGTTCTTATACATGTTGATGATTTTCTTGCATGTTATCTACAGCCAACTAGGACTCTTCCATCACAGCAGATGAGGATCTGATCTAAACTTGGTTAGATCCTTTCTGCACTATGTTTGCAACTTTCTGGTGAAATTATCACCTGTAGTCAACAACAATGGATTCAATTACAGGACTGATTTTTCTGAGGTTTCCTAAACACGTGTAACCATTTACTCTCCCCAGAATCGTATTTGTGTGGGCTGCGGGCAGGGTGAGGGGATGCCCTAGGGGAGGTCAGGCAGGGGCAGTAAGGGCTGGTAGTTCCCCCAGGGTCCTGAGCTTTTTTCAAGTAATGACTTTGTACCTTTGCTTGATGGGCATCCCAGTCTACGTGGTAATAATTCATGCTTACCACTTGCTTCTTGGTGAAGGAACTGCTCTTTGATCTACCAGTATCAATTGTAATATTCATCGTATATTTTTGTAATAATTTTCAATAAGTGACTTTATGAGTACTAAACTTCAAACTTTCACCTTTGCACTGATACAAAGTGAAGCTAAGTAGAAACTGCATCACTGTCTTTAAACTGAAAATAGATATTATTGTGTTAGTACTAAGTGCACAAATTTTGGGCTGCTTCATGTTGAGACAGTTGAATAAAACACTACATTTTCTTTTTTTACAAACAGTAGCAAAGGCAATGATGGCAATAAAGAGTTATTCCTAAAAGTCTTATTACTTTTATCACACATACTTAGGAAAGGGCTGCCTTCTCACAAAGCATCATAAAATGTGTTTCTCACTCTAAAGTCTTGAGTGTAAGAAACGGTGAAAAAGTTTGTAAGAAAGTTATACTGAGATACTTTCTTAGAAACTGTATTTTCCCTATGAAAATAAAATCAGACTGAATTCTTAAGTACCAGTATCAGCAAAGCTATCAAGGTGTATGCATATGGCAAAATGCAGTGCTGTGAAGAGATACGGAACATCTCTGTGAAGCAGTTTGAGAGGAATAATCATCTCCTACTGCCCACTGAATCTGCCGAATACATATGTGAGGTATTTGTTGGATTATAACAAGCCTTTTCCCCATGAATTACATTTTCAAATGACACAGTATACATGCAGCATTTGTCCAGAGCTTTGTAGTACTAAATACAAGGATTACTATGACTTATTTATACTGAAAAGCCAAAGAATCACTGCTGTTTGTATAACAAATCAATTAGCGTCATAAACGTCACTTTACATCTGAGATTAGATTGCTACAATACCCTTGATGCTGTTATGTTATGATTAGCACCCATTTGTGAAATAGAAATCATTTGCTTCAAAGACCATAGAAGTCCTTTTCTGAGTTTGATTGAAGTACAGCACTTTTTACAATTATTCCCCAAACGGTACTAAAATCAACTTAAAATATACTTTATTGTTATAGAAGCTTTAGTTCTCCTTGTCTACCATAAGTGGAAAATAAACTTAGACTCTTAAGAGTTTGTTTATGTTATTTAAAGGGAAAAATATTATATTTAGTTTAACAGAAGCATAAATTTGCTATGAAAAGTGACTTCCTGGAGCAGTCATATGAGTATGAATTGTATTTCCACATTCCCTAGTGCAAGGAAAACCTAACATAAAAAAATCAATTCAGGATAATTACTGTTTTGCTATTTTTTTCAGGGAAGGCAGGGTTTCAACCCTGAATGTAAGAAGGTCAGATGCATCACTACATTTTAACTTTGTGAGAATTTTTTTTCCTGAGAAAGCTGCCTTTGGAGGGAGTACTTTGGTGATCTAGAAGACAGGAAAAGCTCTGGCAACTAGAAAGGCATACATATCTATCATTAGTATGCTGAAACTATTTGGAATTGCTGCTTGTTTTTACTTTATTTAGGGCATTTTCTCAAGAGAGCTGTATGTTTTACTTGAGAAGTGCTTGAGGCATAGTTTGAAGTAAACCCGTCAGTACCTATGAATCTGCTCAGAAAGCTTTTTTGCTACTGGAACTCAAAAATTTAGAGGCACTTTGTGTAAAAAGGGGTTCCAATTATTTCTTGAAAGCTGAATGTGAAATACATTTGGTTCCAAATTTATGCTTTGAAATTATTTTTTAAAAAGCAAAAGTCCACTGGCAGTTTTTATCTCTTTTTGTAATATTCACAGCCCATTACTTTTTGGCTAAATGATAATGCTGATAAGTAAACATAAAATACATGGCATTATCTTTCATTGTGCCTGCTAAGTACTAGCAATTAAATAACAGCTATAATAGTTACATGGAGTGTAAAACCATGACCTACCACATTAGTGTGATGTTAGAAAAAATAGATGATTTTGTGATAATCAGGAGACATCTGTGAATAAGAAATGATGCATGATCTCTCAAACAAAACCAAAGCAATGCATCCTTTATAACTAGAGTGGACTGTTTTTCAAAGAAGCTGTGATGGCAGTAGATTGTAAATTGCTCTGCGGATTAAAAAGTCTAGCTAAATGTATGTAAGCAGCTAAATAAAAATTTAAATTAAAAAAAGCGTCGTGGTTTACCCCCAGCTGGCAACTAAACACCACACAGCCACTTGCTTACTCCCCCCAGTGTGATGGGGGAGAGAATCAGAAGGGTAAAAGTGAGAAAACTCATGAGTTGAGATAAAGACAGTTTAACAGGTAAAGCAAAAGCCGCAGGTACAAGCAAAGCAAAACAAGAAACTCATTCACTACATCGGCAGGCAGGTGTTCAGCCATCTCCAGGAAGGCAGGGCTCCATCACGCGTAACGGTTACTTGGGAAGACAAACGCCGTGACTCCAAATGTCCTCCCCCTTCCTTCTTCTTCCCTCAGCTTTGCATGCTGAGCATGACGTCATTCCATGGTATGGAACATCCCTTTAGTCAGTTGGGGTCAGCAGTCCCGGCTGTGTCCCCTCCCAACTTCTTGTGCACCCCCAGCCTCCTTGCTGGTGGGGTCAGGTGAGGAGCAGAAAAGGCCTTGACTCTGTGTAAGCACTGCTCAGCAATAACTAAAACATCCCTGTATTATCAACACTGTTTTCAGCACAAATCCCAAACATAGCCCCATAGTAGCTACTATGAAAAAAATTAACTCTATCCCAGCGAAACCCAGCACAAAAGCCAGATTTGCAAGTATTATATGATACCTTGCATGCAGGAACCTCTCAACTCTTCAGTTTATTTTACTAAATTATAAGTATACTATAGACTTGTTTATCAACAGTCTACACTTACATATGCTCAGAGGTACATTTTGTGTATCAAAGGTTCCTACACCTACTTTGCACTGCCAAATAAGTGTCATTCACATGCAGTTTTCTGGGCTAAGTTAAAATTTGGCTGTAGTGCCAATATGTAGAAAATTATATATTTCATTTTCATTGTGGTTCAAAGAACTGTTGATAGTTACTTAGACTGAGAGGACAATCTTTCATAAACCTTAAATTAATAGTTATTATTATTTTTATACTGTACCTTTTTGGTCCTTTTTTAATTGTGGCAATTAAAAGCTTGATCCAAAACCGATGGAAGTCATTAATTCATTCCTTCATTTTGGCTGCTTGGTTTCCTCAATATCATTAATAAGAGATATATGTAAAAAACTTTTTGAAACAGTAAATTTAAGTTGACACTTTAGTACTATAAATAGAGTCCTAGTCAAAAAAGGCAGTGGAAGTAATTCTAAAAATATAAGTGCGCTTTCTTTCTTTATTTTCAAATAGACTATTCTATGTTGAAAAGGTAATTTTGTTTTTTCTCTGAGAAGTACTTTCCTTTCTGTTTTGGTGTAACAACTGTATTGTCTTAATAAACTGTTAAGCAAAATGGTTAGAATACCTAAAAATGAAATCTAATTTCCTAGATTCCATTTACCTAATAAAGATTCTTGTCTTAGACATCAGAATTTTACTATGGCATTAGTATTATTGAGTGGTGATATCTACCAGATATCAGCTTGCTATGGAGAGGTAGTCATACCTAAAAGTTGGGCACTTGTTGGAAGATGTCTGACCGTGACTCAGAATTTTTTTCTGGATGAATGAAACATATTTACTTTGGCACTATATTAAAGGATTTTGTTTTGTGTTTTATGACAAACATAAAGAATATTTTTCTGAAACCATTTCCCTTTCTCGATTTTAAATGAACTGGATATACATTCTTTACTGAGTTTTTACAGCAAGCAACTTACACTAAAGCAATTCTAATAGATGGAAGAGAATTATTTTTCCTTGCAGGAATAATGAACTTTTCTACCTTGTTCACTTTACTGTTCTAAAAGTGTCTTTCCTTACTGTTTTAACAGTAAGGAA
Organism: Phoenicopterus ruber ruber; assembly: GCA_009819775.1. Taxonomy (NCBI): domain Eukaryota; kingdom Metazoa; phylum Chordata; class Aves; order Phoenicopteriformes; family Phoenicopteridae; genus Phoenicopterus; species Phoenicopterus ruber. Next base: position 40,229,301 of record CM020218.1, read on the forward strand.
AGAAAACTGATTTTCTCTAACAGTTCAATTAGGGTTTTTTCCTCTCTAGCTGAGCATTAACCTGATCCCAGGATTTTAATTTTTAAAATGCACCTTATTTACTATTATACAATAGTGTAATAGTATACATTTTTTTCTTAATCTCAGCTCACTAGAAATAATATAATATCTTAAACTTCTCAGGATGAAGTCTCACAGCCTCCAAACTCCCCTGGGTTCATTTGCCAAACCCTGTTTCTTATTTTAGTGGGGGTTTCTCTCAATTCAAGACAGGAAACATAGGGAAAGATGATCAGTGTTTTCCAAAAGAAATGAATAAAAAATCTGTTAATGTTTTAAACTTGAAGCTCCAAACTTGTATTAAATAACATATTATTAGAACAAAACTACTTTTTTGTTTAATTGATAGGTAATGCTGCAATATCTATTTTACCCGTTATCAAAATAATAAGAAGATTAATTTTTATGATTTGAATTTATAAGAGACTTCTTGAACTGTTTCTTTCTCTGAATAAAGATTATGGAAGTTTCACTACTTCTCTAGCAAAGGAGGGTTTTTTTTGTATATTTTAGCTATTTTGAGTCTTTTGGGAATATGTGGATACCATTAGTGATAAAGTAATATAAGTGTTTAATAACGCTACCAAAGTTTTCTTACTGCATTGAGATATCGAGATACAATTTGTTTTCTCCATATAACAAAAGTAGTTCCTATTTTTCCTGGCTCTCTTGACTTTTTCCTTTTTTTTTTCTTAGTTGAATGCCTGTTTCTTCAAAATTTTCTTTTTCTGTTCGGAAAATAAACTGAAGTATTTCATTTTGATCAGAGAAACACAGATTTACATATTTTAGTTTATTAAACTGAAGTGAAACTTATTATTTCCCCTCAGCTTTTTTGTTTACCCAGACTACCGAATGAGCTTCGGGAATTGTCATTAATGTCTGTACCTGTTGCTAACAATTTTCTCTGAGTATTGAGCTTTGCGATGGGTTGCTTGCTCCAGCTACACCAGATAATTTGAGGTAGTCTGTTTTTCAAAAATAAAGCAGTTGTAAGGGGGCACAGGATATTACAGATGCTCAAAACAATGCAACTGAGTCATCATACTTTGCTGAATTGGTCAAAAAGCAGCTTTTCATTCTTAAATAAGTCATTTTGACAGTTCCAAAATTCGACTGTAAAACTTCTGTAATGCTTCCACTGGCAAAACTTTATTTATTTATTTATTTAACCCTAAAAAGGAAACATGTCAAAATAATAACATTTGGATATTCAGATCTGACAAGTTTTGTTATTTACAGTTTATCAGAGCAAAACCTTAGTGAATATGGACACACAAAATTGGCTTCACACTTTAAAAAAAGCATCAACATATTTTGACAGCTATGTCATTGATCTCCTAAGGCTTTTGACTGAAAGTCACATCAGATATTTTAATCTGTATATGTTTCTAATGTTACCTGTATGACATACTCACTATTATCAAGATTCTGATCCAGAAAAATAAGTAAATGTTTAATGTAGGCTCATGAGAACTATTGAACTTAACAGGAGTCTAATTGAACACTTAACTGAAAAATATATGTTCTCTTAACTGAGAAATATATATATTGACATATTTTTAGCAGAAACAAGTATGAAACAAATAAACGATGATAATTTAAAATAAAAGAGTAGATAATATTCTCCAGTGCCTTACACAGCTATTTGCATTTTTGCAGAGAACCTGTAACATAATCAGAATAGCAATGCTTTGCATTTGGATCAGACAAGGCAAAATAATTACAAAATATGCGAGGTGGGAGAGAATCTGATCCGCTATTATTAGAGTGGGTAAATATAGGTCAAAAACACTCTATGCTTATAATCCCCTTAAAAAATCACATAGAATATATTCACTACAGGCTTATTCCGAAATTGAAACACATCTCTTGAGTTACAAATAGAATTTATACAAACTGCTATATTCAGTAAAATTCCTAACTTGAAAAAAATAACATATTTCATTTGAGTTTATTTTCCAAAATTTTTCATGGATGCCCTGCAAAGGACATAAGTACTGTTGGTGCTGAATTGTATTACTCAGTCTTTAGAGTTGTCAAAACGAGAGCAACAGTTAACTGTTTGTCTCTGACCTTGGCACAAGGCAGGAATTAAAGTGCATACTTATCACAACATGTAAAAAGTATGCATTGAAGTTTGAAAGCTGGTAGAAGAAAAGGTTTCTGCCAAAAAAGCAATGATAGATACAGCAGTACATGGCAGACATCCCAAGGCTGAGGCACCAGATGTGCATTATATAATTTGTGAGGAAAGATGTTTAATGTGACCACTGGGCAGTCAGCGCACAGTAATACTTGAACAAATCGGTTGTTGTTTACGTAGGAGACTACGAAGTGATCGCATTAAGTCAGTATACATTGTTGAAAAACATTTATTCCACTCTGTGGTGGTCTGAAATGAATAAATTTGATACAAATCACTCTGTGCTCCTGGGAATAATAGCATACAGATCTTCAAGACAGCAGGAGAGCACTGAGCTGATTTTTCTATAACTTGCCTAATGCTCGTCTCAACTGTAGGGAAACATATTTTCAGTTAGCCAAGAACCAAGTGTTACCAGAATTGTGAGATAAACTGTAACAGGAGAAAACTTCTGCCAAGCAGCCCATTCCCTGTAATCCTAGTCTTAGGAGCCAAGAAAAAAAGTTTAAGAAGTAGAAAACCACTTTATTAAGTATGAAATCAATATTTTGTGAAAAATGAAGACAAAAGTGGTCAATGATTTGACTACATTCACTTCTCTGACTTAGGTACTTGTGTCTTACTTTTGCTATTCACTCTCCTCTGTTGCTACATTGTATTTTAGGCCTTTGTAAACCACAGGAAAGGAGGCAAATTATTTCACTGACTGTCTTCTAAAGAAACTAGGTAAAAAATTATTAGTCTGCTGCCAAGAAAGAACTTGGTTTCCCACAACGATCTAGTGAAAGCCTAACTAGCAGGGTTTATAATGGAAGCCTACAGAGTATTTAAATTACAATATTAAAACATTTTAGTCACTATGCAGGGGAGGGATACATTTATGTATAACATGAGAAGTGTAATTTGTTATCATGCAGAGAACCTTTTAATGGTTTTATTATTGGTATTTCTTTGCTTATCTACAGAATACAGAATTTTGAAATTAAACTGAACAATGTTTTCAAAAACAGAAACTGCATCTCAAAGGTGTTTTGGTAGTTGGGATGCACAAATATAGTTTAGAAATGCCACTAGGCATCTACTGCCCAATGTACAATAGGACAGACTGAGGTTGGGAGGCTACTTCTAAGGTTTTCTAACTCCATATTCCTTCACTGTACAGTTTTGAGTGTACATGTGAGCCATTTCTTGGGAGTTAGAAAAAATGTGGTTTAGCTTTCAGTGACACAGGAATTCAATAAAGCTTTGCTTCAGAATTCATGAGTTGGAGGAACAATGTACTGAATGCTGATACTTATCAGGGAGTCTTCTTCCCACTAGTTCCTGTTACCTCTAGTGTCCTGTGACTCCTGTTCGTGCCTTCAGGTCCCCCAATATCTCTAGTCTCTTTGCTACTTCCTTGTGATGCCTCCAATTCTGTATAGTTACCTCCATGAAATTCCAGTAGCTCTACCTCCTTCCTACCTCCTGCCCAGTTAGAAAATCAACACACACACTCAACAGTACAAAGCTGCATGTATAGTGATTAGCAGGAGCTACGTAGCCAAGCATAATACCACCAGCTAGACTCGCTCCATTTTCTTTTTTCCCCAGCAGATCACCAATGGGGTCTATATTCTTGACCAGACATTGCACTTCACAAAATATGTAGCAAAATGAGACCATTTCCTCTCTGAAAAAATCAGTGGACATTGACCAGTTGGTTAAAAAGGTGTTAAGACAGACAATGCAACTGTATAACCTTAGTTTTCTTTGGAAAGAAGGCAAGAATATGAATGCCATCATCTAGTGCCGTTGGTTGGGAACCTTTAATTTCATAGCACAAGAGTTCCAGCATTGGAGAGAGAACAGAAGATCATGCTAAGGTGCTGACAGATTCCTAGATGTATGTCTTTATTTAGGAAATTGTATTCTGTAGCCTGTGAGTTTCATAAATACTGGTAGTCATTTGAGGAATGGATGAGATTCAGGAACACTGGCTACATATGCCCACTTTGTAGTCATCAGACAGCTCATTCTACTCTTGATCATCTTTCTTTCTTGAAGCCCCATCCCTGGAAACATTCAAGGTCAGGCTGGATGGGGCTCTGAGCAACCTGATCTAGTTGAGGATGTCCCTGCTTATTGCAGGGGGGTTGGACTAGATGACCTTTAGAGGTCCCTTCCAGCCCAAACTGTTCTATAATTCTATGATTCTTTCCAGGGAATTTCCTTCCATTTTCTTCCATACTGTTAATGCTTTGAAATAGCTGTTCTAATCCCTCAGTTTCCCATTACAATCTTTTTTCTCTTTCCATTACCAGTTTAATATCCCAGGTTGTTTTCTCCAGTCATTGTATACAATCTGTCTATCTCAGCTCTTCCTCTAATTTCTTTTAACAATCAATACTGTCTGTCCTCACCACCTCTTAGTCATGTGTATGTGCTTGAGCTCATTCTTCAATTTGTGTTCGCATTTTCTTACCTGCTTGTTATGGTCAATTTGCCTAGCTAATCTCAAATTCCTACCCTGCTCACTGATTCCTTATCAAATATATTTCCCTTTCCCATTGTTGCTTTCACATCTTTAAGTAACCACTTTTTTATCCAACTCTCATTTTTTCTCCCAGTCTGTAAACAATTTAAAATAAAATCTTTTAATGGGACAGGGTTTTGGTTACCTTGAAAAATGAACAGAGCATCTGTTCCTGCCTGTAGAATCTATTGGACTAATCTGAAAAAACTTTACAAGTTAATGAAACTTCTTTAATTTTTCAATAAAGAAAGAAATGTAACATGTCATGCTGGTAGCTCACACATCATGGATCGGGGCAAAGCCTTCAGCAGAGAACCTAGACATCCTCCCCCGGCAACCTAATTCACATAGTCTGCTCTCTTCCTGACCTAACAGTATTCCTCCCTTCCTGTTAAATACTAGTGGTCCCATGCCACTGGAGAAATTTACAATATGGCAAAATTATTCCAGTAAAATTCAGTTATTTATTGCCAACAGTGAAAGATGGTTTAGAGGTCAAAGAATGCCGTTAACATTGAACTTTGCAGCTGATGCTTTCAGTGCTCCCCAACTCAAGTCAATTTTCCAGAAATGAACTAAGTTTCACATAGCATATATTTATAAAGTGATATGGTGCAAAGTCTCAGATGCTACATTGTTAGTATTTCACAGCATAGTGAAATGGATTTTATGTGCTGGTGTCATATAAAACTCAAAATAAGACAATTTTATAATTTGTTTATGAACAACTGCCAGGAATAGTTTTTTATGCATTGCCATCAAAAGAAAATATTTTCATATTCAGCATAGATTCGTAAGTACATTAGCCTTGATCTTTTAACATTATCATAGCTAGAGAGCCTACAGAGGAATAATACTGTGCTGATTATGGTCAGGCCATTTATTAAAGTACTGGTCATGTTCGATAACACCCTTCCAATAAAATCATTTAATAGAAATCAAACACGTAAACTATTCTTCTGACCCGTGACTTCTTCCCCAGAGGTCCTGTACATGCAACAGTGATGTTCCATTAGCAATGAATTTTAGTATTTATATGTGATTATCAGGCAACCGTAGGATCCCCAGTATTTATGAGAAACAACCTCTTCCTACAGGGATTATACCCACACAGGGGAGTGAATGACTAAATTTGTCTTTCTATGCATTCTGAGATCAACTTGAGTAAAATGTAATGCAAAATTAGCATCAAAGAGGCTCTAATTTCTTTTCCTCTCATTCTGAAGTGTACAAAAACCACAAAAAAAAGGTGCATTCTACCAGTAAAGAAAAGAACTGAAAGAAAAATGATTCTGAAATCCAGTTATTGAGGGTACTAAGGTGGTAAAATGTCTTGGTGCTAGTTTCTTGTTGCCTAGGCAAGTTCTCTGACTGCAAATTTGCTTCTGTGATCAATTTACACCATAAAAAATGCATGACTACATTTTCATTGGAGCCAGATCAGGCATCCCCAGAAACTCCACCTTCTCACTGTGTCCCAGACGGGCTCAAGTGGGATAAAAGTGTCTAGATGCTCAGTTAGTATGGTATTGTAGACTACATTTTTTGGATGTAGATTTTAGATGCCAAAATCCTTTTTCAGATACAGCCCCTGAACTATTGTTACATGAGATTGAAATCAACCACAGCTGGCAATCAAATGGCTGAATAAATTATGGTCCTAATCTAAAGTGACCAGACGGAACGACTAGGAAGCTTTCCTGCAGATTTGTCTGGATAGAGGCTTCTGATGGGTTCTGTCGCTTGTGCTAAATGCTTTTAGTTGTTCATTACTGAATGAAAGCTGCCAGTAGATGTTTCTTTAGCTCATCAGTAGGTCTTTAAAGTTCAAATTATTTTGTATTGTAGTTCATTGCATTTCACTTTATTCATCACATGGCAAGTTAAAATTCATAAACAATCTGCCTAGTTTCTTTCAAACAGTGACTCATACTACCATTGTATTTACTAGATGCATTTGCTTGAAGAACACTATATTCGTGTATACAATAGTCATGAGAATATTGAAAAGCATCTTTTACAGAACCAGGAAAAAAATTATATTCTTCAGTTACAATATCCACACATTTCCTGATTCTTCAGAAATGATGTGCAATAAAACCACAAAGGTGCTTCTAATTATTGATATCTGCTAAAAATCTAGCCAAGTATGCTTATAATGGTACCATTCTTTACAGGAAAACATGGACATGAAGAACACTTGGATCTGTTAAATTATAGCAAAACCAATTTACCTCAAACTAGTCCCATTTCCTTCTAACCAAATTCTTGTTATGTAGGTAGTTTCCCTAAGTGCTACCTAAGCACAGACTATGTCATGTTAGGTTTTCACTGTCTTGCATAGTTCTGAAACATATGCTTCCATTTCCCACTCTTTAAATTTGTTAATGCCTTTCACAATGCTGTGGATTATTTTATGCCGTATTGCCCAAAGAATTTAGACTGTATGTATTAAAGTTGTTCGGTAAGTTTTTGATTACTTTTATTGCTTTGTTTATTCTGCATGTAGGCATAAGCAATTATTTTCAAAAAGATTTAATGATTTTAGATGCATGCATTTCTTTTGTACCAACTTGGGAGACTTTCACTGGGCATGAATCCAGCCTGTTGGAGATGATTCAACTGATGTCCAGAAACCAAAACAATCGCAGTCAGCCTCAAATCCTGGAAAAATCCTGAACTATTCAGTAATCTTCAGCATCTATTAAAAACTTATTGTAGCTGTAGTAGACACGAGCATTTGATCAGAAACCATGAGATTGAAAGGTGAATAACAAAATACTACCAAAATGAAAATGACTAGAATGTTTTTACATTTTTTGTCCCTCTCTCTCTAGTCTTTGGAGGTTAGAAAGGATCTCTAATAAGCCACATATTCTTGATATATTGTACAAGTTTGGTTCAGGTTTCCTTTCTGTGATTTTCTATTTGATTAGAGTATGCCTGTGTAGGAAATACCACCCTAATGATAATAATTTTAAAGGGCAAAATAGTAATGATTTTTAAATGTCCAGGTACAGTACAACTGGTCAACAGAAAAGCAGTAGCAGCAGTGATACAGCTAAAAGAAGGAAAATATTTAATGATACAGGAGTCTCTTCTTTGTTGCTTTTTTCTTGTTTTAATTGACACAAGGTACAATAGCAATTATAATCCGTTCTTAATATAGCATCCTGAAAGTGAAAATAAGTGAAGCTATACTCCTGCAATATATTTTGACATTCACTGGAGTTGCCAATAACATCAAAACTTTTTTTTTCCTATGTTTATCCCTTTGGAAAACATAGGGCATTAAACTGGGTATCACATCAAACTCTGATATTTCTGAACTAACTTCAGGAATCTTTCCGTCTGACTACTCTGCAGCTTGTAGCATAGTCTAGAAGTATTTAAGTTAGCTTAAGAGTGGCAAGCTGAGATTTCAATTGTTATGTGACTTTTTGTTTGTTTGTTTGTTGTTTGGGGTTTTTTTTGCTTTAAGAGCTTTTCATCCTTTTTCAAAAGAAGGTATCAGGACCCTGAGTGCACTAATAGGCTTGATGGCCCTGGCAAGCTGCACCCCAAATCCTGACCCACTGGCAGAGGAGCCCCATTTCACTGAGCCTGCACTCCCTGCTTACTGTAAGGGCACTGCATGGGCTGGGGGCTCCCCAGGGCGCGGCAGGGCCGGGCCTGGCAGCCAGGGCCCATCCCACTGCCCCGGCAGTGGGGAGCGGGACAGCTGGGGGGCAGCTGCAAGCAGCCCCAGTCCTGAGCATCAGGCACCTCCCCGGGGATGTGGGCCCAGCGTAGCAGGGCCCATGGCCTGGCAGGGCAGGGCTGTGGAGAGCTGGGGACTGGCCCTGCTGCAGCGCCACTGGGGCAGGGACTGATGGCCCTGGAGGGGGCCAGGCAGGGACAGCAGGGCTTAGTGGTGCCCCCAGGGCCTTGGCAGCAAGTTGGGAAAGAGAGAGGTGGTCACATGCATCCAAATTTACTGATAATGCTCAGCATCCCTCACCTAGGCTACAATGAAAGGCATTATCTGAAGCTCCATGATGGTCCTCGTCTTTTCACTTTTTTGTGCTCTTTTATGATGTGTCTCTCACTACAGTCTAGTGAGAGATGCTGGATTTATTACTCCCAGGGAGACCTGGACTTACTACTCCCATTTCTTTTAATGGTATTATCAACAATTTTTCTCTGATTATATTTGGGATTCCTACTCATGGATGCCTTCCTGGAACTTACTCAAACTGATTTTCAGTGAGCCTAAAGTGTGAATTTACTCTTTTAGTCACTGGTCTTAATAAGGGAAAGGTAGTTTTTTTATTTATTGTCCTTATAATGCCTAACAAACTGACATTTGCCACATTGCTGCTAGTCACATATTTATCTTCTTTCTTTGCTAGCTATTTAGGAAGTTTGGCCTGAAAGAGACTCCAAAGTTTTACTAGCAAAGCTTAGGTTCTTTTTGATTTCTCAAAGCTTGTGGGTGTGTTAATAAGAAGAGTTGATACAGTAATGTAACTACAGGTGTTAACAAAAATACAGAGTTATAGACTAGATTAAATTGTATTTTGTGTTTTGTATTTCAACTTAAACTCATTGAAGTAATCTCCTTATGTTCACAGATTAGCATTTGTTGAACAAAGAGTTATGAATCATTGGCTCTGGTACCAAGTTTGATAGAGCTGGACTGGCACCAACAACCATGACCTACACTGCTTTTCAAAATAAACTTTAGTCTTCCAGTAGATCCTTGCTAGTTTTTCTCTAAGTTTCCACCAATGCTGGGGTGAATTACTCAATATGTGATAGTCTGAATCCCATGTAGGCTTCAAAGCTGGGTCAAAAGTAAACTGGCTCAGGCACAGCTCTATGTTGAGCTGCAATAGCTACGCTGCTAGTCGCACTCCATCTAATCAGCTGAGAGATAGCACAGGTATCTCACATAGAAGTCAGCTGTGGAAGCAGACTCAGTAAAATTACTTGGCTTGCATCAGTTAAGTAATAACTGCTGTAGCCATACAAAAAAGCAAATTCAGTTAAGTTTCCATTTTCAAATTTGTAAAAGAATTCAAAATAATTCTGTTGTCTCTCTATTCGTCTTTTGGTGGAATATAAACATTGTGCAATCGGTTACTCCAGAGCAATGCACTTAACATTCCTGTGCTGAATTTAGGTAATATGACCCAGGGGGGCTGGAGGAGGGGATACACACACTCCCCCCCCCCCACACACACACCCGCCCCGTTCCCTTTTCCCTGGTAGCATTCTGATTGAGGCTGGCTTTAAGCTTTTCTGCTGAATTTCCTCCCACCATAAATACTACTTCTCTGTTCAGATGGACTAGATCTAATTAAGTGTCATTTTTTATAAAACATTCACACTTTGTTGTTCAAGCATCTGATTCCGGCAGAACTCTGAACAGATTGTCTACTATCTTTAGGACTTTTCAACCTAGCTCAGTACTAAAGAAAAAATGAAAACTTATCTGCTGGAGTTGCTATGATACCAGTTCAAGCTTTCATCTCCTAGTTTTATTATATCCTCTGTAATTTCTCAAGTACCAGAAGTCAGAATTCTGACTTCTGTGTTGTTGGACAGATGATTTGGGTCTGCTATGTTTAAAACTATATCTTATGTCCAAAAGTATATAATCCTGTTTCAGTAACTTTATTTAAAAAATCTGTTATTTATAAACCATTGAAGGACTATTCCTCAGGAAATATTATTTTTAAATAATGTCTTAGTATGCCAAATTCAAATAATGAATATATGGTTTCTTTTCCTGTAACTACGTGGTTCAACAATGAAAGTTTGTTATATTAAGTTTGTTGTAAAAATTCTTATATGTTTTAAGTGAAAGAATCATAGAATCATTTAGGTTGGAAAAGACCTTTAAGACCATCGAGTTGAACCGTAAACCTAGCACTGCCAAGTCCACCACTAAACCATGTCCCTAAGTGTCACATCTACACATCTTTTAAATACCTCCAGGGATGGTGACTCCACCACTTCCCTGGGCAGCCTGTTCTAATGCCTGATAACCCTTTCAGTGAAGAAATGTTTCCTAATGTTCAATCCTCTCCTGGTGCAACTTGAGGCCCATTTCGTCTCGTCCTATCACTTGTTACTTGGGAAGAGAGACCGACCCCCACCTCACTACAGCCTCCTGTCAGGTAGTTGTAGAGAGCAATAAGGTCTCCCCTCAGCCTCCTTTTCTCCAGGCTAAACATCCCCAGTTCCCTCAGCTGCTCCTCATGAGACCTGTGCTCTAGACCCTTCACCAGCTTCGTTGCCCTTCTTTGGACACGCTCCAGCACCTCCATGTCTTTCTTGTAGTGAGGGGCCCAAAACTGAACACAGTACTCGAGGTGTGGCCTCACCAGGGCTGAGTACAGGGGGACAATCACTTCCCTAGTCCTGCTGGCCACACTAGTTCTGATACAGGCCAGGATGCCGTTGGCCGCCTTGGCCACCTGGGCACACAGCTGGCTCAAATTCAGCCAGCTGTCGACTAACACCCCCAGGTCCTTTTCCGCTGGGCAGCTTTCCAGCCACTCCTCCCCAAGCCTGTAGTGTTGCGTATGGGGTTGTTGTGACCCAAGTGCAGGACCCAGCATGTAGCCTTGTTGAACCTCATACAATTGGTCTCGGCCCACGGATCCAACCTCTCCAGATCCCTTTGTAGAGTCTTCCTACCCTCAAGCAGATCAACACTCCCGCCCAACTTGGTGTCATCTGCAAACTTACTGAGGGTGTATTCGATCCCCTCATCCAGATCATTGACAAAGATATTCAACAGAACTGGCCCCAATACTGAGCCCTGGGGAACACCGGAACACCACTTGTGAATGGCTGCCAACTGGATTTAACTCCATTCACCACAACTCTTGGGGCCTGACCACCCAGCCAGTTTTTTACCCAGCAAAGAGTATGCCTGTCCAAGCCATAAGCAGCAAGTTTCTCCAGAAAACGGTGTCAAAGGCTTTACTAAAGTCCAGGTGGACAACATCCACAGCCTCTCCCACAGCCATTATGCGGGTCACCTTGTCATAGAAGGAGATCAAATTAGACAAGCAGGACCTGCCTTTCATAAACCCATGCTGACTGAGCCTGATAACCTGGTTGTCCTGTGTGTGCCACGTGATGGCACTCAAGATGACCTGCTCCATAACCTTCCCCAGCACCGAGGTCAGACTGACAGGCCTGCAGTTCCCTGGATCCTCCTTCCGGCCTTTCTTGTAGATGGGCATCACATTTGCTAACTTCTAGTCAACTGGGAGCTCCCCGGTTAGCCAGGACTGCTGATAAATGATTGAAAGCGGCTTGCTGAGCACTTCTGCCAGCTCCGTCAGCACCCTTGGGTGGATCCCATCCGGCCCCATAGACTTGTGTGTGTCTAAGTGGTGTAGCAGGTCACTAACAATTTCCCCTTGGATTATGGGGGCTTCATTCTACTCCCCATCCCTCTCTTCCAGCTCAGGGAGCTGGGTATCCAGGGAACAACTGGTCTCACTATTAAAGACTGAGGCAAAGAAGGCATTAAGTACCTCAGCTTTTTCCTCAACCTTTGTCAGTATGTTCCACCTCGCATCCAATAAAGGATAGAATCATAGAATCATAGAATGGTTTGGGTTGGAAAGGACCTTAAAGATCATCTAGTTCCAAACCTCTGCCATGGGCAGGGACACCTTCCACTAGACCAGGTTGCTCAAAGCCCCATCCAGCCTGGCTTTGAACACTTCCAGGGATGGGGCAGCCACAACTTATCTGGGCAACCTGTTCCAGTGCCTCACCACCCTCATAGGGAAGAAGTTCTTCCTTATATCTCATCTAAATCTACCCTCTTTCAGTTTAAAGCCATTACCCCTTGACCTATCACTACAAGCCCTTGTCAAAAGTCCCTCTCCAGCTTTCTTGTAGGGCCCCTTTAGGTACTGGAAGGCTGCTAGAAGGTCTCCTTGGAGCCTTCTCTTCTCCAGGCTGAACAACCCAACTCTCTCAGCCTGTCTTCAGAGGAGAGGTGCTCCAGCCCTCTGATCATCTTCACATACCACGGATGGAGATTCTCCCTAGCCCTACTTTGTTGTTATTGAATTTATAGAAACATTCGTTATTGTTTTTTATGGCAGTAGCCAGATTAAGTTCTAGTTGGGCTTTGACCCTTCTAATTTTCTCCCTGCATAACCTCACATCTTTGTAGTCCTCCTGAGTTGCCTGCCCCTTCTTCCAAAGGTCATAAACTGTTTTTTTGTTTGTTGAGTAAGTTCTTACGTGTTTGCTGTGTTAGTGACATCATTATCGTAGCATTATCGTCAACAGTTCTGATTTGCAAAGGTAGGCACAAAGATATATTTATAAATATCATCCAGTTGCTTCTACCAATGTTTCTTAAATTGCACAGTAGTATTCTGTTATCCACATACTATAGACAGACATGGAAGTTTTGTTTTCCTTAAGATGTTCCTCATCTATGTGAAATGATTCCTCTTTTCAGAAATTCCACCTCTGTTTATGTATCCACTATTTCTAGCTGGCTGGTTCTTGTTAGCTATTGCAAACCTCCCTGAAGACCATTGGAATTCAGGTGTTACTGCCACTGTCTTGTTACATATACCTTGTTTTGAACTTCCCCCTAAGCTTTTAGATTCATTACACTTTGAGGAACACTTCAAAATTTCATAGAATGAGGTGACTAGCCATCACCTAATATTCTGACTACAGATCAAGAAAGTATCTGCATTAGGGTTCTTTCAGTGACTTCCTGAGTTCTTTGTCACCAAAGAGTGTTCATCAAGGAAAAAAGCTAAAGATGGCTACTGAAGACTTTGGTTCCAAAGCATGAGAAATATGAGTCAAATATTGCAAAAGAAAGCCAAAGAATCATGGTATTCGTGTAACCTGCCCTATCTCTCTGATGACATTCATGATATGCAAAGATTAAGCTGAGGGAAGGATGAATCACTCTGGATTCTGGTCCTAGAGGAATCAAAGCCAGCTGAACTTATGAGTCCCTTTGGAGACAGGGAGATTGGAGGTACTATAATTTAAAAAGAGAGAATGAAAGACTTGATAGGATTCATGAGAGAGAAGGAGTTCGTCTGTCTACAGAAAGCGCGGGACAGTGCTGACCAAGTAAAACCTATTCCGTCTCAGCTGACAGAACTCTTCATAAAGCAGAAATTCTGTTTGATAAACTACTAAAAAGGAGACCTGGAAATGGTCTTTAAAAGTAAATTCTAAAAAAATAAATACTTATAAATATGTCTTGTGTAATTTAGAAAAAATATGTACTCTTTAAAGACAAAATCACTCAGCTGCTGCAATATTCATATGTGATAATGATCAGAAAGTCTTAATCGACCTTCATAACTTAGATAAACCTTTAATAGTCTATTAGTAAATAACAAATATCAGAATAAAGTTTTAATGTATAAGCCATATGATTTGTCTGTCTATTTTAGAAGTTTCGAAAACAATCCTTGCTCATATTCTCCAACAGCATTGGCCACACAAACCCTATAGAATAGATTTCACAGACAGAGCAGACTGAAATTTTCATGATTTGTGTCAGATTCATGGTTATGAGTTCCCAGTAGGAGCTACAACACTGACAAAAAACATGTAATTTTTAACCAGACCCTGTAAATACTTCTGCTGCCTGCTGTTTAGAGAGTTTACTACCACATGGTCTGGGCCAGCATGCAACATGGGATGCCCAAAAATATCTCATTTAGTTCTCTAGTCTCTGAATATCAAAGGATGTAAGAATTCAACTGGCACAGGAGTCTAGAAACTGTTATAAAGACTTTTGGTAGATGCTGTTGTGGAGCTGACATTTGCAGGCCCTGGTTCTCATGAGGGAGTTTAACTACTGCAATATCTGCTGGAGAGACAACACAGCAGGGCATAAGCAGTCCAGAAGGTTTCTGGAGAGCATTGACGACAACTTCCTGAGACAAGTGACAAAAGTGTCAATGAGGAGAGCTGCTCTGCTGTACCTCATACTCACAAACAAGGAAGGGCTTGCTGGGGATGTGAAGGTTGAAGGCAGCTTTCACTGCACCGACCATGATATGGTGGGGTTCAAGATCCTGAGAGAAGGGAGCAGGGCAAAAAGCAAGATGACAAGCTTGGACTTGAGGAGAACAGAATTTGGCCTCTGCAGGGATCTGCTTGAAAGAGTCCTGTTGGACATGGCCCTGGAGGGAAGAGAGGGCCAAGAAAGCTGGTTGATATTTAAGGATCACCTCCTCCAAGATCAACAGCAGTCTATCCCAACAAGCAGGAAATCAGGCAGAAATGCCAGGAGGCTTGCATGGATGACCAATGAGTTCCTGGTAAACTCAAAGACAAAATAGGAGTATACAGAATGTGGAAGCAGGGACAAGTAGTCTGGGAGGAATATAGACACACTGTCTGAGCATGCAGATATGAGGTTAGGAAAGGCAAAGCCCACCTGAAGTTGAATCTGGCAAGGGATGTCAAAGGCAATGGGAATTGGTTCTGTAAGTACCTAAATAGCAAAAGGAAGACTTAGGGAAAACACGGGCATGCTGTGGACTGGGGCAGTGGCTCTGGTGACACAGGGCATGGAAAAGGCTGAGTTACTGAATACCCTGTTCACCTCATTGTGTACTAGTAAGACCGGCCTTCAGAAATCCAAGGCCCTGGAGATCAGGGGGAAAGTCTGGAGCAAGGAAGACTTACCCTTGGTGGAAGAGGATTAGGTTAGGGAATACTTCAACAACATGGACATACACAAATCCAGGCCGTGATGGGATGTAACCATGACTGCTGAGAGGGCTTGATT
The DNA here is from genome assembly GCA_009819775.1 of Phoenicopterus ruber ruber. NCBI lineage: Eukaryota > Metazoa > Chordata > Aves > Phoenicopteriformes > Phoenicopteridae > Phoenicopterus > Phoenicopterus ruber. Next base: position 40,244,823 of record CM020218.1, read on the forward strand.
ATGGCGACTGGGAGAGGTGCCCAAAGACTGGAGGAAAGTAACTATCACCCTTGTCTTCAAAAAGGGCAAAAAGTAGGAACCAGGGAACTACAGGCCAATCAGCCTCACCTCAATCACTGAGAAGACCATGGAACAACTAATCCTGGAAGCCATTTCTGAGCACATGAAGGACAAGAAGGTGTTTAGGAGTAGTCAGCATGGCTTCACAAAAGAGAAGTCACGCTTGATCATCCTGCTAACCGTCTATGATGAAACAACTGGCTTGGTAGATGAGGGGAGAGCAGTGGATATTGTCTACCTTGACTTCTGTGGGACTTTTGACATTGTCTCCCATAAGATTCTCATAGAGAGGTTGATGAAGTATGAACTGGGTGAGCGGACAGTGAGGTGGACTGAAAACTGGCTGAAGGGCCAAACTCAGAGGGTTGTAATCAATCGTATCAAGTCTAGTTGGAGCCAGTAACTAGCGGTGTACCACTCGGGTCAATACAGGGTCCAATACTGTTCTGTATCTTCATTAATGATCTGGATGATTGGACAGAGTGTACCCTTAACAAGTTTGCAGATGATACAAAACTGGGAGGAGCGACTGAAGCACCAGCAGGTTGTGCTGGCATCCAGAGTGACCTTGACAGGCTGGAGAAATGGGCTGATAGGAACTTCATGCAGTTGAACAAAAAGAAGTTCAAAGTCCAGCACCTGAGGAGGAACAATCCAATGCACCAGCACATGCTGAGGGCTCACCATCTGGCTGCATTAGGAGGAGAGTTGGCAGCAGATTGAGGAAGGTGATCCTTCCCCTCTACTCAACCTTGAGGAGGCCACACCTGGAGTACTGTGTCCAGTTCTGGGCTCCCCAGTACAAGAGAGACATGGACATACTGGAAAGAGTCCAGTGAAAGGCCACTAAGATAAGTAAGAGCATCTCTTCTATGAGGAAAGGCTGAGAGAACTAGGACTGTTCAGCCTGGAGAAGAGAAGGCTCAGGGGGGATCTCATCAATGTGTATAAATACCTGAAGGGAGAGTGTAAAGAAGATGGAGCCAGGCTCTTTTCAGTGGTTCCCAGTGACAGGACAAGAGACAACAGGCATAAATTGGAGCACAGGAGGTTTCATCTGAGAATCAGGAAACACGTTTTACTGTGAGGGTGACTGAGCACTGGCACAGGTAGCCCAGAGAGGCTGTGAAGTCTCCTTCCTTGCAGATATTCAGAAGCTGTCTGGACATGGTCCTGGGAAACCAGATCTAGGTGGCCCTGCTTGAGCAGGAGGTTTGGACCAGGTGACTTCCAGAGGTCCTTTCTAACCTCAGCCATTCTGTGATTCTGTGAATCACCAACCCAGATGTATGGCATTTCCAGTAGACTGTAAGGTGAGCTGTCTGTAGTTCACTGAATCATGTTCATTTTTATAAACCATATTCGGGTTTGATGAACTGGCATTTTCCAGTCAAACTGTGTTTCCTTAGAAAACTTCCAGCCAGATTTGCTGATAAGCTAAGATTTGAGGAAGCCTTGTCATCACTGATGTCATGAAAATTGTTTCTATGGCTTTTCTAAATGTACAGTGTGGACTGTTGACATCCTGGAGGTTTGCAAACCAGGGATACAGATGTAAGATACAGAGAGACAAATAAGCAAGATGTAGGAAACCTGACAAATATCTACCAGGAAACTCTAAGACAAGCAAAGTTTTATCAGAAACAATTCTGGTATCCACTGATTTTGAGAAGAAAGTTCCAGTATTTCAGACTCCTTTAATTTCATATAATGAGAACATTGCATATTCCCAGCACTATGTGTTTCCTGCTGAGTGCCTTTCATGAACTGGAAACCTTTCCTCAGTACTTTTTCTCTTCAGAAATAACCTCCCAAATTTAGACATATATTACTACTAAAGTAATCACATTTTGTTCCACATCTCTCCTATACATTTATAGAAAAGTTCTCAAATTTTTGAGTATACCGAAACAACTAGATGTTTTCTTCTGTGTTGGAAAATGAGAGCACAGTAACATTCTCTGGATAACAAGTAACCAAGTGAAGCAACAGCTGGATGAAGTGGAAAGCTATGGCTTCCTGTTGAATGGAAAGAATTTAAATCAGAATTTGTAAAATATAGTGCAGTATTGGACAAGCTCATAGGAATGAGAGAAAGCCAAATACAAGCCAAAATATGTATATTTTCACATATTTATGGTAGACAATATTCCAATTTTACGACTTTCCTATAGGAAATTATTTCCTCCAATCCAAGATGACCCATATGCATATGGTTCATTGCTAGACGAAGCCTGCCAAAGGTCACTTCAGATGAAAAAAATAGGGACTACAATTCTTGCTACAACTTCAGATTGCAGAAACAGAAAGAGAATCCTAGCAGCAGCCAGGAACAAAGAGACATAACATTGGAAGAAAATAGTATTCCATAATTCTCCTAAATTTTGGTCCAGTCATACTATGCTGCAAAAAAGATTACAACAGTAACGAGAACCTTTCAAATACAGATAATTGTCACTGCATGTTCTGTCCTACAAAATATAGTATAAAATACATTATAAGTCACATTTTGAGGCAGATTCAAAATGTATTAAAGAGTTTAGCTAAGTTAAAAGAGGAAAATAATTCATAAGTTTCAAAGAAATAAGACATTCAAAGTAAAAACTGATTTTCCTGTAAATTCTTTCAACTTTTGCAATTCCTGTACACGGGATTTTTTTCTTCTGGCTGTACATAGTCTGAATAGCTAGTTTGAGATATTAACATAAATGCATATCTAAGTCTGTGATATGCCAGGAGAATTATCCAATTGCATATGAATATGTAAGTCAGAAGGAAGCATCATATAATAACAAATGATAAACTGGAATAGAGCTAATTTTAAGAAGTAACGTTTTGATTGGTAGTTCAGTTACTTCACAGTTCTGCTCATTTAGAACTAATAAATCAAAAATTTTCTCCCATCTTTTCTTTAGTTTTTGAGACTACTTTACAGATGTGGAAAACAGGACAAGTGTGAATAAAACCTGATGTGAATGTAAAGGACATAGATAAACGAGCACAAAAATAGAATTATCTTGAATATGACATACACCTGTCAGTTTAAAAAAATCATAGCTACACTTTTTTAACTTCAGTAGCAGTGAGAATGATCCACTCCTGATGTAGAACTCATTCTAATGAAAGCAACTGAATTCATCCGAAATAAGAAGCCCCCTCCCCAAAACAGAGTATGTAGCAGAAAAGGCTATGTGATGTATATGTAATAGACAGCTGGTAAAGCCAATGGCAGTCAAGGTAGGAAAGATACTTGAAAAGCTGTATACATGTATTTATTTATTTATAATGTATGTGTTTGGATGGTTTAAGATACAGAAATTAGGTAGATGCCTAGAAACATCAAACTCTAGCTTGTTTGAAAAGCAGATTTATTTAGATTAATAGAAATTTACTATGAAACAATAAATGCTATACTTACAGTGAAAGAGCACAGAATCACAGAACGGTAGGGGCTGGAAGGGACCTCTGGAGATCACCTAGTCCAACCCCCTGCCAGAGCAGGGTCACCTAGAGCAGGCTGCACAGGGCTGCGTCCAGGCGGGGTTTGAATCTCTCCAGAGAAGGAGACTCCACACCCTCCCTGGGCAGCCTGTGCCAGGGCTCTGTCACCCTCACAGTAAAGAAGTTTTTAGGAGCTTCTCCTGATAATCAGCTGCAGTCATAAATCTTTTAACTGTATCTTTAATGATTTTCCATATCTTCTTAAAAGTGATGTAAGCTATAAAACCTCCTTTTTTATTATCAGTAGACTAGTTTGTCAAAAGAACTTAATTTTTTATTAATAAACATTTTCTTTCCTTTGAAATCTTGGCAAATTTTAGTTTATTTTCTCTGGACAATACTTTATGAAAATACTGCGATTTTAGTCTGTGTCTAGGATAAATGTTCTTATTTTTATGTAGAGATGATTAAACTTAATACAACATGATAGTTTCTGGGCAACTAAGAAACATTATAATGATTTTAAATCAGCATTGTGAGTTATCTGAAGCAGCACTGTATTTACTTTACTCATTGGCACAAGCTGTGTTATTTTCTCCTTTGGCCATTCTATTTGACTTGTGAAAACCAGATATATCTGTTTTCTTTATGACCACCCTACATTGTAACCTCTCACTGGACACAGTAAATGAAATTAATTTCCTACAGTGGCCAGATTATATATCTTATTGATCATTTGTTGAAGTGAATCATAGAATTGTCATAGAATGGTTTGGGTTGGAAGCTGTGCTCCTGGATTAGACAATTTAGTATCTCCATGTGAGACAAAGGAGTGGCTCACAACATAAGTAAGTGTCATATAAGCACTGACCTAGCAAAGTATTTGTGCTGTGATAAACTTCAACCATGGCAGTAATTTTAAGAATTCCACTGAGAAAATTTGTGTATTTGAATATAAGGGCCACCTGGACCATGGCCATAAATCTAATTGGCTTCATAAACTAGTAAAATATTATGCTGTTGTACATGCAGTTACATCTTCTCATAATAAATAGGATAAAGAAATTCAAATTTTATTTCTTGTAACTTCCACGCATACTCTGTAACTGAAGGTAAGTGATTCATACTCTAGTGTAGGCAGTTTGCAGCTCTCCTTTTCCTTCTGGAAGACTGCAACACAATTTCATAAAAGCAGTAATGTACTGTAGATAGTTCTATGGTGACATTATGGGCTGTGATAGCTTTATAAAGCAAAAATCAGGACATTTCCTCTCTATATGTTGGAGTAAAAAGCAAACATTACAAACACAGAGCAAACACATAACAAAGTGAAACCAAGAAAAATAGCCAATAACGAAAATCACGTTTAATTTCAGTATAACGTTTGTCCAATATCTGTTTGACATTTGTTAGTAGTTTCTCCCTTTTAATAACTATAAATATTCTAAATATTCTCAAAAAGAAGCTACTGAGGTAGCTTGATACAAATCTAAAAAGAAAAAAAAGCATAGCAAGTGAGCTAAGAGTCAGTTTTATAATACTTAAAATTATTTTTTTGCAATTTGCTTTCATGGAGTCCCAAATCAAAAATGTTCTTACCACAATAATTATTTTCATATAAATTTTCAAAATCCTCTTCACACTTACTATTATAAACTTGATAAAAAGTCAAGAAAATTAACTAAAAAAAATGCTTTTAACCATCTAAAGCTAACAGAGCTTCATTTTTTAAGATATTTTCTGAAATGGTGCTTTATTTTTTTTACCAGTTCAGATGTCAGTTAGGTACTGTAATTTATGGAAACAAGATCGTGTCCTGGACTGATATTAAAAAAAAAAGACTTCCTAAATCTCCTAAAGAAACTATTACTATCCTTACATTCTGGTGTAAATTCAACGTTGACTTTTACCTACTCTTCTTAGTTCAGTGTTGTAATATTGAACATAGTGTAGAAATCAAAATAAATGCTATGTTTCAACTTGTTTTCTATAAATGATAAGCCTTATTTATCTGATCTTTTAGGGAGTTTAAGTCTTATTAGGAACCCTTTCAGTCTATTTGGCAATATTCCTATTAGCTTATATAGGCAGTGTAAAACAGTGGCTCCTTCAGTAGATGCATAAGTGGACTGAAGTGGCTTGAGGTCTGGTGGCTTGAGTTGTAACACTTTTTTTCTTACTGAGACAGCCATGGTGTCACTTGACATGTGGAAGAAAAAACTGCTGACAGTCTGTCACTGCAAATCGCCGCATTTTGTATTGTGTCTACCTCTTTGACCTCAAAAAACTGTATCGGTTGCCTTCAAGGGGCACACTGCAACCACTACCAATGAGTATTTGGGGGTTTTCAGAGAACGTTGCATTTTAGGGGAACAATGCCTAAAACATAAAGGGGTTTGTTCCTCTATAATGTGATCATTACTTCCGTTCAGTTGGAAGGGACCTACAATCATCTAGTCCAACTGCCTGACCGATTCAGAGCTGACCAAAAGTTAAAACATGGTATGAAGGGCATTGTCCAAATGCCCCTGCTAGATTCCTGGCTCCTTAACTTTGAGCTTTTGAAACACCAACTCTATCTATGTTTTTAGACACTTAAATCATTTAATAATTTGGAATCCTCAAGCTTTTAAGTGAGGCTCTTGCTTTTTATCTTATCATTGTAATATAAAGCTAGATGCATGTCTGAGAAAATACATTTAATCAATGATGATTTACTCACTAAAACTGAATAGGAAAAGTTCCCATGTATTTCAGTGAGGGCAATAATAAGCTTAGCTTTTTTTTGACCTTGGGTTTTGCACAAGTTGGATTCAACTGGAGTTTAAATCATGACAGATGTTTTGAAATAGACTGCAGTAGCTGAGAGCAATATAAGTAGGACTTTTGATTTTGTCTTCCTAAGGTGCTTCTCATTAGGTCACTTGCATTAGAATACATCTTCTTCCCATTTTCAGAACTGAATTTCTTAATACAGGAAAACTTGAATGCAGTGTGTGTAAGAAATTACCATCCTGACCACTTCCGTCATGTATTCATGTAGTATGCTGCTACGGTATGGAAAATCACATGGAAAATTGTATATTCATGTACTTGCATTCATGTAGTATGCTGCTACAGTATGGAAAATCACATGGAAAATTGTATATTAATGTACTTTGCCCTAATGATAGTCAGATTTTCTTAAAATCTTTAAAGTGGCTTTGTGACCTATGAGATTTTATCTTTTCATTTTATGTCAATAGTATCCTGGCCTGTATCAGAAATAGTGTGGCCAGCAGGATAAGGGAAGTGATCGTCCCCCTGTACTCAGCCCTGGTGAGGCCGCACCTCGAGTACTGTGTTCAGTTTTCAGCCCCTCACTACAAGAAAGACATGGAGGTGCTGGAGCGTGTCCAGAGAAGAGCAACGAAGCTGGTGAAGGGTCTAGAGCACAGGTCCTATGAGGAGCGGCTGAGGGAACTGGGGATGTTTAGCCTGGAGAAAAGGAGGCTGAGGGGAGACCTTATCGCTCTCTACAGCTACCTGAAAGGAGGTTGTAGAGAGTTGGGGTCAGTCTCTTCTCCTGAGTAACAGATGACAGGACAAGAGGAAATGGCCTCAAGTTGCACCAGGGGAGGTTTAGATTGGATATTCAGAAAAATTTCTTCACTAAAGGGTTATCAGGCATTGGAACAGGCTGCTCAGGGAAGTGGTTGAGGCACCGTCCCTGGAGGTATTTAAAAGACACGTAGATGTGGTGCTAAGGGACATGGTTTAGTGGTGGACTTGGTAGTGTTAGGTTAACGGTTGGACTCAAGGATCTTGGAGGTCTCTTCCAATGAAAACGATTCTATGATTCTATGATCTCTAGAATTTGTTTTCATATGTAGGTTTCATAAACACTCCTGTCATTTATATGTTGTATAATCTAATTTTTATTACTTACATAGCTTTTTAATTGCCCTACATAATTCCTGGTCACAGTTTCTCAGAATAACTGCTAAAATGGATAAAGGAATATTGTTAATAATGTTTGTATGAGTAAGATCATAGGAAAGTAAAATGGACCTTTTGTGACAGTTATCTAAATAATTTATTAACATTGGGAAAAATGTGCTTTAATTGTCATACTCTATTAAAAATATGGGCCAACATTTTTCTAAATATGATTCATCTTTGAACTACTCCTCATACTGGATATGCCTGGGTGTTTTACAGTGGATTTGATGTTGGTCTGGAAGAGGGTGTGTAGTCCAGAAGTTTGTATATTTATGTTGGGAACAGTGTTAATAGCTGGTATTGCTTTTCTCACATTCAACTTCAGGCTATATTAGAGAAATAGGAAAGCTATTTTAAAAGTTTGTAAAAATAATTACACTGTAAGCTAAATTAAAATTTTTCTGTCTTGGAAAGATAATCTGACTGTAAATGGCAGTTGATTTTAGAATTTCCATACCCCAATCTACACTATTAAATCATACACACTTTTCTGATCATTAAAAGTCTGTATGACATAGCTAAGTCCAGTAAATTATTCAAGCATAATGAAAATAAAATATACAATATTGTTTAATAATGTGCTTTAAAATTCATTCTGAATGAGATGGAGGAGGAGGAAGAAGAAGAAAATGGAGATCAAATCTTTGTCTAATAGAGATTAGTGTGGCTCAGATTACTTCAATGGTTTTTCACTGATTTATACCAGCTGAAGTGCTGGCCTGCTCCCTGAGTTTTCAAAATCACAGCTGGTTTATTCAAACCATTTATTTTTCCTCATTTATCCAATTTTAGCTCTACTGTGTTTACACTATCCTGAAATTCAGTGGAGCTTTTTCAAATTTCAGTTTTCAATTTAGATTTCACAACAAATAAATGCAAAATCCATCATGGCAAGGAAAACCCTGATAATAAATACTGTAAAGTCGATTTATCATGGTGAAATTTACAATATGTCATAAGTGTTAATGTAAAATTTATGTATTGTTACAGGAACAATGTGCCAAAAGAACATATATGGGCAATCTCATTAGCGGTCCCATAATTTTTGTTATTTAGAATGAATATATGACATTCTGTAATGTCCCAGTGGCTATAGGAGATAAGAAATCAGTTACAATATCACAGAACGGAAATAATTATTTTTACGCAAAATTATATAAAACAAAAATCAGTTTCTGAACTCTATGTGTGTGTGTATATATATATATTTATACTTAAAATATATATTATTAACTGGATTTTTAGAAACCAGTGGGAGGTCTGCCATTACCTTGAGTGATGCCAAAATTTCACCCCAGTGTCAAAGACTTATCAGAATGCCTGAAAATATATCTCTGTGCCAGAATAAAATGCCTTGGAGGATTTCACGTGTTTAAAAGATTCATGGAGTTTGTTCAAGAATGATTAAGTGACTATGCTAAATAAATACTATTTATTTATGTATGACGAGGTAATCTTGTTCATACCCTCAGGCTAATGAAAGCCAAGTTAAGAATACATAAAGCAATTATACACACAGTGTAAAGGGATTTGAGGGTCATTGGCATCTATTTGAACATTGTTCAGTAGCACTGAAATACCAGTTCCCAGACCAAATTGTTTCATTAACCTTCTCAGTCCCTAATACACAGTTTAGTTATCATGTTGCTACCTTTTTTACTCCTTTCCTCTGGCTAAAACTGTGATGCCAGCCCCATCACATTATTAAGCAACAAGGTTTTTTGTCATGTTCTAGATTATGTTGGTAAGTCACCCTATTATTCAGATCTCTTACACTATCCTCTTTCTATTCAGTTTCTACTGCTAGGTATTGATTTAAAAAAACATTATAGGATTAATTAAACTGGTATAATTAATACACAGTGACAGAGTAGAAGAGGGGGAAAAGTGGCAGAGCAAAAGAAAAGGAGGTAGAGAAAGAAAGGACAAAAGAGTGCTCAGATGGCAGCAAGTAATTAGGTCACTGCATGGATATGCTTACAGAGATGTAGGAAAAAAGACAATGAAAGAAGGAAAAAAGACAATGAAAGAAGGAAAAAAGACTGTGAAAGAAGGACCTAGAAGCTAGAGAATGTGAAGACAAGATCAGCTGAAAACACTTAGTAAAGACAAACTCAAGTATGAACAAATTATGTAGAATTGATCCAGTTTTGAATATTAAAGCAAAAAAAAAAAAAGAGAGAAAAAGAAAACTGAACATTTTGACAGAACAGCATTTTGGAAGTTGAATACATGAAGGAAATGAAAAGAAAAAAAAAAAGAAGAAAAAGACATCAAAGCTTGAGGGTTTATGATTCCACAGACGTCAGCTTCTGGGCCAGTGTACTTAAAATTGATATGGAATGGAGAGTAGCAAGTAAGCAAAAAGTTTGCTGTTGTAAATGAATTCATTTGCTGAAATAAAAGGGAAATAAAAATTAAGTCTCCTGCAAAGAGTTTTGGTAAGCTTTGAAATTATGGAGTGAAAAGCAGTAAAAATGCAGATGAAATTCAATATAGTTAAATGTAAATCAGTACACATTAAAAAAAAATTGATATCCACTGTCAGGAAACAAATCTTGAAGCTATGAGAGAGAATTGTATGGAAACATCAGGTCAGAGCTCAGGAGCAATCACAAAAATATAATCAAAAGTTAGAAAATAAGTAGAGGGTAGATCATTCATTATATATTCCAATACAAGATCAAGGAATATTGATGAAATTATCAGGCAGCAGGGCACTTTTTCACATATCAATACCTTTAGAATGCCAAAAGGTTGTGGAGGTTCAAAAAGCAAAGAGATGCATTAATAAAAGAAGAGGCTATCTGACATAGTAGGTTTGATCCAGTTCCAGTTCTATGGTGAGGTCTTTTACTGGAGAAGTTTAGTTCAGCTGCTGCAAGGACTGGACTGTCATGGAGCCTGCTTGAGCTCAGTAGTTCTGTATTGTACTTACCTTATTTCCTTTTTCTTCTCTACCCTATCGAAATGGCCACTCAGGACAGAAGGAAGTCAGACTCTTCTCCAACTCCTCTGATGCTTGAACTTTGTAATGTAAATGCGAGACAAAAATACAGTAGCAAACAGCTAAGTTAAGATTAGATATGTATTATCACAATACTGTAAAAGTTTTATTTCACTCAGTAAGAAGGTTGCTGAGCAATTTATTCCAGTTAATGAGTTCTTGGCAAAGTTAGCCTCTAAGTTTTTTTCAACTCTTTATCTCATACCACTTTCCAGTTGTTAAAGAAGTTACGTGGATAGTCTGGGGTTTTTTCATTTTTATATACTTTGTCAGACTCCCAACAGTTCACTGTCACAAGCTGTATATGGTAGAACAATCCACAAGGAAGATAGTCCTGTGTCTAATTAGTGACTTTCACTCAAAATTGATTCACGATGGTAAGAAATATTGTGTCAGTCTCTAAATATTTCTGAAATAGTACTCTTCAACCTTCAGTCTGTTACTTCAGCTGCTTAAACAATTTGAGTTAACTAAAGAGCTCATCTTTGTCTTGCAGTGTAAGTGCGGCTTATTGCCATGAATCATCTCTAAAACTGTTTGGGAACGTGTTCGTATTTTTCCCCTAAGAAAATGTCATTTTGGCAAAAATAAAACCTTTTTTGGAAGAACATTTTCATTGGAAAAGTGTTTCTTAGATCCAGACTACAATTTCTAGCCAAATCTGTGGAAACATAGACCCAGCTTACACTTCCTAATTGTCCGTAAGACTCCAGTGAGATTGATAAAACACTGGATTCCTGCATTATAGTAAATGCCACAAACACTGGGCTTGCCGCTATTGGGGAGTGTCTTCTCTCTTTGTCATGCTTTGCCACATTGTATAAATAATTAACTGTTTATTGGCCCCAAGTAGTGCAGTAATGTGAGGCAATGGCTAAAAGGTTCATTAGTCAGCTAATTTATGTGAAATTTAGTTTCAGGTCCCCTCATGCCATTTTCCTGCATTATTCTATTTCTGGAACACACTGAGGATGATTCTTAGACATGTTTAGGAACAAAATTAATTATATCATTCATGTATTTGAATGGTTCAGCAAATTTCCACACATTTTGTGAACATAGCAGAATATTCCTACTAACAGCAAATTAGGAACTGGGTGAACTTTGAAATACACCTACTTGCTCTTCATTTTTCCTAGTAGATGTGACTGATCACCTGAATCTCAAGGTGTTTTTTTCTGCTGACTTACTGACAGAAGCTCTTTAAGGAGAAAAAATAACAGGTATACATCCCACTGAATTGTCATTGTGCATTCATTCTACATTGCATGAACGTTTGGGTATGATTGAAGGCACATTGAAAATATTTATCAGTAATCATCCAAGTACTTAGGAATGTACTAAAATACCTGCAGATGGAACTTTTTGCTCACAAATATATGAATGAAGATTGTTTGTATTATTCAGTTACATTCATTTCCAGAAAGAAAGCTCTACTTTCTTAACCAACCATAGACCAAGAAAAATGTTTGGCTATTGTTACTACATAGACAGCAAAGAAGCTACTAAATGTCAACACAGAATTTTGGACTCCAGTGTGCAGGTATTTTCCCCAGCCAAAGAAAGTTGTCTTTATTCTGTTAGAACTTTTCTGGGTAACCCTGATCCAAGTACCAGTGTCAGCTGCATTCTCAGTAGGTGTGATCCACCATGTGGATCTCCAGGCAGAAACATTAACAGCACTGCAAGTAATATATAGTCTTGAGTATATAAATATAAAATCATCACTTTTCTTTATGCAGCTCTACAGTAACAGAATCAGAATATTATGGCTTAACTAAAGCTTGTTGGAAAACAAGTTTTCTCTGTTCTTTACGTTAATGAGAACAAAATTTCAACTTTTGGGAAGAAATAGCTCAATCAAACATTTCTCAAGTAATTTCTGTTTGGTATTTGATAGAATATGTAGTTGCCTTTTTTTTCTATAAATGCTAGGCTCTCTAGTAAGACTATCTTTTGATTTACTATGGTTTTCTCTTATAAAGTAGTTTAAGATGAATTGTCTGAGAGCAGTGCTTGGTACATAAAGGAGAATGGAAAAAGAGGAAATTAAACTACATCTTTTATCAGTCAGTACAATAGCATGTATACACAAAAATACTTTGTAATTTTGCCAGAATATATTTATTTTTAACAAAATAAAGATTTTGTTTTTCAACAGCTCTAAGTTTCCATGGAGAAAAGATATGTTAGGAAATAATTTTGGTATTGTCAAAATCTGTTTTCCATCAAAAAACAATGTTGAGAAAAATATTAAATTTAGCCTGTTCCTAAGAATGATACTAGAATAAACTGAAGTTTTACTACTAGAAGAAACTGAAGTTTTTCCAATAGTTACTGCATTCCTTTGTCTTTGAAAAGTGTATTTTCAAAACATGAAAAATAGTTAGGATCCTTGAACCAGTACTGTGCTTCATATCACAAGATTCAACAGGTTAATGAATTTCAACCAACTAGTTGAACAGAAGTATTCTTTATTTCTCCTAGGTCTCTCTATAACGTATATCAGTAGAGTACCAGCTACTCCTCTGTAACATTTCAATCTTTTTGGTTATTTCCTTGGTGGACTGTTGTCTCTGAACCTTCAGTTAACTCTAAAAATGTTTCCTAATGATCACTTAGCCCAGTATGTGCACCTACGTTCTACCATAATTTTCAGTTCACTTAATTATCTTATTACAAACTTTTTAGGTTAAACAGAAATGTTCAGCTTGGCCTCAATCCTGCTTCCTTATTTTTTTATTTTGCCTAATATCCTCATAGTATGAAAAAAATCATAATAGGTAAATTTTAATACAGCCTTTAATACTTCTCTCTTGCTTGAATCTGAATATTTCTATGAAAAATAAAATAATCATTTAGACTGAAAATATTTATACCAGTTAAAATGAAATACACAGCTGCTGTGGCAAGGAAAACTATTTTCATATAACTTGGAACCTACTCCAAGATCTTCTCTGTCAGTCAGAATATCAATTTCAGTGTTTCTATTTAGCTTCGCTGCTTATGCTGGGAGATTTCAGTGAAGTGGACTCTAAGTAAATGCAGTCCAGAGGATCAGCCATAAACTATAAAATTGCCATTGGTTTTAGTGTGTGTAAAGTGGGACAAACATCAAACAGACCACTGATAGGCCTTTTAGTGACTGGGCAGTTGGGCCTTATTTTGTAAGCTTTATTCAATCTGTGAAGTCAATCAGTGCCAAGCACACAATCAGTATAAATGATAATCCCTTCTGTGTGAATGTTGCTTCTACTGGCATTCTTATCAAGGTCTCTGTCAAATTTTGTCCTTGGAGTATCTCTAGTTCCAACTACCAAATCATAATTTAGAAATAATTGTAGATAACGCTTGGCAGTGTGAAAGAATGGATTGCTGACATTTTCCAATGGGAAGTAGAAAAAGCAATGTATAAATATGTGAACAGTTCCATATAAAATATATTAAAAAAAATAAACTTGTTGTCATGGCAACCTTTTTCCATTGACAGAGGGGAAAGCTGAGGATGAGAAACATATGCAGTAAAAGATACAAGAATTAAAGTAGGCACAAGAGAAATGTAAGAGTAACATAACCAGTGTATTCCACACAGCTAATCAGGCAAATTGCCACATTAATCTTTCTTTCCCTCTTTGTCCCTTAATGAAATCTCATTTGTTTTTGAGAGAAAATAGCTTTGTAAAACTGTTTCCCATCCAACTAGAAACAAAGTCAAGGGTGAATACAAAGCCTTAGACATGAAGTACACATGAAGGAAGGTTCCATTTTAGAAATTCCAGCCAACATTCTTCTCGCCAACCTTTTCCCTTCAGTCTTGTTCTATGTCTTTCATCTTGTCTGGAAAGAAAGGCAACATTTTGTGTTTTTTCTTTCTATTCATACTGAGTCATACTGTTACCGAGCATCTGTTGCAGAAGTGAGGCACAGTTCTAAGATTGAGAGACGTTTTTAACTTCTTGTTAGAATTTCTGATGGTATTATGTGTAGTAAAGTTGTGAAATCTGTGGTTTTATGCCTTTCCAGTTTCACTGAGTTTCATTTCAATGAAGTTTCATATAAACCTCAGAAGTTGAAAACTTATTATGTCGTTCCAGTGCACTTGCTAGTAAATAAGACAACGCATTCTCACGCTTGATACAAACATAACTACTAAATTGGGCCAATATATGGTAATTTAAAGCATGTTCAAAATCAAAAAGATTTGTATTAAAATGAGAATAAATGCTTTGCCACTGGAGGAGCTGAGGATATTTAATTACTCTCTGCTTTTTTGGAAAGAAATGAAGAAAAGTTGGCTTTATATGCGTTTAAAAGGCCTTCATCTCTACCTAACTGCATAATGTGCAATGCAAGAAAGGCAGTCAATGAAGTTGTTAAAGCTATTGTTGAAGTACTGGGCTGGGAGTAAGCACATAGATTGAGGGGATGTCTACTGTGGATTTGTTGTGAGACCTTGGTCAAGCAACATAGAGCCTTCAATTAAATGTGACTTGTTTACTTCTGTTAACCTACATTGGTATTGGATGAGGCTGCAAATACTTTTACTTCAGATCCCAGTTTATAAAAAAGACAATGATGACATTGTCCTACAACAGGAGCTATTGCTAGCCCAAGTTCATTAATAACAGTATTTTGATATGGCTATACCAGACCAGACCAAAACAAATTCCACCTAGCCCAGTAGCTAGTAATACATGTCTAGAATCAATCCAAGAATAATCTGATAGATAGTGGTACCTTCCAGGAATATTTCTGTGCCCTGCAACAGTCTGCATCTCAGAGATTTAATGAGGCACAGGTGGTCTACTTGTGTTTAGTAGTCCAATGAGTTTGTCCAATTGCTTTCTGAAATTGTATGAATCATAGAATCATAGAATCATAGAATTGTTCTGGTTGGAAGAGACCTCCAAGATCATCGGGTCCAACCATTAACCTATCACTACCAAGTCCCCCACTAAATCATATCCCTTAGGGCCTCATCTAAACGCCTTTTGAATACCCCCAGAGATGGGGACTCCACCACCTCCCTGGGCAGCCTGTTCCAATGCCTGACAACCCTTTCGGTAAAGAAGTTTTTACGAATGTCCAATCTAAACCTCCCCTGGCGCAACTTGAGGCCATTTCCTCTTGTTTTGTTGTCTGTTACTAGGGAGAAGAGACCAACCCCCATCTCTCTACAACCTCCTTTCAGGTAGTTGTAGAGAGCAATAAGGTCTCCCCTCAGCCTCCTTTTCTCCAGGCTAAACATCCCCAGTTCCCTCAGCCGCTCCTCATAGGACTTGTGTTCCAGACCCTTCACCAGCCTCGTTGCCCGTCTTTGGACACGCTCCAGCACCTCAATGTCTTTCTTGTAGTGAGGGGCCCAAAACTGAACACAGTACTCGAGGTGCGGCCTCACCAGGGCCGAGTACAGGGGGACAATCACCTCCCTACTCCTGCTGGCCACACTATTTCTGATACAGGCCAGGATGCCGTTGGCCTTCTTGGCCACCTGGGCACACTGCTGGCTCATGTTCAGCCGGCCGTCAACCAACACCCCCAGGTCCTTTTCCGCCAGGCAGCTTTCCAGCCACTCCCCCCCAAGCCTGTAGCGTTGCCTGGGGTTGTTGTGACCCAAGTGCAGGACCCGGCACTTGGCCTTGTTGAACCTCATACAATTGGCCTCGGCCCATCGATCCCGAATTTTCAACAACATCCTGCAGCAAGGAGTTTCACAGTTAAATAATCAGATTTGTTGTCTCTTTTTGTTTGTTTTGCTTACTGCTTTTAGTTAATGCACCATAATTCTGCTGGGATAGAAGGTAAATGTCAGTCACTATTCATCCGCTCAGAATCATAGAATCACAGAATGGTTTGGGTTGGAAGGGACCTCTAAAGGTCATCTAGTCCAATCCCCCTGCCATGGGCAGGGACACCTGCCACTAGACCAGGTTGCTCAAAGCCCCATCCAACCTGGCCTTGAACACTTCCAGGGAAGGGGTAGCCACAACTTCTCTGGGCAACCTGGTCCAGTGCCTCACCACCCTCATCATAAAAAATTTCTTCCTCATATCTGGTCTAAATCTACCCTCTTTCAGTTTAAAACAGTTGCCCCTTGTCCTGTCACTATAGGCCTTGGTAAAAAGTCTTTCTCATGCTACTCATCATTTTATAGAACTTTATCTTCTTTAGACTAATAATGTAAGGATAGCTTTTACGCACTTTTCTATTAATAATTTATAACGATTTTATGGTTTTTTAAAAAAAACCCATTATTTTAAGTTCTGCTTACTGTCTGTTTTGAAGACCAGGTCTGCAGAGCATTTTCGCAGATGGATATAATGACAACTTTTGTGGTATTAATCAATATCTGTGCTTATATAAACTCCAATTCAAAATTTGTAACTCAAGAAATTGCAATTCTGATTAGTGATGTGCAAAAGGACTGTCATCAGTCATGGTGGAGAAGAAAAAAAAGGACATAAGGAAAGTAGAGAGGAGGATTAAGTAAAATATCCTTACATTACACAAGGTCCAGTGGACACTGAAACTTTAATATATCCAAAACTAGACCCAGGATTTCTTAAGGGTCTTCATTCTGTAGATTTTGAAGGTGATCCCCTCCCTTAGTCTGCAGACTTGCATAGGACTTTCCCACAGGGTCCAACTGTGATATTCATTGGCTTGAGATGTAGACGGAAGTTGAAGACCTGTGGGACCTAGTTAGTATATCTGGGGAGTCATTCAAGAAGTCTCAGTCCGTCTTTATGACACCAGTGCAACTTACAGCTGTGAAAAGAGGTGTAGTCTGTTTTCCATGGTGTATCTCAGTGCTGTGCTGCTTTGACAAAATACTGCAAACTCTTCAAAATCTTAAGTCCCCAACCCACTCCCCTTAAAAACTATTCCCAATTTTAATGTGGAAATATGGAAAGTATTATTCAGATAATCAGAGAAACATAATACAATAGTGACATGAATTAATTGGATATTTACCATAGCTAAGGTGAGATAGTCAAGTGAGTTGCTAGGCAAAATCTTTTTCAGTAAAAGTATCAAATGTAACCAAAGCCCTTCATAATGTTTATTTATGGTACAAAAAGAATATGCATTATTTTGCAGAAAATGAGAAACGCCTTTGTCATCAATGCTTCAAATATTTAAGAGCATCAGAAAAGCCTTCAAACAGAAAAATTCAAATGCAGGTGGCACCATTATTTGCAATGTACAGTAAAGCAGATCACCGCATAAATTATTTATTTAAATATTTGGCTTTTAATTTTCTGGAATCATTCAACTGGGGTGCCTGTGAATTTCAATACACAAGCAGACTGGATTACTTATGAGCAAAGTAAGTAAGATATACAGAGAGAAAGTTTACACAATGAATAAGAGGACACTTGTCCCAGAAAAGCAGCAGAAAATACTGTGACTGAAGCATTCACCATGAGGCTGGTCTGAAATTGTAGGTTTTGTTCTGGTGATAAAAACCCAACTTCTAGTGGAATAGGGGCTGTTCAAACAGTATAGCTTACTTATCCATAGCTCAGATGACCTCTGCTCAACACCCCAACTGTTCTGAATTCCATTCTAATTCTTCCTAGGCTATATTTAAGGATATACATTTGACTTGCCTGATTAATGGCTGCAGTGTTTGCATGGGATTTTCAAAGTCAAATGTTGCAGTGCCTACAGCTCGAAAGTCCAATGTCTTCTGTAGATTCTGTATTTTATAAAAGGAGATTAATAATGATACCTCCTTCAAAGGTATGTTGGAAGAGTGAATACAATAAAGATGAAGAAATGGCCAGACATTTACCATCATGGGACCCATACATAAACCTGACCTATACAGGTTGTTTTAAAATATTTGTTATAGTCAAATTAGCACCAGACTTATTCTATAAATGAGTGAGTGCAAAGAACAGTTTAGGATAAACAGTTTGGTAGCTGTAATGAGCAGACACAAGTCCATTCCATTGTCTTTCAGTTACTTTCCTGAAGATTGCAAAAATGCATATATGTACATATAAATACATATCTTTTTCGCATTTCCTGACTTACTCGGTGAAGGATGCCTGGAGGAGGTTGCATTTTAGATTAATGGTGCTAGTGACATGTTAATCTGAGCAAAACTGCAGTGCTATTATTGTTAAAATAATAAAAAGTTGTAAACTGTTGACCTCCTCTAGACTCTCTACTTGATTTTTTCTGTCAAAAAGCTCAAGAGAAATGCCAGAAACCAAGAATTCATAATCCTGTGCTCAAGTATTGCAAAGTGTAATGGTAGTGTTGGAACATGAATAAGACAGAAATAGAAGTTACATAAACAACACAGCTGACCTCTTTTTATCAGAGTTTACTAGAACAAATACTGTGCCTGAGAAAAGAACAGATAAAGTCAAAATATGACCAAAATAAAACTGCCATGAAACAATGTTTCAGTTAGAAGATACCTGGAGATAGATGTATAGCTGGATTTTCACTCAGCTAGATTCCTCAAAAGTACTTTAGTGATAATGTACACCACTTTAAGCACTTAACTACCCATTTAGGCAACACTGATATCACTAACTGCCACCTTTCTCCAAAGGCAGGTACATTCCCTCGGCATTTCAGTTTCTGCCCATGAGTTTGTGTTCACAACATCAGTTCTGATTCCAGCCCGCTGTTATCTTAGCTGAAGCTCAGTCCCAAAGGAGGACTCCCAGCCTAAGCACCTTCTTCCTCAGTAGGCTCAATTTTGTAGGAATGTTCTGACCACAAGTATGAAAACAGATAAGAATAAAATTGCTCCGGGTATTGGTCAACTATTTATACTTTTAGCCGTATTGTAAGTCCAGAACACCTAGAAAGTCTTATAGTAAAGACACTTTCTGTAGGATAAATGATCTCAGCTGAAATTCTTGTGTCAAATTAGGTAAAGTATGGATTTGAAGCTACGTCCTGAGTATTTTAACTGGGCCATATGTTACACAAGAGCTGTATGTTTCTGCTTATTCCCTCTGTTTTGGGTTCCCCTTCTGCCTGTGCAAACACAAACAAGGAAAACTGGAATTTATCACCTTGCTCCCAGGAAAGGAGTGTACAGGTTTAGGACTGCATCCTACTTCTAGGCTAGTTTAACAAATTGCCCATTCAGATGGTTTTGATGATCCTTCTTAATGCATCTAATTCTGTGAAATGCAGCAGCTACTGATTTCACTAGGTGACAGATATCTGCATCAAAATTAGTGGACAACTGTAGAAGTATTTCTGAACAACTTTACATGAAAATATTCAGATTCATATCTGTCTGGGTTGAAAATAAAATATCTTAGATCAAGTCTGAGGATAGATGTGGGGAATTAGTAAGTGAATGTGGGGACCCAGCAAGCAAGATGAACAAAGATATTCAATTCAAAGACGTTAGTTAGTTCCTTATAGCACAGGAACTGAAATTATAATTAGCTACGGTGTGTTTTGATGGATGTCTCTCTTGACAAATATTGAAAAGATAATGACTGTGTTTTCAAAAATGACTCATTTTGAAATAATATTGGTTAAAATACCATGGGAGTGATTTGGCTGCCTAAATGGAGATGTCTACTGCCACCGACACCATTCTTGCTCTTGTCTATAATGGCAGTCACCAGTTAGCCATAGTCTCAGTATCAAATCTACTCACCTTTTATAGACTCTGGTTTTCCAAAGTGAATAATGTCAACTTTAATTAATTATGTGGACATTTTTCCTTCTGTTACCTCAGTGCTTTTTCCCTCTCCCTCCATATTCCGCTCCCTCTATCTGGAGATATTCCCCTCTGATGCTCCCTCTGCTGTGATAGCAGTTTAATATTAATCAGGAAAGCTGAAACATTGTTTTCTAAAAATTCTACACATTGTTAATCTAGTTCTTTCCTTCCCATCCACACATTCTACATTTCGATTTTCCCCTTTTTGTTGAGCAGGAACCATTTTCTTTCTTACTACTCTGTCCAGTGTCTTCCATAATGGAGCTTTCATTCATATATTAATATTTTGGTGTTAGAGTAGTAATAAATAACCAGGCTATCTACCCGTAGTGCTGTCAAGCGTATTCTCCACTATAATAAAATTTTTTCTTAAATATTGAAGACTAATTTCATTAAGCACATTCTGGAGCTGTTGTAAACAAGTATTCCAACAGCACCTAACACCAACATTTGCCTGGCATGTAGCAGAGTTTGAACCCACTGAAATTATACTTCCAGCAAAGTTCACTCTGTATATGAGCTTCTTTCTATCTAATGACTTTCCTCTTTAATTCGCCCTCCTTCTTTCAGGAGGGGGAAAAAACCCACAAAAAAAAACACTTTCTCAGAGTATCTCACAGAGAATGCCATTTATAGTTACTTCTTCTGGACTTTACCAGTAATCACTGGAGATACAAAATATCTGGAGACAACTGTGGTGTGAAAGGTTTTTCTGTTTCGGAAAGAATTATGGCTAGAATGGCTCCCAAACTCTGTAATGGAAGATCCTCTAACATTGGCTGAAGTACTGAAAAAGCCTGGCTTTGCATTCACTACCCAGACAGAAAGCAAAAAATTTCATTAAAAATGTCAAGCTGAGTAAATTATTTAGAAGTGCTTCATATTTCTGCCATTAGCATTTATGTCATTTCTGGTATTGTCCCATTCTAACAACATGCAGAATACCTCCTAGCACAGACTGAAGTTTAGAATGTCTGCGTTTCCCAGCTGATAACTGAATTCCATACTGGTGTACTGGTAAGAGTCAGATACGGATGTGACAGGAAATTATTTAGATGTCCTTGAAAAGATCTTATTTTAGAAACAATGGAAGGAGCATGAAAACAGGCTAGACTATAGGAAGGGACTCTTGTCTTATTTGAAATCACTCAATATTCAGATATTGAGACATGCTAAGTAGAGCTGTGTTTAAGACAGCACTATCTCATTTAAAATAATTTGTTGAATTCTGACGCGCAGCTCCTACAAGTGTTTCCCGAAGTGGAATAGAAAAGCCATCCTTTAATAGAAAAATGCAAAACATTCGTGTTGCCTAAAGGAGGACAGTGTGAAGAGCAAATAGGGCATGTGGAGTCTCACATGCTGCTACATTCACGATTTAAAAAAATGTTTACATTGATTTTTTTTTTTTTTTAGAAGAAAGGCATTGTTGGCTGTTGCTTTAACGTCAAGACATGGTTTCAGCCTTACTTATAATTTGTTACTATGTAGGATACAAGCATTGTTCCAACGCATGTCATATATTACATTGTTACAAAGAATATGGACATAATGTTTTAATACTGTGTCACACATTACAATGATTCAGTAATAATTCCTAGATATAAATAAAAATTTTATTCTCAGCCCAGTTTTTATTACTAATCCACAAATAATGAGGAGATATGTTGGCTAATCTGAGCAGCTCTGTTCCAAATTCAGGTACCTTTGGAAAAGGAATTCTTTTCCATTTTTAGTTTAGTTGTATTTTCTGTAAACTGATTATTTTCCATAGAAAATATTCGTTGATTATCACAATGACTGAAAAACACACCTAAAAATGGCTGTTCTCTGATGTTCTGAGTTTTAGGCTTGCCTTCTGAATCAGAGAAAAACAGTATTCTAAGTAAAGCAAAATATCCAAGAAGGAGCATGTCAACATCAAAATCTCTATGCAAACAATTTTAGAGCAAATACTACTTTACATTAGTTGAGATTAGCAGCTCTTTACCGTGAGTTTTATCCACAAAATCTCTCAATTAGTATTTGCAGAAGCAAATTGGCTACTGCAAAATGCTGCCAAAGACTACTTACTGCAGAAGTTTGTTTGAAATTAAAAGCAGGAAATCAGATTAAAAAACTTTGAAACATGCCAAGTGCTAACATAAGTTTTATTTGTGAAATTTAGACTTCAAAGCCTCATGAATGAAGACTTGTAAAGTGAAGAAAATGGAAAAAAGTATTTGAAACCTGATTTTGAAAGATATGAATTCCAAATGTAATCATGATTTGTTGATTTTCTCCACTAGAAATAGCATCACTTGTTCCGTAAGAAATGTTCCAACAATAAATGCTTCATTTAGATTTTTCTTGAGTTTTTCTATTAAACAAAATAACAAATGTCCTGTTAGAAAACAAAATATTTTCATATAATCCAAAAATCTGATACAATTTAAAGGAAAATGTGTTCGGAAGAGGCAATAGTTGTTTCTTTTTCTAATTCAACTTCTCTACCTCAAAGTTAAACGTGTATGAAATACAAACAATGTTATTTTCTATCAAAAGTGTTTAAAAAACCCCTTTGACTACAACTAATTGCACAGGTTTTGTGCCGTTGCTAGATCTTGACTTCATCATTATTATAAAGTGGACTTTGAGCAAAGTGACAGAAATCCCATCCTCAGGATGTTCAAGCTTGGTTAGATACAGAATTATAAGAACACTGATAGAGCTGAACTAGAAGTCCTGGGAAGTTTTTTCTGTCTGTAATTTTTGGGACATCCTGCTAAGAGGTGAGATTTTTTTTCTGGCTGTAAGAAAAGCGAGTGAAATCTCTGGAAGCTCGCTCTTTTTGTAAGTAAAATACTGTTATGAAATATCTAGTCCATTAACACTGTAATTCATACTTTGCTTAGGATTTTTTTGTAGTTAATTAGGAGTACCCTTGTTTAAAATAATTACACAAGCAAATCCGAGCTTCTTTATTTCTGTCTTTTTTTTCCCCATTTCATTCTGATCTGTTAACACATTTCAGTATCCAGTAAATCCAGCAGTTGACTTAGAGAGATAATCCCTCTGCATTGCATCTTTTATATCAAGTATCCAAAAATCACCTCTACATACAATCTTTTGCTATAGAATGGCTTCACTGTGTTTTAGAAGCCCAGTATTCAAAAGCTTTACTTTTGTACACTCCCCTGAAAACTGGAGAACTTGTGACATTGTGCACCCAAGGAAACTCCCGTACTTAGAGAAAGTGCCTTAGCAGTTTTGCTAGTCACAATAAGCAAATAAAGGTAGGTGAAAGCAAAAACAATACTTAAAAAACAGATAGGCAAATAAAAGAATATGCTTTCTGAAGAGTCAGCTTTCACTTTCCCTAACTTTACCAGTTGTCTGTAAGTAGGTGAATAGTAGTAGTATATCTCCTGTTATATTCTATTATGTACACACATGCACTATGTATTTTAAATACAGAGTATGTAGATTACTTTAGCACCGTAGACAGATGTATAACCCTAATTAATAGGCATGTATTTTGGAGTTTGACTATAATCGTATTTTACGGGTAGTTACTCATCGTATCATGCTAAGTAATACTAAGCCTAACTTTATCACATTTTATGCAGAACAGCAAAATACACTAAGTAATATGAAAAGTGATAAACAGCGAAAAAAAAATCTGATATCACAAACAAAATGAGCAAAAAATAAGTTGTAGTCCCTCATTATTGTAATTTCTACTAATACCAATAAGGGCACATGAACTACAGCAGAGAAAGACACTCCAGCCTGTTTCCCGAGATAACAGCAATGTAAACAACCAGACATTTATACAGCCTTGGGAAAAAAAGTAAATGCCAACTTCCCACTGAATGCTTGGCAGGTACTGCCAGTAGCAGTGTCACTAGGGCTCTCAAAATGTACAGCTATCAAAACATCTCGAAGACATCCCAAAAATACTGTAGCCTTAAGGATTTTCAGTGATGGACTACAAATCTAGAATTAGACTCTCACTCTCGATCTGATAGCAATAGAAGTTAAAAGGTGAATTGAATGAGGCTATTGGATGAAAAAACCCCACTTTGGCATCAGTTTTGAAAGGTATGTGTTTACGTACATCCATGATTTCATATTATATCAAAAACTGAAAAAGACTAGAAGAACTGTGTACTTGTTTCTGCTTTAACAGATACCTTAAGCTCAGTCATTATATTATGCTAGAATTATTTAACTTTTGCTTAAAGAAAATCCATCTTACCAGGAGGATTTTCTTAGGTAACAGGCATGTTGTTTCTAGAGAAAGATGATTCTTCAGATCATCTTGCCAAATCCAGTCTTTTCATAGGTCAGAATAAAGACACATTCAAGACTTTCAAGACTTTGTGGACCACTCTTGAAACTCTTAGAAAAAGTTCATTGTCATCTTTATTTTGTATAAAAAATATTGAATTTGGGAATTACTGATATATGGATTAAAGCAATTCTGTCTTTCATTTCCAGAAATGACAAGTGTTACTGGTGCTTCACTAAAATAAAAGAAAGACTATTTTAGAAACAATGACAATATTGACACTATTAAAAAATTAACTATAGTATTCTAAAATTCTCACAAGATATAAGATTTAACCTGAAGGTTCTTAGACACTTTAAAATCACTACAGTCTTTAGTCTAAAAATAAGTTGTATGTGAAGTATTATTTTACTGTTTATTTTCACAGAGTAATTAAGTATAGAATTAAGCTTATATACTTTTTATCATATAAAAGAATACTGTCTGTATACAAAAGAAGTCTGTCTGATTGAATGCATCACTGACATCTTGGAATGCCTAACATATGGGAAATTTTTCCTCATATCTAAATTTTCTGATAGATGTGTCATAGAAGATTCACAATTTAGGGAAACTGATGTTGTCTTATATTAGTAACTTTGACTTAGTGACAACAAGAGAGTTATGAGCAGTGTAAAATCTACTGTAGTACCACTTAGCTTTTTCTCATGGTCTTAACATATTTTGTTGACACATACTATTTACATAAATAACAAAATAGTGCTAGCAGAATGTTCAAGATTTATCAGTACAGTTAATTGTTAAATTGAAGCAATCATTTTAAGCATGCACCTCTGGGAAAGATATGGCTTTTTTTCTTAAAGAATATTGCTTTCAGAAGTTTGTCGTTTAGGGAAATACTTCATCAAAAATTATGAGTACATGGTTTCCACTGGCCATGGAAACACTTAGTTTACATATAATTTGTCAATCTATGTAAATTAAGATTTTATTCCAGTTTAAAAAGTTCTCTTTAGACATCGGATCACATACTGTGCTAAGACAGCTAAAAAGGAGTGTGTACTTGCTGCTGTTTTAACAGATACCTTGAACTGGGTCATTATATTATGCTAGTCATAACAAAATTATTCTAACTTCTGCTTAAAGAAAATCCGTCTTCCCAGGAGGATTTTCTTAGGTGGCAGGCATCTTGTTTATCTAGGGAAAGCTAATTCTTCAGATCATCTTGCCAAATCCTGTCTTTTCATAGGTCATAAGGAGACAGGCTGTCAAATTTTATAAATAAACTTCTGGATTATTTCTAGCTTCTGAATAAAAGCCAAATGGCAATGCACTCAGTCATTAAAATGTTTTGAGAGAAAAAATCAGAAGATACCGGAAGTAATTAAAGTCTCTGATAATTTTCAATATCTGCAAAAATATCCCGCCTGTTGAGGCTCATATTTTCAAGAGTAAGTGATCAAAAAACTTGTCAGTCTTCAATAATAACAACATTTGGTCAAGATACTTTTCTGTGTGTATGAAATCTATTATTTTGCAAATTTGTTTAGTAAGCCTGACTTTTGGACTTGTTTTATTTTATATGTGTATACATGTCATGTCAAGTATAAAGTGGATAACCATTTGTAAATAACATAAGAGAGATATTAAATCAATTTCTTAAACAGACTGAGATTTCCAAACAGGCCTGTGGCTAATTATGTGGGATATTCATCATATAACTTATGTGAAGCTCACAGATTTGGCACACTAACAGTCAGAGTTTCAAAAATACCCATTTCACTCTCAGGAAAGTAATGATTTTGATATATTTTGTCCACATCCAGAGTCTGATAAAATGTCCATTAATATTAACGAAATCTCTCAGTTGACTTAACTGATTATGTATCAGGTTGCTAAGTTAAAGCTTGTATCTACAGTATTAAAAATCAAGTCTGAGATGGAATTTTACCCTATGAAACATTCTATTTGATTTGTTCATCACCATGTACATGCTCTAAAATAACAGAACATGCTTGATTTCCTTCAAGAAAATTCTGCTTGTTGGAGGGAGAAAATGAGGGATATACTGAAAAGGAATCACTGAAATACTGTGCATTCTTACTCACTTAACACAACATTTCGGTTTGAGGCAGTAACACAACATTTTGGACTCCCCCCACTGCAGAATGGTTTTTAGCTGACATGACGTGGCTAATATGGCCGATGTTAAACCAGGCCAGATAATGTTTCTAAGAAATAGTGATTCTTTCTTAGAATAGGAAGAGGTCATATTTCCAGCTCTAAAATTTAAGGGAATAATTTTCAGGAACTTCCTTATCTGGAAGTAATAATTTAGGTTCTTCTTTCCTTTTTTTAATCTGTGATTTCATCTAGTGAAATTTGGATTGCTTTGGTATAATTGAGAGTAGAGTTTGACTTACATAGTTGGGCTTTTTTTTCCTGATGTTGTTGAAATTTTGGCTAGTCTCTCATAAACAACAAGAAAAATCTAGGGAGTATTCATGTAGATAGGAACACTGAAAGTTTCATAAATCATGCAACTTCAGTCTGTATTTTAAATTTTTGTTAGTCCAGATATCCTTTCTCACTCAGATAAATTGTTCTCTTCCTACAAAGTTAAATTTAAAAATTATGGTAAGTATAATATACAGTCGTTATCTAAAAAGCACAGACTATAATGAGATCTAGAGGTCCAAGAAATTATATGTCACCAAATTACTGAAGATATTAAACATCTGTGTTAGTTATGCAAAGTTTATCAAAAAGCAGTCTCTAAATATAAAATGGAAACCGGTCAGATTCAGGAGAACATGCTTACTTCATAGCAACATTTTGAGGAGAAAATACTTGATCCCTAGAATTGTAAAATAATTGTGCAGCTGATCCAAATTCACATTAGATGATCTCAGGACATTCTTTAAATCAGCTTATCATAGATACAGAAGCAAATATCATGTACTGGTGTGAATACACTCTTTTGAATTATAGTCTAAGAGAAAATGGCCCTATCACAATTTACCATCTGAACAGCTCTTGCAGCTATTACTTAGTACCAAAAAAAACATAGTCAGGGTAGATATTTTTCCATGATATCCACTCAAAATGACAAAAATATAGATAGCTAATTAAGCTTATGCAATGGTTCAAGATGTCAGAAACCTGAGATAAGGAATTATTTTGAAGAGCAATTTCAATTCAACAGCATTGAGTTTGAACATGCTTTGATTTTACATCCACAAACTAATTTGGCAGTCGTAAGGGTTTAAGTGTCATTGCCCTAAAGTATCTGTATTTGGAAAGGATGAACAGTGGTTAGCTTTAACTTTTTTACCTTTTCATTTTACTCATTTGATGTTGAAATCAAATTTTGACCTTTCTGAATCAGTCATTATGAAATATTTTCTGAATACTCTTAAGCAAAAAGGTGGTTGTTAAGTGCTAAAAACATGGAACCTTCCCTTAAGTTTGCATAACAAAAATACTTCACATAGGTAGTACTCATCAACAATGGAAAAATGATGTACAGAAAAATTTTAAAGCCTGTATCTCCTCAATAAAAAGCTAAGATATTTAGGCACATTGTCAAAAAGGGAATTATGTGCCTAGATAGCATTTAGGTACCTAAGTAATTCTGAGAATTTAGATATTATTCTGTGGAAATAAATCATAAGGCTGAAATTGTAGACAGTTTTAAATTAAAGATTAATATTCCATGGCATTTAAGTTAAATGAACTGAGCTGCTTTGGAGTGTCTTGGTAAAGTATTATGACATTTTTGGGCACTAACAGGCTGAGAAGTATGTCAGAGTTTAAACAAAATTAGTCCATACCCTTTGGAAGTAAACTTAGACCTTGTTTTTTCCCCTTCATTCCTCCATCTCTTTTTACAGTTTATTAGTACACTGCATTCCTGATGTGTATTAAGCTGAAACGAATTTTAGTGCTAGAGCTTACAGATCTTTCTACAACTCCAGAATGTTTCCTTTTCTCATCATGAAGAAATATATACTTACACATCTATCAAAGGCCACTCTGTTTTCCATCACTACACTGGTTTAGCTGACTGTTCCCTTTTCATGCGTGGAGCACACATTGCTCCTAGTGCCTGTTTTTCTTTTATCATAAATCCCAGTCCCCACAGAATAGGAAGATATTTGTTCACATTACTTATGTTTTCAAGTAGAAACATGAAGTTCAGATTCTGAAATATGTTTGAAAAGAAAAGTCAGAGCTGTTGTTATTAGAAGGAATTCAAACTTCTTGAAACATGACATGAAACATTGCACTAATTGTTATGGGAGAAGGTCAGTAGTTCAGATAGAATCCGTACTACAGACGGTTCCAAAATTGAAACTACAGGAGTACTGATAATATATTTTTAAAGCACCTTTCTCTGTGCTCAGTTATATGTTATTTATAAAAGTGTGGTGGCAAAGAGACAATGCAGGCAGTGATTTATAGAACAACCTTATCACAATATGTATTAAAAAGTGAAAGGAAAATGTAGTCCTAGATTTCATAGTTACTCCTATTCATTTTGCCTGTTTTTAAGGAACTGTGTATGACAGAGAGAGGTTGCTAATGGGGGTGTATTTACTTTCAATGGATTTTTGTCAAGTTGATAAAACAGAATGAACTGTAACCAAGAAGTATTTAGAATAGGTAACTGTCATTCTAAGTTTTGTCTTGAAATTGCTGAAAGGGATCTGACTACTAAACACTGATTGTTTGGACTTACATGTGAATTAGAATATTCAATGGTACACGCTCAGTGCATCAGCAACACAGTTGTGGAGCTAGGACTAGATCCACAAAAGTTTAAGCATTGCATCTCTTACTGTCAAAATACCCAGCTGTAACGGAATCTGAGTTACACATCCAACCTTCCTTAATGATGCAGAATTAGGTGAAAAATTATAGGTAGGTAGTTGAATGAAGTTGGGAAGATACTCTGTCATGTCTTAATCTAGCTATTGTGACTATCAGTAACAGCAAAGAGTGAGCAGTATAGGCTTTATTGTATGCTAGCAGCCACCGTACACTCTTCAAGAGCCTTCGTTGGCTGTTTCTTTGCACGTCCTGAAGCTTGAATGCTTGTGTTTTGTATTGTTACCTATACGAAACAGTCTCGGGTGTGCCAGCGTATATCAGAATCGTAACTTCCCATGCTCTGGTACCATAACAGATACCATAGATACAATAACAGGACTCATTATAGCACATGCACTGAATAGGGGACTATGTAAGGTAGTGTAGGAACACGAAAGCCTGCTCCATTACTGAGCTGAAGCCCAGCTTTGAGCCTGAGAGGATTCTATCCCAGAAGGGACAGGTAGGCCCATACCTGAAGGAGGATATCCATCTCAATGCCATACTTCACCTGAAAGACAGGGCTAATTAAGTCAGGTGCCGAGCTGTTCCCAGGACAGTACTATTGCTTGTTATTCGAGTTAATAACTCTGCAAGGCACTGCACGCTGCACATTTAGACATGCAAACCTTAGAAGGCATCTCCCTCTTACCCTGTCAATAATTTAGGTGCCCATTTAGATGAGAATCCAGGATCCTGCAGTTAGGTGTACCTGAGCTTTTCTCATTAAAAATGCCAGTTGTGCCTAATGATCAAAAACTCAGTGAGATTACACATCAGAGACCTATCACTGCAGTCAAAACATGCTCACAAACTGCCTTTTCAGTCCCCTATTAGCCAAGTCAGATTTTACCTGGAGATTAAATACAACTGCAAGTTTACTGAGCTCTTTTCCCACCTCTTAAGCAACTGTTTCCTCAATTAAATTTTGGACATTTCTAGGTGTGCGCCAAACCCCAAATTTCTCACTGCGTAGCTATCTTCACTCACAGAAGCTTACACATTCGGTGATTTTAGGCACCCTCAGGGTCAGACCCTGAGACTGAAATTTTGGAGTAAAAACCAAAAAAAAGTTTAAATACACAGCTAGGTCATTTGTGGTCTTTCTCTAACTTTTCTATGAATATAGCCCATAAGTGACATTTTATCCTTCAGTAATTAATAAAACTCCTCATAATGAGATGGAAGCTGCTGACCTCACTCCAGTAATTTCTTTTACTGTTTTGCTTATTCTTCTTTCACCGATTAGTCTTAAATGCAGGATTTAAGAGTCAGAGGATTGGAAAACCATTAGCTTTCATGCATTTGGTCTGTTTGATTAACAATTGTAGATGTCAAAGCAATTTTCTTTGTTATATGTAGTTGAAATATTCCTCTAGCTTTTGCCAGAACCTGATCAGTACCTACCAACTGAAATATTAAATACTGAGTGACAATGAAGGAGGCACAATTACCCTTATTTTGGCTATTATTTACTAACAATAAAATTTTAACAATGCATTTCATTTCCCTATGAAGTGACTTGACATGGTTATTCACAGCTCAAAAAAAATTAAGAAGATCTTAAAACTACACAGATTTGAAGAAGTAAAGGAACGAGCAATCATTTATTGTGCACAAAATATCTACACCAAAAGCATAGGGTATATACTTCAGTATAGCAGAAAGAGTTCATTATCTAAGTGAAAGAGATATTTTTATTTACTGACAATTAAAAATATAGTAGTTCTATTTAATCATTTATTGAGAGTGACCATAACTTGCTACAATCCTTACGGTGATTTACCAAATTGCTGATTTTGAGTGTAGTGTAAAAATACTTGTTGAACATATTCTATTTTAAAAAAATGATCTTTTTCAGGTTATTTTGCTTTCTATCTTAATAAAAATTTTCTCATACTCTAAAACAACAAGTGCCAGAAATTTTCAGCTGAGGTCTGAAATTTATTACAAATTATGGGATATTAATTGACCCTTATTCAAAACTAATATATGGCCAGTTTAACAGGCCTTTAGAAGGTTACATTTGAGTTGCACATTTGCTTTCTGCTAACGTAGGACTCTGGCCAGCAGAGGTCATCCTGAGTCAGTGGGATTTCGTATTCCCACTTTTCTGATGATCTCTTCAGGTAAAGCTTCCAATAAAAAACAAAATAATGCTTCCAACAAAAATATCCCACGGCTGTGATAATATTCCTAGCATGAACTGAGCACTTTCTTCCCTAGTCTGCAGGTTGCCAGTCATTAGTCTGCACCCTGACAGTAGTGTCTCATAATTATGACAAAGTCTGTTTGTTAAGCTTTTCTTTACTACATTATTAATTTCAAGCTCTTCTCTATGATTGTCCACTCACACGGCACAAACTACCTCACTGGTAGGTGCCAGTTTTACAGGTCGCAGAGCAGAAGACTGTGGCAATAATGACTTTCCCAGGGACACACAACAGCAAGAGACACAAGTAGGACTAGAACTTTGCCTCTGAAATCGTAAATGAACACGTAAATCACTGGCCCATGCAACTTTTCACCAGACTGCACAGCCTGGCTAGTTTTCCTCAAGCACCAGAAGAAAGAAAGAATCTGGGGCCGCATGGGCATTAGTAGATGTTACTCCTTTCACAGCAATAGCAGAGAAAGCAGCGGGGAAAGGGATGGATTGATGGAATTCGTGGAGCTGTACCAAAACTGAAACATGCATGCAAGATGCTTCACAGTGGAGCAAAAGCAGGGATAGTGGTCTTGCGGGTTTCTATTCACAGCTCTAGAGCAGCACTCAGGAGCCAAGACCGAGGCAAAGGTGCCCGCTAGGTCATTAGTTCCAGGAGGCAGCTAGCAGGATTTCTGTGAGAAACTGTGAGAGAAGGGAAAAATGAGAATGTGAGCTGATATAGGAAAAGGAAGAAGAGGCATCTGTGACCAGTCCTGACTGGTTAACAGGGGAGAATCACCTGGGGTTTTTTTGGATGGCAACAGTAAGAATCAAATAAAGGCTGGAGTGTAGGAGCAGAAATGCCTCCTCTTTGTTTTTAAGATTAAATTTGTAGACACTATACGTATTTGTCCAGTCACATCTAAATCTCGCTACTTATATTAGGTGCTGCATCATCTCTGAAGACTCATAATGTTATTTTGAACATATGCAACAGTAAGCTTTCTTGTGATTAACTTAGTTTACCAGGCTGACCTGTGACTGCAAGATGAGCTTACTGTGTCTTCGACCTGAGAGAATTCACACGCCAGCAGAACAGCCGAGTCACTCAGCAATAGGCAAGGCAGGATCAAGATGTTTCAGATGATTATGTTTCTCATTCTGTTTGATAGAACTCATTATGTATCCAGAAAAGGAGGAAAACTACTTTTCTTGTCCATTTTCTGATTTTTTTTTTTTTTTTTTTTTTTTTTTTTGTGTGTGTAAAGATAGTTGTCTTTGGTCTCAGGCCTTCCCTGTTGGCTAATAGTTAATATATTTTTGCTCTCTATGCTTGCTCACCATACATGGGCTACAGCCTGTGTTAAATACTTCTCCTTGGATTTTGACTAATATAAGAGATATGGAGATCAGAAAATGACAGTTATGATTAGGATTTATTCTGATATTAACTGGTTGGAGCCCATACCAATATCAAGGAGTTCTTCTGATCATGAAATCCCCCTTGTCTTTCATCTGTTGACCCTGGGAATCTCTATGCATCATTCATGCCTTGTTTATCTAAGACCTTGAATAAAGTTTATTTAAGGAAGCTTCATTTAGGAACTATACACTTCCACAGGTTTGGATCAACCCATATCTATTATATATTCTATATGCTGTATACTGTAAACTATATAGTATATTCTATATACTATATATCATATATCACATATCACATACCTTATGCAATTTATAATTCATTTTTATATATATTTAGTGTCAATGATTTACATAATATGTCAATGAAACAATGTTTTTCTGTATTAATAATATATAAATGCATGTGAATCATCTTGAATACAAAAGGCTTCCATTGAGTGCTATGGCCAACAGAGTCTAGCTCTACAGAGCTAGGCTTCTACAGCAAATAAATCTTTTCCTACTCTTTATGAAAGAAACTGTTAAGTTTAGAATGTTACATAATACCAAATGATGCTATCTCATATTCTGGTATTTTTGTACTATATGACATATCATCTTATTACATGAAAAGAAAATATGCAAACTTACATTTAAGGAAAGTAAATCTGTAGCTGTATAACACAGGTAATTCAACAAATAATAGTCCAGTACAAATTGTTTCATGTTTGGTGTACAGTCAAAATATGCTGTAGTATGTACATTATTTTTGACAAAGCTTGAATTCAACTTGGAGCACACTACTGGTTACTTAGTTTTCTGTTACCATGGCTCAGCATAACTACTGAATATACTGAATATAACAGATAACATAATGAACTGTAAACTGCATTGCTTGCTTGTACCCATCCTAGAGAAAAAAGGCATCTGAGAGCACTTGGAATGTGTGGGGTTTAAACTTGTTCGTCATTTTTGTGCGGTGCTGGCCTTTGTGGTGTTCTGGGACATTTTAGGATTCAATTAGCAGGAGTCTGCTTTTTTTTCATTTTTAGTATAATATAGAAGCATAACACTGTCTAAATAAAGCTTCATAGTTTAGTATAAAAATAAGCTCTTTCACAGTCAAATGATATGAACATTGGAGAAGAGTAAACAAAAGGAAAGGCTACTGAACATAGAGAACAACTTCAGGAAACCCGCTTGTACAGTATGGAAGCGTTTCTATTCTGTGTATTAGGTCCCTACTGAAATGTCTGTTCTTTTACTCAGGATAGTAAAATTATTCTAAGTACAGAAAGTACACTTTATTTCTACAGATTGCATAGTACATCAGAGCCCTGTTCAGGTTGGGACTGCAAAATATTCTGAAATGAAAAATAATAGTTTTTTACTGGGGTGGATTCTAAGTATATAGAAGCTGTTCTCTTTAAGGACTCTTTGGGATTTCCTTCCTGACAAATAGACATGTATTTGTAGCCTGAAACATCATGTGAGTAGCAGATGCTTGGGTGCATTTCTAAATTCCGCTAAACACATTTGCCGTGTTTCTTTTCTTCTGAATTCAGTGTGGCCTTTACTAGAAGAAATTATGAGGGATTTGAGGGTAATCTCTAAATTGTTTTTAAAGACGTACCAGAATACCCTTGTATCTGTTTGACCTACCACAGTTTTTAGTATCATTGGTTGGTAATGATTCTAAAGCAATCAGGTATAAATAAGAGGGCAAAAGGACAGGCTTCTCTGGCACTTCTTGTAGATTACGTAGCTGTAAAGACATTCCGTTAAAGATTCCTGATAATATGTAAGAGACACATAAAAATTCCTGCTTTGGTTAGCAAGAGAATTAGAGATGTTTGCTTACAGGCAAACTCAATTAACTCAGAATATATTTTCAGTATGGACTAAACCCAGCCATGTTTCTATTGTGCTAAAAGTGCCTAGTGGTCAGCTGTCTTTACTTAAAAAGACAGCCTGTTTCCCAACAGTTACCACACGGTGGGGTTTAAGATAATGCCTTTTACCCTTTTATTATTTCAGATACCACTGTGTACTGACTTGGTAAACGTAGACTTTTAGAGTTCAACTGAGCTGTCAAAATATTTAACTGA
Source organism: Phoenicopterus ruber ruber (assembly GCA_009819775.1). NCBI lineage: Eukaryota > Metazoa > Chordata > Aves > Phoenicopteriformes > Phoenicopteridae > Phoenicopterus > Phoenicopterus ruber. The sequence continues at coordinate 40,279,827 of CM020218.1, forward strand.
TCAAAAATTCAGCTCTGTTTTCTTATTTTAATGGGGACTTCTAGTGGTATTTATGTGGTACTAATAGATGAGCACCTAGGAAAATTCTCTTAAGAGTTTTGTATTTGGAAAACCTGCTATCTTTAAAGTGGGAAGAAAAAATTACAAACTGTAAAGCGTAGCTGTTGGCAACAGTAAATGAACAACAAAACATTGTATTAATGTCGGGTCACTGATAACCTCCTTGTCTAACTTGTGAGATGCAGCCTTTAGAAGTCATTTCATCTAGCCAAAATTTACGCATGCCAAGAGTATTCAACATCTATTTTAGAAATATTTTAAAAACATTATTCTAGTGAAAGGTTACTTACATATATGTGCTTTATGTAATATTGGTAATATTTTGAAATATCATAATAACGAAGTTTAAATGTTAACATAAAAAGTGAGAGAAACTGCCTTGTTTTTTTCTAGCTGTACTATATACAATTTATAAGAAATATTTTTCTTTTGAAATGGAACTTTTCTATCAGTCTCTCTGAAACAAACAAGATGAGGGAAAAATCACAAGCCAAATACAAAACATTATTCAAAAGTACAAATTACATAATATAATGTGACAATTATTAAATTAGAAGGTTAAAATGTTGCTTTGCAGAACTACAACCACAGTGACTCATGTGTATTGTAGCTCCTCATTAGGAATGTTGGTCTTGTGGTTATGGCAGGGAACTGTGACTTGGCAGCTACACATTCAGTCTCTGGTCTACTAGTTTGCCTGTGTAATATTTAGAATGGAACTTCAGGCTAGATTAAAAAAACCCCAAACAAGCATGATGGTACAGTGCTGCGCAGCTCTGTGCCTAACTCCCTTCATTGCGCCCCAATTCCTATAAAGTGTGTAGGAAACGATCAACAGCACTCGGAGCAGAGAGCCACTTCCTGCTGGCCCCACAGAATCCTGAAAACAGGAATGTGGTTTAATTCAAATCCTTATCCTATATTTAGGTGTTTTCTCAGTGTTGCAGAGAGGTTGCCGCCTCCCATTCAAACCTCACAGCCCGAATCCTACTCTTCAGATAGCTGCCTGTATCCTTTCTTTCAAACCTGTCTAGAAGAGGTGACAGCGATGCCCTCTCACTTTTGCTTTTATTACAGTACCTTACTGGTTAAAGCACTCCTCTAAGATAAGAAAGACCCAGATTCATACACCATTTTGACTGAGAAAACTGAAACTAAGTTCTTTCAGCCTTTTAATCTCTGTCCTAATGACCAACATTACGGGTCATGAAAAGATAAGTACAGTTTCCATCCCACCTAGTTAAACTATATCGGGGGGGGGGGGGGGGAGGGGGGGGGGGGGGGGGGGGGGGGGGGGGAGTTAGCTAGGTCAGAGGAGAATGTCACAAAAGCAAGCAGGCCTTGTAGCCTAGTGGTAAAGGTCTTCAGCTAAAGGCAGCCAAGATAACAAAAGCCATTCTACTAAAACTTGATCCCTAGTTCTGTTGTCTGTGGAAGAGTTTTCTTTCCCCATCTTCCATTAGCTGACCATTTTTGACAAGAATTCTACTATAGATAATGGGAGTGTAGAGGCTACAGCAGTACACAGTACAAGATAACAGGGGTTTATCACGGACTTAAGTTTTGCAGTCACACTTACCATACAGAATATGGGTAGAAACTACAGATAGAAACTACAGATAGATATTACATCTTGAGAAGAAAATTCATGATTCTTGCTGGATCCGAACTGTCTCTTTAGGCTCTAGTGACAATGCTTTATCAAACTGTTACGATCTCTTAATTCATTCTACAAAGGTATGGTGTGCTCATCAATGAGAAGCTTAAGGGTGGAGAGAGAGAAATTGTGCGGACAGCAATTTTAAGATGAAAAGATAAGAACATCAGTTGTTGACTTAAAACCTTTCTAACTTGGAACATTTGGTATTTTTTATTATATGTTCTGATAGGCTTGCAAAAGATTTTTTTAATCACAGTATTTTGATTCATGCTGTCTTTAGCATGAAGTGTATTATATCGGCTGTGTTTTCCTCTTCTTTCACTACTAATAGTGTTCAACAAATGCTCACTTACCTTGTGCTGATACCTAAATAATCTCCCGTAGAGCTAGCTTTGCTGTTTGCCATAGTGGACTACTCCGATAGGTAAACAGTGCGATCATAATACTTCAGTAGCAGCATGGGAATATCTTAAATGTATGTACCAAAACTGTTTATTAAAACTGAATTCTCCATCAGAGAATCTTCTACCCGATTTTGAAAAGGTAGTTTTGAGTAATGAAGGGCATTCCACAGGACCTGAACTATTGCCTGGGTTCATAAACCCAAAAAATTATATTATTATATTCATTGACACATTTGGTGTTTTTTTCCTGAGGACCTTTTTCTGACATTCTGCATTAAGCTGTCTGCCACACCTTCTTTCATTTAAGTCTCAGTCAAATAATTGAAGTGTCCTTAGATACCACAGGAGTCAGTGGGAATGGGAATTGTGTTATTTGCACTTCATAGAAGGATTCATCAGCTCCTTTTAAAACTGAGCTCATTGTTTTCATTATTTATTACATCCACCTTATGTGCAAACTGAAATGCAATAAAGAAGAATGTATATAATCAATTTATTTTGAAACTTCCCATATGTTCATTATTGTTTTAGAAAAGGGGTGGCTGCAACACTTAATTTATTGAACCTCTCCATTTTACTTCTCTATACTTTTTCATATGATAAAATCATATATAAATTCAGCTTTACTAAACTTACCTATGCTTATGGTTATACACTTCCCTCTTTGCTCCAAAGCAAGCATTTTGCTTCTTTCAAGCAGTTAATTTGTAGATTTCTATCTCCACTCAGCATTAGCTTGCACATGTATCTTTTTTTAAAAAAAAAAACAAACCACCTTGTCATGAAAGCTATGCTATATGTCACAGTGATAAGCATCTTGTGTGATGTGGTTGTTGTTTAAGACATGATCTTGCTATGAGGATATGCAGATCTATAAATGACAGATACAAAGGATCTGCAACTTTATTAAACTATTGAAGGCACGGCAAAGCATAATAATCTTATCAATAGTGCTGTTCAGCAGTTACCCACATTGCAAATTTCCTTGCTACCCAGATAATTCAGGCTGTTCCTATCATGTTCAAGATGATCTGGGCACAGAGCTTATAATGGGGAGGGGGTAAAAGGTCATTTTGATTCCCACTTCCTTCTATCTGGGCTATCAAGGTAAGAATTGCCACAAAGACGTAGATATGTTTTCTACTGCTACAATCAACACTGCAAGGTTTAGAGATTCAAGAGAGGTTTCTCTTGTCCATCTGAACACTGCTCCATCTAGTCTGTGGTTTATAAGATTAGAGTAAACCCACAAAGAACATATTTCTCCTTAAAAAACTACTACTTGATAAATGCATATTTTTAAAAATTTTATATCAGCATTAAAAGTATTATGAAAATCTAAAAAAAAAAAATTGTCCTAAAGTCCCTCACAAATAATACTATGTACTTTGTGACTCTTCATGGCATTTATCATCTTCACCATGCGGCTGCTATGTATTGCATTTGAAAACTGAACACCAAAAAGTTCTTGTAAAGCTTGAAGGTTAATGGCATTAGTCTGCCCCTTGACTATAGGAAGCTGTCTATCTAATTAAACTGACAGATGTGCTTTTACAGCTGGAGCAGTACAGAGATCTTTAAGTTTGGGCCTTCTGGGAGAAACTAGTGGGTAAAATAGCAAGAATGTCACTGAGTAATTTTTTCTAGAAGAGATTGATCAAAGTTTGGAATGTGTCCTTTCCTGGAGAAGCCCCAAGAATACACAGGAGTCTCTCTAAACAACCTTTTTCGTTGACCTGAAAACTCCATTATACCAAAAGGAATACATTGTTATGTGGAACCTTATGATTATTTGAGTATATGAGTTCATCCAACAAAGTTATTAGGTTGATGGCTTTAGGTATTTGACAACCGACTGAATAGTTTCTGCTCTATATACATTTTATTTAGGATGATAAATATACAGGCAAAACTTTCTTTTACATAATTGCATGTTAACGGAATAGTAAGTAATGTGTAAGTTTGGTGGGCAGAATTTGAAATCTCAAAAAATGTCATTCCGTAGAAGAAGTTTATTTCCATAAAAAATCAAATCCAGTGATTTCTGCAAGGCTTTCTAATTGTATTTCATCTATGAACACTGAGGTAAATTCTAGCTGATAATGGCTCATATGAAGTAAGAAAAGGACTCTTTTAAAACTACTTTTAAGATGGAATTTCCTACATTTATGAAAGAAATTATACAACATGTTCTATATTACAACAGAAATGTTCTTGGTGACCCAGAGAAAATCTCTTTCAGTCCTATGATATCCTAAATATGCACAAAACCTGCTCTGGCTTCAGAATTATTCACATCATAAAGCCTGAAATATTGCACACTTTAGCTTCTCAAAAATCATTTGCAATACAGAATTGTTTGCATACTAGGGCTATTCTAGAGAATCAATAATTACAACATACTTGAACTTAATGGATTCAAGAGTCAGTTCCTCAATTCTTTGTAGAAAGTGAAGAAAGTGGTACAAAAAGTGCTACTGTTGATCTCTAAAGGGCTAGCACTGAATTCCCCTGAAGATAATACATAGATAGCATCTAAAAGTTTGTTTGGAGTAGGACTGCACTGAGGTCACTGTTCAAGACAACAAACCTGTCTTGCTTGCATTCTCTGACCCTGAAAGGTTAGAGTTTAGGAATTTCCTGGAGATTCTGTTTGGTCTAACATTTTTATGAAAGTATCAAGGGGATAGTTAAGAGCAATAGTAAGGTATTTCTCCCCAGAGCTGTAAAACTCTTTATCTAGCCAAAAATACTTTCAGGGAGATGCCTGTTAAGTCTGTGTGAATGCAGAGGAGAAATCAGAACAAAGGAAACTTTTTTTTCCAGGGGTCTAAAACACACCCAAATGTTTTTTTGGATAATTTTGTATTTGTTTTAAGTAGCATACACTCTTTATGATTACATCTTTTCCACATGAAAAAAAGGTTCTTTTCCACTTACTCATTTTTTACCTATTTTGTGTACAAAGCTCTTTAAAAAAAATGAAGGAAAACAGATACATTTTTCATTGATGTAATGAATTTGCTAATGACGTGTCCTGACAAAACAGGCTGGACGCAGCTGACTGGCCTCTTAAAGATACAACTATATTCATGATAGCCAAGAGGAAGTTAGAGGGAAGTTAGCTTTGTCATAATTGCATTTGTTCGTTTTTCTTCCACTTGATTTGTGGGATATTTAGATTCTAAACATGTACTGCACATCATGCCATTATGATATAAAACCATCTCAATGATGAAAGGAAATTAGTGTAACTTCATAGTACAGTCCATAAGACTGGTAGTTTTACACCAGAAAAACTGATGGTGGCTTTCAAGAGCATAGAAAAGCGATAACCTTTAGCAAAATTCAGCATGTGTTCTTCATCAGTGCCTAATTCAGGGTGTTAGTAATAGCTCATTGGTACATGTCTAGGCACAATGTCAGTGCAACTGCTGACAAGCCAAGGCGGCAAGTCCTCTGAAACAAGACAATGCTGGAGTCAAATATCAACATGGTGGATAAAAATCGATAGTGTGACTGCTAGTAGCGCTGTATAGCTAACATCCTCGAGGTCAGCTCAGCCAAAGTTTCATATGGATTCACCACAGGTGATCTTGTGGTAAATAGGGATGCAGCATGGATTTTCAAAGAACAAGTTAGGTGTAGATGCTTTAATGGGGACAGCTGTCAGGAGCATCCTAAAATAATAATGTAGGAATAGGTGCTAAAACCAAGTTGTATTTTATACATGTGTTGACTGTGACTGTTAGTCACTAGTCACCTAGCCTCTTGCATTTCTACCTTCTTCATCTCCAGGTCACTGAGGCAGCAACAGCTTGAATTAATATCTACATTTAGCACTCACATCTTGATTAACTTTCAGCATTGACTTGTTTTCTTCTTTGAGCATTTAATTTTTATCTCTAAGGGTCTGTTCAAGTTTCAACCATACGTAACTCTATTCTTGTTCACAATAGCGCTTCCTTGTTACCCTCATTCCATCAACCAATTTTCCTTCTTCCATCCCTTTTTCACACACTCAGCTTTTCGCTTAGGGCCCTACTGAGGGCTGTTCCTATATTTGGAACAGCTTCCTCGTCCTTAGAGTTTCATACGAATTCTCAAATTTTCTTTTTCTCCTCTGAGTCTTACAAATACAAACACTTAACAGTAACAGGGTTATCCTCCATATAGGTTTAGCCCTTAACATTAATAGTGCTACCCTTCATATAAGTTTATTATTATTTTATTGCTTTCAACTGGGAATTTTGTAAGTGGTCACTTCCAGTAAAAACTTTGTTTGGTAAAGAACTGCTTTATTGATCTGTATTTTTGAACTATCTGTAATAAGATCTTCAAGACAGACATTATGTCTGCTTTTCGTGTCAAACAAATCATTATAACCTTCATTTCACAGCCATGCAAAGGATAGAGGAGATTGCTTGCAAAATATCAGAAATAGCACAATATTCTGCCAGTTAGATCCAATTCTGGTCATCAGAACTAAAACCAAAACAAATTCTCCCTGTCCATCATGATTCCTCTCATCCTAGCAGTGAAGGATGATTAGATCAAACACATCTGAATGATACAACCCAAAAGAGTCACTTCAGTTTGAATCAATACTGAAGGTCTAAGTGATATGTTGCACAAAGAGAACCACTAAGCTTAAGCAATAGGTTTTTATGTGTCTATCTATTCCTAAGAAAATAATACACTCATATCTTATTTGCTTATAAAATGTAACACATTTTGTTACTATTTCTAGGGTTTTTACTTATGTTAGCAGTATAATACAGCTTTCAACTGACCAGTTGTGAGATGCTTATGTAACTGCTAATAATGTGTTCACTTACAGCATTTGGAAAGAAGATGGTTAGTAAGAGGAAGATGAGGGTATCCCTCAAACTAGTAACTGGCTAGGTGAGAATTAGGACAGCTTGATAACTAAGGCAGGTTCATGAATATTGTTCTTCTAGTCTCAGTTTCTTTTGAGAGCTAAATGAGGTGTTACCATCTGCTACCTACCACTCAATGAAATCAAACATTTTCTGCCCTGTCATTAAGAATGGAGATAATTACCACTTGTGTACCAAACCAAATTTAGTAAGAAGGGAATCGTGACCTGTTACAGAGTTCCCAGATGAATTAATGAACCTGTACTTTATGAGTGTAAATTAAAAAATTCCATGTTCCTTGTACTCTTACATATTGCTTTTGTATCTGGAACCAAGATTCTATTGTGCTGTTAACTCAGTAGTAACACAGCCAATTTTGCTGTTGGGCTGCTGCACATAAGATGTCATGGCTCTTGAAATAGATTCTTAAAGATATCTTTCCTAACAGGAGGCACAACAACTAACTTGGAAATTCCAAGCTTTCCTAATGACCTTGCACTTGAATAGCTACTTTTATCCCCAGAGGGCCCCAGTGGCTCTTAAACTTAATAGCAGCAAAATGGTTTAGAACAGGATGTAAAGAATCCTTCACCAATTGAAACTGTGTGGTAGAAGGAGCAGGTAAGTGGTATTATTTCATAATTAGACCCATTTCAACACTTCAGGGAGGCATTCTGTAGTGAGTATATGGAATAGAAAAGGAGATTTTTTTCCCAAAATATGCCTGTAGAAGTATGAATTTTAGTTGTAGTTGTCAATACATGTTTTGTTACTGAGGTTTTGTCACTGATTCTTGCTTAGGTAACTTTTTGTTCTAAACAAAATAAAAATAATCTGTTAAATTCAAAACTATGAGCCTCAAAGCCATAAATAAAAATTTAAAAAATTGTCTTGCAAAAAAAGTACTGTGAGATGATAAATCTGGAATAGGTATGAAAATCTTTCCCACACTGTATATCGAATCAGAATGAGCTATATGTTTTTCAATTAAAAGTATAATACGCACATTCTATCTGAAATAAAAAGAAGTTCCTTTTTAAACTGAAATTTAACCTCAAGCAATGCACATCATATACATGAAAAATCTTCACTCTTCTGATGCTGCCTAACAGCCATTTAATGGGCAATAAAACTGGGTCCCTAAATGCACTATACTCTGTAGTTTGTCCTTGAACTCTCAAATAATGCATTGGCCTCCAGCTGTTGGCAGTGCACCACACTAATATTAGTAAGAGGTATCATTAGTGCTACTAAATGTGAAAAGAAGATTATTTAAGTTACTGTGATGTGAAACATAAATAAACAGTGTTACTTCATATCCTCTGTTCAACACTCCCTTTCTTACTCTCTATGACAGTGTTTTCATCTTCCTGCTGGGACATATTACGGCATACACTACAGTTCAAATTAGATATGTGTTCAGGGAGTGTCATGGTTCTCAACCAAATCACAAGTCTGTGAAGAATAGAAACCAGGTCATGAGGAGAAAAAAAAAAAAAAAAAAAAAAGAGTCCAATCTTCTTGGGTTTTCCTTCAGACTCTGTGGCTGCAATAACTCAAAGGCATTCCAGTTCCTAAATTCTCTTTTCATTTTTTTTACTTAGGTACTTTTAGAAATAGCAATTCTGCAGCATGTCCATGTAAATTTTTGTTGAAGAAAAAATAAAATTTATTGCATTACAATAATTTTATTTGCACCAAAATAAAATTTAACTCTTTAGATAGTATGAAGTAACAAATACTTTTATTCTATTCATTATGCTATTAATTATTCTACTCATTATCTCATACTTTTTTTTTTTTTTTTACACAATATGAGCTTAATGTAGCAAGAGGAGAGACAGGCTTTCTTTTCTAACACTCCCTGGTTCCAAGAAACAGAGTCCTGCACTCTGTATCTTTGTCTCCTTTGAGCTGTGGTGGTTAAGTGAAAGTTAGGATATGCTGCCTGATTTCACTGTTTCCACCAATACGGCATGACTCTGAAAACTTTGGAATGAAAAAGACATGAATAAAAAGTCTCGCATTCCAGAGCAAGGGGTATACTCAAGAGGGGAGGGAGCAGTGGGGAGAGGAAAACTAGGGCTTTGTCTTCCAAAGTATAACAGCATGTTTATAATAGAGGAAACACATACCCTTTTAAAACTGACTTGATTGGAAGAAAATTACTTTTAGCCAGCTACTGAAATCCCTAAGCACATGCTGGTTTGTTTAATGGGAACCGATTTTGAAAGCATTTATGGAATGTATAGAGGGATCCTGTCTGAAAACATATACAAGGAAGGCATACCAGCTGCAGTTATTCCCTTCATCCTCACTGACATTAGCAATTTAAGATTTAGCCAAGCACAAAACACCCATGACCTTCTGGGCCATGCAGTCCCAAAAGAAAGGAGAGTCGAGCTCCGCAGTTAGTCAAGCCATCATGAAGAAACATCACTGTACCACAGAAGACCTAAAATAAATCTGCAACAGTATTGAGAACTGTGAGACAGTCAAAGAAGAAAAGTCATAAATCTGTGTTTTCTCTCATATGTTGCAATACTCTATTCTGAGGCTCTTCATCCCTGAAAAGCTAGCCAGAGAACAAGACTGAAGAGGACTATAACTCAGCACGTTTGGCTCCTATTGTTTTTTCTGACAGTGATTTTTCGAGCTTTATAAATCATCCAACAGCAAATATTGAATCATGCTTCTACCTGGTTTCTCCCTGAAAAAAATAATCCATGGTTTACACAGACATCTGTGTACTATATGACTCTAAATACTTCCTGATGTAAATACTGAATAGTTCCTCTTACATACCCTATCAGAAGCTTGGAGAAGAAAAATGTAGTGCCATTACCATTCCAGCTGTCTAGGCTGCCCTTTTTAAAGAAGTATCTGTTCATTATAGGAAAATGTATTTCTTTTTTTCAAAGTTAGTGCAGAATCACTCAAAATATACATACAGTAATTTTTTTAATTTCTCTAGTTAACCTCCTTTTTAATAGTCTTTTGTTGTTGTTGTTAGTCAGAACTTTTTCAGTGATCCAGTTTACAGCATGACTTTCCAAACAGGTGCATCAACATGACTTGAGGGAGGGAGTGACAGAGCAAGGGAGAGAGTAAGATGCTGAAGGCATGTTTCTTCATGCTCCTAGTCATTCTCCTGGGCTGGGACTGACTGTATGCTGTTTGATTTTATTGTTTTTTATTTGAATGTCAGAGAGTTACTCTATCTCAACTGAGCAACAGATCAGTCAGGTCTTGCTTTGTAGCCTTATTCCACCAAGAAAATTATACATACTCTAACATGTGGCTAATAAGAAAAGCCATTTATTGTGGTTGGCATATTGGAACAACACTAATTTCCCTTGGCAAATCTCTTTCACTTAATGAACAGCAATCTTCCTATAGGCATTGTTTCAGAAATGCTTGCAGATGATCCCTCAGTCATGAGGTTAGGTCAATCTAAAGCCAAGTTTTTGTCATGTGCAGGCAAAGCTCACCTCCAAGGAGAGTCAGCAGAGAGCACAGTTGTCTAACTCAGAGCACAGGAAATAATACAATGCTATGAATATACTATTTTAATAGTTTGGGTTTGATAGCTGGCATTCGCTGAGTAGAAGTTTTCACTGAATCTTCCACAATTATCCTTCTGCCCATCTTTCATCTTTCCCTGAAAGATTAGGTACTTCAGATCACATATAATGTGAACATCGTATGATACAGGAAGAAACCAATCTTAAAAAGAAAAATCTCTGAATGGAAAAAGGAAAGAGTAAAAAGCTGAAACTTTTATGGAATATGGAGAATATTCAGAAATTGCCTTTATTTTTCATGGTATCTGACTAAGCTGAAGAATTTAAGGTGTTTATCCAACTTACTGAGAACTGTTAGAGGAAGGTAGCAAGCATGAAATCAACGGACCTCAAAAGCTCACCAGGCTCAACCCCTGTCCATAAACAGGGTCAGCTAAACCTACATAATTCCTGACAGATGCTTGTCTAGACTTAAATATCCCCAGTGACAGGTACATCATATATCTCCATATTCCAACCTATTTCAGTGCTTAACTATAACCTACCATTGGAATCTTCTAATGACAAATGCAAATCTCTAGTTTCTTGCCTGTTTTCTGTACATATGGAGAATATATTACTTCCTTCCTCTTTTACATATCTGAATACTGTTTCCATGCCTGCCATTGCTTTTCTCCTCTTCAGCGTAAACAATCACAGGTTTTTGCCATCTGCACTTGCAAGTCATGTTTCCAAGATACCTGATAGACTTCTGCTGCAGCAAGAGCTATATACAGAAAGCTGTGTTGTACATTATTCCACATAAAAATAAAATATGCAAGTCATCACATTTTCAAACAGCTATTACAAGAACAAGATGAAATAGGGAAGAATTTATTTTTCTCTAGAAGAAGTTACTACCAAATATCCTTATAAAATAGTAATTCTATTATGTTGGGGGGGGGGAGCAGGGAAAGTGGTCAGACGTACCCATTTTTACATTAAAACCACATCCATTTCATGGCTTCATTAGGAGGTGCACTTGCTGCTCAGATAGAAGACAGAAAACATTTATAATGAGGTTCCGAAGAGAGCTGAAGGAATCTATGCCCCTAGGAAAGCTGCTTTTGGCCTATGGCAGAGGCTGAATAATTTTATTGCCCTTTGAATTATAGACTGGAGAGAAGAACGTAAAGAACAGATACACTTGCTGGTCACTTTAAGAAGCATGAAAAACATTTCTCTTGTGCGCGTCCAGAAGCATTTATGAAAGAAAGAGAACTTTTTCCACTGCTTAAGAATTAAGAAGCCAGACTTACTGGAGAGTTATGTTGTCAAATGTTTTTCACCACTTGACGTGTCAGCAACAGGATTTGGGCAGGTGCTATGAGAAAAATAGAGTATGTGTTTATGCACATTCAACACCCCTTTGGAGGGACTCTTTCCTCACTTTGTCATTTGGGTTGCATTCAGCACGTAAGATGCTTCACAGGGATAAAAATACCATACATTTTTGATTTTGCAGAAGACAGTAATGTTTAACAGGAGAGACTCTGAATAGCTTTGGAAAGAGCTATGATACCTGGACTAATGTTGAGAAAATGGGAAGAGATGAATATCAATCCTGTACAACTGAGATATCTCATTTCCTAGGTGTGCAAATACAGAGGGTAAATCACTGTAAGGTCTATGCTATTGCTAACATGCCTGCTCCAACAAACAAGAGAGATAAAAAATTATTTGAACAGTAAACTTCCATAGAGAAATTGATTTCTTAGGTGCCCAAAGCAGTAGTTGAAGCTACAGTTCTGACATTTTATAACAAGATATTTGAGGTCTTTTCCACAGATCTCAAGGAATGTTGGTACAGTTACAGTATAATAAAATAAAAAAGGAGAATTCACACTTCACCTAACTGAAATTTAGGTAAAACTCACGTTTCCCAAAAGGAACTGGAAGGTACATGAAATTAGAGTTCTTCCGTTTGCTTGTTGTTTGTTTAACTGCAGCAAGATCATTTGCACACTGAACAGTCAGGAAGTACCTGGTGATTTTATACTCACTCTCATGCAATTCAGGAAAAGGCAGCGATATCCAAACCTAGACGCATATCAATTTACTTACAAAAATGTTTCCACATCAAATGATTTCAGCTCCATTGCAAAAATTGAAACCACAGAGAAAGTAAGGTAGGCTATCAGTAAAAGTGACTGTCAGCATACTCTCCCTTTGGAGCCTAAAATTATTTCTATAGTGCTAACAGGCATATAATAATACAAAGTCACTACTTTGAGAAAGAAAGACTTAAAAAAAAAGAGGTGCCACTGAGGTCCTGTCTCAAATGAAGGAGGGACAATTTGTATTGTGATTTACCAAAAGACCTCACGAATATGTTGAAATATATATTAAAAATTATACAAGAAGATTATTTAGGGACTGAAAAAGTACACACTTACTGATCTTGAATAGTCACACTGAAGAGACCACTGATGTTTGCCGTGCAAGCTAAAGATAAAAGTCCAATCAAACAAAAGAGTCCAATTAATTAAAAAAGAGTGATGGGTGTTTTTATTGATTCCAACATAAATATGTTTATATACCTTTTGTAGACTGGTCTTAATTCCCTGGTATGACTTTACTAGAAGGAATAACAGCAAAAGAGGTGACATGGTATTTTTCACATAGTAATGTATGAGAATACAGGACAATACAGCGAGGACAATTTTGAGTGCTTTTTACTTAAATGTAATTTGGACATATCTCCATAGAAGTATGATTAAACATGTCTTCATTATCACCTCCTGACTCTCTCTAACAGATAAAGGCAAACAAGAAATGTTTTTTATTAGAAACTAAGCTGCAATTACTCTGCACAGATAAGGAAAGAGATAAGAAAAAGTATCAATGTTTATATCTTGGATATGTAAAAGGTTAAGAGAAAAATACCAACATGATATATTCATTACTAACAGGCACATAACAGTACAAGGTCACTACCCTAAGAAAGATACCTCAAAATATTTTGATGTTACTGATGTTTAGGTCAGCTGTTTTTTGTCTTGTCTCTTCAATACGTTCCCAGTTTTCTTGTTGATTGCACAAATTATTGTGTACAGATTGCTCAGGGACTCACACATGAAATATCCCAAGAACATATGCATGAAACAAAGGCTGAAGGTCTTCCCATGGAAGGAGGAAGGTGGTGCACTCTCTTCTAATGAAAACTAGAAAACAACCATCAAAGAAAACAGTGCTTAGAAAGGACAGTAGCATCAAGAAAAAAGAACAGTGGAAAAATCAAAGGCAGAAAAAATGAAATATGTTTTCCATAAAAATTCTGCTGACGTGTCACATAAAAAAATGTAGCTGATTTGCAGAAGGCTAGTGTAAAACAAGACTTATCTGGTATTGACCAAGCTTTTAATTGTTCTGTGTCTTAAATCTCATGTTAATTTTGCAGGAGGAAAAGCTGTGCAGAAACTCTTGAGCTACCCAAAACTGAGAAGCTAATTAACATGACGCAGGGACATAATGACTAGGGCAAGCACAATGACTCTGCCCGTTTCAGGACTAGGTCTCATATCTCTGATTTGCACCACATAGATTCATACAGAGTAGCCTGAGGATTTCCTATATGAATGAATTTCCTATATGAAGCTCAAAGTCTTTTTTTTTTTTTTTTATGATGTTTCATAATAACAATGAAGTTGTGAAACTTTAACTGTGTCTTGAAGTCTTACAGTATTGCTCCTGGGTTGTTTTAAAAAGTTGTGTGACTAGAGCATATTCTTCTCTGTCTGGCTGAGAACTTTACTCTTACTTTCCAAATTAACACATTTAAGGTCATTAGACAATGTAATTTCCTAGCTCCATTATAAAACCAAACAGATAATAATTAAACTTCTCAAAAACTATGGGGCACCTAGAATTGTTGCTTAGTATAAATCTCAATCAGCTTGCTCAGGCTGCACACATCTGTAAATGGATGGCTCCAGTTGCTTGGATGTTTCATGCGTCCATCTCTCTTTTCTTGACTCAACCACACTTTGGGACATATGGCTTTATAATTAAAAAACATTGCCATCCATGAATTGTATCTGAAAGGTGAAGGTACGGCATACTTCATTTATAGGTGTCATTCTGATTTATTTTGGATAGTTGGCTGATGCCTGTAATTATGTATTTAAATAAATAAATAAATCTACACTTGCTATAAGCCTGTCAAGAGTGCAGGAGATTCACAGCCTTTTTATATATGCACTTATCACCTACATACCTGCAGATACAAGTGTCTCTAAAGGCAACTCATTAAAAATAATGTGTCAGTGACCACTGGCAAATAGAACTTTCTCCATTCTCTTTCTCTCTTTGACTGGGAAAAAGCTCTGAAGAACCTTTCAAACTGAATTCAACAGTCCTTTCTGAAAAACTGTACAAGCTTACAGGATTAATTTAAAAATGCTTTTCGCTACTAGATTTTCTGCAAATACTTATATAGAGATGATTGTAAGGATTGTTTGGCATTTGTTTTTGTTTCAAGCAGGAAGCTTTTTTTTTTTGATTCTTCTGTTACCATCAAAGAAAGAAGACAAACATGGCCAATATTGCACATAAGGCTTATCAAACATATCAAAAGGTGAACAGATTTCAACTTATAACTGTTTTTAAGGAGAGGACAAGATCTTGGATTGAAAAGGGTTTATAATAGAGGAAGATATAAAACAGTGACTGAAAGTTAGCCAGATACATTCAAAATAAAAAGCACAAGATGTATCACAGTAACAGTGGTTAATAACTGCAACAACAAAAAAAAAAAGGTAAATGTGCATTCTTTATGATCTAATGTTTTCAAATGAAACCTCAATGCCTTCTGAAAGACAGGCTTCCTTTAAACAACAGCTACTGGGCTTTATTGCAAGACTGACAAAATACAATTCCGTAGCCCTCTCTTAAGTGACCTAACTAGATGACCAAGTGATTTCTTCTGGTTTATATATACTAATCACTTACAAAAAAACTTCCTTTTTTTTTTTTGTTAATATGACAAGTCTCTGAACATGAAGGATATGCAGTAAAGAAGCACTGCAAACTACACTACTTTTATTTAATCTTGAAAAGCTGACAGTCAGGCATATGACAGCCTATAGCTTTGAACGGGTAATATTAAAGTGTCATTGTTGAACAAACCATATTCAGCAACAGCCAGGCTCCAGTCCCAGCAAAGGTTCCTAGGTATGAGTGCAATTCTAAGCTCAAGACATACCTAGTAAGCCAATAAAACTAGAAAACTGATAAAGTTATGTATATGCTTAATGTCTTTGAAGCAAAACCCAGTGCAATAATGCTTGATGGCTCACTGGGGGATACAGTTGCCATCATCATGAAATGAAAAGTAATGAAATTTAAGAGATGGTTCTAACACAGTATGAGAAGTACTTTTACCACATACACAATTAGATTTCTTTTTTTTTTTTTTTTGCAACTAAGTGCAATGCTTTGAAACTGCTATTAAAAATGAAATTGGCAATTAAGAAATAGTTCACCTCAGCAAGAGAGGGCATACGTTGCTCAGTTTCAGGGGAGGTGGATTTTGTAAATACTATCATAGGTATTTGGCGTCTGTCTTGCAAAGCCATTTCTACAATTTGAGAAGTAAGGGACCCAGAAAAACTACATAAACATCCATATGAGGTATTTAATCGCAGTAGAGTCGGGATTCTGTGTGGCCCTCAGTAAACAAAGAGGGCTCATCGCTTTGAGTCCATACAGTTTGTGAGGTGGCTCTAGTAAAAATGGGCTACCCTCATACATATGTAAATATTCTTACCTAATTTTCTTTCCCAGTTGTCTAGTAGGTCCTTATTAGAACTGTAACATTCTTCATGTACTTGAAATAAAGAAAATAAACTAGCCAGCATCACTATTATGGACAAAATTAATTAAAAAAAAAGGTATAAAACAAGTCAAAGCAATACTTAAAGAGTACTACCTTAATCCTCTTTTCACTCACAATTTTTGAACAGATATTTCTGTTAGGAAATTTCCTAGTATTATCAAACAATGTAAAAAGTCCTTATACATCCCCAGATTAATAAAAAGAAAATAGTAGCTTTGGTAATCAGTATTAGCCAACCTCCTATTTCAACACAGCTTTATTCCATTCCAGTAGAACTCTAAGAACCAGCTGTCCTGAATCTGATCTCCTGTTCCAGTCAATCACATTTATCCTGAGCAGCAGGGAGAGGAAGATTCAGGTGTTGACACTTACTCTTAATTCCTGTGTGCTGATGAGGTACTGCTGCCAGCTGTGGTGCCATCAGGAGCTGCCTGAGTCATTGCTCTTCTGAGTTTTCGAGTTGCCTTCATATCTGTTTGGTTAGTAGCTTGACTAATACAACAATTTCTTCTGCAGAAGCCTGGATAGGTATGTTTGTGGATTATTTTTGTTTCTTACCGTCTGTATCTATGTAAGGGTTGATAATATCTATCTAGGACTAGATTAAAGAATTACTTCTCTGTATAAAAACTGTTGTTGTTTTACCTCTAACATACTAGTCACACAGGTGGATTTATGCTTCCTGAGAAACAGTCTAGTTTAGCAAGGCCTTCTGTCAGTGTGTTTAGTTATAAATTTACTTCCTTTTTACATTACTGTAAAGTTCTGCCTACCTAACATAGAAGCTGTAGGAGCAGGTAGGAGTGAGGTAAAGAAGTGCTTGTGAATTTTAATAGCTGTTTCACTTTAAATGGTGTTTCAGTATTGATACTCTTATGTCTTTATAGTACTTGCAGATGAATGGGGTTTACAGATTTTTTTTATTTTAGTGGTTAATATCTCAGTACTCTAGAAAAAGAGTGAGATGAAAGTTAATGTGAACAGAGAGTCAACACTCTCTGTAGGAGAAATTATGGTGCCAGAATTGGCTTATATCTGTGTTATTTTCAATTTAAATGCTGCCAGAAAATATGGATTCAACTTTAGGGGGTGGTGGGGCAGAGTTTGGCCAATAATTTTTTTTTTTCCCCAAAAGGAACTTGATCTAGTCACTGCATTATATCAAATTGTACTTATCTGTTTTAGAGTGCTCTAAAACAGCTGAGTTTTAATCATAAAGGTAATATTTAGTGTGATAAACTAATGTTGACAATATTTCTTCTGATTAAAAATTTCTGCTGTAATGAGTGGGAAAGGAGTTTAGAAAAGCTCAAAAGGAATTAGTCTATAGGTTGTTCAGGAAGCACATCCTCATGCATACATGTGCATTTAGGACCTGATTTTATTATACTCATGGATAAAATTCTTATTTCAGTAGGAGTAAGTCTTGTGACGTATGGTAGTTTAAGGAATATTTGTTTTCTCATCTAAGTGCTTTATTTACTTCTTAGACTCTTTAGGTGGCTTTTAGGAGGGGGAGGAGGGGAACTGCATGAAGCAGAAAAAGTAATGTTAAGATCATGAACCAGAAATACGCTTATGTGAAAAAGAAATATAATTAAGCATTTCTGAAGGAGTAATGTTTCTGTAATGTGAAACTAGACCAATGGGAGTGAACACATAGTTAATTATATACTGACAATTTGCAAGCAAAATCAGTATAGCTCTGTTGATGTTAAGACAAATTCACCATTTACAGTTTGGCCTATGTTTTCTCTAGACCACTGAAATCAATCAAGCTTATTGCCTTGCTCTGTGTAATTATATTTTTAGCTAGATAGCTGTTATTGGAAACCACTTCACCTCAGTGAATGAGTCTTCCTATTTTCTGATGTCCAACACTACAGAATTTACTAACAGTGATTTGTTCTTACAGAAATATGATTTTACAAGTGGAAAAACAATTTAAAATGGGTGCCATCTAGAGACTTTCAAAGCAATTTTGTCCCCTCCTTCTGGTAGCTTTTTAGTTGGTAAGCATATTTCTGGAATGAGCAAGTAGATAGAATGAGATCCAGGGTAATTTCTGGAACCTGTGAAAAGTCATGTTAATCCTTTGGGATTCAGTAATGGGTCAAAATGCAGGCATCGGAGCACTTTGATACAGTTTCCTTCAAAAGAATTTTGAATAGGTGTAGCAGATGTTTTCTAATGCAATGTGAGTGCCCCAATTAGTTTTAGTTTGTGGTTTGGTTTTTTTTAAAAGTGACAGAAATTGGGTGGGCAAATGAAAGAAACTATACCTCAGCTGACAATCAGTAATTGGAGGAAAACTAATGGAGTAACTGAAGAGAAAAAATTAAATGAAATGAGATCTTCCTGTGAAAGTGTCCCTTTTTTCTTCTCAGAGTGAAAATATGGTCATTAGAAAGGTGTTTTTCTTCTTGAGATTGTAGTGTTGATAACTATTTTTACATTGTTGTTGTGTTTTCTAGTCTTATTAAAAATCTGGACCTGAATGTCTAAGTAACTACTGTATGTTCCCTGTTCAGTGAATTGGAGAAATTAATACAAAGCATTCTATGAAAAAACAACTTTAAATGAGTAAAATGTACTAGCCTGTAATCTGTAATTTGACTTTCTCCTTCATGGAAGCAACCAAAGTTTAGACGTAGGGAAAGAATACTTAGAAAGTAGTAGCTTGATTTCCCTCCCCACCCCCATCTGCAGATATGGCCGGTTGGCATCTAATTAAAAAAGACTGCTATGAATGTTAAACAGATTTTTGTTTTGTTTTGATATGTGAATTTATATTAAATTTTCTTCTTGCAACCAAATTTCTAATAAGTAACTATTCTTGATTCCTGGAAAAGTTCAGTGGAAGAGATCACAAAAAAGCAAAAGTAATCTCTTATTTTGTCAGGCTTAGTGCTATTGTTATAGATCCTATAAAGCCTAACAGTCTGGGATGTTTATGTGCAGGCAAAATTTTGGTCAAAAACACAAACCAGAAAAAAGATGAAATAGAAAGGGGACTGTAACATCTAGGAATAGCTTTTCTAAAGCATTCTATAATGGGATCTTCTATCCAGATTCTTAACCTGCCATATATTTGTAAAATAAATAAATAATAAAGCTTAGAGCAGATGGAAATGTCTAATATTGCCTGTTCTTACTGATTTACACAAGATAATACACTGCACTGTTCAGGAATGATACCAAAACAGTTGGTCCAAATGTATTTGCATTTGCAGTAAGGAGGGAGGGGCTTGGTGTTAAATACAATAAAGAGGAATCTTGTTTCTGAATCTTAAAATGTTATTACCTCATTAACCAACTCTGATATGCTAAAAAAAGCCAATGTTTCTTTACTAAGAGTTAATAGAAACTCTTGTACTAAACCTCTGCAAGTAGTATATGTAGAACAATACAGTTAGGTGAATGTGGGGGAAACTTGAGAGCTAGAAAGGGAAACGCGTAATCCTTAATTGACCATCTGACTTTCTGGTGAAAGAGACATGACTGCTTCAGTTCATTTTGGAATACGTTAATTCTGAATCAGATAAAAGAATGCCCCTGAAGATAACATTCATAGAATGGTTTGGGGTGGAAGGGACCTTAAAGGTCATCTAGTACCAACCCCCCCCGCCATGGGCAGGGACACCTGCCACTAGACCAGGTTGTTCAAAGCCCCATCCAACCTGGCCTCGAACACTTCCAGGGATGGGGCATCCACAGCTTCTCTGGGCAACCTGTTCCAGTGCCTCACCACCCTCACAGTGAATAAGGCATATTGTTGCCTCTTTAATTGTTCCCTTGTGTGTTGTCCTTGCAGGTGCTCATTTTATTTATTTAAAAATACTTCAGAGGCTATTAATCTAGAATCAAAAGACCTAAGATTCAAATACCACTTATCTGATACTCTGTTAGTATTCATGTGTGCCATCCTTACCATATCATCATGTACTAGCACATCATGTAAAGCACACCTGTGTTTAAGTCACTTATTAAAATATCAAATTCTGAGTAATTTTTAGTCAATAACTAAGGTAATAACACTGCTAAATTGCATGGAGTTTAGAGCTATCAAAATTCTTACTTGCAAGAAAAGTGTAAGATTTGCCAGTCTGAAGGTTTTTGTAGCTCATATTCAGTATTGTAATAATAAGTAAATGAAAAAATTCTTTTTTACCATCTAAAAATAAATTACCTAGCACTCAAAAGGCCATGATGTCTATCCTGTTCTCAGACAAAAGCATCGTGTGTGCCATAAGGCTTTAGCAGATCCAAATGGACAGAGAGACTGTCACTATGCTAAATTTTTATGATCATTGCAGCAGGACATTAATGTGCAAAAATTATTTGCTTTGTTTAAACCCAGTTGTCTTCCTAGTTTTTATGTGGTCTGTGATGGCAAGGCAGTCAGTGAGGAAAAGGCAGTCCCTTCATCACGGAGGGAGACTTAAGACCAAAGTCTCTTAGAGAAGCACACATCTCCCTTCAGTTTTTAATAAAGAGGCAAAACACAGAAAGAGGAATTCAGACAACTTGGATAACAGATGTAAAATATCATGTGGCTAGTAAATAGACAACTGAAATGGGTTAGGAAATGCATTATAAAACTGGCATCTCTTAAAAGAGCTTGGAATCGCTTAAAATGTTTAAGCATTTTATGTGTGGATTAATCTAATTTGGGGATAAACTTTTTTTAGCATTACTACGGGCTACTTTAGTAACTAAGATAATGCTGTGTGTCACACTGTGCAATAAATAGACTCTGCAACAAGAAAAAATGTAGTCTTCTCACTAGAACTTGATGGGACTCTTCTAGAATATTGTATGTAACATTGGTCTCTGAGTGGGAGTTGTCACTCCATAAAGGAAGCAGCACGAAACAAAAGTTATGATGAGTTTTAAGAAATCTGACATATCATCAAAAGTTGTGGAAATTTAGTGATTTTAGTGTTAGAAATTTGTGATTTTAATACATTTCTTGATTAACCTTTTTCTTTTGTAATTGCTTTGAAAGATTCTGTTAAATTGTTTTTTACAATACTTGTGATGTGTTTTTGTGTTGGCGTTGAATTTTAAAAAGCAATTATTTTAAAGACCTAAGACTTTAAGCCTTCATTCATTATTAGTTAAATCTTATTCATTTTATTTAGGAAAAAATCTCCTGGTTATAGTTATTTTAGGCAATATAGCTTCAAGAAAGTTGAGGTCAGCTAATACAGTCCTTAGCACTCAGGCAGGATCAACTACACCTGTAGCATTCTTAACTGAAATTTGTCTAGCAATGTTCTTAAAAAACCTCCGGAGCTGAAGAATTCACAGCTTAGTTATGGTGCTGAGTTGTTCTTAGAAAATTTCTAGCCCGAATCTTCCTTTCTGCCATGCAGGACTGTTACTTCTTGTCTTATTCCTGAGAGCAAAGAAAACAGACTATTCTATTCATCTTTGCAGCAGTTTTCAAAGGCTGCCATGTCTTCCTCCTGTTATCTCTCTTGTTTGTTAAACAGTTCCAATTTATTCAATTTTTCCTTATAGGTTAGTGAAACCAAAAAATGAAAGAGAGCTCAGTTTTGGGTGGTGGGAAGTACATACTCCTTGAGATATTTCTTGCTCAGAAATATCATATTTATATTGGAATGGTCTATTTCAGTGATATTTTATTAACACAATTTTTAAAGTGACATTTCCTTGACACAAAATAGGATCTTACGACTATTTAGACTCTAAAGATGAACTGTGAAATACGCCAAATAACACTCTACAGAACCTAGATTTATCTAAAGGAATACTCTTTGGGACTGGGATACTTCTTATGGCAGCGTCTAATTTTGTTACATATATTTAAATTTCATTTCTAGCATGCTTTTGACCTTAATGTAATGTGCATACAATGAAAAGACACACTCAGAAACCAGGTATCGTTTAACACTAAGAAATCTAATAGCATGAGAACTTATTTTGTTTTGAATGTCACAAAGTTAAATTAGCGTTCAAAAAAGTTAAGAACTTTATAAAGCTCAAAATATTGCTCAGGCCTAGTATGTTATGTGACCAATTACTGACTCCTACTATGTAGTGATCATGTGTTTTTTCAAATTAGTATCTCGTACTGTTTCAAAAGTACTTATCTTTTGAATTAAAAACTTGATACCAATCAAAAAGCTATTAATTTCCATACTTATAGACAAGGCTATGTTTACATATACTGCTCAGGTCTTAAAGGTAGTCACCATAAGATCTTAAAGATGAAAAGCTTTTATGTGAAATAAGAGGGGAAGTTTTGTTACCTAAAAGCCTGAGACTAAATGCTGTACTATTTTCAAAGAGCTTTATAAATGTCATCAAAAACTTGGACAAGCCTTTCGTCTTTTAGTTAGACAGATAGCTAATCAACTTGTGACTTAATATTCATTCTATGTGGATTTCCTTTAAGGGAAGATAAGTAACGAAATTATAGAACATTTTAATAGATGAACTGAGTAGTAGAATAGGAACCAAATAGTACCAGGCACTCAAGACACAAATGCTACGTTAAAGATAACTGTAAAATTTACCTAATGATTTTCTGTGATAATTTAGATTTAGAAAGACTAACATAAATGTGATTTACCACTCTATTGGTAGAATTCAATTACCTCTGTCTGTTGGATAAGCTCTTCTTCTTTTTTCTTTTTACAAATGGCCAGAGTTTTTAAAATAGACAACTCTCAGTGTCTGACATAGAAAGAGGGGAAAAAAAACATTTATTCTCAAATTAAGGACAGCAAAAACTCAGTCTTTAATGCATGTGTTTCCTAAACATGTTGTTAATGCTATTGTGCTATTAAGATATTTAGGATAGTCTTTTCAAAATATCAGTGTTAAACTTTGAGTAAAATTGAGTCAAATAATAAGTGTCTAACTTTGTATTACCTAACCCAAGGAGGAAGCATGGTTACTGTTGCCTAAACGTTGAAAAAAGGATATGCTGTCAGTCTCGCAAATGAGTTCCCCATTCACTAGAATTTTTTTTTTTTTTAATTCTGCTCCCTGGTTTTGGCCCAATAAACCTTTAGTTGCTGTTTCAGGAGCTCTTTCAGCTCTAGAAAAACAGTTCAAAGTATAGGCTGACTTTAGTGACTTATTAGTCTCCTGAGGGGAAAGACAAATCTTGTGACTCTTGCATCTGGGGTAAATGACCATGACTCTATGTATGTTGATGTGCTTACTATGGCTGGAGCATAATTTAACATTTGTTTATTGTTAATTTTCTACAGGCTAAAACACATACTAAGCATTAAAATAGCAGAAAGAAAGGAAGATTTTTACTCTAGCTCTTTCCTTCTAAGTTAAGTGAAGTACTACTGAATCATAGGCAGTTGTCCTGCAACTTTTTTCTGTTTATCACTCTGAATGTAGAGTACTGGATATTGACGTATCTATTAATTATTGGTGATTTAGGAATGATTCCTAAAGACACTGAATTGAAGGAGAAATAAATGAGACATAATGCAATTTAAAGGGTGAGAACAGTTCAAACAGGAGCCATCCCGTTTCTCACTTTATCATCTATTGAAATATGACAGGGTTATATATGCATGTTACTAGCTGGAGAAAAGTGAAATAATTAGAGTGGCTACTCCTTTCTTCTGGTGAAAACGTGGGCTTCTTGTTGCCCCTTAAGATGTAAGTTACCTTATTTTAGGCTACTGAACACATAAAAAGCTTTCAGAACTGGGTGGCAATATGAATTGGACATACCTAGACAAGCTGCTATTCTAATTTGCATTTTTCTTCTCTTTCCACATCAGATTTTAAGTATTTATTTTTTACCATATGGGGGAAAGCAGTGAAATACTGGATTCAGCTAAAACAAAAATCACTCTACTAAATTAGAGATGGAGAGATGATGTGTTTTCCTTTGCATCTACTGTGTAGTATTTCTAATTAAAAAAAAAAAAAATCTGAATTGAATGTTTATGGTGACTCATACCAGCTAAGTTCCTAAAACAACAAAGTAGCATCATTATCTACAATTCTAAAACTAAATCATCGTGCCATTGCTCAGGCGTTATTTAAAAGGCTTAAGCAGACTTCCCAGGGAGGCTCATTTCCATCCAAATCAAATCTATCGCAAGTGTAACCCCACCCTATTTGTAATGCCTGGTGGGACACTTAGGGCTTCTGTTGTTTATGAAGTATTGCAGTGTAAGTAATTTGCCTGCGTAAGAGATCTATAGCTTGAAGGTCAAAGGTCTTGATCGCCTGTGACCCAGAAACACGAAATGTTTAGCCTTTTTGTGTACATAAAGTTTGGCCACTTCAAAACCTTTTGAATGCGCCTGTGCTGTGCCCCTGCAGCTTTACGTGACTCTTCTCTCAACAGTAATTGTTTTTAAAAATTCCTTTAAAAATAGTACCTTGCAGCGACTGCTTGGCCTCCCAGACTGTGAATAAAAAATACATTCACTGTCACAATCAAGCTCTCAGGAGTGAATGACACACTTGCCTAATAATTTCTTGCTTTAGGTTACTCCGTAAGCAGTAGCCTAAACCATGATTTCAAAGATAAATACTGTCTTCATGGTTTTAATGACCTGTGCAACTTTGGGTATGGTAATTAGCCTAGCTGTTTTTTCTGTGTTCCATAAAATCTCAGCTTACAAAAATGCAACGTATATGAATAACTTACACAGGTTACCTGAGAAAAGAGCCTAGTTTGTTAACTTCAGGTATCTCTCAGATGCGAGAAAGGATTTTGTCAAATGATCTGCGATTTATCACTGCAGCTGCTGGATCAGGCAGCAAGGGAAATTAATCCAAAAATATGCTAAAAATTTGAACACAAACAAGGATTTTAGTGCAGTCTCCTTCCCAGTCTTGAGTGTGATCTGAGCAACACTTTAACTCTTTTTATTTAAAGTATGCTAATCACTGTGTGATGATCTCTCAAGGTTCTTAGCAATGAGATTTTTATGGTTAGTTGAATGCCTCCCCTGGCTTGGGGCTCTGTGTTAGTTCTCATAACATTCCTTTTTTGGTAGAGTACTGCTATGCTACTAAGAGCCCCATTAGAAATACATAGCCTAAATGAATATTAGGCAAAATAATTCTGAGGATGGTCAACCAAATCTCCTTAGGTATCCAATTTGCAGATTTGTTTCTTTTCACTACTGTTAAATAGAGGCTGGTAGCAAAATAGGGTCTTAAGAGCAAAAAACAGATTGTGGAACTGGCAAACAGTGGATTAATGGGGAGAGGGAGGCTCTTTATCCACCAGTTGTTTGCAATTCAAACTTACTTTCAGTTCTGAGCAGAAAAGCCCTCCTTGACGTTACCCCAGCAAAGAGCTTCTCTTGTGCAGCTACGTTGGTCTCTTTCACCGTGTACAGCTGAAACAGCACGACATACAGTAGGCAAGTCATGGTGAAGTGTAATTTGGATAAGAGTTCATACCTGGGACCTTGTATCAATTCTAGAATAAGTCATCCAGACTTGGTGTTTAATGGCTATTCTGCAGAAATGGAGTGTCTATATTGCTCCAGTTACACGCTTATTTAGCTGTTCTAGCATATAAGCCAATTCAATTATTTTATTTGACTTAAGTTTTTATGTGGGCCCAATCTCTGAGTTACTTCCTTCTCCAACTTTTCACATGCTTCCCTTTTTTGCAACCTTGTCTTATGGAGACAGGGACTAAAGAAAAGCATGTTTTGACTATCAAAATTTTTATATTTTCTTCTCAAGTGCTGGGGTCAGCATAGGAAAAAAAAGCATCACTATTGAGTGTGACTGTAAACAATTAGCAATAGTCTATGTAAAGCAAATATGTTTAATTCATGGCTATACCTTGTTGTAAATTATTTATTAATGGTTCAGTTCTTACTTTTGCTCCAGTTATCTCAAGTAAACTTCAGAAAAATATTTTCATGAATTTCATTAGGCTAAATATCTTTTCTTATGTAAAGCCCTACAATTGAACAGACATTCGTGTGGTTAAACAACAATTCCAGACAATGGGATTGAATGCATGTTTTTATGGTGTTTTAAAAGGTTTCTGTCTGGTTGGAGCTTTTGTTATATCCAAACTGGCTAGAGGTAGGATGACAACTGACAAACCTAGGTGGAAAGAAAAACTAGGATTACAAGTCACAGAAGTGACTTGTTCTCTATACAGTTTGTAAATTATTCACATTGCTATTTTATTTGTTTCAGTGATATCATTAAGTTGCTGTTGATACAGAAAACTGCTGTAAATTGGAACATAATGTACTTTTCTAACTAATCTTATTTGCATAGCATGACATTCTTTAGCAGTAGGTACTAGTGTAGTCTTACATGGAAAATTGAAAGATGAGAAGTAAGTTACTTAAGATAATCAGGTTAATTCTGAGACAGATGTGGCATGCCTGCATTTACTGATTGTCACAGCTTAACTTTAATTGTTATAGCTGACAATGTTTTATCTCTTCTATACATGGCTCTTAGTCCTTCATAGATTAGATCCAACTATTAATTTCCCTTGAAGGGTTGGGCACTTACAGGTCAATGCTGACTTCAAATTACCATTTAGTTTTAAAGAAAGTTGAGTAGTCTGTTGAACATGTGGGCTGCTTTTCACTTTGGAAGATACCCATAATTGTAATGCTATTTGTCATTTTAAGACTAGGAATATGACCCGAGTTCCCAGGCCCACATACCGAATAAACACTCATGTCTCTTGGGAGTAGTACTACTAGCCTACTACTAACTTCAGCTCATTATACCAAGATCATTGAACATATAGACCTTTTGATGTACTGTGTATGGGTTATATGGGAATGAGTGAGTGGGTGTTGCTTGGAAATGTCCTCTGTTCATCCATAATATAAACAGGCCATACTTACTGGTCCCTAGGTAACCAGCTTCTGGCTCAGTGTTTAATCTGCAGTCTCCTGGAAAGATTGTATGTTGGATCTGATTCTGTTTGTATTAGAAAATTATCTAGAGTTTGTAGAAATTTTAATGATTTACTGTACAGGATTTCAGCATATATAACCTCAATTGAATGCCCTGATAACTCCTTTACCCTATATATCATAGATGCTTAAACAATAAATCATTCTAATCTTTGGGTTAGGCAGTATGAAACAGACCCCAACAACATCTTGTCTTTGTCTTTTAGAGGCTATATCCAGTAAACTGAATTTCACTAACTCATGAGCTAACAGTATTGTACTTTGTTGCTTTTCCCAGCTGCCTGCTCCTTAATGCTGTACTGTCTTTTGGTTTTATATATTTACTAATGATTTATACACAGTAAATCATCTCACAATAGGGATTTGAAAATGTTTCTTCCCACTTTCAGTTCTGTTATCCCAGACTCTTAGAATTAGAAAACAGAACACCAGAAGAGAGTGAGTGGGAGTCTGTGCTTAATCAATTGTATTTTTCTCGTTATGCTCTTAGTGTGTATTTGTACTGCATTTACCACCTCAAAAAAACTGTACTGTGATTTCCTATCCTGCTCCAAGCAGAGATAAACCTTTAGGTAGATGATATCCTGAATATAAACTGATAATGTTTTCTTACTTTTAGCAGGAGTGAGTGCCACCTTTTTCTCTGCACACCCATCCCTCTCCCTCCTTGAGCATGTACCACCAGCCAACCCCTCTGATTTCTGTGCATGGGTTCTTCCTTATTTCTTTCAGACATAGGAGAGAAAAATCATCAGTATCCAAATCTGTTTATCAAAGAAGTGTTCACTTTCTCGTATGCTGTAATGATTTCAAACTATGCATCTTCTTTTGTATATGCATACACTGGGAAGATCCGTGTCCCCGCAAAGGAGGGAAAGCATGATGCATCCAGAATGGCTAAAAGCATTTCCTCCCTCCTCCTCTCCACACCTCTCATCTTAGCGTAAAGAGAAAATTAACTAGAAGGAATCACTCTTCTTTTCCAGTATGTCCTGGCATGGGCACCTGTTTACTGTCTCCAGCAAGCTATACATAAAATTTTGCTGCTTAGCTACTTGACACAGAAGGATCAGTCCTTCAGTCCTCTGAGGACCGGATTTCAGGCACAAAATAGTCTCCCTTGCTAATTTGGTTCAGGAGCTATGCAGCACAAAGGCAAAACACAACATTCTAGATGCTGCTGGCTCTGAGCCAGTACTTCAGGCTTTATTGTCAAATAAACAAAAAAATCCCACACCCAACCCTTTAGCAATACCTGTTTAAGTAGGAAGGGCTCATCAGCAACCATGTCTTCATGACACCTGCATTCCTCTGGAACACCACAGCTCACAGAGTGCAGGCAGAATGCAATGCAATATACAGTGATCTCAGCCAAGGGAATGGCCTGTGAAATGAATTTTTGGAAGACCACATTACTCAAGCATTTTCATTCTGAAAACTGTAGTAGCTGTTAGTTGCTCTTAAATGGTTATAATAGAGTAAATGAGTGGAAAAGACTTCATGAATTTTAGTAATGACCACAGACATTATTGCCACCATAAGACATTTTACATACTGGTCAATTTTGCATAATTTTTAGTTTAACACGTTTAAATGTATTGGTATCTTATGCCATATGATTCCAAAAAGGTAACAGAAGCTCTTTGCTGTTCTTTTTTATTATATTCCACTTCTAGAAAGTTTACGGTTTTAGTATTTATTTACTTCAGAACTCTTCTCGTTAGGTAGGGCCTCAGAGGCACTTCAAATACTAACCAAGAAGTAAAGAGTTGCAGAAATTAGGCTTATTACCTGCTTGCTGGTTACTACTCACTTGGGCAAATTAGCTTACTAATCCAACAGTGCATACAGATCCATTTATGTCATTTAAACTGTGTTTGCATATATGTTCCATGCTGGGTAGCTGAAAAGGAGAAGCAGAAAAGTGGTAAGCACAGGAAGCCGCAACTGACCGCTTGGTAATTTAATATAGCTAGAGCTCTTATCTGAAGTGCACAGAACTTGTAAGATGAATGCAATTAAAAACATATTGAAATTTCTGAGTCTATATTACTTACAAGTTTGAGTGCTGTGGGCTTAAACTATAACAAATGTTTTCTGTTTTATAGCCTCCCTTGCTGAGTATTTTGATGCCAAAAAGTACTAGTAAATGCGACATGTTCATACCTGTACCTTCTGAAACAAGGATAATATGCCTTTCGGATCCTTGCCACACGTTTTGTATGTTGTCAGCTATGAGAGCAAGGTCATCTGATAAAAAATACACATAGTAAATATTTTGTTTTTCTAGGAAGCTTTACTGGGGGTGGGAGGGGGTAAGGAATATTTAAAAAAAAAAAAAAAAAATCTAGTTTCCCAGATTTAAATCTGATCGGACCAGCATAACACAGTATGTAAGAATGTTACCTTGAGTTTTGTAACTTAGAACATATCTTCAAAAAGAGAATCTAGATCTGACTAGAAGACTTGTAGCGATGGTTTGTTTCAGTGAGTGCCACACTCGCTAATTACAAGTAGATGTCTTATTTTCATTAACTTGCTTTAGTTTGTTGGTCTTATTATATTTCTGCTAGATTAAGCATTCTCATTTCTTAACTTCCATTAGTTTTTCATTTGTTTTAAGCTTTCTAAAGCCAAATGCCTGAAGTAAAGGCAACATTGGGCTTGCAACAAGACTGCATCTTACTTGGTCAGTTAAGATTTTCTGCTCTTTAACTAACCCTAAATTCAAAGTCAAGAGCACTTAAAATGATCTTTTATGGTATAACAGAGAACTCAAACTGAAAACCATAAATCTTTTGAGAGCTGGCAGTAGCAAACGACATCTTAACCACAAACCTAACTGAATATTTTATCTTACATGTACACATCTTTGCCTACGAATGTAATTTTCCAGAAATGCCCATCAGTTGAATGACTTTGACAGATGTCACTGTCAGTTGCTAGTCAGGCAAAACTGCCTCTGATATGCTGACTAGTACATCACCTTCTGTCAGGGCTGAAGGTGAATGTGCTAATGCAAGTGTATTTTTCTTGCCTTGGTTCTTACAGGGGTTTAATGTAAGTTACTGTCCATTACATAGGAAAATGCTTTCAGTCCAGTGGGATAACATAGGAAAAAAGAGAGAGGAACATGCGTCCTGATTGTAGCAGCAATGGTACGGATAGTCCCCCTCAGGTGCTACAGTGCAGTTTGGAGTCTTTTCTTATCCACAGAGTGGAGTTCTAAATTATTAATGTGTCTGTATTTCTTAAGAAGCTCATGTTCATAAGAAGTTTCTGGATGGTCTGTATGAGTCAGATAAGACTTTAGGAAGAATGAGTCATTGCGGCATTAGAATGGTATCCTGAAAATGCTAAAACTACTTCTTAGAAAGGGCAGGTTTTGTGACATTAGCAAATTATGCACTTTTCTTAAAACATCACTTAATCTTTCCTTTTGAAGTCTAAAGAAGTAGTCAAGTATAGCATCTGTAACTTTACAGTGAGCCATAGGCTTAGCATAAAAAGCTGTATGACATGCAATATGAAAGCATATTTGTTTGGTTGGTTTAGATTTTATTTTGTTTGTTTAGTTTTCTCTTCAGGAGCAAATATTTGTAACCATATAAGGAATATTCCTTGACTTAATGATTAGTAATAAAGTAATCAATGTTAAGAATTATTAGGAATGTAATAGGGGAATAGAAACAGAAAACACCACTATGATTATTTAAATATGCAACAAACATACAAGAGCTGTATGCAATCCCTTTTTCTTCATTTCAGTTATGGATGAAAAAAGGTTTAGAGAAGGATGACGAAGATAGTTTTGTACATTTGATTATCTTCTGCATGAAGGAAAAGCATTCTGACTAGGAACCTCCAGGGGAAAAAAATAAAGAAAACTAAGGGGTTTATGGAAGGAGGTTTACAAAATCAGAAGTGTAGAGGAGAAGGTGGATAGGGATTTATTTCAGTTCCACCATAAGAATGAGAGGCATAAAATAAAACCAGTGGTATTCAGACCAAACCAAGGAAGATGGTTCTTCACACAACACATTTTTAAGCTGCTATATGGTGTTATGGATAGTGAAAATTGACATGATCTCAAAGGGTGACAGTTCAGATTCCTGGAAGAAAAATAACTTAAGAA
This sequence comes from Phoenicopterus ruber ruber, assembly GCA_009819775.1. Lineage (NCBI taxonomy): Eukaryota > Metazoa > Chordata > Aves > Phoenicopteriformes > Phoenicopteridae > Phoenicopterus > Phoenicopterus ruber. Next base: position 40,311,293 of record CM020218.1, read on the forward strand.
CTGTTATATAAAAAAGATAACATTTCTGCTTAAGAAGTTTTTGAGCTGCATCTTGCTAGAGGCCTAGAAGATATTTTAGGGAAGTATAGCTCTGTGCGTGCCTTCATCTTCCCCAGGCACCTGCTCTTGGTCCCTGTAAGGGTCAAGATAGCAGGCTACACAGACTCTCTTTCCCCAGTATTTTCATGCAACATACAAGCTGCCTTGATTTCGGAAATATTTGAGGGTACCTAACAGGAAAATAGAAAGTAGGAAAATGTTTTGTACGTTATGTCAGAATTTACCTCTGGAAAAAAAATCTTACCTCTCTGAAAAAGAAACATTACTTTGAGGATACAGCTGTCTGAAAAAGGCTTTATGAGTTTGGTGTTTATTGCTTCTCAATCACTTCTGATTCAAACGGGTTATTATTGCAACAAATTTTCTCTCTCTTTGGGAGTGATGCAGGCTATTGTGTATTCTGGTGGCTGTTAGGTTGGGATGGTAGGCAGTGATTGTTTACTTAGGGGTATGACTGATACAAGAATTCTTAAACACTTCTCACTTAACCTATACAGGCTATACCATCTATGAAGGCAATTATATGTTTATTTGATCAGCTAGTTTTTAAATGACTAAGATATTGCATCAGACTTTTGCATTTTTTAAAAAATACGTGCTCTGATTCTTTCAGGTCCTTACTGGTTTCCTTCATTGACATTTTACATAGTTTTCAAAGTTATCCTGTTTGGACAACAATGTATTTCATACTCACTTTTTTAAAAATAGAAAATAAAACAGAAAATTCTAGTAGTGTCTGTTACATATAAGCAAAATAACTCATCTAATTTGATACAAGCTGCCTGAGTTATTACTATTATTATTGTTATCTCCTCTCTTGCTTACTTGGTTCTCCTTCCTTAGCAATTTAAGTTAAAATACTGTGGCGATAAGAGAGGAAATAGTTGCTTTATTTCTTTTTTTTTAAATGGGGAAAATAAAGGTATTTTAATCTGTCAACTGCTGAGGTTTGGAGGTTTTTTGCTTTTGTCTTAACTGAAATCACTTCTTATTAATTGGGTTTTTTACTAGTTTGTTAGTTCTCTTACTTTATTCTGCCTAATACTTTTGTTTGTTTGTTTGTTTCTTCCTTGCGTTTTCCCTATTTCTAGCAGCCAGAAAGTTTTTGTCCCAAATCCAAATTCATTTCAGGGAGTTCAATTTCAGAACCAACGCAAAACAATTCTCAGCTAGGATTACCTGTTCTTGACAACACTTAATTATACACTTCATGGTTTTTTCTCTTTCTGGTCAAAGCAATGTCATTAAAATGACTTAATATGCAGTTTTACAACTAAATGTACAATCTTACAAACTCCTGGACCTTAGGTTTGTGGGCTAAGGTGGTGCACTGTCCATTACCCCTGAAAATAATAAACTCTCATCTTTCTCAATTTGTACTTATTCCGTGCTTTGTCATGTAACAGTACTTACCTGCTGATTGAAATGAGTCGTGTTTCTCCATGAACTTGGAAGATAGGACTCGATTATATAAGAACTGAAGTTTCGGATAAAGATGACATTTAACGTGATACCAAGGAAAAGAAACTTGGTAATATGTGGGTTTGGTTTTTCGTTCGTGCTCTGTAGTGGCTTGCTGAAGGTTCCTGGTAGTCATCTGTAGCTGGATTATTAGAGCTTTTACAGAGACTGGTATGAATTCCCTGCTTCTGGTGAAGTTCTACGGCTTTGCAAACCCTGCTAAATCACCTTTACAAATTTGTGATCATATTAGGTTCAAAGGGGGGGGGGGGCGGGAATCTTAGCCTAGTAAATGCTAGGTATCTGGAGAGAAAAATCCTGGGTTTAGAGCCAATTTCCCCTCAGATATAGTATTTTTTATTACTATTCTTCTTCTTCAATGTTGCAAGATAAAACAAAGCACTAAGCTACATATTTTATTTGGGGGTGGGGGAATATTTTGGCTTTTGGGGTTTTTTTAGTGGGTTTTTGTTTTGTTTTCAGAACTAAGTGTAAATATTTCCACAGGCATATAGTTGTATATGAGTTTGTTTCTCTGCTCCATCCGTTGTGATTGGGGGAGCAGGGGGGAGAAAAGCCTCCTGTTTTAACAGAGGGGAAAACAACCAGTTAAGCCTTGGCCTCCCTTTCTGAATGCACATGCCTGTAAGTTACCACAGTTTAAAAAGGAGTATTTTTGTGAGAGCTGTTTGTTAAAATAGTATTACCTGCCCAGATTCTTGGCTTGCTTTCTTCTATTCAAAGCAAGTAGTAATTTTTAAATGGAAAAGAAAGCATTTTTGTAATGACAGAATCGACTTACTGTAAGCCTCATCTTGTCCTTAAATTACATTTTCATTCCTATAGAATGAAGAAATAGAAAGATATGTTGCTGGGTATGCCAAGTTGGAAAAGGAACGCTTCCCTTCCTTTCAATACAGGACTGAACTTGATGGAGAATCAGAGATTGGTTTTGCAACACAAAATGCTGGAGCTATGTTGCTATCAATTTTTCCAAGACCAAGGCATTTGAAAAATAAAATGTCTATAGATTTCTTCATCATGTACTGTTCTGCCTAAAAACCAAAACACTAGGGATGGAATTTCCTCACTGAGTATAGTGGAAAATTTTGTTACTGATTTTTAGTAAACTTTGGATTTTACTAGTATTGGAATATCAGCTTTATTCTTTTTTTTTTTTTTTTTTTGTAAGCAAATAAGACAAGGTGCTAAATTATATCAAAAGTGGAACTTCTTATAACACTGTGACTTGAGTCAGATTCACAGATAAAAACTTGGTAAACTTTTCTGCTAATTAAGTACAACATAGATTCTTATTTCATTTTAACATGTTGGTCTTTGAATTGAAAACAAAATCTTGCTGAAGAGAAATGGGAAAAATCATGGAAATGGAGAAAGCAAATCTTTGGAGTAGAACAAAGCAATGCTTTCAGAGTTAAATATCAGATGCCAAAGCGGGAAAATACCTATTTAAATCCAATATTTGTAGAATTATAACTACAGTTTTTCTGTTGGTAACCCATCTTAAGCAACGTTTTGGTAACTGTCAGTTACCAGAAATATATGGCTACATGTTTTATTCATTTTAATTATTCTGGTAGCATACATATGACTGAGCAGCAGGATGTCTTTCATGTACAAAACACTCACTGAATATTAGTAAAACTGCACTGCTGTCAATCTTTTATTTAAACAAAAGCAAAAAAACCCTAGAGGCCCCAGCAGGTATAGTAAAGGTTTGTGTTGCTTTCTACCAATGCAGGATGATTACAAGTATGGGAGGATAACAAGCTGAAAATTTCTGATATACAAGTATAAGTAAATATTTTCATAAAGTATAAATGTACTGTAAGAGTATTGGTGACGTGCTTTCTACTTTCCATAGATGTCTTGTGGCCTTCTGTCTAATCTTTGGAAACAATAATTGTGACACTGATGTATTCAGTGCTATTGTGCCTGTTTTATCAGGAAAAAAAAAAGACACTTCAGAATAAGATATTCTGTTTAAGACACATTTGGACAAACCAGGGGGTAAATCTGCCTGGGAAAATGGGATTTAAGTGTCTAGAAAACAAGATTAGCTTTTTCCATTTGATCTTTGGTGAAATCATGTTGAACTGAGATGTTTCAGAGTTGACAGCTCCTAGTGAATTCACTTTTTCTTCATGTTACTGAATTGGAGAGCAGAGGCCACAGGCCCTGCTGCCCTTTTATTGTCTTATAGCTCTGTTGAGTCAATTCTCATGCAAGAATTTCTGTTGCGTATATTGAGTAGCTAAGGCTTCACTAATAGTATTTGACATTATAATAGCTTTCCAGCCAAAATTACAGAGAAAGACTAGATGGATTCAAATCTCTGTGATTAATAGGATATGTTACTTAATGCAGTTTTTTTCTTCTTTGAAGTAAGAATACATGATGAATGTCATAATGTAATTATAGTTTTTGCAACTTCCTAGAGTTACTACCTCAAGTAGGTGGCAAAAAAGGTAAATAACAACTATCTCTTTCTTGCTTAAATAAAAATCAAGCATAAGTCTCTGTAGTTGATGCAAAAAGGTTATGTGCTACTTTTTACTTAATTATGTAATGATGAAGGCCGTGTACATGGTATAATAAAAAATAATATACTAAAAAATAGTACTACTACAGCTGTGAAATTCATTGTGTGGCAGATCAGCTAAATTCAGGAGAAAAAAAAATTCAGTGGAATCATTATCTGCTCATAATTTTGTAAGAGACGATCAGCGTTCTAAATAGAGATTAAAAGTACAGTGCCTCCGAAGAATAGATCTCTTGCATGGAAGTTGTGTCTCGGTTGGCTCTCTTTCTACTCTGCTGTTAACTCAGTTGAGCAGTTTGTATTTATTGCACAAGAGAGTTAGGGTGGATAAGTATAGAATCTCCTCATCCACAGGTAGACATTTACTGTTTGTAATGAGAATGTGTATAGAGGTATTGGGCAGAATTTTCTAAGCTGAGTCTCAAATGTTAGAGAAACTAAGTGTTGCATTCAGAGAAGCTGAACTTAGTAGCTCTCATAAAACCTGATACTTCTGAAAATCAGACCTCTTACATAAAATAATTGATACTTAGCTATAAAAGAAAGAATACCTGGAACACAGTCGTCTTGTTTCCATTTATTTAATTCTTTTGAGATACACAAAGGAAAGGCAGTGCTGTTTAAATTATAACCATAAATTTGGTTCCAACAGAAAGAAGGGGTCAACTTGTGGGGAGTTTTCACATCTGGTTTGCTGAAAAACCATCCCATAATACATACGGAGTGTAAGGACTACCATAGCGCTATGTGAGTAAGGAAACTGCGTGCTTCTCCACCAGTTTCTGAAATTCTGAGACTCTTATTGAAAACATCGTTCCACAATAGTCCTCAAAAAGATGATCTGGACGTATAATCAGTCATGTATATCTGGACCAGGATCAGTGATGACCAGAGCTATGTTTTCGAATCAAAGGAGTTCCTTTGCAATGAGCTGAGACCAAGTGCATTCCTGTATGTCTAAGTATCTATATTTCCAACTTAGAAGACTATAATTGTGGGTAAAATGCTTCCTGTTTCTCACCTCCTCAAGCAGTACCGTGGCGATTTCGATGAGCAAACTATAGGTTAGCAACGTGGTTGTCGTTCTCCCCGCCCCGCCCAATGCTTTTTTTCTTTTTCTCCTTTTTGTTGGGGGCAGAACAGTATTCTAAATCTTCTCTGAAAGAGGAAAAATAAAGTGATGTTAGATTTTAATACTTAATATTAGCTATGTTGTTAATTCATGATAGTATCTAAGAGGCATTGTGTGAGGTTTTGTTAAATGTAGTTTTACCGACAATAAAATCAGACTTGTAAAACACTTCTGCCCGCTTCTTTACCTGGCAGGCTTAGGATATGTTTTGTGTATATTATGTGGTACACACATCAATTCCAGGAATTAACATGCTCTATAAAACATAGTAGTTCTATAGAAATCTCTCCCAATTCACACCGAAAAAAAAAACCCAAAACCAAACCAAACCAAAAAAACCAAACAAAAAACCCCCGAACAAGATCCTTATTATCATACAGAGTCCAGCAAGGCAGTTTACCATGTTAGATGAAAATCCTTATAACGTTATGATTATCAATAATACATGTTGTAAAGGCTTGTAGTTATGGTGCAAGAAAAAAAGAAAGAAAAATGGCATGCTCTCTCTTATGGTAAAAATGAACCTATAAATATGGTTTATTCTTCCTTGATAAAACTGTAACCTTTATTTATTGAGCAGTATCTGCTCACTTTGCTAACCAGGATATTTTGAATGCTTTATTCCTGAAAAACTAAAGGAGCCATGAGAGAGTCAGCTGGATTTATGTGTAACACATTAATGACATCACCAAAATTACTAGCAAGTTTCTCTCACAAAGGAGTCTTCTGTAAGAGATATTCTGTAACTAGAAAATGCCAAATTGTGTTTTAGTTTTCAGAGTTTACAAGATTGGCAGCAAAAAAGCAGGGAGAGGGGTTGTCTGGGTTTTTTGGGGAATAGGGGTGTAAAATGAGAACCTTTTGATACATTGTCATGGTTTAACCCCAGCCAGCAACTAAGTACCACGCAGCCGCTTGCTCTCTCCCCTCCCTTCCCCTCCCTCCCCAGTGGGATGGGGAGGAGAATTGGAAAGGAAGAAAAACTCATGCGTTGAGATAAAGACAGTTTACTAGGACAGCAAAGGAAAAGATGATAATAATATATATTAGTAATGATAATAATAAAATGTAATGATAATAGAATATATAAAACGAACGATGCACAATTTGTCATCGCCCAACACCCAATACAGCGCATCCTGAGCAGTGATCATGGAGTGAAACATCCCTGCTGAAACCAGGACATATGTAGTCTTTGGAGGGGAAAAAAAACCCCAACAACCCAACTACCACCAAACACACACCCCTTCCACTACCACCACCCCCCCTCCCCCCCAAAAAACAAAACCCATGAGGCCCCATCGTGAGGTTTTGAAGACTCTTCTAGGTATAGTTACACTCATAGAAGTCTATAGCATGAACTTCCTTGTGAGGAAGTGCTGAGTCTGTATCCACCTTCCCTGAGAAAGTAATTTCAGAATTTGAAAATTAGACTCTTTAAGATTGAATTATTACTCTAGTAGTAATAGAGTAATTACTCTAGTTAGAGTTTCTTTAAAAAGATTTCATACTGATCAAATGAAAAGTAGGGTTTGTTTCTTTTCTGACCTGGAATCTATTCTTTATCTGTTTCTCGCTCCATCTCAACTTTTTAAGCTTTTCCAACCCTGCTTGTGTCTAAAATGTGATTGCCTTCATTTAATCAGTAGCCTACTTGCTCACGTGGTAGAGCACCTAGCACTCTTTATGGCGTATTTCATAACAGCAAGACTGTATTTCAGAATTCAGTCAGAATTTCAGATCATCTAGCAATAGGCTATTTCTATTTTGACATGCTTGATTTTGACAGTCCAAATGTCTTTGGTGGGAAACTTGTCTTGGGTCGAAATCAATGTACTTTAATACAAATTACTCCACGGAAAAGATGAGAGCATTAAAGATCTAAAATGGACATCTGGGCATTGAATTCCTAGGTCAGGTCTACGCAATGCTATGGCAAAGCATCTATGGCAGCGCTGCTTGTTGCTGGCACCTTTGTTAGGCAAAATGATGCCAAAGTATTCACTTTAGATATTCATTTGCTGTATTAGCACATGCTAGACTTTGGGTTTCTCCCCGCCCCCAGCTTGATGTACAGAAAGAATGTGTAAAATCCTGGCTCTATAAAATAATCTCGATAGCTCTAGAACTTGGCTCTGCCTTCTCCTTCATGGACAATTGTGCTGAACTCCCCCAGCAGTGAAGCAAAGTAAGAACGGCATTTACCTAATGGCCAGATCCGAGAAAAAAATCCTGTCTCTGCTCTGTTTCTTCTCTTCCCCTGTAGCTGAGCTCATGGGCTTTGACTGCATACTAGTCTGTGAAACAGACTAAAGTAAGGTAACATCAGAAAATGGGAAATTTGGAGATAAAAGAAGATTACTGCAGATATAGATAGGGAAAAAATAAACTTTTGAGTATCCCTTCTGTGCATGACTTGGACCCCTGTATGGATATTGTCCCTGACTATAAGAGCTCTAACTATGGATAATTCCGAAAAAGGGCAGTAATACTTTTAATTTCTTATTGAGCGTATTCTGGTTGCTAGTAGAGTGTGAATATTGTACTGCTAGGAAAGAGAGCATACAGTTAGACTGGCTCTGTAACACTTCATACCAACTCAGGGAATCACAGTGTGTTACAGGTGACGGAGATGGAAAAGGACTTTGCACTATATAGTATATTTGACAGTCTACATAATTTTGCTCTCTTGATGTAATTTTTGTCTAGATAAATTAGCTTTGACTGTGTCCTATGGAGAGGAAAACCTCTCTATAATGGAAAGTAATGAGTTTTAACTTAAGAAAATTCTTTTACTGCTGTAAATAATACTTTATTCTTGGTCTCTATAGTGACTGATTATGAAAAGTGCTTAAGAGTTTCTCAGAATTGGCAAACAAGCTTTTTCAAATCTAGTTTGTAAGTATTACAAATGTTTAAAAAAAAATTGCAAAACTTTGAGATAGCAACCAGCAGTGGATCTTATGGAAATTCACTAACCATCTTCTAACATGACATTAGCTTCACTTTATAACTTTTTAGACTGACTTAAGCCAATTGCAATGTGATTTTCTTTTTTTTCCCCATTTGCTAATTTGATAATTCTCCAGTAAAACCTACTGACATGTCTAAAAATTGAGATCTATCATACCTTTCAATTTTTCTTAAATAAAGAGCTAAAAAGAATGAACAAGACACAAATGTAAAATGAAAGCATGAAGTCAGTCGGTCAACAATCAAACACTCCTCTTATCAAGTATGCCACTATTACATTTGCTCAATTTTGATAGACAAATTGCCAAGTTGAAGACTAATTTCATGGATTTAATTACTTGCCTCAGTTAAATTCTTGGCCCCCTTTCCTCCTATATTTCTTGGACATCCCCTTATGGCACTGGGACTCCCCAGGGACAGATTTTCCAATGTAGATTCTCAGCATGAGACTTCTCTTCTGAAACTTTAGGGATCTCAAAGTTAGCATATAGTTTCCCCCTATTACCAACAGAGGGAAAACATATTTTAATGCATGTCCCAAAGTAAGTGCCAAAGAAATGGAGAATGAGTTCTCCTTCGGAAGGGGCCTATCGCTCTTCATTGACTGTAACGGGCAACCAGACGTTTGGCTTTAGACTAGAACCTTAATTCTGAGACAACAAAAGGGAGGTGAGATCCTCTTCCACGTGTTTTACTTTTTCTGGGTGCGGTTAGTTTTGCTGAATATCTGCCCACACATGAATACTGTTGAGAACAATTGTAATTCTCCTTTTGGATTTCACATTCTTTGGCCCCGTGTGAGTCAGTGAATGCTGGCATGATGCAAGAGGAGTATCAAGGCAACGGTGCCCTTGAGGCATCCTGGCATTTGCACGAATTTGGGGATTTCTATGTATTGTGGAGGCTGGAACAAATACAGTTCAACTGATGAACTGAAGAAAAGGTCAAGAAACCAGAAACTTTTTTTTTTTTTAATCTTTGCATGGTAAAAAATAGTAGAAATAGCCTGTAAATTTCTATTTTTAAGATAAACTATCTTTTTAATGAAAGAAAGCAGTTAAATGTGCTTTGAAATGTCAAACTGACAGCTCTGTTTTGTTAAAATCAAATGGTTTGGCTTTGCATCTTAGGAGGGGAAAAAAAAGGAGTTTGCTTATAAGGTCAAGTGTTCAAGCCAACCTGAAAGAATGAGTAGTGTTATAATTACTCCCACTGCTGTGCAAACATGAAGCTGACTGATGAAATGAGCCTTCTTAATTATGAACTTTGATGCTGTATATTTAGGGTAAGCTTTTGAAAACTCACCGAGTTTAGTCCCAGCTCTTTTTGACCTTGACTGAGAGTAGATTGAACTCAAAAAGTTGTTTTATTCCTACTGGCACTCAGCATTATTATTTAACAAGGCATCTGCTACACAGTTTAACTAAACAATAGGTCACACAATAAATACACAGAAAAGCCCTTGAAACTACTGTACTGTACCATCTAGACTTTGAAGTTCTGTTTCGATGAAAAAGGGAATACACTTTTCCTCCATAGTTTCAAAACTCAAATGATTTTTCAAGACCTCCTATGAATATTAACAGCCTTGCTATTAATATCACTACATGAATACATCCCTTCCGCATATGAGTGAAAAAGAGTCTTATCCTTTCTGGGTAGATTGTCGACATATTTGGATAAGAGCAAGAAAAGGAAAAGTCACTTCTAAAAATCAGATGTGATTTGAAAGAAGCCTATTAAAATGTAAAAGGATATAATCACAATTACAATTGCTCCTAATTCCCTCTGGCTGCCTTGAAGATTTCAGTGCAAAACTGTGGACTATAAACATTAACCTATTAGGTCAATATAACATTTCAGAACTGTGTGGAAACAAATATCCCTTTGGACTATTTTAATTTTTATGTAATTTTGCCAGCTAGAATGCTGGAACTCCAAAGATCCACCAGTAAACATCTGTTTTCATTATAAGAGATCAGAGACTTACTAGGAGTAACCCAAAAGCAAAAAGTGTGTGGTGCAGCCATGTGCTATCTGCAATCCCTCATAAGCATAAAAATGCTTTTAAAACTATAGTATAGCTCGTATCATCTCTCGTGTGGCTGTCTTTGTGGCAGGCAGCAGCAGCACCGTGTAGTTTGGGTTCACTGAACTGCACCAGGTTCTCCGACAGTCCGACCTCCTCTGTACCTCCGCAGCTGGGGCAGCTCAGAACCCAGCACCAGCGCGTTCCCTCATCCCGCGGTCCTTCCCCAGTACAGGGGCAGCTCCTGGCTGGTCCCATCTCAAGGGAGTAGAAAAATACACTGGAAGTATGACCAGGACTTTTCTCTATCCTGTTTAGGTGAGGTGGCTGTGAGTGGCCCTACAGTTTTATAAAGGGAGTAGAACACAATTATGATTAACCTGCTGGGGTTACTAGGGAGGAAAAACAAAATCTGGCTCCAAAAAAAGGTGATGACAAAGCTGGCTTTTTGACCACTCAAAATTTTAAAGCAGAAAAGGTAAGCAAAGGTGACTGCTGTGCATCTCTGAAAATTATTTTAATGTAATAATCCATATTTTGGAACCTATCTTTTTTTTAATAAAATATCTGCAAATTTTAGCTTTTTTATTTTATATGCTTGTCTCTCTTCCTCCTCCTCCTCTTTTCGGATCAGCTGGTTACCCTGGGAAGATGCCATCGCTGCAGGGAGTCTTACTAAGAAGCTGGGGTTGTTTTTAGTTTTGAATACACTCAGGCTTATATTCATTATCAATAGAGAAGATTAGGTTGAGTTCCACAGCTGGAACCTGCTACTGAAAATGGTCTGTTGCTCTACCCTTTGCACTTAAAGAGTTTTACACTGGGACAGATTAGTTGAAGTGTCCCTGTGGAGTATAGCTCTAGGTTTGTGATGGGATAGGAATTTTAAAAATAGATGAGGCCCAGCATGCTACCCGCTTTTTAGATCAGTAGTAGCTGCTTAAATTCAAGTTACAAAGAGATAAGCAACCAGAAGGACGATGGATGTGCTGTACTGAAGGCTGCTTTGCCCAGCGATGATGTGGTTCCATGTTGCACGCATCAGCTGCCTAGTCTAGCCTGAAGTGTTGAAAGTCAAGAGGCTGGCCAAAGGAGAGAGATTAACAGGTTGTGCTGAAAGGAAGAAACAGTCAAGAACTGGTCTAAGAATGTCTCTCATTACATAAATTCATTAATGATAAGGGGGGAAATTAGCACGGCTTTCACTATATCACAGGGAACTAAGATCTGTGTCACCCAGTGTTGAGTGCTTGGGAAAATGAAATTTCCTGGCCAGACGGTGAAGGCAGGAATTGCTTGTCGCCTCTGATGCAATCTGCATATCAATGCACCTTTGTTCTTTAATTCTTTGTCATTGCTTTTTTTGTTTCTTTGTTTTTTTGTTTGGTTTTTTTTTAGCAGCTTTTGGAAAATGAAAAGGTTAGGGATTGAATTTTGAGTTGTTACAGATGGCGGCTCCTCATCCTTCTGGTTTTGTGCCCAGGATGTATCCTTAGGTCTGATAGCAACAATAACACTCTTGATTCAGCACAAAACATACAACTTTTTGAAGGGAATATGTTGTGGTTTTAATGAAGCAATTGTTTAGCAGAGAACAAAACCTTCTTAGTAACCAAGTTAAGTGTGGTGCCAATTCAAACTATTAGTAATAGTAACTTCCTGACTGAAAATTGGTATGTAGGTTTCTTGGTTTGCTCTGTCTTATCATTTGGTTTGGTTCCACACCCCACATCCCACCCGCCCGCCCCCCCCCCCCCCCAAAAAAAAAAAAAAAAAATTCCTCTGTTTACTGTTTTTCTGTGATTGTGTCCTGGTTTAGGCCAGGATGGAGCTAGTTTTGTTTTCAGCAGCTCCTGTGTTTTGGCTTTAGTGTGAGAAGAACAGTGATAGCACACTGATGTTGCTGGTTGCTGCTGAACCACCAAGGACATTTTGCTGTTTTCCAGGTTCTGCTAACGTGCAGATGCAAAACTTGGGAGGGGTAGAGACAGGATAGTTGATCCAAACTGGCCAAAGAGAGTATTCCATACCATAGACGTCATGCTTGATATAAGCGAGGGTCGGTCGGTGGGCCACTAGTTTTGACTAGATCTTTTTTGGTCTTTTGGGCTTTTGAGGCTTTTGAGACCTTTAACTTGCCCTAATCCTTAAGCTTCCCTTGGGGTTGCTTTTTGTTTCCCTATTTTTACCTTTTTGTTTTTCACTCGTTTAGCTGTTTGTTCCCTCGCCTGCTTTCCCTGGAACTTGCTGTTCTGGGATAGCTGGGGGGGGATACCCCTGCTCCCTGCCTGCTGCTCGGGACGGGCTGTATCGGTCGTCGGGCGGTGAGAAATTGTGTATCGTTTGTTTTATATATTCTATTATCCTTGTATATATTATCATTATTATCATTATTAATATATTTTCATATTTTTCCTTTGCTGTCCTGGTGAGCTGTTTTTATCTCAACCCGTGAGTTTTCCTTTCTCTCCGATTCTCCTCCCCACCCCAACAGGGAGGGGGGGAGTGAGCGAGCGGCTGCGTGGTATTGGGTTACAATTCGGGGTTAAACCACGACAGTCCTTTTTGGCGCCCAACGTGGGGCTCGAGAGGGGTCCGGCTAGCTCAGCTGAGAGAGCATCAGACAGAGGGTCCAGGGTTTAAAGCCCCTGATCAGGCTCAAAGGGTTGAGATAACAACAGACTCGACCAGAGTGTGTTAAAACAATTTGTTATAAGCATCCGTTGTATTACTTTAATTGCTGCTGGTCACAATGTTGTTTGAATTGTTTACCGAGTGCTTCTCAGAGCTGTATCGTGTATCACCTTACTGTATGCTGGTTGTCACTGTTTATGCGTGGTCTGTTACCTCTGGCCTTTTGATTAGGTTTATTGCTTCGGTGTGTGGTTTAGCACTGGCTTATGGCGTGGTAAAATCATTGGTGTTTAGACCAGTTTACTACCTGTATTCATATACATTGGGGGGGGGTGATGTGCAGAACGAAGCGTCACCGACAGTTACAGCTTCGTACTTTGGGACCAATCTGGTGGGGACTATCAGTAATTATTCCTTTATTTTTTCCTTCCCGGGGGGCCAACAGGGGGAAACTTCCTCCTTTGCTTTCTCTCTCCCCTCCTGGGTAAAAATGCCTTCCTTTGATTTCTCGTGGCCCTCCTGGTTAGTTACGGGAGTTTCTGAAAACTTGGAATACTTTTGGGATGTTCGGACCGGATTGTTACTCCTATCAGTAGGAATACATTTGTGTCAAATCTTGCTTAAGCTCAGAAGCCGGTGCAGGCGTAGGCTCAGGGCCACCCCAGCTCCCTGCTACAGCCCCCGCGGCCGCGCCGTCCCCCGCCACGGGCGCCGCGGCCACCCCACGCTCCGCTACGGGCACCGGGGCTGCTCCGCTCCTCGCCACACGGGCACCGCGGCTGCCCCGGCCCCGACCCCCGCCGCAGGCACCGCGGCCGCCCCAGGGCCCGCCAGGGCCCCCGCGACCGTCCCAGCCCCCGCTGCGGCCCCCGCGGCCGCGCCACCCCCCGCCATGGGCGCGGCAGCCGCTGCACCCCCCGCCGTGGGCACCGCGGCCGCTCCACCCCCCGCTCCGGCCGCTGCGGCCGCGCCAGCCCCCGCCATGGCCGCTCCAGCCCCCGCTGCGGCTGCTCCAGCCCCCGCCGCGGCCACCGCTGCTGCCTCAATCGCTGCTACGGGCCATGGGCGCTGCAGCTGCTCCACCCCCGCGGCCGTCCCAACCCCTGCCATGGGCATCGCTGCTGCCCCAGTCCCTGCCGTGGGCACCGCGGCTGTTCAAGCCCCAGCTATAAGCACCGTGGCTGCTGTGACAGGCACTGCAGATCCACCCGTGCCGGTATCAGTTGCCCCTGTACAAAAGAAGAAAAGCACAAAGAAATCAGCTCGCCCCACAAAAGATGAGGATGAACCAGGGACATCACAGGAACAGGGAGAGGCAGAAGCAGAGATAATCACCCGACCCCTATCCCTGACTGAGCTGCGAGATATCCGAAAAGATTACAGCCGTAATCAAGGTGAGCAGCTTGTCACCTGGCTGCTCCGATGCTGGGACAATGGGGCCAGTAGCCTGGAACTAGAGGGCAGGGAAGCCAGGCAGCTGGGATCCTTGTCTAAGGAAGCAGCCATTGACAGGGCAGTTGGAAGAGAGGCAGAAGCCCGCAGTCTGTGGAGGAGACTCCTGTCAGGTGTGAGGGACAGGTATTTCTTTAAGGAAGACATTATATGCCACCCAAAGAAGTGGACCAATATGGAGGGAGGTATTCAGTTTCTGAGGGAATTAGCTGTGCGGGAATTGATTTATCATGACCTGGATAACCCGCAGACACCCGTAGATCCAGATGAGGTCCAATGTACCCGACCCATGTGGCGGAAGTTTTTACATAGTGCACCATCATCGTATGCCAACTCATTGGCAACAATGGGTTGGAAAGACGATGAGGCACCACTGGTGCGTGCAGTGGCTAACCAACTCCGGCAGTATGAGGACAATATCTCTTCCTCCATACGGGCCTGTGTCTCGGCTGTGGAAAAACTGGCCGAAAGAATGTGCCAGGAGTTTCGGCAACTCAAAGAGGAAAGGTCCTACTTGCCACCTGTACGGACCAGAATCTCAGCTGTTAGGAGAAAATTTTCCCCTGCTCAAGAGAAACGGTACACACGGCGAGGTACTCTGTGGTTTTACCTCCGTGACCATGGAGAGGACATGAGAAAGTGGGATGGAAAACCCACCTCGACCCTAGAGGCAAGGGTACGTGAGTTGAAAAAGAAAACATCTACAAATAAGGGTTCTTCCAGGAAAAGTGCTGCTCCAGTCTCCAGTGGGCAGTTCCCCAGATGGGGTAGAAGGGCTTCTGATTCGTACTTACAAGAAATGAGAAACAGGGATGAGATTCAACCCCATGCGTCCCACACGAACCCATTTGTTGACAGCGGGTATTATAATCAGAATTAGAGGGGCCCTGCCTCCAGCCAGGTGGAGGAGAGGGACAACCGAGTTTACTGGACTGTGTGGATTCGATGGCCTGGCACATCAGCCCCCCAGAAGTACAAGGCTCTAGTGGACACTGGTGCGCAGTGCACCCTAATGCCATCGAACTATAGAGGGGCTGAACGCATTTCTATTTCTGGAGTAACAGGGGGGTCCCAAGAGTTAACTTTATTGGAGGCCGAAGTGAGCCTAACTGGGAACAAGTGGCAAAAGCACCCCATTGTGACTGGCCCAGATGCTCCGTGCATCCTTGGCATAGACTACCTCAGGAGAGGGTATTTCAAGGACCCAAAAGGGTACCGGTGGGCTTTTGGTGTAGCTGCTGTGGATACAGGGGACAATAAGCAGCTGTCCACCTTGCCTGGTCTTTCAGAGGATCCTTCTGCTGTGGGGTTGCTGAGGGTCAAAGAGCAACAGGTACCAATTGCTACCACAACGGTGCACCGACGGCAATATCGCACCAACCGCGACTCCCTGACCCCCATCCATAAACTGATTCGTCGACTGGAAAGCCAGGGAGTGATCAGCAAGACTCGCTCACCCTTTAATAGTCCTATATGGCCAGTGCGGAAATCTAACGGAGAATGGAGATTAACAGTGGACTATCGTGGCCTGAATGAAGTCACGCCACCACTGAGTGCTGCCGTGCCGGACATGCTAGAACTTCAGTACGAACTGGAGTCAAAGGCAGCCAAGTGGTATGCCACCATTGACATTGCTAATGCATTTTTCTCAATTCCTTTGGCAGCAGAGTGCAGGCCACAGTTTGCTTTCACCTGGAGAGGTGTCCAATACACCTGGAATCGACTGCCCCAGGGGTGGAAACACAGCCCTACCATTTGCCATGGACTGATCCAGACTGCACTGGAAAAGGGTGGAGCTCCAGAACACCTGCAATACATTGATGACATCATTGTGTGGGGCAACACAGCAGAAGAAGTTTTTGAGAAAGGAGAGAAAATAATCCAAATCCTTCTGAGAGCCGGTTTTGCCATAAAACGAGGTAAGGTCAAAGGACCTGCACAAGAGATCCAGTTCCTAGGAATAAAATGGCAAGATGGACGTCGTCAGATCCCAATGGACGTGATCAACAAGATAACAGCGATGTCTCCACCAACTAACAAGAAGGAAACCCAAGCTTTCTTAGGCGTTGTGGGTTTCTGGAGAATGCATATTCCAAATTACAGTTCTATTGTAAGCCCTCTCTATCAAGTGACCCGAAAGAAGAACGATTTTAAATGGGGCCCTGAACAACGACAAGCCTTTGAACAAATTAAACAGGAGATAGTTCATGCAGTAGCCCTTGGACCAGTTCGGGCAGGGCAAGATGTTAAAAATGTGCTCTACACTGCAGCCGGGGAGAACGGCCCTACCTGGAGCCTCTGGCAGAGAGCACCAGGGGAGACTCGAGGTCGACCCCTAGGGTTTTGGAGCCGGGGATACAGAGGATCTGAGGCCCACTACACTCCAACTGAGAAAGAGATCTTGGCAGCATATGAAGGGGTTCGAGCTGCTTCAGAAGTGATCGGCACTGAAGCACAGCTCCTCCTGGCACCCCGACTGCCGGTGCTGGGCTGGATGTTCAAAGGAAGAGTCCCTTCTACACACCATGCCACCGATGCCACATGGAGTAAGTGGGTTGCACTGATCACACAACGAGCTCGAATAGGAAACCCCAGTCGCCCAGGAATCTTAGAAGTGATCACAGACTGGCCAGAAGGCAAAGATTTTGGAATGTCACCAGAGGAGGAGGTGACACGTGCTGAAGAGGCCCCACCGTATAATAAACTGCCAGAAGATGAAAAGCAATACGCCCTGTTCACTGATGGATCCTGCCGTATTGTAGGAAAACATCGAAGATGGAAAGCTGCTGTATGGAGTCCTACACGAAGAGTTGCAGAAGCCACTGAAGGACAAGGTGAATCAAGTCAGTTTGCAGAGGTGAAAGCCATCCAGCTGGCTTTAGATATTGCTGAGCGAGAGAAGTGGCCAAAGCTCTACCTCTACACCGACTCATGGATGGTGGCGAATGCCCTGTGGGGGTGGTTACAACAATGGAAACAGAGCAACTGGCAGCGCAGAGGCAAACCCATCTGGGCTGCTGAACTGTGGCAAGATATTGCTGCCCGCATAGAGAAGCTTGTTGTAAAGGTACGTCATGTAGATGCTCATGTACCCAAGAGTCGAGCCACCGAGGAACATCAAAACAACCAGCAAGTGGATCAGGCTGCTAAAATTGAAGTGTCTCAAGTGGACTTGGACTGGCAACGTAAGGGTGAACTATTCCTAGCTCGGTGGGCCCATGACACCTCAGGCCACCAAGGAAGAGACGCAACATACAGATGGGCTCGTGATCGAGGGGTGGACTTAACTATGGACACTATTGCACAAGTTATTCATGAGTGTGAAACATGTGCTGCAATCAAGCAAGCCAAGCGATTAAAGCCTCTCTGGTATGGAGGACGATGGCTGAAATACAAATATGGGGAGGCCTGGCAAATTGACTATATCACACTCCCACAGACCCGCCAAGGCAAGCGCCATGTGCTTACAATGGTGGAAGCAACCACCGGATGGCTGGAAACATATCCTGTGCCCCATGCCACCGCCCGGAACACCATCCTGGGCCTTGAAAAGCAAGTCTTATGGCGACATGGCACCCCAGAAAGAATTGAGTCAGACAACGGGACTCATTTCCGAAACAACCTCATAGACACCTGGGCCAAAGAGCATGGCATTGAGTGGGTGTATCACATCCCCTATCATGCACCAGCCTCTGGGAAAATTGAACGGTACAATGGACTACTGAAAACTACACTGAAAGCAATGGGTGGTGGAACCTTCAAAAACTGGGACACACATTTAGCAAAAGCCACTTGGTTAGTCAACACTAGAGGATCCACCAATCGGGCTGGCCCTGCCCAGTCAAAACCTTTGCGTACTGTAGAAGGAGACAAAGTTCCTGTGGTACATGTAAAAAACATGCTGGGGAAGACAGTCTGGGTTATTCCTGCCTCAGGCAAAGGCAAACCCATCCGTGGGATTGCTTTCGCTCAAGGGCCTGGATGCACTTGGTGGGTAATGCAGGAGGATGGAGAAGTCCGATGTGTACCTCATGGAGATCTGATTTTAGGTGAAAATAGCCAATAGTCTGAACTGTGTGATGTTAATTACTATAATATACTGCATATAATCATTTATATTATGTATATATTGTATATAATCATGTATATAATCATTTCTATAGTTGTGTTCTATATCAAAGGTATTACAGCAAGAATCACCCGACTCAATGAAGAGCGACCTCTGATGAAACCGAGCAAAGTGCAGCAGTGATGGACTGACTTCAACAACTGGCGCACAGTCGGGATCAACACCTTCAATCTGCCGACTGCGGACAAGCTACACCAGCCATGCCAGATACACCAGCTGTAAGTTCCAGATGCAGCATGCAATAATCCGACACTGCACACCATCTCTCCTGCCCTGAGAGATTGTTAAGACAGATGCAACCCAGGATCGTGGACTAAATGAACTCAATAGACATTTTGGAGGAATGGTCCATAGACTAAGGGAATGATATCTGTGTGTATATATTAAAGACAAAAGTGGCAGTGATTAATTGGAAAGTGAGAGACCTGAGCATAACGTAAATGGTATGGAATAAGGGGTGGATACTGTCCTGGTTTAGGCCAGGATGGAGCTAGTTTTGTTTTCAGCAGCTCCTGTGTTTTGGCTTTAGTGTGAGAAGAACAGTGATAGCACACTGATGTTGCTGGTTGCTGCTGAACCACCAAGGACATTTTGCTGTTTTCCAGGTTCTGCTAACGTGCAGATGCAAAACTTGGGAGGGGTAGAGACAGGATAGTTGATCCAAACTGGCCAAAGAGAGTATTCCATACCATAGACGTCATGCTTGATATAAGCGAGGGTCGGTCGGTGGGCCACTAGTTTTGACTAGATCTTTTTTGGTCTTTTGGGCTTTTGAGGCTTTTGAGACCTTTAACTTGCCCTAATCCTTAAGCTTCCCTTGGGGTTGCTTTTTGTTTCCCTATTTTTACCTTTTTGTTTTTCACTCGTTTAGCTGTTTGTTCCCTCGCCTGCTTTCCCTGGAACTTGCTGTTCTGGGATAGCTGGGGGGGGATACCCCTGCTCCCTGCCTGCTGCTCGGGACGGGCTGTATCGGTCGTCGGGCGGTGAGAAATTGTGTATCGTTTGTTTTATATATTCTATTATCCTTGTATATATTATCATTATTATCATTATTAATATATTTTCATATTTTTCCTTTGCTGTCCTGGTGAGCTGTTTTTATCTCAACCCGTGAGTTTTCCTTTCTCTCCGATTCTCCTCCCCACCCCAACAGGGAGGGGGGGAGTGAGCGAGCGGCTGCGTGGTATTGGGTTACAATTCGGGGTTAAACCACGACAGATTGGTATCCAAAAAGCAGATACATGGGGTTTGGGTTGGGTTTTTTTCTTTTTAAGATGGAATGATCAAATCTACTTTCAATGGTGATGGCAATAGCACTCCTTATTCATGTCATTGTAGATTATAAAGAGTATTTTACAGATTGGATTTCCTGTGTACTTCCTTCCAGCCCTATCTGTTGGACTGACTTTTGGTGCAATAATAATGTGCAAAATAACTATTTTTGTTATGACTAAGTATACGTGGTCTGAACATGAGCCTAAAAGACAAGAACAAATTTGCTTTGTGGTTTGGACCTGAATCAATGAGAAATTGATTCAGTTTCCCTCAAAATATAAGAAATGTCCTATTGGCTCAGGCAAACTATCTGTCTAGACTGTCTATCTAGTTTTTGGTCTCCAACAGTTGCAATTGAACATGCTATTTAGGGAGGGCACACAAGACTGTCTGCTTCTGCAGTCCATTTCCTTCACACTTTTCCAGCATCTGCCTTCATTGAATTAGGTATGTAATGTTGTACTCCTCTATGCCTACCTTTTTTTTTCCCCCTTTTTTTTTTTTTTTTGGTATCAATTTATGGTCCTGATCTCCATTAATTTGTCTGATCCATTTTAAGCCTCACAGTTGTCTGACTCCAACTTCTCATAACAACAAATTCCAGAAGTTCACTACCTAGTGTATCAAGGAAAAAAAAACCCCAAAACCAACAAACCCAAACCAAAACCCAACCCAAACCACAAACCTCTCTTTCATCTTTTTTAAACTAATCTCCAACTATTTTCAACTATGTGAAAAACGAAGATGGGCCTAAGCAAGAGTCTCATGTCTGAATGTCCCCACAGTTTGGCATTTTTGGTTTCTGAATCAGTAAGATGGGCTGAAGCAAACCCCGCAGTCTGAACTAGCACCTCAGGAGGAAAGTTTCGACCTTCAGCCCAACCTTGCAATAGGTCACTAACGATGCTTTTGCTGACCACAAGGAATCAAGGGCAGCATAGGTGGACCACACCTCTACTTTGTTACATTTATAGATGAGATCTAGCTAGCACGGACAGCACAGACAGGTAGGCTGAAAATTGGAAATAATTTTGATAAAGTCAAGAAATGACTGGGAAAAAAATAGGAGATAGTGGACACCATTCTGTTGGGAAATGGGAGTGCTCTGCTTATGTTGGAAGAGTCAGATCTACAACTGCAGGAACGGGAACATCTGGCTGGATAGAAAATCCTCAAAAAATATCCCAGAGTTACAGCTGATTGCAAGCTGAACATGAATCTGCCTAATAGGCAAGTACCATATAGGAATGTACATGCAGAAGAATGGGTTGAGGTTTTTTGTTCTGCTCCCGTTTGTTCTGCTCAACACAGGTCAGTTTTGAAGTACTCTTTTTCAGTGTTGGGCATCATCTTTCAAAGGACCCCTGGATCAACTAAAAATTATTCAAATGACAGTTATAAGCAGAACTTTAGAAAATAAAAATCTATGCAGAAATGTTGGAAAAACTGATCTTATTTAGCTTAAAAGAACATGACTAAGTAAGGAAGGGTAAGTGGTCAAGTATGTAAAAGGTTATTATAAAAAGAGTAGGAGAAGAATTGACTTTGGTAAGGAAAACCTATTAAATAATAAGGAATAATGAGGATCATAATCGGTAATAATATATTACACTATTCTGGGCTTGGAAATGAATTTGTCTCAATACTGTTTGACAATTTTTTTGAAGTTTTATTATTTCAGCAATTTGCATTTGAAGGGTTTAGCATATTCTTAATTTCCAGAACAGCCAAAATATTGGACAGGTTTGAAGCACTGAAGAAAAAGGGGAGGAATGCAGCAGAATATATATGAGTGGAGAAGTGGTATGCAGGAACAAAGTTATTGGAAACTGCATCTCTTTATAGAAATAATTATTTCTGCTATTGTTTTAGCAATTATATAGAAATGTTTCTTGAATTGATTTAGGACTGGTTTGCTCTGTTGTATTCCAAAAAGATTCTGAATACAGTCTCTATCTCGTAGATTGTCACTCGGAAGACTGCTGTAGGAAGGTACATAACATGGTAAGAGTTTGTATGTGTAGTGGTCGTGTGCTGTTAAGTCCTAATATGTTTTGTGGAATCTAAATTTGTTTATATAGTGACATGGCTTCAGTTATACACAGTTTAGATTGTGCACAGCTTTCAGTTAAGAGGCAGCAGAAATTTACAATCAGTCATTTTATTGTTTATAGTCAGAGGTTGTAACAATGAACATCATCACTACATGGAAAGTTTAATTAGTTTACAGGATGTTAAATCAGTATTCTCTGCATACCTGTTCTTGTGTGAGACCTTACTTCACAAGAGGGAAGAAAAACTATGGTAAAGAGAAAGATCCTAATGTAAGACAGCTGAATAAAATGTGTGCTAGGGCTTTCTCCATTCTAAATTTAGGGCAGCTTTAGAGATATGTAATTTGCTTTGGGTAACGCAAACACTTTTCTTGAGATGCTGCCTTGTGCTGTCCATTTTTGCCTCATACTAACCCCTTATTACAGCAAGGGTTGCAAGGGTTTTATGCTATTGCAGTCATCCAGTCTGTAGCATAGAGAAATTCTAATGTTAGATGCCAATAGTCTTGATTTTAACAGTTTAGAAAGAGAATTCCTGAGAACAAAGAAATCCCAATAATCCTGTAATCCCTGAATATCAACCAATGTCAAAGGGCTGAAGACTAAGGATTCTTGTCTTGTTAATTAATTTTCAAGAAGGACCAACTTTTAAACCAAATGAAAGAGAAATTTCTAGATAATAAAAAAGTGCAGGTTGCTAGGTCAAGCATTGCAGAAAATGATTTTGCAGCGGTGATGTCTTTCTCAATTATTAATTAAAAGTTATTCATCCTGGCAATATTTTTAGAGAAAATGAATTGATAAAGCTACGTTTCAGGATCCGTAGCTGGAGGTTTGGTGTAGAACAGTTTCCCATGGGTTAAGTTTTACAGGGAGGATGCCTGATCAAAGTCTAGGAAAAGATTTCAGTTGCTTTTGATGCTCTTCAAGCCACCACGCTTTGATCCTTTTCTGGGATCATATAAGGAAACGAGGGCCTGTACAAAAAAAGGTATGTTTTTAAATCTGCCTGTGAGGAATGAGGAAGGCTATTATGCACACAGTCAGTAAAACTGCAGTACTCCTAAACATTTCCATTAAATCATATATGTTTTATATAAAGAAGAGGGTTTAAGGAGAGCAGTGGACTACAGCCTGAAATCCACTGCACCATCCTTTTTCAGTAGCTAAGTGTTCTCTTTTGTAGAACTGGTTACTCAAAGTGGATAAGCAATATGATAAGAAATGTGTAATAAAACTTGGGATTGAAAGATTCAACTGGCAGAAAATGCATTAGTGAGCAGCTGTTCTAGTAGTTTGGCACTGATCCTGAAATGCCTTTTCTTTCTTTCTTTTTTTTCCCTATACATATCAGGCTCATTTACAGTATTTACATAGGATTTTGATATTTAAGACACTGATTAATACCTAAATTTTCTTCCCATGTTTTTAAGCATTAGAGGAAATATGGGGGAGTCCTATCTGTAGAGGAACTAAGGACGGAAGCTTACTACAGTGCCTTCATCTTTTGGAATGACTCCAGAATGGCACTTCCACAGTCTTTTGAGTTGCTGCACTTGGGGAACAATGTTTTCTGTCTTTGAGATATACGTTAAATATAGATTCCACTGAAACTCACTAGTAAGACTACGTGTGTTGAAACAAAAGCAAACCATGCTCTGTCATTTTAACTCTTGGGCATGCCTCTATATGTCTATTTAAGAGAAGGATGCAAAGGAGATTGGTTTGAAACACAAAAATTAAATATAAGGAAAACGGAACTGACATTCTGTGAAAAGAAAACATTTAACATTAACATTTAACTCTACAATAGGCAAATAGACCAAATTACAATAGCAGGCTATGATTTTTGTTGCTGCTATTGACACTTTTCTATTCTCCAGTCTCAGCTCACGTTTCTTATAGTGGTTCCTCTGACTTTTCGTACTGCTAATGAATGGAATTAGGAAAGGGGTATTGAAACACATCCATGTTTCAGAAGCAGAATGTATTGGAGAGGAACACATCATGTTTGTCTAAACACAGGAGAGGAATGTGCTTGACAGATGTACGTTACACCAAGTTGAACAACAGAATGGGGTCTGGATTTTTTTAATGCAATTTTAAAACAACATCAAGAGAATTCCTTTGAAGGAATCTTACAGCTGACATCAAAAACGTCCTTTGTTTGTCAATAGTAGCTATCGTTGCCATTGAAACGTAACAGGGCAAGACCGCGGCCTGTATCTCTACACTATTAGGGATATCTCTTCAGTCATTTGTGTTTATAAGGTCAGTTCACTGCCAGTGTACGGAGTGCCACTTAGAACTTTAAATTAATTGCCTTGTAGGCCAATTTCAGCTTAATTTGAAGACAAGATGAAGAATATTAATCATTAGGTGGTAGGGAAAGGAGAAAGAAAAGATTTTTAAATCAGTAAACCTTTAAATGAGTGATCTCTTATGGGATGAAAGAAATACAGCCTGAATTGGGTAAAATCGTAAAGTCACCCAGACTCAATGGAATATTTATTTGTTTGTAAACGGAAGATATAAAGTATCATAGATTTCAACCACTTTATTTTAAAAACCTTACGATGAGACTGTGACTTGAGGCACTATGATTACTAGCTTTCAATTATGACACTTTAAACTTGCTATACAGAGCAGTTGATGGAAATGCTCTCTTGCATAAAAGCCTTTGATCCCATGATGGATGTTCTATGAATTGGGGGGGGGAAAAGGGACGGAATGAGAGTGCTGGGGAGCTGGGGAAATAAATAATGAAGCCAGCTGATATTATGATGGCACAGCAGGAGCGGTATGTCCCATCCTGTTTTGTGATTTAGTTACGGGCAGGCGCTCCTTGCATGGCACTCGGTTATTGAAATAATATTATCTGTGCATGATTTGTCAGGCGGGTTTTATTAATGTGCTGTAAAAGAACTTGCTTTCTACACCAGTCTGTGATGTTTCTGAGAGATTTTAACATGTTTAAACTCAGACCAGTAATGCTGTATTTCTATTTAGATGGGTTTTGCATCCTGGTCTTTAGGCTTTAATCCTATGCTTTGATCTGCAGCGCTGTAAGGGTCCGTTGAAGAACAATAGGCTTCTTAATTTATGTACACTATGTTATACCTTCATAGCTGTTCTGCTTAACTTCTACCGCTGTCTTTGCTTCATTGCTTTAATGTGTTGTGAAGATGTTAAAAAGTTGTTAGTGCTTTAATAACTTTCTAGTAACTATAAATAGAGCTACATTTTAAAAAGTTTTTAAACTTTAGATTTCATTCTGATTGCAAATGAAGTGATTACTTCCTAGCATCAAAATAATTTATTTGCATAGCAGCAAGCTGAAATACCATCTCGAAAATGATAAGTAATAAATCAAAAAGAACAGGAGGTACCTAAAGGCCTGCTAGAGACACCTTTATGCATAACTCGCAGAATGTCGTTGCCTCAGTAGTTACATAATGGGATTCCCAAAGAATAAGAGCAGTGTAACATGAGCAGATGCCAGCATCCAGCCAAGGCAGGCAGGGATCTGCCCCCACAGCCCGTTCCCATACAATCTTGTTAGCAGAAGATGTATGAAAGTGATGCAGGACAATTTGAAAAGCTTTCTAAATACTTCTGCAAGGTTCAGTAATGCTGTTCACATCGAGCAAAAATAATAGTACGGGGAATATAACTTCTTCCTTTTGCATAGCTGAGATTTGAGCAGCACTTGTTAGCAATGTGCAATCTGTTTTGGTTTTACTGTTTGACTCTTTTTCTTTTAATCACAGTTACACTGTAACTACCTAGTATCTATGCTCTGTTTTATTTAGAGCTCTGAATGGGGTGTAACTTCTGTTTGAAGATGGCTCCGACGTGTTGTTGATAGGAAGGCTACAAGTAAATATGGTACTCTCTGGGGCACTGTGTTTCTAAAATGGCAAAATCTGTTCCGTCCGGCCAAAAAAGCCGCAAGCCTGCTGTATTCTCTCAAGCAGAGCTGCCAACACTGCTCAACAAGAAACTGATTAGGATTAACAGAAATTTTCTTGCCCGATTTCAGACTGGCTCCGTGTGTGTTGTAACCAACTTCATGCGGGGGTTTTGGAGCCGAATGAAACGAGCCAGGCACTTCGCTTTCCCCTCGGGGCTGGGACCTACAGCGGGCTTCATCTTCGCGGAGCCGAGGGTCGGGGCGGGCCAAGCCCAGCTCTGCTGGGCGGCCTGTGCCCCCTGGGGTGGGCAGGGGAGGTTCGGGCCTGCTCGCCTCTCCTTCCCGGCGTAGCCGCGACACGACGCGACGCGCCCCGGGCGGCCCTTTGCCCACGGCGCGGGGCGATCGGCTCCGCGGGGCGATCGGCTCCCCGGGCCGCCAGCGCCGCGCCAGCGGCAGGCGGCGCCGCGGCAGCAGCAGCCGCCGGAGGAGGAGGAGGAGGAGGAGGAAGGCCGCCGCCAGCCCCCTCTCGCCGCGCAGCGGCGCAGGCAGAGGGCGCTTTCGCCATGCGCGGCCCCCGCCGCCGCCGCGCAGCCCCAGGCGCCGCGCACCCCCCGGCCGCGCTGCCGCTGACAGGCGTCCGGAGAGACCTCGGCGGCGGGCGGCGCGGAGCGGAGCCCCTCGGCCCGGCCCGGCCCGGCCCGTACGGGAGGGCGAAGGGAACTCCCCGGGTGCGAGCGGCCGCTCGGTCCCGCTCTGCCGCTCGCTCGCTCTCTCCCTCCTTCCCTCCCTCCCTCCTCCTCCTCCTCCTCTCTGCGCTTTCCACCTCCCCTGCTCCTGAGTGAGCGCGGCCTCGGATGTCCGGTTTCCTGGTGGGTTTTTTACCTGGCAAACTCCGGATAACTTTGGTGAGAATTTGCAAAGCGGCTGGGAAAGTTGGGAACTCCCCTGCAGGCGTCTAGGAGCTGTTGCTACCGCATCTTCTCCATCCCACGGATTTTACTGCCTTGGATATTGCGAGGGGAGGGAGGGGGGGGAGAGGACAGCGAAAGAAGGGGGGGAGAGGAAGAGAAGGAGCCTCATAATTTCTCCTGCATTCCTCCGACTGCCCCGCGGCCCCGCTCCGCGCCCGCCCTGCCATCTTTGCACAATGCACTTGCTGGAGGTGCTCTCCCTGGGTTGCTGCCTTGCTGCCGGCGCCGTGCTCCTGGGACCCCGGCAGCCGGCCGCCGCCGCCGCCTACGAGTCCGGCCAGGGCTACTACGAGGAGGAGCCCGACGCGGGGGAGGCAAAGGTAAGCCCATGCCCCCGCGGCAGATGCCAGCTCGCTCCTCTGGGCATGTGGCTCCGAGTCCGTTTGAACGGACCGCTTGGAAACCCCACCGAGGAAAATATTTGGGAAAAGCTTTTCTAAGCGGGGGGGGGGGGGGGGTGTCCTTAAAAATGGGGGGAGGATTTGTTTAAGGAGAGAAAAAAAGAATTGTCTGGAGTTTCAGGGCTGCTGGAAGGAAGGTTGCACGGGGAACAAGTGTATTTACAAGGAAACGCGAAACACCTGATCGGCAGGGGCAGCCCAAGGGCTCCGCTCCTGCCGTGGTGCTGGGGCTGCCCGGCGGGGAGCCGTCCCGGCCGCGGCCCCGCCGTTTGCAGCGGAGCTCGGACAGGGCAGCGACCCGCGGGCTTCAGCCGATGCCGGCCCCGGCAGCTGGGGCGCTCCCCGCAGGCGGGGCGCCGGTGGGCCCGAGGCCGCTTCGGTGCGGGCGAAGCTGCGGGGTCCTGGGGCGGGCAGAGCCGGGGAGCGCGGGAGGGAGGGCTGAGGAAGGCTCGGAGGAGCAGCTGTGCACGGGAACGAAGCGGCGAGGGAGGCGTGGGGGGACGATGACAACAAAACCCGAGACTTTCCATTTGTTGAAAAGGTTCTTGGAGTTATTGACACTTTGGATGAGTTGCTGCTGCGTGACAGAGTTGATGGGAGGGGTGACACTCGAGCCTGAAAATTTTCATTCCGCCCAGGCGCACAGTGAAGATTGGGCTTAAATTCTCAGATTCCAGTCACCAATATTTACAATTCTGTGTTAATCTTTGTTTGCATAGGAAGTTTTGTAATGTAGAATTCAAGTACCTTTGGTACTTGTGGTTTTGCAGTTCCCGGTATGCTGATGCATAAAAATGATGCATAGTATGTGGTTGTATAAGCATGTGGCATTATTAGGAAGATCTTTTATATCTGAGTTTATAACAACTCTTACCCTCGTTTCATTGTTTTGAAGATTGCTGACATACTTATTGAAAGCAATCATGACCCAGCTCATTCATTATTCATTTCAGTATGGGGTGAGGGGGAAGTGTGTGGATTAAAAGTTAAGCTGATACTCTGATTTCTTTTTTTTTCCTGTGCTGTTTGTTTTACTGAATAGAAGTTTGGGAGATTTTGCTGTAACTCCATGGGAAGTCAAGTTTTGATAGTGTACACCAGCCATACTTATTTCAGGTATTCAAACTGTTGTAGACCATATGGTGTTCACAGAATTCATACTTTTCAAATAATATTTTGCATGGAAAAGGTTACTGAGTATATTGTAGTCTCACTTCAAATATTTTAATTACAGCTGAATGCTTACATTGCAATATTCTGAATGCTGGTATGCTATCAGTGATCATATTGCTTAAATATCAAGTATTTTTCAGACTTAAATATTTAAAAATAGGAAAGCAAAATCAATTCAGCTGGTCATTCTTATCACTTAGACTACTTATAAAAAAATGCAAAACTTAGTGAAGGGTAAAAATACCTCGACTCTTTCCAGCCCACGACTATAAGTCAAGTTATTTACGGGGTGAAACTGGTGTTTGAGTTGCAAACCCTCGGAATAGCTTATGCTGAAAAGGCAGAAAGAATCCAAACTGGAGCACCGTGCACACTTTGTACACTTGAACTGCTGAGGTAGAACAGCTGACAGTGAAGATGTTCTCCGAAGTGATGCTGTATGTTCCCATGCACGTGCTGCGGACAGTCACTCTGTTTCTTGAAGAAACCTCCAAGTCTTCGGGAGCTGCCGCTGTAGTGCATTGTGTGGAAGTGCAAGTGCTTCCTGGAAAAAGGGGAACTGTCAGCAAACCAAAGGAAGAAAGGTCAAGAGACCGGGAAGTGAGTGGGATAGCATGTGTTAAGCGATTACGTTAACAGAAAAATGTTTTCGTGCCTGACTACTGGTGAGTAGTAGGGAGGGAGAGAGAGACACAGAATGACTCTGGATCCAAGTGGACTTAGTCACGTTGGAAGTCTTTAGTTGTGTGTTTGTTGCTTTTGCTGGAACAGTTTGAGTGAGTGAGTACTGTGCATATTTGTTCCTGTGATGAGAGAATGTTGAGATGAATGTCTGAAGTAATTGTGAAAGGATTAAATAAGTAAACTGTAAATAATTGTTTCAAGGAAAATATGATTATATTGTCAGTAAAAAGTCATCTACGTGAACTTGCTTAACTTCAATGAAAAATGTGTGATCGCTTGAGTTTGTGTTCATAGATGTTATGCTTCCTCTGTTTTTACTTTCCATCCATATGCCGTACTGCTGCATATTAAACTGATGCCTAAGTGCAGGTCATACAGCCTTTTGGGTTAACTCTTTACACAATACATTTATTTCTCTTTACTCCTATTCTAAGAACTTCAGCTTTGGAAACATTTTAAGAAGTGTGGATGAAGTTGAGGGTCCTCCAACACAGGAGGAAAAGCTGGGCAGAAAAGAAGTGTATTTATGTTTTTATGGAGGTGAGTAAGTGTTATGCGTTAATCTTGTCCTAGAGATTTGCAGCAACTTGGAAGCGTTACAGATATAAATAGTAGTAGTTCTTCATACACAGCTCTTGCAAGGGCATGTTCCGCAGCAAGTGGGCACTGATAAGCTTGTGCAACACTGCCTCCCCCCTTTCTTTTCAGTCTAAGGGTAAAGTTCATTATTTAACAAGCTTACAGGGCCCAGATTAATGCTTTTCAGCTGAACTGTGTGCTCAGTGGGATGGGAATGAATCCTGCCTGTAAATCACCTCTTTCGGATTTCCTGCAGGACAGAGGGGTTCCCCTGATGAGGCGACCCCCTCGCAGCCGCAGCCCGCCTCTCCCTGGCAGGGCAGGAGGCGGGGCGGCCCCCAGCTCCCTCTCTCCGTCTGGGTGGCCTGCTGCAGTAGACAACCTGGTATTTCAGTTCGTTCTTCTCTTAAGGTGGGACCGGGGGAATCGGCCCTCCTGCCCCCAGAGTTCCCCGCAGTTTGGCAGGGACCCACCGCCTCTCTGCCCTGCCGCCCAGCAGGGATGCTCGGAGCAGCTGCAGGAAGGAGAGGGTGAGCAGTTGTGCGACGCTGGTGACTCGAAACTTTAGCTCCTTGTACTGTCTATGAATATTTTAATAACTCTTATAATACATTTAGTCTCTGGCTCTTGTTCTTTACGTAGTTTAGAATTGGGAACATGCGGTGAGTATACACTGTCTACTTGGGAGGGCAAAGTATTTAAAATAAATAACATAATTCTTTATTGTTTGCTTGCTGAAAGTTTAAAAATAACCTGGAGGGACTACTCAGGCGGTTATTGAAATGAAGGTGTGACAGTAGCAGGTACCTAGACTGCATTAATGGTAATAGGGTAACAATAGCAGGAGCAGGTTATTATGGTAACAATAATAGTAACAGTGGTATTGTAACAATAACTGGAAAGAAGCCACACAGATGGGAGGGTTTGCTGTAGCTGCACCTTCATTTTGTTGTGTAGTCAAACCTCTAGGATTATGTGACTACACAAAAGCGATATTGGTCAATTGTCCTACATGGTTTTTATAGAATCCTAGAATGGTTTGGGGTGGAAGGGACCTTAAAGGTCATCTAGTACCACCCCCCCCGCCATGGGCAGGGACACCTGCCACTAGACCAGGTTGTTCAAAGCCCCATCCAAGCTGGCCTTGAACACTTCCAGGGATGGGGCATCCACAACTTCTCTGGGCAACCTGTTCCAGTGCCTCACCACCCTCACAGTGAAGAATTTCTTCCTTATAGCTAATCTAAATCTATTGTCTTTCAGTTCAAAGCCATTACGCCTTGACCTATCACTACATGCACTTGTCAAAAGTCGCTCTCCAGCTCTCTTGTAGGCCCCCTTTAGGTACTGGAAGGCTGCTATAAGGTCTCCCCAGAGTCTTCTCTTCTCCAGGCTGAACAAGCCCAACTCTCTCAGGCTGTCTTCATAGCAGAGGTGCTCCAGCCCTCTGGTCATCTTTGTGGCCCTCCTCTGGACTTGCTCCAACAGATCCAGGTCCTTGTGTTGGGGGTCCCAGAGCTGGATGCAGTACTCCAGGTGGGCTCTCACGAAAGCAGAGTAGAGGGGCAGAATCACCTCCCTGGACCTGCTGGTCATGCTTCATTTGATGCAGCCCAGGATACGGTTGGCCTTCTGGTCTGCAAGCACACATTGCCCGGTCATGTTGAACTTCTCATCAGCCAACACCCCCAAGTCCTTCTCGGCAGGGCTGCTCTCAATCCGTTCTCCACCCAGCCTGTATTTGTGCTTGGGATTGCCCCGACCCATGTGCAAGACCCAAGGACCTTGCACTTGGCCTTGTTGAACTTCGAGGTTTGCATGGACCCACCTCTCAAGTCTGTCAAGGTCCCTCTGGATGGCATCCCTTCCTTCCAGCATGTCGGCCGCGCCACACAGCTTGGTGTCGTCACCAGACTGGCTGAATGGGCACTCAATCCCACTGTCCGTGTTGCCGACAAAGATGTTAAACAGACTGGTCCCAATACCAACCCCTGAGGAATGCCACTCGTCACTGATCTCCACTTGAACATCAAACTGTTGACTGCAGCTCTTTGAGTGTGACCATCCAGCCAATTCCTTATCCACTGAGTGGTCCATGCGTGAGATCCGTGTCTCTCCAATTTAGAGACAAGGATGCCTTGCGGGACGGTGTCAAATGCTTTACGCAAGTCCAGGTAGGTGACACTGGTTGCTCTTCCCTTATCCACCAATGCTGTAACCCCATCGTAGAAGGCCACCAAATTTGTCAGGCACAGTTTGCCCTTAGTGAAGCCATGTTGGCTGTCACCAATCACCTCCTTGTTTTCCATGTGCCTTAGCATAGTTTCCAGGAGGATCTGCCCCATGATCTTGCCGGGCACAGAGGTGAGACTGACTGGCCTGTAATTCCCCAGGTCTTCCTTTTTTCCCCTTTTTAAAAGTGGGGGTTATGTTTCCCCTTTTCCAGTCAGTGGAACTTCACTGGGATTACTATGACTTCTCAAATATGATGGAGAGTGGCTTAGCAACTTCATCTACCAGTTCCCTCAGGACTCACGGATGCATCTCATCAGGTCCCATGGACTTGTGCACCTTCAGGTTCCTTAGATGGTCTTGAACCTGATCTTCTCCTACAGTGGACGGTTCTTAATTCTTCCAGTCCCTGCCCTTGCCTTCCATGATTTGAGTAGTGTGGCTAGAGCACTTGCCAGTAAAGGCTGAGGCAAAAAAGTCATTGAGTATCTCAGCCTTCTCCATATCCTGGGTAGCCAGGTCTGCCGTTCCCTTCTGGAGAGGGCCCACATTTTCCCTAGTCTTCCTTTTATCACTGATGTACTTATAGAAGCTTTTCTTGTTGCCCTTCATGTCCCTGGCCCGATTTAATTCTATCAGGGCTTTAGCTTTCCTAACCTCATCCCTGGCTGCTTGGACAATTCCTCTGTATTCCTCCCAGGCTACCTGTCCTGGCTTCCACCCTCTGTAGGCTTCCTTTTTGTGCTTGAGTTTGTCCAGGAGCTCCTTGTTCATCCATGCAGGACTCCTGGTGTTTTTGCCTGACCTCCTCTTTGTTGGAATGCATCACTCCTGAGCTTGGAGGAGGTGATCCTTGACTATTAACCCGCTTTCTTGGGCCCCTCTTCCCTCCAGGCCTTTATCCCATGGTACTCTACCAAGCAGATCCCTGAAGAGGCCAAAGTCTGCTCTCCTCAAGTCCAGGGCAGTGAGCTTGCTGTGCGCCCTCCTTGCTGCCCTAAGGATCTTGAACTCCACCATTTCATGGTCACTGCAGCCAAGGCTGCCCTTGAGCTTCACATTCCCCACCAGCCCCTCCTTGTTGGTGAGAACAAGGTCCAGCATAGCACCTCTCCTTGTTGACTCCTCTGTCACATGGAGGAGGAAGTTATCGTCGATCCAGGAACCTCCTGGATTGCTTATGCCTTGCTGTGTTGTCCCTCCAACAGATATGAGGGTGATTGAAGTGCCCCATGAGGACCAGGGCTTGTGAACGTGAGGCTGCTCCTATCTGTCTATAGAGGGCCTCATCAGCTCAGTCTTCCTGGTTGGGTGGCCTTGTAAGCTCATAAGCTCTTGGTCAGCTCTTCATTCATCCCCAGGCGGAGCTCCATGCACTCCAGCTGGTCATTGACATAGAGGGCGACACCCCCTC
Organism: Phoenicopterus ruber ruber; assembly: GCA_009819775.1. NCBI lineage: Eukaryota > Metazoa > Chordata > Aves > Phoenicopteriformes > Phoenicopteridae > Phoenicopterus > Phoenicopterus ruber. The sequence continues at coordinate 40,344,425 of CM020218.1, forward strand.
CTCATGTCCCCTGCCTGTCCTTCCTAAAGAGCCTGTATCCTTCTGTTCCAACACTCTAGTCATAGGAGCCATCCCACTATGTCTCCATGATGCCAATAAGATCACATTCCTGCAGGCGTGTGCACGTCTCTACCTCCTCTCGTTTATTCCCCACGCAATGTGCGTTTGGATAGAGGCATTTAAGTTGGGCCCCTGATGAAGCTGATTTACTGGCTGGAGTGGCTGGAATTCCTTTGTGCTGCTTTTCAGGTGCTCTCCTGCTGACTTCCTCCAGGCTCTGGGCATCTATTGCTGGCACTGGCATCAGACTGGTAGGAGTGGGATGAACTGAGGTTCCCCTCCCCTGGCAACTTTAGTTTAAAGCCCTCTTCACCAGCTTGGCAAGCCTATGACCAGAGATGCTCTTCCCCTTCTCTGACAGATGGACCCCATCAGCCCCCAGCAGACCAGGTTTCTGAAAGCGAGTCCCATCGTCTAAGTAGCCGAAGCCCTGGCTGTGGCACCAGTCCTGTAACTATTTGTTGATTCGCCAGATTTCACCCTTTCAAACCCCTTGCCTTTGACCGGGAGCATTGATAAAAAAACTGCCTGTGCTCCAGCATCCCTTACCACCACTCCCAGGGCTCTGTAATCCTTGATACTTCTTGGACTGCTCCCTGCTGTATCACTGGTGCCCACGTGAAACAACAGCAGCGGGTAAGAGTCAGTGGGCTGTGCGAGGCTTGGTAGTCTCTTGGCGACATCCCTGATACAACCCCCCGGTAAGCAGCGCACCTCTCTAGAGAGTGTGTCAGGTCGGCAAGTGGGTGCCCCCGTACCTCTCAGAAGAGAGTCGCCTGCTACTATCACCCGTTGCCTTTTCTTAGTTGCAGTGGTTGTTATACAGGGAGCAGATAGGGCTGCCTTACTTTTAAGAGGTTTAAAACTACATTTATGCAAGGATTCTTAGTTTTGTATTGGAATGGGAATAACAAATGTATTGGCCTGTCCTAAAGTGCATCCCTGAAAGTGGCAATGGGGCCTCTTTACGCAGACGGCAATAAAGTACAGAACAGTCTCTGTGCTATGATTGCGTGATTTGCTTTTTGCAATGAAAATAGGTGTGCTTACTTTGAGCTCCATTTATCTTGGATGCTACCTCAGCTGAGAGGTACCTTTTTATCATTATTATTATTAAAATTATTTTAAACCTGACCTAATCATAAAATGCTGCTAGTTGGTGGCTAATGGAGTTTAAATACTGCTTGTGTGGGAGCTGGAGGAAAAACAGAGTGTTAATTTCTGGGGTTTCTTCTTGTCACTGTATCTTGGTAGTGTAATCTCAAACCCATTAGTTTTATGGCCACCTCTAAGTTTATGAAGTGTGCCTTACTGTGCTTTGTGATGCTACGTGCACTGGTGAGAGATGACGCTAGGTTTTCCGCTCTGAAACCAGCGTAAACCTCACTCCCAGTACTCCAGCAGCGCTAAATTGGGCGGGTAAGGGAGAATGTTATTTTTTCTGCTGTTACTGTTTGGTCTGTTGCAAGTTTCCTTTTCATGTATGTAGCCACTCTCCGTTTTCAGAGATAGATGTAGAGAGAGAGACACACACACACACACAGACTCTCTCTCTCTGTCTTTTTTTAGAAGCACTATTTGTATCGGATACAACAGGATGAACGTAAGTCATACAATAGGACCTATTATGAAGACTAAGTAATGCTTGTGCAAATGTAATTGTTAAACCTTGGCCTAGCCTTTTGTGCGAGTAGAGTACAATACTAAGCTCTAAGAGCTCACGGCACTTTCTAGTTCTTGGTGTAGGTATGTGCGTTCCTGGGTATCTTGTGTAAGCACCCTTGTGTGTCTGTGAGGGATTTCACGGGATCGCTGCTGACAAATAACTGCACTTCTGAAGGTTCTAAAAGAGCTTTGGGGATCACTTCAACTAACTGCACTGTTTGGAGGCTCACAGAAACATCTCATCAAAAATATTATTTTTACGCTTACTTAGGTTCAGTGTGTGTTTAAACTCTTGCATGTTCTTCAAGGGTGCGTGGCCACTTATTTAAGTAAAAATAAACCAGGACTTGCTCTTCAGGCTGTTGTAGCTGAGGGTGATGGTAATAATCCCTTCCCATTGATACCTTGCATCCAGGATAGGAAGTCTGTCTAGAACCTTGTGTTCAGCTGCTGCTTTTTTGAGTGTGGTCAGTGATTCATTAAAACAAAATGCTTGGAACAAAGGGGATCCAACTGAAGTCAGACTAGTATTCTATCAAGTTTAATATCCTTGTTTAATGTAAAAAATGTGCTACAGCTGTTTGTAGAACGAATTACAAGAAATTCCAAGCAAGGTTGTTATTTGAAAGATGTAAACTCTTTCGAAGTCCAAGTTGCTTCTTAAGAGTTTTATGTTTGGCAAGGTGTTGAATTTTGCTTAGTGAGTAGGATAGGTATGATTGTTTTCATTATCTATTATAAACATTCAATGTCTTTTTTAATTCCACCTTGCTTCTAACCTGAGTGATATATAATACCAAGTTCCCCTCCATGTTTATGTGTATCTGCTTCAAAGGCACTAATGGCTGCATAAATTGCAACAGAATTTTAATTTAAAACATGGATAGCTTAGGGGGACCATGAGGGATTGTTTGTTGAATTCCTATTGTATATGAATTTGTCAACTTATTTTCATTGTTTTGTGTTTATCTGTCACCAGAAGTTTTTCTGATGACTTAATATTTATGTGTTACTGTATTTTTTCCCCCTCTTTTGTTGCATTTCAGATTTTAGTTAGGAAATAGCTAAACTGTAAGTAATTTATTCTTCTACTCTTCCATTGTAATCATTGTAAATCAATCCCTCTAACTCTTTAGTCATTTGTTTTTTTTCTTTTGACATTTCCTGACTTGTCTAAGACGGCTATAACTCATTACAAATATTTAGAGACTGCAATTGCCAGTGGAGTGACTGAATGTTTTGGTAAGATGCTCCTATTTAGCAAAGTAACCAAGAGGAATGGTGTTATTTGGGGGAGGAGGAGGAGAAAACACAGGAAAAACACTTTCTGATAACTGAAGGAAAAAAAATAGCAGTAGTTTGTATATTTTGGCTATATTGTAGTCTTTGCTGAATATGGGCGAATTTTGTTGTAGAGTAATTATGTTATCTTCATAGATGTAGTTACTGAGGCAATACATTTTCTACAGGAAGTTTTTGAGACCCTGATTGTGGTTACCTTCAATAAAAAACGATTGCTTGGGGAAGTTAATGACATTAATTATCTGATACTGCCATCACCCTGAACCCTGTAGCACTCCACACTGTTCACATAATGGCTTCACCTACTTCGTGACAGTTTTCAAATACCCTGACCTCAAGGGTGCAGCTTAAAAACTGTTGGAGGTGTTTCGCATCCTGTTTCTCATTGAAGATAGCAGGGCTTTTTATCCTGGACAAGGGAAAATACTGGCAAAGAATCGGACAATTCTTGGAAGCCGCCAGAAGGCTGCTGGGGAGCAGGGGACATGAATCTCTCTGGTATCACAGGCGTGGCATCCTCTCTGTTACTCCCACTTGCTTGTGGCAGCATTGTGAAATAAGTAATTTCAGGAATCAGATGTCATCTGGAGCAAAATCCTTTACACCACAAAATGGTTTAATTCTTTGACTTTTCTTACCCAAGAATTGTGCTCTGTTGAGAGAGAGAAGAGAGTAATTCAGCAGAGGGGATTTCTTCTGAGAACAGCTGTAGCATTTGGCTATTTCCTCATTTTTTTTCCCCAAAGGAGATCCATAGCAAACCTCCCAACCCCCCACAGGCATGTGTGAAAATTTCTGGGACTTGTGAAGATTGTCAGAAACAGTAGATATCCTACTACAGATCATTCAGAAGAAGCAAAACTACTCTAGCTGTCCTTCAACTTTTTTTGACTGCAGAATTCAGCAGGCCAAATGTAGTTGTGGTGGACTGCTCCAGCTGTCCAGAATGGACTTGAATGTATTTAGGGCCAAGAGAAAAACTGGCCAAGTGAAGCTTCACACGTTAACTGTTGTCTACTTACTCATGTTTGTGTGGACAACAAAACGTTTGAGTTCTTTTGTTTGTTTGTTTTGTGGCTGGTTTTGTTTTCATATTGGTCGAGAGAGATGCAGCTGGTAAGTAACCTCTGCAGTCTGCTCAAGGAACGGTCTCATTAGAGAAACAAAGAGAAGCAATTGTAGAGGTTGAGGTATTTACTCCTTCCAGGTCAAACGTTAATCTTGGCAGGGCTGTATTATAATTCTAATTTAAGTAAGAGCCCCTCACCTCTTTCCAAATCGGTGGCTAATGGTCATTACCCTGCAACTATGGGATCCATAGTCGCAATGACGTGAGGAAAAGCTGGTAGTTGTTGTCTGAGGTGTGCTGTCTGTAGATGGTGGGATCCGCATCCTGCTCGGCCGACTGGATTCCCGATCTTAGGGGATTCTTGCTGAGGAAGCAGTGCAAGGGTGGCGTGCACGAGTTCACTTTCCTGGGCCTCCTGGGACCCAGAGCGAGCCCAAATGGACCCTCCTGTGAGCCTGTTCTCAGAGCTCATAAGCACCAAGATTGGGATCTGTGGATTCACGCTTACTTGCGCTTGAAAGTGCTCCAACAAAGTTGAGCTCCAGGAACTGTCCATGTAGGTGGTCTCACTTTGTGCTATATGCATATTAAAGAAACTTAATGTGGAGAAAGAAAAAAATTCTAAATAATTTAAAACATAAGGAAAACCTGGGAAGTGAAGAAAACTGCAAGGAAAAACTTGCTTGAACAGCTTTGTTTTTGTTTGGTCTGTAAGAAAAAAAGGGAGAACATTTCTTGCCACAAGTGTTGGATGTCATTTTAAGATTTTTTTTTTAAATTCTATTTTCTTTGAAAATGTTGCCTTTGGAGCTCTGAGAATTCACCACAGTCTTGACCTGTCATTCTTCTTGACTAACAACTGCTAAGTATTGCAAACTATTCAACAGCTTTGTGGCTGCTGTGAATTGGAAACTAGGAGGATATCATGAAAGTAGGTTTCAGTGGAAGTCAAAGAAAGCGTTTGTATTTTGTACCCCTAAAAGGGTAGTTCATTATTTACTGCACTGCTGAGGATAAAATCTCTGCTAGTTTGCACGCTCACTATTACTTAGAGAGCACCGCTCCAGCTATTTCTTCTCTAGATATAACGCAGAAAAGGAAAATTACGTAACTTCAATCATTCCAGTATCTGGCAGCAGATACAGTTGACAGGAACATACGTTGCCTGTAAATTAATAGTACCAAGACTCTTGATGGAGGCTGTATGTATCATTTTAATAGAATCACTACTTACGGTTAGATTAGCAGTGTAATTAACTGTCTAAGGAAACACATAAACAAGCTTGCGAGGTAGCACCTTGCTGACGTTTGTCCCTCGCCTAGGGACAGATGTTTCCCAGTAAAAGCAGAGCGCACGACTTCCTCTTCACCCCACCCGCGCCCCAGCAAATCTTGCGTAACAGGCAGAGTGCTGCTGTGGTACAAACACGACCGTTTACTTCGTTTCATTTTATTCATGTATGTCAAGGTACTCATGTTAAGATTTCAGTATCTCTTTGCTGTAAGGAATTTTTTTTTTTTTTTAATTTCCTTTGTATTGTTAAAATTGAAATATTCTGTGATTTGGAGGAAAAGAGGCAATCTTGTTAATAATCAGCAGGCTTGCGCTGTTGAATCACAGTAGATTCAGTAAACATGGAGAAGTTTTTTTTCCAGGAAGGAAGATAGCGATGGACAATTATTTTATCTTTCCAGTTGGGTGTGTTTCTGGCTGGCTAGAGAAGAGCAAAATGTTGGTTCATTTAAAAATACCAAGAACCCTGTTGTGAAGGCCGCAGGACACAGCTTTCGGGAGAACGTTAACAGCTGCTAAATATCCCACTGACATGACTGAATATGGCGGGTATTGGCCTGTCTCCTTCGTAAAGTTTCATGGCCTTTCATGGAGGTTTCATCTAAACTGCCAGGCAGCAGAAGCCAAGAGGTTAGGCTCAAAATGAAATAGTCTGAGGGTCTCCTTGCTCGCTTGCTGGAGTGTTAGTGGTGCTGAGTTTGTGCCTTCTGCCTTGCGTTCCCAGGTGCAGCCTGAGACATGAGAATGTGCTTTTTTGAACACGCAGTTTGGGAAGGTCTGGGCTGCTCTTGTGGCTCAGCAGAGCCCAGCAGCTGGGCAGCTCTTGGCTGCCTCAGTGCAATTTCTTTCGCCTGTCAGGAATGCCGCGTTAATAGCGCTGGGCACACGAGATGGTTTGGAACCCGCTTAGGAGGGGCCTCACTGTGTCTGTGCTGGGGGAGGCTGGTTAATGAGAACCCTGCTGCTTGCTTTCTCCAGGTGACTAGCCCAGCAGGTAATCAAATCACTGAAAATAAATAAAAGGAGTAAAGAGCTGTAGAGGAGTTCTGCGTACTTTCCTTTCCCAAATACCTGTGGACAGGCCGATAAGGCAGTAAAGGCACGTTGAACTGTGGTTTTGGAGCAGGAAGCAGGTGGGGGAACAGGGGCAGGAGCAGTGGAGGATTTTCGGAGGCTAGGACTATCCTTCAAAGGAGGGAAGAATTAGGCTGTTCTGTTGCATCAGGTAGAACTAAACAGGCAAACTCTAAACTGAACAGTCATTACTAATCTGGATTAATAACATAAAAAGGCTCTTTGTAGTAATGAAACTCTTTGAATATCTTAGCATAGCTAACGGTTTCAGAAAATTAATGAAATTTTCAAATCCTCATCTCTTATGACACATGGATGATCTGTATTTTTCCCTTGAGCCTTTAAGTTGCTGCTTTACTCCATAATTAGTTGGCTTATGGTATTTATTTTGAGTATTGAAGTAACATAAGAGTAGAGGAATGGCTGCACCTGGTCAGACAAAATGCCTGGTTAGCCCTATATGCCATTTTCAACAGTATCCACCATGGGCAGTCTCAGTGCACAGCCCCTGCTGCACAGCCACTAAACATGCACAGTGTGCCCCACTGATGTGGCAGAGAATGACCTGGAGAGTGACATTATTGTTGGAGACCTCATGCACAGCATGTTATGAGGAGCAGTCTGTCACACCTTCCCACCACACCCCCTTCTCCCCAGTTCCTTCCAGGTGAAGGATGCCCTTTGGCCACGGGCATGTCTCTTCCCGCAAGAAGATAGTGCCTGCTGAGTCCTGGCCCCCAAAAGTTTCTTTTTTTAACCTCTGTCCTGCAAGCTGCCCTGCCTGATTCCACCATGGGGGGCTTGTTGCATGACATCCTGCTGAATTGTCCCCAAGCCATCCCATAGAAATGGCTTGGGAGATTCATACTCTGCCTGCTTTGTTTCTTTACCTTTGCATCCCACAGACCACATTGTGGAGAAGCCCCAAAACCCTGGTGTGTGAGCGTGTACCTGCTGCTCGTTCCTCAGCCAGCTGGGGACTTCAGTTGGAAAACCCAACAGCAGCATCAGATGTTCACGGAGTCCCCAGGCTCATCATGTTTTTCATAGTGAGAGGGCAACCATGGCAACATGCACCTGGCTACGGCCACTCTTCTGGCTCTTCCAGTACCTCTTAGTTAGTTTTTTTGGCTGGACTTTCTCTTTCCTTTTTATTTATTCCCTTACCATCCAAGGCCCTGCCAAGTTACAGGACCTACTTGACAACCTCCTTCTGAGCAAAGAAATGGAAAGTGTCACTACATGCTTACAGACTGTTGGCAGCAGGGCAGCTCGTGGACTTCCTTGCCTTAAATGATGAGGTATGTGGGGGAGGATTATTTTGTTTTCTTTCGTTTTATAGCTTTCAGTTGACTTTTCTCCGTGTTATCCATGTGCTTATTGAGCCCACAGAAGCTTTTGACATCAACACCTTTCTGTATCAAGAAGTTTGGCTTTGAGTGGATGTTCTGTTTAATATATATAATGGTAAATTTAAAAAACCAAACAAGCCCCAAAACTGAAAGAACCATTCCTTTTGTTCATCTTGAGCCTGACACCTGTTAATTATGTACAAAACTTCCCCAGTCCTTGTCCTGGACAAGGCAGGGAACAATTCTGTCCGTGCCGCTTGTGGTTTTATTGAGTTCCCTTCTCCATTGTTCTTTTTCAGGCTAAAGATCCTTCACTTATGTAACCTGTTTTTTGTAATGAACCTGTTCCTTACCTTTGATCACCCGACTTCTTATCTTTCTTAATTCTCTTTAAGACTGCAGAACAAGGAGAGGGGAGTCACAATCCTGTGTCAGGAGTGCACACAGGATCCCGGATGTGGGACACCACAGGTGTGTGTAGGGACACAATGATGTTTTGTTCTCTTTCCTAATAATTCCAATTATATATTTATTTTTAAAGTGTGTCTTGATTGGAGAATATTTTGTAACATGTCAGACATGAGTATGATTAAAATGCCTCTTTTAAAGAACTGCCCATATTTATACTGAAGAACTGGATGGGGGAAGGCATTTCATAGTTATCACTACTTCCTCAAAACTCACATAACAGACTCCTAAGAACAGCTTTTTCAAGATGATGTATGATTATTTAACCTATGTGTTCATTACGCTTTGAATGGGTTTTTCTGCCTGCCACACGTGCACAGTGAGAGATTTAATGGGACTAGCTATCTTCTGAGTTATAAACCATGAACTGTACGTTTAATGTCCTTAATGATTGTTTAAGAAATGAGATGTGCTCTCAAAGTAATCTGTGAAATATGCCAGCAATTTTGTAAAGGTTGTTTATACCTGTTAACAATAAGATGTTACTGTCAGGTAAGATTTTTGAGAGCTTGGTTATGTGCACTAACTAGATGCATATGACTAAGCAAATTTATCAGGAACCTACTCACGCTTGCAAATTTTTAGATACATGTCAAGCCTAGCCTAAAGCATACGAATATAAGAAATACCGTACTGGGGCAGACTCATGGTCTGCCCAGCCAAGTGTTTGGCCTCTGTCAGTCTCAGCAGCGCATGCTGTTCTGCTTGGGGAGAGCATTTGGACTTAGTTGCTTTCTGCAGTTCACTCCCCTCATTCCCTCCTAGCGTCCACAGTTGTTGGACTGAGGGCGTTGGAGGACATGCCCCTGCCTCTTCCCTTCAGTAGCTGTTCATGGACCTCATGTCCATGGATTTGTCTAGTTTTATATTGAAGACGCCATGAGCGGTTAACAGGTCCTGAACTACGTCATGCCAGGACGGTGCCAGCTCAGGTGCAGTGGAGCTTCTCTGATTTTGGTGACCTGAGATATCTGTAAAGACTTACTCTACAGTTAATATTCTCTACTTCTCTCTTCTTTGATTCATGTGTGCTACGCAGGCACAAAAGTTATTTTCAGCACTTAAAAAGTAAAATTTGCTGTTTATTTTGGGATCTGGGATATACCCCCTGAAATTTTCAAAGGCCAAACTAAAGAAGAAGCGTAACTGTGTTATTTAGTTTTTAATACTATATTTCCATCAATTATAAATGCATTTTGTATTTTGGCCAGTTGCAGGGACTGGGTCCAATGTCAGCTCACCCCCTGCCTGCCCTGTTTTTGTGTGTGGGGTTTTTTTTGTAGTTTTGTTTTTTTAAAAGTTTGTTTTTATTTTCCTCTTTAAATCTTTGTTACATGCATAGTGTCTTTTCAATTGATTTCTGCCTGTGGTTTTGAGAGCTTTGGGTAGTATTTTCCCTCTAGGTTAGAATCAAAAATATGTAGCTCTCTTGAGCTGCTTATGGTGCCTGGAACCCTTATTATGGATTTGTTTGTAGGCAATTCCATGTTCCAAATGCCACTTGGTGAACACAACAGCAGAGCCCTGGGTATAGGGGTAAACCAGGAGATCCTGTCTTGCTCTTGATGCCCTACTCCATAGACAAGTGTGGGAAGAGTTGCAGGATTATTTAGAGGAAGGTGATGGAGTTGGGTCCAGAATTTCCCTTAATTCCCTTTTCTCCTCTTCCAGGAGGAGAAGATAAGGCAATTAAGGGAAACTCTTCAGCTAAGGATTATGTAATGTGAGCTTTAGCAGACATCCAGCATTACCCCCTTAGAAACCTCTATCTTCACCCAAAGAAAATTAAGTCCTCTGTGGTATTTTTTTTTTCCCTTGCATTCATTGTTCCTTCTTCTTTGTGGTGTTGGGACATCTTTCTTCTCTCTCACTAGAGAAGTACCACATGCTGCTATATCTAAGGAATTTGTGCATCTTGCTAAGGGTCCCCCTGAAGCATATGTGTTTAGATTCTTATGAGTATCTTAGAGATATTATCTAACAAGTAATATATTTAATAAAATTGAAGTTCTTCTGGATAATCTTTAGGTTTTTCTTATAAATATTTATTCCACATTTGTGCTATCGTATTGAATTCTGCTATTATTCTGCATATTCTTTATTACAGCTGTGAAAACTGTATTTCGCTTTGATTTTTTTCCTTCCATAAATAACATGCGCAATGAATTCCTCAAATTTTCTGCTACATTCTTTGTCATACAGCCCCTAACTTGCAGACTGTTTAACACATGCTTTTGTAAAGACACTTTTATAATCACTGTGTATTTTGTAACTTTTCAACTACCTAATGAGGAAGCTATTAAAAAGAAAGCTTATTCTGAGCCAGAGCAGGGTGTGTTCCTCAGCTAACTGGTTTCATTAGAATGGGAATTTCCCTTTCACTTTATGAGTTACAGTGCAGTGTTGAGGGTTTTAAAGTAAATGCAAAGTTTTACTAAGATGTGGAATTAATTGCTTATTTTATCATAAAACTTGCACTGATAGCTGAGTAGCAATATTGAAAGAAAAATGGAATTAATAAACATTTGTTTTGGTAATCATTAAAGTGGCTGAATTTTCAGGCAGAACTACTTTTATCCACCGCTTACCAATTATTTTCCAGTGCCCTTTCGTAAAATCAGAACTATTTTGCAACCAGCATCCTGGTACCCTGAAATGGAAATGCTTTAGCTGGACTGCAATATTGACTTCAAAGTCTTCTAGGAAGTTGAAAGAAAACAAACAAACGAGAAACCCCCACAACCTCTCTGGTTCTGCTCAGTGATGATCACAACAGTGTGAGAAACTTCTACCACCCTCTTCAGGGGCATTTTCTCTATTGCATTCCAAACTCTGGCAGAGCTGTACCTGGGAAGGACAAATGATTTTTTTTTTTTTTTAATGTTTTTTGTTACTGAAATGGCAGTGGTTTTACTTAGGAATTGTCTGCAATAAATTCATTTTCTAGTATAATTACACTGCTGTAAGCAACACCAATCTAAAGGTGTAACTGGTCACACCTTTCTGGGTCCAGCCATAGTAGTTGAAGAAGGTAGTGCATATGAGTAACAAGTTATTGCATTGCATCTGGGCTATGGTAAATAAAGTTGTACTTGCAGCATAAATTTGACAGAAGGAGTGCTCCAGCCAGAAGCCTGTCCCTGTTACCCTAGTTCTTACTCCTCCCTCTACTCGTGTTGGAAAAGCTGGTATGGAGGAGGTAAGACAAGGGTACTCTTTTTGGTAGCAGCACGGATTTATGCTGGGTTATAGTGACGGTGCAACAGTTTACTTAACATTTAAAAGTACTCATAAGTAAAACATTTTGGGTGAATCACTTCCAGTGACTGACCTTGCTTTACTATGTAGTGAAATGAATTAGGAGTCGTCATGTACCTGTTGCAGTGATTCTTTTGTGGGTGTGTTACCTCGTCACAAATACATCCTCATGAACTCTGACTGCCAATGTGAACAGCTTATTCCAATAAAAGTGTGTCTTTTTCAGTTAACCTTTGCAAGTAATGAGGGTGTTTATGTAGGTCTTATTAAGCAAACCAGTTTTGCTTTTTTGAGTAAAATAGAGCTTTTTATTTGACAGTAAAATACCTGTTGAACTCGTTATATTTTTTTTATGTGTGCAAGAGATTACAATATATGGAAGTAAACAATGAGGGAAAAACTTTACAGGGAAGTAAATCTTGTTTAAGTATAACATAATCTGATCTTGACTACCTTTTTTTTGGTACTTTTTTCCTTATAAAATAAATATTAGTGAAGGACCTGGTAATGCTGGACCAAATTGCTAATTTAACTAGTCAGCTGTGCTTCCTACAGAAGGTGGCCCAGGATCAACTATTAAGCTCCAACTCGGCTTTCTTTGTGATCAGATAGTACCGTGGCTGTGTTCTCTGTAGCAAGAGGGTGATCTGGTTGATGACATATTTGTAAACAGGTTAATTACTGCAACGAACTCCATGCAGCTCATGAGCAGCTAAACTTATGCTGACAGTTTGTACGCCCTTCCCTTGGTGGGTTATTTGCGTTAACATTGAATGGAGGTAGTTGTCCAAAATGATTTCTATAGAAGTACTGTAATTAGAGTGATTGTGAACCCTATTAAACTAATGGAAGGACATATAAACAAATATTGTTATCTTCTACTTTGTACTTGGTCTTTCAGTGACATGAGTTCAGTGTCTGTGAACCTTTTTCTTGCTAAGATATAAAGATTTATAATCAATATTTTGCTGTCATTCCACATAAATAATACGCTAGCCTAGAGCCAAGATAAATCTAGTAGTATTGACAGGCATTGCAACTGTAAATGTATGTAGTATATGAATATATACACTACAGTTTGCTACTTCAATAAAAATCAAGTGTTCAGAAGTTACACAATGCTAGAACTAAAAACTGCCTTTTTTTTTTTTTTTAATATATTCTTCTAATGCTTTTTGGAGTTGCCTGATGTTAAGGGACATTGAAAAGATCAACAAAAATGCTCACAGTTGTATCGTCCGAGTCCAGAGGACAGTCTTCAGTGGGCATGGGCATATGTGACCAGGTTCCCAAAGCGTGGGAGTGCTGCCTTTTCCCTTATCTGCTCCTCGCTGTCATGGATGGGGCTTGGTATGGGGAGGTGGTGAGCAGCACCAGCCTAGGTGCTTCCACCTCGCTTACCGCAGCACGTGCTAGCCATGCTGAACCTACTTTGAGAGCTGTGAATTCATAAGGAAACTGATCCAGCTGAAGAGATGGAAGCCCATGACTTTTGGGTGGGTTTTGCCCATTCAGGGCAGCATTGCGTAAATACTAAAATAGCCGAGGGGGGCAGCAGGCTGTACCCTTAGGCTTTTGTCTTTCACCAGTGTTCTTGAGCAGCTCCCGTGTTTTAAATCTTTCTCCAGTTCCTTGCTGCTTTCTTTACTACTTGCTTCTCCTCTTCATTAAACTGTGAAATGATTTGGTGTCTCCCTTCCCTTCCCTGTACCACCCATCATCTTAACCTTTCATTGCCCTTTCTCATGCGAATAAATGGCAATGAAGCTGCACCAGGCTGCCACAGCCCTTTGATTCCTTTGGCTCTTTGTCTCCGCATAGCGAATTCAGTGCCAACCCCGGTCCCTCTTCAGTGTCCCTCTCTCTCCCCTCTCTCCCTCACTAGCTTCGGATCACGGCTTTCTTTTCCTGCTTCTCCCACTCTCTTATCCAAGATCCAAGTTCCAGCTGTAGACTCTAGCTCTCTTCCCTCTCCCCGTGTCCTTCCTTTTTTCTCACTTTCTTCTCAGGGCAGACTGAGCCTTTTTTCTGCTTTCTGTTCCTTTACACTCAAGTTTCTCCTCTTTAGCTGTCTGCTCTGGAATCACTGAGAGTACACGAGAGAAAAACCTCACTGCTGGTGCTCCAGGACCTGCTGCAGACCAGAGCTATACCTGCACAGCAAGTCTTGTTCAGCAGCGTCAGGAACGTGTGCTGATCGTTCGTTAAACCTTTTTGCATTTTAGCAGAGCAATCTGCCAAAGTCTTTACTGGAAATTCATAAGCAAATTTTGCTGAAGATTGTAAAGTATGCCCCTGAGGTACCCTCTGTTTTTTCTTTCTCTTCTCTATCACTCTAGATCATACTTCCCTGTCAGTTTAAGATGCTACAAATCTTCATTGAGGAGGCTGCGCTATTTTAATATGGACAAGAAACAGGCATTAAGACAGTTCCTCAGTGGAAAAATCAAGCTTCAGGTTAAAGGCTGTCAAAACCATTGAATAAACAGCGAGAAACAAGGTCTTACAAGTAGAAAAACTGGAGCAGTTCCAGCTGAAGTTAACCATGTAAACCCACGTAGTTTGGTGCTGCCAGCCCAAACAGCCTTCCCGTCACCCACTTGCTTATTTGTTCCCTGCACTGTCCCTTCCCCAGTGCCAGCAGGACCATTTGGGGATCTGCGTGGGGAACTAAGTCGGGAATGGGATCTGAATTACAGCTTGCGTGGGGGGAAGGTGTGAGGGTTAAGGAGTACTCAGTTGGACCACTTTTTCACTCTGGTTTACCTCTTGGCTTCACATATGCTTATGTCTGCACAGGAGACGAGGGCTTGTGGGAGGGCAGGAATAAGCAATTGGGAGTAGAAAGAGTAGAGGTGGGTGGGTTTTTTGGTGGTAGTCTAGGACATTTGTTGATCAATAACTTCAGATCACAGTATTACTGTTAACTCAGCTGCGAGGGCCTATTTTCTCTTCGCTTTGCAATGTCCTGTGGAAAAATAGCCTTAGAGCAGAAAATGCCTTGAAGGAGGCAGTAATTCTTTGGAAAACATCTGTGATTATTGGTTGGCTTTATCTCACTTTATCTGCTTAAAGGTTAAGCAACTGAGTCACGCTGTCTGGACTCCTGTTGTAACTAAAAGACAGAGACAGGCACCTACGAGGAATACATGACATGACCTCATCAGCTACAGTTTCAAGGTTTCTTCAGAAATTTCAAGTTTCAGAAGTTACCACTTTTAAGTGGGCATACTGACGGGGGGGGCATTCAATGAAATAAGCGTGTGCGTGCGTGTGCATTTATCTTGTGTAACTACAGCAACTCTTTTCAATTGCATTCAGTGTTTTCCATATCCTCTTTGCTGAAATTGCGGAGGGATTTTTCTTAAGTATATGAAGCTTTTGTCCTCAGACCAAGCTTGAAAGGTTGCTGAAGTACTGAAGCTTTGCTTAATGTTTAAATCCCGTCAGTTGGTGCTGAGTTATAAATAGCAAGTGGCTGAAGGAGAAGGTGAAAGGGATAAAGAAAAGCAGCAGCAGGGAAGAGATGGGAACTGCTGTCCAATTATTCCTACAGCTCCAGCAACATACAGCCAGAAACTAAGGTTAATAGGAACACTGTATAACATATTCTA
This sequence comes from Phoenicopterus ruber ruber, assembly GCA_009819775.1. Classification (NCBI taxonomy): domain Eukaryota; kingdom Metazoa; phylum Chordata; class Aves; order Phoenicopteriformes; family Phoenicopteridae; genus Phoenicopterus; species Phoenicopterus ruber. The sequence continues at coordinate 40,359,581 of CM020218.1, forward strand.
TGCTGAGAGAGTCTAAAGTATATTTTAATTTTTTTAAAAAAATAAACTGTTTGTTAGATCAATGCATCTGAAACCTAACACCAGCTGTTGTCTTGATTCCCATTCAGTGCTAATACAGTGGAATTAAAGAAGAGATAATTTTAGTATGGAATTTCCTGAGGTCATATAGTTTTATTTTAATGTATTGTTCTATATGCGGATGCTGTTGCTTAATTCAGGTCTAACTATAGAATATAATGGTGCTCTTTCCACCTTTATATGTATAGACACACAAATACACACATACACACACGCAAAATGTGTCTATATATACGCATAGATCCTTTAAATATGTATTTATTATTTTCAAGATACTTAATGTGTTCTTAAAACTATTAGCTGACAATTCTGCTGTAACCTGAAGTAAAATTACTCTATTTTTTTTCCATGAAATAATATCTTGTAATTTTATGGTTTCATTTCCAATAGGTCAGTTACAGTTTAGAAAAACACAGAATCATGGGGAAAACAAATTTAAAATGGAAACAGAGTCTTAAAAATAGGTATTTCTCTTTTTTTTTTTTTTTTTTTTTTTTCCGTTAACTGCCTATTTTTACACAGTGCCGAAAACTTTCTTGCCAGCTCTGGTAACGTAGAGGAGAGACTCTAATTGCAGACTGATAAGCTGTTTTTTTCAGGAGCTGGTATTATACTTGTTACAGGCTTAATGACAATATCATAGCTAGGTGTATGTTAAGACTTCAGGGTATTCACTTCCGATGTTATTAATATTTTATGGATGTTAAGGTTTTAAGTCTGTATACTCGTATGTAAGTATACTATTGAAATCTAGTATAGTAGAGTGCAGCAAATGTGCGTTATCAGGAGGGGAACTGTTTCTATTTAGAAGAAACATATTTTCAAGCCAAAATCGTGTCTTTGTTTAGAGAAGCTTTTCTAATTGTTAGCTGCCTGACTCACCATATGGTCAAATCACAGTGTCCACTCTATCTGATGTGGATGAATAGTAGGCTGAGTTGAGCTAACTTTTGCCCCTCTCACTTAAAATATTTTATTGCATCATATATCACTTCATAGTATAAACGTTGATAAAGATATGCACGAGACAGAAGTAATTGACTTAATAACCTTCCTTTTATTAATCTGATACCTTTAAGTAGTTTTTCAGGTCTTTTTTCCCTGATCTGCACAAACTGAAGTACATGCATGATTATAACTTGTTCCATAACTAAATGTGACTGTTTACAAATGTACCTTTAGATACAGTCGGAGACCTTTATGGCAGGGCCAATGAATGAATTGCCTACACTCTGCTAATGTGGATGCCAAAGTTGGGGACTCTTTCACTCTTGCTCCTACCCACTTGCTTCATTTTCGTCCTTCGTTAATAAACGTTTTATTCCGAGTGGAGAAGTGAGACCAAAGTCTCCTTTCTCACACTTACTCATTTCATCTGAGTCAGAAGTGTTTCACAGTTACCTTATTTTCTCTCATTTGCCCCGAACTGTGAAGTGTAACATAATACATCTCTCTGCTTTAAATAGAAAAAAGATGCTTTTAGTAGACCATGATTACAAAAAACACCAAGGTGATTTGTACTTGAAGTGCAGTTCTCTGCCCCAACGCTCCAAGTCATAGTTTCATAGAAAATATGACAAATGAGGAACACTGAATCCAACTCCCTGTATTGCCCATTCATGTTTTTGTGGCAAAAGGCTGCTTAACTTTGTTAGAAAGGAAAGTGGAAATGAACAAATTAACACCCTTACTTCAAACCCAGTGCAGTGCCTTGATTTTTCAGCATGATAATCCTGACCCTGTCAGGCCTCATATTTATGATTGGCAATGAGCATTGGCAGAAATAAAGCATTAGAGAAAAGGTCTTCTTGAAAGCCTGGAAACTTTCACTTAAAGAATAGTTCAACTGTCATACCATGCTAGTTTGAATGGCCTTAGTAATAAATTGCAAGTGTTTTATATGGCCTATAAAATGACAACCTATAAAGATAGGGAGAGCAATAAACAAACATATATTACTGTTGCAGAAGTACTTCCTATGTCACTGTTATCTGCTATATCCCATACAAAAACTTTTTTCACCCTGCTGTAGTAAAATGCTGGCAGTCCCAAATGTGAAAAATCATGAGTCCAGCAAAGCAAAATAATGAGACTTTAAACTCATGATACTTGAAACAAAATTTGCCTTCTCGTATTTGAGATTGAATATACTTGTTACATACATAGAAGACTAAATCATGGGAAGTAGTACTAGAAGAAAGATTTAAGAGCCATAGTAAATACATTTCTACGTGATCCTTTGTTAGAGTGTTGTCACTGAGAAAGGATCATAACAACCTCACACGCGTAGAAGGGAACGACAGTGGGTTGCAGCAGAGATGTACCCTCCTCCCCTCTCTGCGTGTGGCACTAGTAAGACAGCTACTGAGCTACTGTCTCCAGTTTGATGCACTGAAAAAAATTTTTCCAGCACCGAAAAATTGGGTTGGGGAAAACAGAAGCATAACAATAAAAAGAGGGAGGGAGGAAAATAGCTTCCAGGGAGAGTCTTAGAGTTGCAGATCAAAAGATGACTGGGAAAAGCATGTAGAAATCTTTGGAAAAGAGAGAATGTAACATGGCAAAAGGCATAGCAGAAATTAAAACCTGAAGTCAGAGATGTCGGTGGTTGGTTGTTTTTTTTTTTTTTTTCTTCTGAACTGTGAGTGTGCCTAATCTTTGGAATAAACTGTCAAGGGAAATGGTGACTTTAGCATCTATTCTGATCATCAAGTCTAGATGCTTTCAGGTAGGAGAGCCTTTATGTTTCCAAGACATTCGATTCCGTGCTGAGATACATAGAAGAAAATGGCCATTGCATGTAGGAGCTTGAGTAGATGATTTTCCTTTGGTGTACCTGACCCTCCAAGCAGCATACCTTTGTACAGGCACATATAGTATGGTATGCCAAAATCCTCTGTGGTCTGACTACAAGTCCAAAAAAGCATTAGAAATACCACGCTGAAGCCCCATGTGGGTTAGTATCTCATCTGATTGTGTTGTGAGTACTGAAGGACTGCGTTTGAAGTGGAGAAACACTTTTTTCCAGTTTTATCCTTTGGCCTCTGTCAGGCAGCAGATTAGGGCTGAGCCAGGGTAACTCTAGCCCACCAAGTTTATTATCCAGTTATGTACTTGTTCACCCCAGGTTTGCTGAATTCCTTTGTTATGACTGTTATACCTCTTGCCTCCATGGTCTTCCCCGGCAATGAGTTTGATTTGCACTGTGTAATTGAGTCTTGGCGGGAGGTGGAACTCTCCTTTTCCCCTCCTCTCCCTTTTCTTTATTTTAAACCTGTTATTTGATTGTTTCTTTAGATTTCAACCAGTTTTTGTTTTGGAAGCAATAGTGTATAATCATTTAGGTATCGCCATTCAGTAATTTTACATTTATTTTACAGCTCTCATACAGACACAGTTTGGCATTGTGGGTTGTTGTTCTTGTCTTTGACTGTCTGCGTGTCAGATCCTCTTTTCGTTTTGAGGTGGGGTGATCCAATTAGTGCATGATGTGAAAGAATATGGGGAATTAATGAGGTATAATCATACAAGACCAAAATGTAGTTATTTCCTGTCAAATCAGCTGATAATAGCAGTCTATTTTATTCAAGTGACGTATCCAAACATGACTTTGTCTTGAGACATGCTCATTAGTGAGTAATATACGGGTGTTTTGCTTCATTGTAATGGCTATGTATCTCACCACAGGATCAGAGATTGTGTGCTGCCTCTTACACGTCCTTACTTGTCCTCTTACGAGCACACGTGCCGCTTTTATGTGAGCAAACATTCATCCATCATACATCAGTAAACCAGAGCAGGTATCATCATGGCATGCCCATTTCTAGCTAAGTGAAGAGAGAAGAGCTGTGATCTTTCCATAAACATTATGACAGGGAGCAAGCTGTGCAAATAATTCATGCAACCTCAGCTTGCCCTTATTTAAATCTAGAAGTATCTGAAAAAGAGGACAGGAGGGAGGAAGCTGTAGCTACGTGCAGAAGGAATTATTCTAGCGAGCCAAATGCAGTCCGTAATTTTGGGCACCTCAGTCCAGATGACCTTTCTGGCTTTGGAAGAAGTATTACATTTTTTAGAGTTTTTTGTTATTGCTGTGCTTTGTATAGAAGCACATGTGAAAGTTTGAATTGTGATAGCCTCCAGGAGTTTTAAGTAAAAAAGTAAAAGCTCTGTTTGAAGATGAAAATAAGATTTGGCAATATTGCTAACAGGAAAAAAAAAGGCTTTCAAGCAGCATATTTAGGCAACACAGATAATTTATTTTATAATTAAATATAAACACACCACTTTTCCAAAACTAAGCATGCTAAACAACCTGGAATACACTTTGCATATCAAAATAAGTGACTGTTCTGATTTGTTAAGGAATTTAAAAATCATAAACTAAGGAAGTTAAATCTGCAGAGTTACATGCAGATCCACACGTAGAAAGAAACAAAATATGGAGCCAACATCCCCCGTACAAATCTCAAGCCTTTACTCTTGGTTGTGCTTTTGGGTAAAAGATCAAGAGTCTGATCTTTCAGCGGCAACAAAGGGGGGAAAAAAGAGCAACAAGCTGCTGAGGGCTGGGTCCTGTGAGCCGGTGTGACCGTGTCTCAGGATCCACATACCTACCTATATGGTACCCGAGACCCTGGGCAGCAGCCTGGTGCGAAGCACGACAGCGTGCTGAATCGTGGCACCTGCAAGACGTACTTGAAACGGTTTGAACTTCTGGTAGAAAACTGTGCTGGAGTAATGGAGCTCCATTTCCTAGGCAAGCATTCAGGATACTAAACTATACATAAAAAGTGGTCGCTGACCCCATCCATTAAGCGTATTTTTCGGATGGAAGCGCCTGTTGTACCTTGCACAGAACTCAAGCGTATCAGGCTGTGTGAAATGCCTTCGGAGTGTGCCAGCATCATCAGCGTCCTGGGCAGATTCCCCTTGGCGACCCTCCTTTGTGAGTCCCAAATAACTGTACGCATGCAGTGGGTGCTAGGACATGCTACTCTTTCAAACTGGTAAGCCAGCATAGTGAAGTACGGTGAAACGTCGTAGCTGAGGGTACTGAGCACAGTTAGATGGAACATGCAACTCCAGCTTATTTTGTCATCCAGGTGAATGTAGCCAGATCGAGTGTTGTTTTGTGCGGCAAGTGATAAAAGTGTGTTAGATACATCTTCCATGTACATTAGATGTTTCCTATTATAGGTCAGAAAAGACCTATTAGAATAGATTTTTATTTTTTGTCTTCTGAGGAGCACAAAGAAAGTGTAGGTGAGTGAGTGCAGGGTGCCAGTCAGCCTTAAGCCCATGTAACGTGAGTGCTATGGAGCAGCCTGCCAAGTAAATTAGAGCTGCTTTGAAATTTCAGGCCACAATAGCTGTGGCATGGAAGGTCTGCTGTGGGCATTTGTCATCTTTCTTTCATTCCCTCAGTAAGAGGGTCTGCTTGAAAAACCTGTAGCACTTCATATAAAACGCTTCTGCTCAAGAAAATGCTCCTTTCAGCCATTGAATCCCCTTCCCAGCCTGCGAATGCAGCTGAAGCGTCGTGTACAGAGGGCAGACCAGGTCAGACTCATTCCTTGTTTGGGAAACAGTGAGCACCAGCCAGGGACTTGACATACATAAGAAACCAGTCCTGGAGGAGAAGTCATGGGCATGGTAGCGAGGGTTGCTGTAATTCTCTTCTTGTTTAGGGGAAAAAAAGCCCCACAAAACCCCAAAACTGATTCTGCATCGGTCAATGTTTGTGTTTATCTGTGTGTATATGTGAAGCCATCTTAATTGCTACAGAAAGTGGAGGCTCACAGAAACTATTTTTATTTTGCTTCTGCAATTTTCAACAACCAGCTGTTTGGTAAGGATCACAGTGGAAGGGAGAGTTAGAAAGCCAGTTACAGTCTCGAATTTGTCAGAAGGCATCTGTGCTGGAACCCCTGTTTAAGATAACTAACAGGGTATTTCTAGGAATGTAGCTGGGCAGGACGGATCTTTGGGAAGGCCTGCATGAAGTTTCTTGGAAGGATTTTATCTGTGCTCAGTTCTGTGTTGCAACAGCCGCTTCAGTGTTAGTGCACTAGGTAGCTAATTTGCTGTTAATTCATGCATCGTCACAAACTACCTTCACATTTTTTGTTTGAATTGGAAATAAATGCCGTGATTAAATGTATCCTGCAATGTAGGTACAGCGACGACAATGCCAGGCTTTCTTAATTCAAGTGTCTCACTACTGGTTTGAAGGACTACTTTGAATATTTAGGCTTTGAATAACAGCTGTGGTATATGCTTGGAATTCTAGTGTTGTGTCATGTGTCGTGTCCCCCCCCCAAAGAAAAAAAAAAGGCATAAATGTGTGGCATGTGGAAGTACACGTCTGATCTCTGTGTCTGTAGTGTTGGGTACATAAACTGCAGGCTGGTAATTTCAACCCTTTTCTGCTAGCAGTTGTAATTTCGAGGTATGTATTCCCACTTTGTATTTACTAGCTACACTTCTGTAGTTGAATTTTCTTGAGCTGATGACCCTATACATGAAGATCATGAGCTCTCTCTTGGTAGTTATGAGATTCAAGATCTGATTCGGAGTTTCAGAAGTTAGTAAAAGACCTAACAATGGGTTTAGTAGGCTTTGAATTAGGCCTTGCGTGTGTATAAATTGTTATTTTAGTGGGGCTAAAGTGTGTACTTCAAGATCATATAAAAATAAAAAATACTGCCAAGAAATTCTTTTTCTATGACTTTTAAGTCAATTAAAGATTGAAGTACATTTAATATTATTAGGCAATTATATAGGGATATGTGAAAATATAATAAACTATTTGATTTCTTTTTAATATCTCTTAATTTTAAAAGGCAGTATAGAATAACTTCAAGTGACGTGATGTCAACTTTTTTCCCCCAGTCTAAAGAAATGCAGGAATCTTTGGAAATGAGGGATTTGCAAGATGCCGAACAAAAGGGGTAGTTACTACCATCTGAGGACTTCAGTGTGCTTGTTAACCGAGTTGCATTTTGAACACAATCCAGCATCTCTAGGCATTTAGCTGAGTGCTGTATTAGAAACTTAGTCACCCAAAGCTGTCTTGAGAGGGATCAGAGAGAGGGAGCAGCTTCAGAGGATAACTTAACCCATGCAAATTCTAAATTAGCCCCTGGAAGTTCTCTTCTCTCTGCACTGACTAAGGAATTGGGAAACCTGAGATTACTTAGTGCCTAAAATTAAGTGGAATGCATGTGTATGTGTTTGGGTTTTTTTAACTTGTTACAGAATCTTCTCTTTGTGTTAATAAAGGTCAAGTTTATTTCCTGTGTTATTTCTATTGAAGGCAGTTTTAAAAATACTGGCCTTTTTGGTTCATGACTTGGATCTGGTTTTTGTTTGTTTGAATTTGTGGGAGTTTGGAATTTTTTGTTTGTTTGTTTAGGAATTCACTGCTTATGGGTTTACTGTGCTTGGATCTCACTATGATGAATCTGCATAGACTTCTCTTAATCAAGATAGGCTGGAATGCTCTGTCTTGCCTTGGTGTACCTCTCCTCTCCGAGAGCAGGACTTTCAGACATCCCAGGCATCCAGTAGCTTAAACATCTGCTTTCACAAACTCCAACTGTACGTTTCTTCACTTCAACTATCAGAGATAGTTGAGTCAATGAGCAACTTGGTTTTTTATGAAGGTTTCTAAGACCTTTGGGTTACAAAAAAGATAAGGAGTTGTAGGCACTATTACAGAGTCTCTCCATGCTCTTGTCTGCTTCAGTTCTTCACCACTACTGTTTAGAGAGCTTTGGAGGACAACCAAGGTTTCTCTGCTTCCAGAGAGCTGCTGAGATGGAAGCTCCTTCTTCCTCAGCTGGAGCTGTAGTAGTCCAAAATACTATTTTGCTGTGAAACCATATTCCTTTACTCTTCGCTATTGTTCCAGATTTCATTCCCTCCTGAAATCTCTTACCATGTGCGTTGTTTTCCTCACTACTTTATGAATGCAGGCAGTCAAGCTGTTGCCCACCTCTCACTGAAAATTAGTTATTTTGATTTGTCATCTTTGTGGTTTGTTCTATTGCATCTTCAAACAGTAGTCCAAACAGAAAAACGATGGCATCCTGAGCACTGGGGACACGGGGATGCAACAGAGCTCTGTGGACTTACCATAGTATATTTAATGCAATCTTTCGTTTAGCCTTAGTGTTTCGTGAGGCCGCTTTTAGTTAATGTATTTTGTCAGATTTTTGTCCATGTATTAGTTTTTGTGATTTTAATCACTATTCTTTTTGGAGATAGATTTTTTTTTTTTTTTTTTTTTTTTTGTAGATAGCTGACTGATCCAACTGCATTTTATGTTCTTAAAAATTTTGATATCGTATCTCTACATTACTTTAAAAAATGTCTTTAGAAGCTTAAGTCTTCTGAGAGCTGATTGCCACTACAATCTCAGTAATACCGTATCATGAGTTATGTAACAATATTCCAGCTATTCCAAAATCAAAACAATAATATCGGGAAGGAGTTTAAAAATTAGTATGTATGCCAAGCAAATGTCCACAAACAGGTGATACGCATCGCACATTTTAGTTGACCCAAATTTGTTTTCCTTCTAACAAAGCTTTCTTTTCTGCTTAGTCAAAACTTACTGAGTTAGGTTTTTATGAGCGCAGTGACTGGGAAGGAAAATACCTGTTGCTCGGATATTGCAGTACGCACCTTGAAAGGAATATAGTTTGAATGTGTAAACACTGCGTCCTGGCAAATCTTAAAGCTTTTTACTGTTGAAGGTTTCTGTTTGTGTATTTTTCTTCTCACCGCGGTCATGCCTGGCATGGTTGAAAAACTATGCAAGTGAGTGACTTTTTAAAAATGTGATACGTGTGTAATTTTGTTGTATGCATTAGTACTCACTTAGCAATAATTGTCGCGTTATTGCAGCTGTGTTAACATTGCTAGGTATTATTTAGGCCTTTCAGCGTGATTCATCTTTTGTTGCTCTACATGGTGTAGTAGCAAGAGCAGAACCCTGCCTGAAAGGGCTTTAAGTCCAAACAGAAAAAGAGACAGAAAAGCAATGTTGCTCTTATGTCCGTTTAAGAGCTCTGTGTGGATCCCTATCCGCTTCACTGTAACCTTGTTTACCCAAACAATTTGTGGTCTATCATCAAGAACAAAATGTCACCATGATATATAGGTTTAAAATTTATTTACTTTTTTTTTGGTCTAGACCAAAGCTATAAAGGGGATACTTTTCGCAGTGGAATTTCTCACATGAAGAAAATGAGGTTAGTCTTTGGAGCTTTATCTTTTAATTTATTTAGAAATTACCTAGAGACAAGATTCAATATGGAGCTGTTTCAGAGAGCATTTAAGATTGTATGCTTAAGAGTTTTACTTGTTTGTTTTTTTTTTATTTTTAGCAAGTGCTTTAAATTAAACTTGAATTATATTAAAAGTAGGACCAACAGTAATTTTCTTTTTTATTCTCCCTAAAATTAAGTAGTTTAAAACAGCAAAACATTTGAGCTCAGTTATATAAAAGTAACCTCAGCTAGACCTGCAGTGCTAGTGTCTTTATTATAAGGGAGAATTCTTCTGAAAAGCCAAATATTGCAGGTTTTTATGACATAATTATTATGAAAGATGCTTACTCTAACTTTAAATTGTCATGCAGCTTAAACAGCCTGATGATTTGATTTCAGTAATTCTCCTCCAGATTAAAGCCATAATGTGATACTGAGTATGTTTTAATGGGTTAATTCAAACCCGTATCATTTTTAGAACTTTAGAACACTTTTGCTGATTAGAAAATCATAGTTTTAAAAAAGCATCTTATTTAAATGCAACATTTAGTTTTCTGTCTGATTCACTTTTCAACTCTTGAAATACAACTGGACTGTTTCTGATACTACAGTTTAAATCACTAATGTAGTTAAATATTAAATTGATTTAAAGCATTATTTGGAAAGTGAAAGAAAGCTTTAGAGTTCCCACTGATGTCTTCCTGATTATTAGCAATCTAAAATTAGCAGTCTGACTGTTTTCAAATTACTAATAGTTCATTTTTAAGAATTCTCATTGATCTTATGTTACTCATGGTGGTTAATTTGGTTTTGCTTACATTTTTTCCTTACTGTGATGATATGTAGGAAAGATAAATTGTAGCCATGCACATATGCTAAATGTAAATACCAATTATCACTACATTATGGGCTTATTTAAACAAAGAAGGTCTATAGCAAAGGCTCCTTTAAGTGCTCCTGTAAACTCCCTCGAGGAGATGACTAACTGTGGACTCGGCCATATGAATTATTGCAAACGGCAGCAAAGCTGAATGAGTTTGGTTAATACCCCTCATGTTATTTCCTCTTCTTACATCTTCCACTTCAGATCACTTTCTGTACAATCAACAGGCTGAAGAATTTTGGAGGATGGTAAGTCATGAAGGCAGTACTCGTGCTTACCATGTCTCAAATCCAGTTCTATAGATTCAGGCACCCCTTGTATAAGTTTGGTCCATCGTCCACCAAAACTGGTGGGTATTTCATTATTGATTTCAGTGCGGGTTGGACCAAGATTCTGCATTTGCACAGCAATCTCTTTTTCATTGAAAGCTAGTCGCTTTTTAATTAGAAACTTTACTTGTCCAAGTATGGTTTGTGGACTTCTGCGTTGTTTAGAGTGACATACAAGCTTTTGGGGGTTTTGTTTTTAAGAGAAGGAGGTACGATTTCTGGTTTTCTGTGTCTTAAACTACCTTGCTTTATGTGAAAGCAAGATACTATTTTATATTACTTATATTACAATTTACTTTGTATTTCACCAAACTAATGAAATTCCGGGTTTTCATTACTTCAGTATAAGGCTACCTCATTATCATAAAATATTTTATTAAACAAAATGGGCAAAATAATTTTTAAAATCATGCCATAATTTCTTTTTAGCTGTTTAGTAAGCTATATCATTCTGAATGCAAAGCTTTAACTTAAGAATGATTCCCAGTGTTATGTGTATGAGACTTAGAAATGTTGGTGTTGAGGTGCATATATTATGAATGTATTGTTTCAAGACTGCATTTTTTTTTCTCCTTCTAAAGAACTTCAGATTTTTGTAGTGGGTCAATAAATCAAGCAACTATACAAGTGTTTCTTACACAAAGAGATGACTCCTGATGAATGTCTGCATGATGCAAGCTAGAACAGAGGGTCATTTTATGGCTAAACCATAGATCCATTTTTATGTAGACCCAGTGCAGGGATGGGGTGGATTCTATCTGAATTCATGAATGGAAAAAGTAGCCAGACAGCAACGTAAGTGTGTTCTGCTGGCTGAAAGATTACATTTCACTGCTGTGGCTGCCCTCGTATTTTATCTTCTTAAAGCGTAAGTACGTTTCTGCCTGTATTCATGTTCACTTTTATATATGCTTATATATGTGGCATTACATGGTTGAAGTGGATTTTGTAGTCTGGGAGTTATCATAAATTTTGCACAATTAACAACAAAAAAAAGAGCTCCTACATTTTAAATTGTATTATATGCCTTGTGAGGGTGATACTGCACCTTAAACAAGCATTTGGAATTGATTCATTAGTCACAAGAAGATCTGTTTCCATTTTATTCTTTCCTCTTCCCCATCCCTTACAGTACCAGGTGGCAATATGGTAGACAGAGCCCTGATTTTGGAACAGGTGTCCAAACAACATCTGTTGCGCCATCTTTTAACTGCAGCACAAAATAATAGTTTAGAAGTACTTCATATATTTTCAAAAAGAGATTTTGTTGGCTGGTTTATATCAAACACATTTAATGAAAAGTTATTTCTATTGGATTATTTTTTGTGCATTTTTAAAGCAACTGTACTTTCCTTCTAATATGTATAATAATTACACACAAGAACACTTTTTCATGGAATCAAACTCCAATGTAGAGCCAACATAGAGCTATCCACGTGAATTTTGAAACAGTATTTGGTCCACTGAATCTAGCTGAAGCCTCAGAATAAAAGACATTTTGAATCAACATGTCCTTATTTTGTTACATATACTTGGGGATATTTGTAACAATTTTTAATAAGATATGCTTATCTATTTCATTAGAGAAATTTGTCTTGATTGCTTTCTGTGACTTCAGCTGCGGTGGTGCAGTTTTACCACAAGACTGGCAGAAAAGCAAGACACTGGCTAGATTAAAAGCAAACAAAAAAGCCATGATAGGTCTTTGTATGGGACAGTAAAGGAAGACAAATGGAGAACTTTGCTTATATACTTGTCTGTACAGATCTCTAGAAAAGGAGATTATTCAACACAACTCTTTTTCCTAACATCCAATGTAAATATTCTGTGCTGTAAATGTAAGTCCTGGATAATATGGATATGAAAGATGGCTTATTTTCTCCTTTTTTGTATTCAGCCCTTTACTCCTCTCAAGCTCCTCTTCTTTAGACTAAACAATGCTCCCTTCAGTTTGGTCCTTGTAGATGTTAACTTGTGTTCAGCTTGTGACTCATAGATGGCTTTTCCGAAGAGCTGCTACCAAGTTGGAACTTCTTCAATTTGTGTTTGTCCAGTTGCATATTCCTGCTTGAAGGACAGAACTTAAAAGATACTGAAGAGTGGAAGTGTCCGAACAAAATCTCATCGTCTTTCTTTTTCTTTGAGTATTTCTCTTATCGGCCCATGTTCCTTTTGAATTCTGATCCTGTCCTCCAAAGTTTTACAGCCTATTGCAAAATAGTCCAGCTGCATATTTTGTAAGCATCTACCTCTTCTGCCACCTAAATCCAGAATTAATATGTTAAACAGCACGGCACCAAGGATACAGCTGTGTTCCCTTTGACAGCGAAACGTTGATAAACAATGTAGGGTACAATTTTCCGACAGTTTTGCTTCCCTCTTTCTAGTAACTTCCTCTAGACCATATTTCCTGCATCTTAGAATATCAAGGAAAAAGTCTTACTAAAGTCAAAATAAATTACAGAGCGGACAAGATGAGGCTTGTAATTCACACTGAGGTCACAATCTTTCCAAGAAAACAAGGGTCAGGCATCTGAGCTGGCAGAAAAAACAGACACAGATTTTTTTTCTCAAGAATAATTGTAAGAGGAAGTGCAGCTCCATGACAACTGTTTTCTGTTTCCTGTAGTCTTTAACCAGCACAACATATTGGAGAAAGGCCCAAGTTTGCTTATCAGTATCTTTTAGTGGGTCCCTTTGGCCACAGGACCTCACAAAATCATGCGTGGGTAGGATCAAGGCGGAGGGGGGGAAGCTGTTATACAAATATTTGATGTGCGGCTATAGCAGGTTTTGGTCGCAAACTTTTGTTATGCTTGCAGAAATATTGAGTTTAAAAGTGTGTATGATCCGTCTAGCAGCAGAGGCTATCTGGATCTGACTAGTGTCTGCATTTGCATGCAGGGACGGTACGAGGTTGGGAGAAGGGTGCTGGGAGCAGTGAGGCTCGGCTGCGGGCTTGCAGGGAGAAAGTGTGGCTCTTCCCCATGTGAAAATGTTAGAATGCTGCTTATTACCATCCAGAGGGTTTATCCTAACTCATCTGATCCCTATGCTGCTTCCTTATCAGAATGAACCGTTTCCCTGTCATAACAGAAAAAGATAGCGATACTCATTTGACATGATTTGTGCATTATACACAGCCATATCAGATGTTTACAATCTCTAGGGGGTAGGGAGTAAGGATTCTTCTTCTTTTCCCACTCCCCAAGAACTTGCAAACAGCTTGTTTGTTTATCGTTTGCTCTAGTGTTTGTGCAATCGGAGTTGTGCCTGGGATAGGAACTCTGGTTTCTTCTCCAGTCTCCTGAAACCACCAATCCTCCAGATTTGGTTATCCTTCTCAAAGATAGCAACTAATAGCTCTATTGTGTCTTCTGTCAAAATTGAAAGTATTTTAGGGGAAAACTAGACAAAGTCATTTGATTTTTAAAGTGTCCAGATTAACATCCAGGAGAATGCTTTCCCCATTTTAGTTGAAGGTCTTTGTCGCTGTGTTAATCATGTCAACTGCCTGATTGCAATTGACCTTTTTTAAAAAAGAAAAGAAAGACTAAAGAATATAAATCTGTCCTCTCAGTGCAATCTGTCAATAAGCTGCTCCTCTCCATTAGATAGAAGATCAACTTGCTTTTGAAGGTTAACGGACTATTCAGTCGAAAACTCTATTTCCTTCTTCGCATTCTGGACTAAGTCCACCCATGTAGTTTGAGTCAAATTTAGAAATGTTTGCTCTCTAGTGGTTTTCTCCATCCTCTGTGCCGAAAATTGTGATAAGCCCATAACAGAAGCTTGCTGGACAATCTGTTCTGCTTCATTCTTTCCTCAGCAGATTGGAAAGTTAAAGCACAGTTTGTTTCCCAGTACTAACGTTCCATACATTGGGTGGTCGGATCGTGAGAGCCCATGTCCTACTCATCTTTCTGTGGTTATCGGCCTTACCACCACCTTTATTCACTTCATTGTTGTCACCATCCAGTTGCAGTAGATTGTCTGTTTATAAACATATGTGCCGTAGTAGTAGATATAACGATGCACAAATTGGCATCTATTGTAATTACAGCTTTGACCAAACCCAGCAGTACTTGCTGATACTCTGTTGTACCGGTGCTGTTATCCTGTAAGAGTGTTCTGTGCAGAACTCAATCACTTGGTTAAAAAAAAAAACAAAAACAAAACAAAAAACCCCACATATCTGTAAAAGCTAAACCAGATAAATTTGTGCCTGGTAAATAATTTGAACTGATTAGAAGATAGAGGGCTGGATTTAGAGCTCCACCACTTTACATAAGCTAACAATCTGGTCTAGGAAAGGAAAAACAGCTTTGTATTTATAGGGACATAAGGTAGATTTATCAGAGTTTATGTGTTGCTGGTGATTGATGTAGTACATAGACATAATAAGTACCAGCTGTTCCTCCCCCATAAATCAGAAACAATAATATTTCCTTTTATTTCAGTGTGAACTATCTGACTTGCTTGAATTCCTTTTTGAATTCAAAGGACTTCTTATTTACAGTTACAAATTAGAAATATATCTACACAAACAAATTAGAAACATTGTGATATAAGACTATAATGTGACCTCAAAGCAGCATCACAAATACCTGTGTATTACCAGGGTTTGCTATCTTTCCTGAGCTGTGTCAAAATCATTTTTCCATATCTGCCCATATTTCAGAAATGTGTATTTCTGTCTTTCTTCATTAAAGTTGATGTGTTTGTGGCTGCCCACATCACTCGGTATTCTAGCTATATATGGAAGCATCATATTTTTGTATTGTTAACTGTACTCAAACAGATTTGACTGTTTTATTCCTTTTGATCTCTACTTTCAAAGTTCCTGCTTTGTCAGCAACTGTTAAATAAGGGATTTACATATTTAGCATGAAAAAATCCGGAGGTCTGATGTACTAACATATAATCTAGTGAACTACATGCTACAAGTAGTTGTCTTAAAATCCTGATTTATCTGTCCTCTAGGCCTTAAGGAGATTGCATTTCCTTACTCTTTCTTTATAGTTTTCTGTAGCTAGTAGGTGTGTTGATAAATGTCATGTGTGATGTAACAGGATCTAAAAAAAGAAATTGTTACGTGTTTGCCTAGTGTAAATGGTTGTGGACTATGTAAAATGGAAGAGAGTAAAGTTGAAATAAAACACTTGTTCAATATGCATAGTCATGTAATGCAGCAAGCACGTTCCTGCAGCTTGTTAATAAATTGAATAAATGAGAGTTATCAACAGCTGGTATCTGCCTTTATAGTTATCCAAATGAACAACTGGTGCATGGTGACCTTTGATAATTTATTTTAATTATATTTTGGTGGCTCTTTAGGGTTATCAGACAGGTTTAGTTAATAAAAAATTCTCCTTGCTGGCATTCTCATAGATAATACATGCCTTATACTGTTTCTTGACCTTCAAGTTATAATTTTTGTCTTTTTTAAAATGAAACCACACTGCTGCTTATAAAAGAAGACACAGCTACTTTGTTCATGTGTATGACAAGTGGCATCAGTTCCCTTAAAACAGCTTCCTCCATTCCACTGGCATGTAATTTCTGGGCCCCAATCCTGCTAACTTGTATGTGCTTTATATAATGCAAGTTTTACTGAATTTTCAACTCAACTAGGATAGGTTACAGATAGTACAAAATAGATAATACTTGCTTTTTGTTTGCATCTGAATTGGTTTTTTTTCTATTTTAGAATATATGAAAAAAGTCTTACTTTTGTGGTAGTGTTATTTGTGGCTTTCTCATGTTCTGAAGTTTAAACAGAAATTAACTAAAGCATTTTTGTTTGTGGAAACAGACAAAACTACCATTTGCCTTTTAATATGATATTCCACCATTTCAGCTGTATTTTATTCTATCACTTTAATCCATTTACTTTTAAAAAAGATTATTAGAAGTCATAAGACAGAGGTGCTAGCACTTCGAAAGGTAAGCCGAAGCTTTATTATTTCAGGACTCGTGCTTTTCAGAAATATGTTTCCCTAATTTGACCCTCAGTAACCCTTGAGAGACCTAAGCACAAGTTACAAACTAATTACATGAATTGCTTTACTGGAACTTGTTAGGCATTTTCTGTTTATACATTAATGTAATATAAATATAGCTTAGGCAACAAAAGCCCTTGGGGCAAATTTATGTCCTGAGTAACCCTGTTCTACTGACCTCAACAGAATTACTCAAAGTCAAGACAGAATTTAAATTGGAAGACCAGATCTTCAGCTGCTGTAAATAGTCTGAACTCCACTAAAATCAGTGTAGCTGTGGTCACGACAGCTGTAAAGACAGAATTGCTCCTTCAAGTATATTTTGACAGGGTTTTTTGATTTGCGGACACTTCTGGCAAAGGGATTGGGCTGCCTTTTCTTTCCAGAGTTTAAAACCAAGCAGAACTTACCTGTAGAAATCATTCTGATTTTAGCCTAGGGCTGTTATAATGTTATACAACCTGCTTTTGTCCAAATTTTGAAAAAAAGGCTTCATGGAGTGATGGGGAGCATAGCATTTTGGTCCTGCATCTTTGTTTTTTCTATGCCTTTTTCTGTGCTATGATCTAGCTTCTAAAAAACTTTCTCTAAACAAGCAATATATAGGAAATTATACTCAATAGTTATATGGTCTTGCTTAAGAGTCTATAAATATAGGAATAGTCACCAGACAATGTTTGTTTGTGTTTCAGAACAGCTTTGTTTCAAAAATAAATTTAAAATAATGGCTAATCTGTACTCCAGCCTTACAGATGTGTATATCACTTTACTTTAAACTTGGGGATTATCTCCTTGGTTTAATTGGGAAAAAATGTCCTCAGTATTAAGTCTGGATGAAAGTGGCTTCGCAATTGGGAATTTGGATTGAGAGTATTTTGTTTACGAGGAGCCATGAGTGATCTGCAATTTTTACAATATTATAGCAATAACCCACCAATGGGAGTTCTTTGATCTGTTTTTCAATTCAGTAGTCAACGTTAACACTTTTTTTCAGCACGTTGAGATGTGTGTGTTGCTCCTCTCGGAGATTCTCCGAGCTAAGTATAGGGGTCAATAACATCTTGGGTCTTTGGTGACCTCCACTCAGTAAGCAAATAGTAAGTCACCATCGGTCAGTTGACTTGCTGGAAGGGAAACGGCATACATTTCTTATAAATAGTAGCCTGCAATGAGACTCTCTTCTCATCATTCTCTAAAGCTTTTCTGCAGGCTTGGCCAAGGAAGTGGAATTGTAGTTCATGATGCGAGGCTGGCGATCCTCACTGTTGCTCAGGGTTTCCATGTCTTGCTGGGCAATATCCCCGGCAGAACTGAGGCCCTGCTGATTTTTCTGGTTTAGGACATGTTTTGGGCCCTGTTGCTTTGTATGCTATATATCTAAGCCCTGAACCACGATAGCATAAGTGTTGCAAGGCATTCTGTGCCTCTTTTTAAGAGTTAAAGCAGCTGCCCTTTCTGCTTTTCTGTGGCAGTGCAGCACAGTCACCTTTCCTGAGAACCTCTTCCTTGTAAAGTGGTTTTAGACTTGCTTTTCAGCGTGCAGTTCAGCTTCAAAGGGATAACATCGGTCACTTCCAGGTACTAGAATAGAATAGAATATTTCAGTTGAAGTGACCTACAGTGAACATCTAGTCCAACTGCCTGACCACTTCAGAGCTGACCAAAAGTTAAATCATGTTGTTAAGGGCATTGTCCAAATGCCTCTTAAACCCTGACAGGCTTGGGACATCGACCACCTCCCTAGGAAGCCTGTTCCAGTGTTTGACCACCCTCTCAGTAAAGAAATGCTTTCTAATGCCTAGTCTAAACCTCCCCTGGTGCAGCTTTGAACCATTCCCATGTGTCCTGTCACTGGGTACCAGGGAGAAGAGCTCAGCACCTCCCTCTCCCCTTCCCCTCCTCAGGAGCTGTAGAGAGCAATGAGGTCCCCTCAGCCTCCTTTTCTCCAAACTAGACAAGCCCAAAGTCCTTAGCCGCTCCTCACAGGACATGCCTTCCAGCCCTTTCACCAGCTTTGTTGCCCTCCTCTGGACGCATTCAAGGACCTGAACATCTTTCTTGAATTGTGGGGCCCAAAACTGCACACAGTACTCGAGGTGAGGCTGCTCCAACACTGAATACAGCGGGATAATCACCTCTTTTGACCGGCTGGTTCTGCTGTGTTTGATGCACCCCAGGTTGCAGTTTGCCCTCTGGGCTGCCAGGGCACGCTGCTGACTCCTGTTGAGCCTGCTGCCGCCCAGCACCCCCAGGTCCCTTTCTGCAGGGCTGCTCTCCAGCCACTCTTCTCCCAATTTATACTTGTGCCCAGCATTACTCCATCCCAGGTGCAGAACCCGGCATTTGGACTTGTTAAATTTCATCCCATTAATCATTGCCCAATGCTCCAATCTATCTAGATCCCTCTACGAGGCCTCTTGTCCCTCGAGAGAGTCTGCAGCACCTCCCAGCTAGGGAGCCTGTGTCCTGGTCCAGAGCGTATCCCGTGCAAAGCAATGAAGTTAGGCAATCTCAGTGCTGCAATCTGTAGACGTCCCTAGGGTAACTTTTAAATAAGGTAGTTGGAGTACCAGTGTAGGATAGCTGCACCTACGTTGGCTGTTCATTCAATCCAAGATACTATTTTCAGTTTGCAGTTCCAGTTTTTAAAATCTCTGTTTTAGAAGAGATTTTAGCCTTGTTTGGCTAATAGCCTTTCCTTCTATTGCCTGCATATATGATACTGGTTGAACATGCTAATGCATAGACTTCTACAGCTTTTTCATCGTTTAATTTACCACAGTACAGCTTTCCCAAAAGTAGCAATGCTAATTTGAAAGTGCGATAGCTGACAGGCAAACTGCTACTTTGTCAGATTGTCTGTACACACTTTTTAATTAATGTTTTCTTACTGAAATGGAGAGAGATAGAAACAGATTTTTGAGAGAAGGAAAAAATTGGTTAGGAAAAGAATCCAAAATTTGGATGACAGACAGAAAAGTACTATCAGCAGATGGTCGAATCTGAGGAAGAACTCCAAAGCAAAAGATAAATCTTGTGGTTTATAGACTGTCAGGGAAGAATTGCCTGCACAGAGATGCACACAACTTAGGAATCAATCAGGAGGAGGCAGAGCTCTGCATGCAGACACATCACTAAGGCATCGTTGGAACAACGGTGATGGATGGATATAGGAAGACAGGCGGGGAACAAAGGGATGGAGGTTTCCCTTTAGCAGTTTGAGTGGACGAGTTGCTTGTGGGTTAGGATCAGAGGAGGGGCTGGTACGGGTGACGTTATGGTGAGCGTGTGTACAGATCATTTGGTCAGTATGAGGAAGAGGACAAAGTCATATTTAAGCAACTCAGAGGCCCATATTTTTAGGGAAGCCTTTGGCCTCCCTGACACCTGCTGGAAGGACAACACATATAAGCAACCCAGGAAGTTTCTGGAGACTGTCAAGGGACTCTAATGTAGATGCAATATACCTGGGTGACACTGTCCTCGCAAATAAATAACTGGCCAAGGAGGTAGTAATCAATGACAGCTTTGACTTGTAGCAACCATGAATTACTGGAGCTCAACATCCTGATGGGAGTGAGGACGGCAAGTAGCAGAGTATACATCCTGGACTTGATAAAGCAAACTTTGGTTTATTCAGGGAACTGGATCCTTTTGGAGGCAGCATGTTATGCCAGGGTAAATGATGCTTAATTAATCTGATCACCATCTATGATGAAATTACTAGATCTGTGATTGAGGGCAGAGAAGTGGATTCATCTACCTTGACTTCAGCAAGACTTGTGATGCTGTCTCCCGCAGGACTCTTGTATTCAAGTTAGGATGTTACGGTCCGGTTGGTTGGAAGATTGAGTTCCAGAGTGTAGTTAATGGTTCATACTCTGTTTGGAGGCCAGTTACAAGTACCTTTTCTCAGGGGCCTCTGCTGGGATCTGCCCTGTTTATATTTTTGTCAGTAACAGAAGAAGGAGGGTACATTCTGGTGGAGACAGAGTGCACCCTCATAAGGTTTCTGGACACCAAACTGGAGGTGTGGAGGCAGCGTAGCTGGTAGACTTCAGGGCAGGGTTGCCGTTGAGGGGCCTAGGTGCACTGGAAAAATGAACTGATAGGAATCTGATGAAATTCAATGAAGATAAATGTGAAGTCTTTAACCTGGGATGGACAAGCTCCTTGCAGTGATAGAGGCTGGGCCTGACTAGTTGGGAAGCAGCTCTGTAGAAAAGGACTTGGGGGTCTTGGTAGACAGTGAGGTGAACATGAGCCAGTATTGTGCCCTACCAGCAATGCAGGCTGACAGCATCCTGGGCTCTACCGAGAGGAGCGCAGCCAGTGTATTGAGCAAAGTGGTAATCCTCTACTTGATGCTTGTTAAACCACATGTGGAATACTGTGTTTGGGTTTTGGGAAAAAGAAAAAAAATACAAGAAAGATGTCGATAAACTTGACTGAGTCTAGCAGTGGGCCACTGAGATGGGCTGGAACATGTGTCCTATGAGAAGAGTCTGAGAGGACTGGACCTAATAGTGGTCTTCCAAAACTTGAGATTACTGAGAAGATGGAGCCAGGCACTGAGGTGCACAGGGTTAGAACAAGAGATAATGGTCATAAGTTGAAACAGGAGAGACTCCAAAAGGATATAAGGAAAAAAAAAAAAAAAAAACACCAAAGGTTTTCTACGGGATAATTAAGCATCGGAACAAGTTTCTCAGAGAGGTGGTAGATTTTTTGTCTTTGGAGGTTTGATCAGGAGGTTGGACTAGATGGCCATCAGAGCGCCTTTCCAGCCTGAATAATTCTGTCATTCTCGAGGAATAGAAAGTAACCAGTGCCAGCCAGCATTAAGCAAACAAACAAAACAAGAACAAAAGAAGAAAAAAAAAACTGCCTCCATTCAGACCTTTTTGCCAAACTCAAGTAGTAGTTTAGTGGAATATGCTGTATGTTTATAGCATATAAATACACCATGCTTTTACAACTTCAATGTTTTGTTAAAGTTACTGGTTTATGCAAACTATTATTTGGTAATGGAGGGGGGGAGGCGCATAGAAAAACATGCATTCCCATTTTTAGAAATCATCAAGTTAATTCCCCACATTCCAGTGGGGAATGTGCAGATATCAAAAATGTCAAAAAAATGGCAAAACCTTGAATGTTGCTATAAAATTGAGTTATTGTTCTTCAGTTTCCAGTTTTTGTATTTAGGCTTGATAAGGAGACTACTATTCTATTGCTATTAGTCCTTTCAGTATTGTTATAGGAGTTCTGGTTTCCCTGATGATCCAAAGGGATGAGATCAGAAGGTGAAACACTACTCTTGAGTCGACATTGAAGGAAAGAAGATGAAATCCCAAAGAAATA
Source organism: Phoenicopterus ruber ruber (assembly GCA_009819775.1). NCBI lineage: Eukaryota > Metazoa > Chordata > Aves > Phoenicopteriformes > Phoenicopteridae > Phoenicopterus > Phoenicopterus ruber. Next base: position 40,381,512 of record CM020218.1, read on the forward strand.
GATGTTCAAATTGAGGATCCAGGGGAAGGATGGGGAGGAGTAGGAGAGGGGATTTCTTGAAAGGAGTCCCGTAACGCACAGTCAAAAACACTGCGAGAGACAGAATGGGAGGCTTGTTCAGTTTTTGTCATTTCTTTAAAAAAGACATGTAAAACAGTGTTATTTTTCATTTGTTGAGGAGTTGTAATTTGTCTGTGTAAATTGTGTCAGTAGTAAAGTTCACCTGTCTTTCAAGATAAAGTAATTCCTTCGTGGGATGAAATTTTCCAGATATTCGCTTTCTCAATAGGTTCTTAACATCTATCCTTCAAATGCAGACAACTTAACTCAATATAATTAATAACTTGCATTATATTTTATATGTTCATTTTTTATGAACTTACGCATATCAGGAGAAAGAACGTATTCCTGTAATAAACTTTACCAACTCTTGTTCTTTAAAAGAATAAATGATAATAAAAAAATTTGCCCTTTTAGAGATTGCAGTTTTCAATATTCATTTCAACTACTCATAGTTAACATCATTTCAACATACTCATGTTAAGGGGCATCTATTCTCTAGACTTTCATTTGGAGTAATGAATTCTGGATGCTTAGAGCATCACTGCTGTACTGAAATAACTAGAAATTGGAAGTCAGGTATAAAATAGAAGATGCAAAAACTTGATTAATTTTCTATTTTTCTGTGTGGTTCTATTCCTTTAAGGTTTCTTTTTTAAAACTGTTGCCCACTATCAGGAGATGTTAAGTATATTTTAAAGACATGATTTTTTTTTTTTTTTGTAACTGCATGAGTGCCAGAATCTGGACTTTTAGTATAAGCTACAAACATTGGCAATGTTGTGAAAGTTTGGTGTATTAATCCATGTCTTTGTGCCACTTTTTTTTTTTTTCAGAGGAGCTAAATACTTTCTTGTATTTGCAAAATATGTCCTTTTGTAAGGCAGTCAGGTACATGAATAAAAATAAGCAATAGCCACTCAAATGTCAGGTTTTAGGCTACATTTACCTATTTTAGATACATTTGGGAGACATTTTTAATGGAAATTATATTTCCCAGTTCTTTAACTCTTCCCACACATTGTCTGTCCTTTATACATCAAAAATGTTTCCATGTGACCCAGTAATATATCTGAAATCATGAAAATGTGACTCACTAATATATCTGTGATAAATCTGAAATTATGAAAGAGCACATACATAACTACTTATTCGTTTGTGCCATTTATGTTACTGCTGGATTTGACTATGCTGTATTCTATTTAATATTCCTTTGGAAAAAATCATAAGCAAACTATTTATTTAGAATAACGTGCTATGTTTTTTGTCTGGATGTACACTTTCTGACATCTATTTATATCTAGGATAGCTCATGCTTTCTGGAGACCAGGTTAAGCTTAAATCCTGAGGCAATCACTTTAAATATAACAACAAATCAACATCTTTGTAATAGGCTATACCTCCTGATTCAGGATTTGATAACAAGCGTGACTTCTACCTTACTTTTATTAGCAGATGTAAAGCCTTTTATCAGGAATATTGGTATAGTCAGTTACAGGGTGCTTTTTGTTTGTTTTTCCCAGAAATTCTGTTGCTTCAAGTTTGGATGTATTAATTAATAGGTATAATTCTGCCTGCCAGTGATGTTTGCCTGACATGAGTATCTCAAAGAATTGAGATGGGGCTTTACTGAGTGTGGTCTTCTGTATTGCCACTGCGCAAAGCTGTAGGAACTGAAGACTTATAGTATTGCTCCCTTTCTCAGTTATTCCCTACAGTTACTATTTGAATACGAATTTTGTAAATGGAGAGTATCGTGAAATGTTGCTGTTCATATAAAGAATGTCCGTGTGCTCTCCAAAACTACCTCCAAGCATGTTTAGCCCCAAGAAAGGTGCTGAGTTGACAGCACTGGAGTCTGTCTGTGGGCAGAATTGGTAGGGACAAATAGCATCGTTGTACAGACAGTCCGTGCTCAGAGGCAGATTTTAATGCACGTCATTTGGTCTTAAAGGCTGTTGAGAGGAGTTTTAGGCATCTCATGTAAGGAATGTGCTGAGGGAATGTTGGAACTAAGTTCAGGAAGCCAACCACATATGGTTGCAGAGAACAGGGATCCGTCCTTAAATGATAAGTATTTGTTAAAAATCTGAAAAAGGCTGAGAATAGGAAAGATATATCTGGACACTTCAGAGGGAAAGCATTTTCTGTTCTGTCTGCAGGCTACAAACTACCATGGCTTAGTGCGGGCTTTACTGAAAGAAGGTCAAAATAAGCCACACAAGACTTTCAATTTGCAGGAAAGTTACAGTTTTAAGTTCAGTTTCAAAATGTGCACTTACTTGGCAGGGCTAGTTACCTTCTCAAAATTGGATTGTCCAGTTCTGATTCATACCCTCCATGTGCATGCTCCGTGTTGCTTACAGATAGAATAGCAAGATAATATGTCTTTAATTTAAATTACAGTAGTCTAACTTTTGAACTGAATCAATCTGTCAGTTCTTGTTATCCACGCTCCCTTATTTGATATGACCGAATATGATGAAAGAGAATTAGAAGTTCTCATGCAACGCCAGCAAGCATCTACTGATCTCTGCATCATCTGGCAAGTACTTGGGCACTCTACTGCTACTGTATACGCCAAGGGGGACGAGTGTACGATGGTCAGGCTGGTGCTTGAAGCCCAAAAAGTTAACTGTTGTTTCTTCATGTGGTCCAGACCCACAGTGCCTGTTGACTGTAGCCTTGTAGCAGTGTCCCACACTCGGCACTGAGTTTGTGTCCCTTGTTTATCAGTAGGAATTAAGTGCTCTTTGGCGTTTAAAGTAAATAGCTGATAAAATCTCCTGACTAGCATGTGCTTTTCAAGCATGAAAAATACCGGTGCGTACGTCGATTGGCAGTGACTGTTTCACACTGTATTGGAACATAATGTAACCTTGAAAGTGGACCCCATTAAATAGTATTCTGATCACTCAGTGATACCAGAGAAACTACAAAACTTGAGCAGTGATTACATCTTCTGTTGCTTGCCAACCAACTGGTGATTTTTTAACTAAATGAATATACTTTAACCAGTGTGTCACTTTAGTTAATGCTTCTGATTCTCATGTGACTAATTATTCATCTTTCATCTACTGCTCAAAAAATCTGTTCAAATGACAATAAAATTCTACTGAAGTGCATGTACACCAGAGGATGGAGAATAACTATAGTTACATGTTTAACCGTAAAATCAAAACATAGATAAGGGAATATGATTTTTTTTTTCCCTACTCTTTTAAAATGCTATAATTCATAGTTGTACAGAAAAGAGGCTTTGCTAATAAAAACATGTTAAGAGTACTGGCCTCTCATAAGGCAAAAATCAGTCTGTTAACTCACAGCTTCTCAGTCTGTGGTGCACAGTTAATGTGTTGCTCACAAATCAGACATAAATAGTTAAAGCGAGGCCAACAGAAACATTTGATGTTGCCCAAAGACCAGCATAAGCTGAAGACCACTGGCCTGGGTAGAAACAAAGTCTATAGGAGTTATTAATCAGGCATAATTTTTTTTAAAGCATTTAAAAATTAGGAAAAAAATTGTTTCAAAATCTAGATGTGTAACGTAACAATCAAAATGTTCAGTGCTTACCAGTGCATGTTTCTAATTGATAGCACAAATAGTGAAGTTTCTTCTTGACAGTGCATTATGAAGCCTATGTATTTTTCTCTAACACAGATTTTATTTTTCTATATTTATATCAAAGCGTTCTGCTACAACAGTGGAGAAGATATCACTGAGATCATTACTTTAGTATAGATAGTGTAGACCTGAGATAGGATGAGAAGCATGAGGGAGTTGAGAGAGTGTGAGACAGACAAGTAACATTTTCATCTCATGAGACCACGAAGTGCTTGGCTTTCTACTTGGACAGCTCTGCTTGGATTATTTTTGGTATTTTGCTTGAAATGCTTGCAGTAGCAGAGGCTAAGTCCATGATGTGTAAAGTCTTTCAGCGTTAACACTTTTCTGTTTAATCCAACAGAAAGTTTGAATATAGCTGATCGGGGAGCTTAAGGTAGCTACATTTTTCACAAAGCCCGTGCCTGGGAGGGAGTATTAAGCAAAAGCCCATTTCCTGAACATTTATCTGGCAAATACCTTGAGAAACACAACAGAAAATTAATATGGATCAATAAAGTTACTAGACTAAACTGTAGCACCCAGAAGCTACTTGGCTTCCCTGTGATACAACCTGCATGAGGAGTTACTGTGTTGTAAATTATATGTGTTGTCTTCAGATTTCATTGATCTGTTTTCACTTTCCAGGGAGTCCATGTGCCAGGCATTGCTTTGGGAGGCATTAGGAGTCAACTAAGATTTCGAAAATGGTTGCACCATATGTATCTCATGTACATAGCACTTCTTAAAGAAGGAAAGACTACACCCACGCAGTCTTTGTGGACTGTAGTAGAGAGCAAACTCTAGCTCCCGGGCCGCTTGGATGTGGGTCGACCTGTGTCGACGCTGCCCGGAGCAGGCTGACCACACGCACTTGCCGTAGCAGTTTATATGGGTCCCCCCAGCTCCCGTACGACATCTCTGAGGCATAATTACTTTTTTTGTTGTTTTGGAGGGTCCTTCAGTTCAGAGGGAATTTTTTTGTTGGTTTTTTGCGTATATTTTGGTTTTTGAATAGTCAAAGGGTGTTTCGGCCCCTGGAAAGGTGTTTGCGGAGTGTAATGCAGCGGGTACCCGTTGCGTGCTCTGGGAGGCGGCGGAAGGGCTTCGTCAGTGCTAGACCAGCTGGGATGCGCTGGAGAAGAGCTTGTGGCGTTTTGTGTTTGTGCTGCTAGAAGCAGGCCCTTGAGTGAACTGTCTTGTCAGCTGTGTCTGGGTTTCCTCATGCATTCAGTTTGGATGAGGAAGAGACCAACAGGCCTGAACTGACAACATCGAAACACCCTTGCATTTGAGTCGGACAGCTGGTCTGATAAAAAGATAGCATGCGCTTTGTCTAGATTGTAGTGTTTGCATAACGATGAAAAAGTGTTTTATGAACATATGTTGTGGGGTAAACTAAGGAAGGACTGCAGGTGACCTGATGTAAACATCTAAAAAAAATTGGAATTGAGAATTAATCATCCAAACATGCTGTGACAGGCAAAAATGTTTAGAGAAGTCAACAAAAGCTATTATGGGCATTGGTCAGATCATCCAAAAATCACTCACCAGACTGCTTTAATAAGGAGCTGAAATGTAACCAAGAATTTAAGAAAAAGACTTTGGGTAGGAAAAATACTGTCTCTGTGTTTTAGCAGAATGACTAATACGGTAGTTATGTCAATAGATTTTGAAACCAAATTAGCATGTTTGAAATGAAAAATATAGTAGCAGTGGGACAAACAGTGGCTGCCAGGTAAGTAATTTGCAAAGTCCAATAAAGTTGATCGTGGAAGAGCAAAAGAAAGTCAAGTATAACAAAAAGAAACTGAGTTTTAAGGCTTTGGGAGGGTGGAAGACTTAAAAAGCTCAACGTGATATTTAGGGCTAGTAAAACGGCAGATACTGTGACCGTAGGGACTGAAACATACTACACACAGTGATGTATAGATGCAATACTTAAGCTGGGAGGCGAAATCCTGTAATCCTCACTAAACAAAATCCCATTGAAGTTGGTAGAAGATTTGGGTGAACAAGGAATGTATAACTGGGCAATTAGAGACAAACTTGCAGCCTGACCTTGACTGGGCCTTTGTGCCTGTGATTAGCTGTATCCATAGCATCTGGGCACATTTGTTTAAAGGCCCAGTCAATTTTAATGACATCACAAAAAAAAAAAATACAATTATGCCGTAGTTAAAGTTATAATTGATCCAAATGACAAATGCGAATAATTGCAGAGAGACATATTAAGGCTACACTTAAAATCTGAGTCTTTTGGAACAGCAAAATTCTTCATTCTTTGTTCCTTTGCTTCTAAGGAAAAACAGGAATTTAATGGATACTGTCCTAGTTTTGTCCCTAATAATATAGGATGACAGTTATGTGACTTCAGAAATGTAGACAGTAAGGGAGATATTGTGTGTGGATGTCAGAAACAACCTCCAGATAAATTAATAACAGCATCTGCCATACATGTTTATAAAGCTACATTAATAATTGCTCTCCAAATTGTTTGAAACTATTTCAATATGAAATAAAATGTTCTTAAAGTTAATTAATTTACATTTTTTTATCTTTTATGATCCTAGTTCAAATAAAATTGAAAATAAACAAAACACTTTCTTTTGAAACAAAATTTAATTCAGCATACCAGAAATGTCATTCCCACTGCCAGTTACTCTAATAGGACATGTGTTCACGGTGTCTGACTCTACTTTGTTTGAAAAGAGCTGCTGTCTCAAAGCGTTGGGGAAATTTGCAGTTCTCGGTAAAAGAAATGCTAGAAACGTGCGCAGGAACAGACAGAAATTGTTTCATGGTCTGGTCCTGTAAATGGGAGCCTCAGTGACTACAATGGGCTCTTGGGTATTAACAACTGTATGTCCAAAATTACGATTTCCGGGACTGCAATCCTGCAAAGATGTGTGTGCGCTTCATGTACAGTACAGTACAGTAAGCTGCTGGGGAAAAAAAGTCAAAGGAATCCTTCTGCCATATTAATTTGTGTGGCATAACTCCATCATGGTTTTATATGCAAATCATTATAAATAATCCCTGCAGATTGACTTTGGGAAGTGGTTTCATATGCTTGAAAAGGCACTTCTTTAAGGGTCGCTGGTAGTGCTGGAGAATTTGAAATTTTTCTTCTGCTAATCTCCTACTTTGACACTTTCTTCTGCTAAAATCTCAAAAACTCTGGAACCTTTTATTTTGAGGAGAACTGACTGATACGACAGGCTGTATTTTATTCAGAATCTAGAAGCCCTATTGCTTTGATTTATTGTTTTCTGTTCTTCTTGGTTTTCTTCTTTTCTTTCTTCCCTTTTGTTAGTATTAGAATCTGTCATCTCGAGATGTGTACCTGTGCTTCTGAAGAATAAAATCTCAGGGTGCTCTGAGCCGGAGAGTGGGTGTTAGGCTGCACTATCCTGGTACTAACCAACTCTTACTCCCTTGTCTCTTTCTTCCCTCAGTCCCATTTTCACCTCACAAACCTGATACCTGGGTTTGTTTTCTTAAAGTTCTTCTGTTCAAGACCGTGACCTGGTGAATACAAAATGTAGTGATACAAAACCATTTTTATCATAAAATAATTGTTTACTTCTAAGAGCAGATAAAAAGCTTAACATGAGAAAATATTTCATATAACAGTAAGATTTATGCATGTGCTTAGCTTAATTTTAAACATCTTCCTTACATCGTTCCACAGACTTCGAATAACTAGAACCTCTGTTCCCCTTTCTTCTGCTCTCTGTATGCCTCCTTTTAATATATATAATCCCTATAAATCCGTTTTCTTTTTCATTAGTTTCTGGGCCTGGATAAGAATGCAGGCAACTCAGCAAGGTGGGATAGGGAAGTTTCAACTAACGGCGCTATCATGGATTTCAAGATGCAATATTATAACTTCCATCAGAGATGAAACGTATTCTTGCAATCCAATCCCATGGAAGTTGACAGCTCAGGGCATACTTTGTGAATCTGTTCTTGCAAAAACCTTATTCTGCAGTCAAGCCTTCTTCAAAAAGTCATCTGATAGCATACTGTGTTCAGCATTGGATTACTCTGTGTCCTGTCAGCATAAATTAGGATCTAGTTTAATACTGCTGATGTTCCCTGACCCTTTTTAAGTAACATTACAGTACAATACACTATTCAGAATAATTTAAGCCAAAAATAATGGGCAACATATATTCTTCTCATTTGGCTGCGTGAAAGGGAATTGTGACCGAGTCTCAATCTAGTTCTTGGATTTGTCATTCTCAAGGATTCTTTTGCTTTTCCCCGTCTCTCATGCCTTGCTGACAAATCTCTTAATACCTGTGAGGTTTTACACGGCACAATAAGCTTTCTCCTTCAGTGATACACAAGCATTACTTCTCTTTTTGTGATCAAAAACCCCTGTTGTTTGTTATTTTTTCCTCCCCATAGTTCGGAAGGGATGTGACAGCTCCACAGAACTACTGATCGTTTACATCGTAGTTTGCAATGAAGTTAGCCCATCAGGGAAAGCACAGGTGTGCCTTGCGTCATTTTACCCTTTCTGTAGAGAGGAATACCTCGGCTGCTGATTGCAGTACCTGAAAGTGTGCAGCTGATACAGGCTATTCAAGCGTAGGAAGAATAAAATGGTATTCTTCCATGCCACACTATTCCATAGTTCTCAAATATTGATGTGTTAAAGTACTGTATTTCTTGGATTTAAATAATTCTCTCTTAATGGAACATTATGGCTTTATGTGTGGGTGAAGGATTTTGTTACTGTCTTTTGTTTTTAAAATGCTTTCAATGCAATGTTGTACTTAAAGGCTTGAAAATAAATCTTCTTCTCTTTGTACTGTTCTAATCCATTTGGAATTTTGGCATTAAGATTGGATAGCGCTTTTCTCTGTTGTCTGGCTATTTTTTCCTGCAGCATCAAAGGGCAAGGAAAGAAGTATTGTAGGCTCAGTGTCTAAACAAGTGGGTTTGTTTCTGTGTAACTTCTCTGTAACAGATGTCAAATGGTGATACAAAGGATGTTCCACACGGAATTTAGGATGGAACAAATTTCAAACCCAGATTATCAGAGGGCACAGGTGGGCGGTGGGTAGCAGGTCCTTTGCATTGCCTGCCTACCTCAGGCTAACGAAATTCAGATGATCCCTTTCTTTTGCCTACATTAGCAAAGAACCTTTATGTAAAGTATTTGGGTAATACTTTGACAACAAAAATAAAAGCTACTGCTTGTATTTTGTTTATTAATGAAATCTCACAATTTAATAGCTTAGTTACCAAAGGCTTAGCTGTGTGATGTGTTACTGTGATGTGTCTGGCGTGTTACTTTGAGTTACCAAATAGACTTTTTTTAATGACTTGTGTAAAATGAACTGAAGAAACGTGATGCTAAATAAAATAATCAGAAAATAATGTAATTTTAATGGCATAGACTTAGAAACTCTAAAATTTAATAACATGCACAGGTTTCTAAGAGCCTTTATGCTTCCTCTTTCATATATACAAAACTTGTTTGTAATAATTTAAAACAAAGACTTTGCAACTGGAATTGCTGTGTTATAACTTGCTTGTTATTCTTTAGCTTTTGTTGAGTTTTAAGTAGTGTATTGTGTTTATAGCTGGAATATTTGTTGAAATAGGCAATGTGACAAAGTAGGTGGTCTTCTAATTAATATTTCTGTACAGATCTGTAAACTGTGCAAGGCTTGTTTAACAATACAGAAATCATGTCCTATTAGATTAAGACATTTGTTTAGGAATAAAGTTCAACTTTTTCTTTGAAATTCAGTTGATCTTGTTTCGTGGCCTGTGAAATTATTTATTTTAAGAACTGTTTTAAAAGTATAATTAATTCAAGAAATTTCTGTGACCTGTTGCTAAATATTTAGACCACGAATTAATTACATTTGCTCAGGGCTTCAAACAGTGATTTTAAAAATGCAGTGAAAAGGAAAGTTACTTAGTAGTGAGAGAAAATATACAACAACAATGATAAGAGGTGACATGTTCATGTACTCCTTCTGTCCTATAAATGGCCACATTATTAAAAATTCAAGAATAAACAAGCATTGAATTGAAAACCAAATACTGTCATCACAGTGAGAATGCGCCATATACTGTAGTCTATGTGTTCAGCATAACTCAGAAGCTTTCTTAAGAATGTGCGATTTCTTATTCCAGCTCTTAGTGACACCTTTTTGTATGTACTGTTGACCCGTAGAATAGAAAACATTACATTAAAACCGTACCTACTACCTTTTTGAAGCCCGTCACTTGATACGTGGCCGGAACTTCTCACTAATTAGGGTCTAGGATGTCTTCACATAGCACACATACTGTGCTTAAGCAGTATCTCAGAACGGGCAGGCATTCACATTAAAATAAAGGGGCTGTCCCTTACCTTTCCGCTTAGTAAATCTCTACTCACTACTGAGAAACTTTTTTAATTCTCACTGCCTGTGTTACATCTGCTCAAGTGATGACAGATAGTTGCAGTGTTACCATGTTGAGTTTTCTTCAAAAACTGCCTCCATATTTGTTTGCCATTAGCTTTGTCAGTAAAAGCAGCTGCTAATAAAAGTAATAATACCAACAAAAGCTCAATAAAGATTGAAAATAAACAATCTTCTTGTAAAGGCCTGGTAGTTTATCTTGCATACTATTTTAATGAGATATGTCTGACTGTTGGAAGGAAAACAAAAGGTTGCAGCGTATTTTAAAAAAACCAGCAATATTCAAGTCATTACAAAAAAGTTGCCTAATTGGTGTTTTATCTTCTGACAGAGTAAGATCTTATAACCAGAATTTTTAGTTGGAATTCAATTTCTGAGCATTTAAGTTTTCTTTTCAGAATTGCGTGGTTCACTTCCCTTGATGTTAGTTAAAAGTTGCTTAGAAGCATTCAAGATGAGCATATTGTTTTTATAACGTGTCATATTCTGCAGAACTGCCATGTGGCATCAACCCAGATGCCTCGTCGTCAGGGCGCACGCAACTGGCACCAGAACCTCGCTGGCTGCAGTGGTTGTGTTGCGGAGGACACCGGCGTCCTCCCGCTGCTGGCTGTCTCCTTTCCAGCAGGTCTCAGTGTCTGTTACCCACCGCGATAACCCAGCAATCGGCACAATGTTGTCCTTTATTTTTACTTACAAGCGGCTACCTCTTTCTTCTGGTCGTGCGCCCGGTCACAGTGATCCTCGCGCGTTTGTCACCACTGATGAGCGTATCTGAGGATTGACCAAGAAAATAAAACACAGATCTCATCTGGTACAGATTGCACTGCCTGGTGTCTCCAAGATTTAATCAGATGTAAGCCTTTCGGCAGCAATAATCCAAATCCTTATTGATTCCCAGTCTATTTGCAATGCTAGCTGGAAGCTTCAGTATGAGTCTTTGAATCAATTAAAGAATCCAGATGCAGCTGCACTTAAACAGCAAATGGTTATCCCACAAATTTCCATGACTGCTGTGCAGCCTTTGACCTTTAATTTATGGGCTCATCTAGTGCAAGCTCTTGAATAGTGAATCGAGTCTATTGATAACGGGCTTCATTTTCATAATTTATTTTGCAATTACGACTTACTGTATTCTTAGAAATAGTCTGCAGGGATTTATGACCACAAGTTGAAGACTACTGCTGTGGAACAATGCAAATTTCAAAGATCGGGCGTAAGAGCATGAGAACAAAACCTTTTCTGTTACTATAATCTAGTTGTGAAATAGCTTCAAAAAAGGTCATAGATATTCAGGGTTTGGCTAAGGTGCTACCAACCTCTTTCTCAAAATTGCTTTCCATCATACTCAGGAATGGTGTTTTCCCATTTCTATGCACACATTTGTCCATGTCTAGATCATATGGATTTCTCTCATGGCACTGTGGCATTACTATCTCTAATTGTATCAGATACCATGTCACCTACAGCAATGTCTTAATTGCCCAGGCTCATAGAAACCTGGGAGAAATGGCCATTTAAGATGAGCTTCTAAAGCCAGCAGAGCAGGGAATTGCTCTGGAAAGCAACTAGAATGATTTTTCTCTCCCTCTGCTTCCCAGAGAAATCGGACTCAAATCAAAAAAAGGGTATTTTCACAAGTAATTCCCATTGAATGTATGAAAGTACTGGCATTTTATTAGGGAATGTTGAGAACCATTCGGGAATGTAGGTACTTGAGGAATAAGCACCAGTCAAGAAGTGTGTTTCAGAATCTCAGTAGCAGCTAAATGTTTGACTGAAGGACCAAACATAAGTGCCTTTGTGCTAATCTGTAATCTTGGAATTTTTTTTCAACTTTTTCTAAGAATAGCTAAAAAAAAAATATTATCTGAAAATGATGACTTGCATAAAAATTGGATTTCCCTTAAAATGGAAATTTTACACTTAACTACTTCAGCTTAAACACTTGTACTCATAAACAGGAGAGCAATATTAAGTAATATAAGCCTAGGATGATTATCTAACAGTTTATGCATATTCCTCACCAGAAATGTTCTGGACAAAAGGAAAAAATATGCTGTATAATATAGAAGTGAAACTTCTGTAGTCTTAAACTTATCCTCAAAGCCAATGTCTTTTTCTTCCTTTTTAACAAATTTTCTTTCAAGTCTCCTCAAACTCATTTATTCCTCCCCCCATTTATTTGTTTTCTTTGCCTGGTGTTATTCTTAGTATTTAAAATGCCAGAATGAATAGAAGTCACTTAAAGCATAATGTAGTCCAGACCATTTTATTTATTTTATACTTTCATTTTACTTGTTATGTTTGTCTGATGTGCTTTGTAAGCTCTTTGGAACAGAGACCGATTCTAATCTCTGCTGTTCTCATGATGATTTGATTTAGTTCAAATTAACTGCAGTGGTGTTACTACTTATTTAAACTAACGTGAAATAAAAATTATGCTCGCTGTTACCATTTCACTTCTGTAAGGCACTGTTTTGTTACTATATTGAAGCATAACTTAAAAGTTTGCAACTGCTGACAGTCATTCATTTTACTAGTGACAAATTGGTGCATATGAGATCAAAATCAGGGCTATTCTAGCATGATGGTAGGGGTGGACAAAAAGTTGAACTTAATTCTTAACTACGGCTAAGATATTTAATTAAGATATTTTCTTTTTTTACTTTCATCAGATCTCAAAAGACTAGCACTGAAATACATGAAAATGACAATAAAATATTATGCAAGTGAACTGTTTATACATACTTTTGCAATATTTCCATTTGCTTGCATACTGTTTGTTTCAACATTTAAATTTAACTGCTTGATTTTTAATACATTTCAGTCAGTCAATAAATACAGTATGTAAGGATATTAAAATGCAGGGGTTTATAGACAGCATTTTCCTATTAAGAATTGTCCACAAAATCCTTGAAAATGCAATGAGCTGACAGCTATAATCGCAGCAGATGCGTAAAGTACCATTATAGCACATTGCACCATCAATTATGTGTCAAGCATGCTGCCAAATATTAAGTGTTCTGACCTTTGTTATTAATAATAGAGGCAGACACTGGGGACATGTGAAAGACAAATAATGTAATGCGCGGAAAATCTATTATAGATTTGATTTTGTTAATGGATGTAGAGCGTATTTGGTACCCTGCCCCTCCCCTTGTAAGATATAATTTTATGAAAAACTGGACATACCACGTAGTGGAAAGCCACATTGTGAAAAACATACTTTGATAGACTAACATGTTCCTAAGTTAAATAAATAATAGTGAGAGTGCGCTTGTCATCAAGCTTTACTGTTTTATTTATATGTGTATTTGTCATTTCCCCTCTTCCTCGGGTATAATGTGGAAGAAGTGAAGTGAAGCAAGCTTGTCATTAATGTATCCACCATTTATTCTTGTATTTTTAAGTTGATATTTTGCTTAGTATCACCTATCATCTTGTAGAGATTGGCTAGTCAAAGGTTTAGTCAATGCCTTTCTCCAGAATATAGCAAGGTAATATTGGAAACATATTGAAAAGCAACATATATTTTCTATTCTTTTTTTTTCCTGACTCTGGGCACTGCATGTACTGTATTTGGTATACATGTATGGATTTCCTTCTCCCTTTCTTGCTAAATAGGAAGAGAGGAGAGAACAAAAGCCCTCTAGTGATCCAAGTTGGTTTTCCACAGTGTATTTGTAAGTTTGAATTGAAGCCATCTTTAGAAGCAAATGGCTTTATTAAACCAAGCACAAAATAATTCAGATGCAATAATGATGATTCATTTTTTTTTTTAAAAGTAATTTTATATATCTGCTCCAGAAATTGTCTTCCTTCTGTTCATGTTAAGTGAGCACTTTGTGTTGGTAGGCAGTATTCTCTGTCCTTCACATGACACTCTGGCCCATGGAATATCCAGGAAGAAATGCATTTGAAAACAATACTTTAATAAAGCCACTAATTTCTTCATGTTTTGACTTGTATTCATACGTATTTTATATGTGTATGCCAAATTTGCTGTCCAGCTGGAAAGACATGACTTGATTTCCTGACCAAAGAGGATTTCATCAACACAGACTATTTCTAACAAATATAACCTCTTTCATAGAATCATAGAATCGTTTTGGTAGGAAGGGACCTCCAAGATCAGAGAGTCCAACTGTTAACCTATCACTACCAAGTCCACCACTAAACCATGTGTAGATGTGGCACTTAGGGATGTCTTTTAAACACCTCCAGGGATGGTGACTCCACCACCTCCCTGGGCAGCCCATTCCAATGCCTGATAACCCTTTCAGTGAAGAAATTTTTCCCAATCTTTCCTGCTCTGTACACTGGCTTCTTATCAACTAAGTAATTTTGAGTTTCAGTACTTATTTTTCTGATGATCTAGGCCTGTACCTTGAATATCTGAAACAACAGTAGCCAACATTTTGGTCTACAGTGGGCTGCACAGGCTTTTAAGGGATTCATCAAAGGTTGGTGAGCCTTTGGTTGGATTGCCTTTCCATGTCACCCCCATGATCTGCTAGGACCTCCTAGGATCAGCTACTAGATGACTGAACACGGTTTCCATTCCTGTGCCTTTTACGTAATGGACTGGCACCCAGCCTTGTGACAGGGTATACACGCCGCCTCCATGCCGTGACCTCCCATGCCACGCGTATTCCCGTCACGCGGCAGGCACGCATCTGCGACGCTGGCATTGACTGCGCTGGTGCAGTGACCCCTTCCCGTTACTCCAGGGGCACGTGCTGTAGTGCCCGCAGGAAACAGCCTGGCAGGAACGCGGCTGCTCCAGCCCTGCTCTTTTCACCTCTCGGGAGAGATGAGAAAGCAGACAGTGGCCGAATTAGTTGTTTGTTCAGCTTGGATTTTTGTCTGTGACCCACTGGTTGAGAACCTGTGTGGCATCCTGCAAGGAGAGCAGGAGAGCGAGATGCTCTGTGTTGCCAGCAAATTTGAAGGCAAGGCCCAAAGGGTGGCTTGGGTCAGAGATGACCCTTCCTATGGAGGCAAGGAAAGAGATGAAGTCCTGAATGAGTGTGTTTCCGAGACTGATAACTTGATGGTTCAAATCTCCCAGGACAAAGTATTCTGTCACGATACTGTGGTTAGCGCGGCTTTAGTGAAAACTTTTTTCTTTCCCTCTCTTCATAACATTTTGATGTACAAAATGACTTTGAAATCTGCACTAGCTTTGGCTTCTGTAGTTGTGGAAATGAGTTCTGTGAACCTGCCTTACCAGGGTGTTTCTCCTGGATTTGGTACCTGACAAGGACGTGGATGGAACAGGGTGTGCTATTTTGTACCCTTTTAGTTGCTTGTGAGACAAGGTGCAGTTTTGGTTCGGGTCAGCTAGTTCAGAACCGGTCATTTTACTTGCATAGTGTTCAAAATCACTTAATTGAAAGAATTTCTTTTTTGTTGAGTTAATAATGGAGTTTGATAAAGAATCTTAAATTTCGATTTCTGTAGTTGCATATTTCTGGTTTTAGACACACGTTTTACACTGTTACAGCCTGGTGTTTCTTGGACCAGGGCAACAGTTTTGTAGTAACCTGTACAAGAGTCCGCAGCCAGCTGCTAGCACTTTTTACAAAGTGTACCTCTATATTCGTGTCTCATACTGCCATCTAAGGGCCACGTAGGCTGAGAAGGTGGCTAAAGGTTCTTCAATACTTTTTTTTCTCCTTATGGCTCTTCCCTAAGTCAGCAATTCATGGATGAGAAAGGGTGGGCAGGGAATAACAGCAGTCCTTTGATGCAATACGTTGTTTCATCTCAGAGGACAGAGGAATCTTCCAGATAAGTGAGAAATTAGAATGTGAATCTGAGTCTTTTAGGAAAATGCAAAGAGTTTGTGTAAAAGCCAGCAAATAAGAAAGCGCGATTACAGGATTTGAGGCTACTCCTGAAACAACAAGTTGGGGAGGGTAGTGCTTACAGTCCTGAAGAGTTTCAGCTGAAACTCTTAGCAGTGAGGGAGTGTGCAGTTCAGATTCTTAAAGGTACCAAAGTCCTTGACTCCTACTGATTTAAGGATTAGTGCTTTATAACAGAACTTGCTCATTAAGATTTTCCCTAGGAAGGTACAAGATCACATGAATAGTTTTCTTCTTTTTTTCTAATTTCACGATTTGCATTTCTGAGTGTTTTGATTTTTCTGAACTAACGGAAAATGGGCAAAAATTTGGTGTTGTATGTGATATTAAATAACATGAACATAATTTAAATAATTTGAGGTTTAAGCATTCAAAATTTATCATGAAAATTTTTTTTTCCAGGATAAAATGCCTTTTTTTTTTTAATCTGCAACCTGTACTTGTATAGCTTAATTCTATAGCTCCTTTCTCACACGGATGCTGTGAACTACACGCATGATAAAGAATTAGTGGCACAAGCAAAATGTTTCAGTATTTGCCAATATAGTACTGTTGGCATTGACTGACAAAAGCAGTTTTTGTAACGAGGACTCCTTTAAGCACAACTTTATTTTACAATATATGAGTTGTTTTTCAGGCTAGTTTCCAGCAAACCTTGTGTAATAGAGAAAGTAATTAATCTTGCATGTTACTTTGACAGGCTCATGCAAGCAAAGACCTGGAAGAGCAGTTGCGGTCTGTGTCCAGTGTGGATGAACTCATGACAGTACTTTACCCAGAATACTGGAAAATGTTCAAATGTCAATTGAGGAAAGGAGGTTGGCAACACAACAGGGAACACTCCAGCTTTGACACAAGATCAGATGATTCACTGAAATTTGCCGCAGCACACTATAATGCAGAGATCCTGAAAAGTAAGTACAGGACACAAAACACATTGTAACACACAACAAATGAAAATCCGAAGGCTTGTCAGTTGCGTCAAAAATATTTTAAAAGCTAAGCATCATCAGTAAACCACCCTCAGCAGTTTGATTTGATGGTCATGGCTATAAAACAAAATCTTTGACAGTCAACCTTCCATAATGAAATAAATTGGCTCTGTAGACGTGTTTTTGGTACATCGATTGTAAGAAAGGTATAGACTGCTTTCTCAGCTCAGTAGATATAGGAAGTTAAGTGTTTGTCTTCAAGTATAAGGAATCCTGCTTTGTAGAGGCTGTAACGATTTTGCAGAAAGCAGAGAAGGCATTAATAGTTGGATTCATTGAACTGTTTCTGCTTATTTTCTGCAATTACGTCACGGCTGGTAGTGCTTGCTTCTCTTTCGTGTTACTGCTTTAGGAGGCCAAATAATCCACTTGTAGTTTTTTTCCTGTTACAAGAGGGCAGTTGTCATGATGTTATGCTCAAACGAGAAAAAAACAGCTTTCAAACAAATATGTCAATACCTCTTAGTGTTTCAGATGGCCTGGATAAAAATATAATTAGCTTACAGTTTAAACAAGTGCTTGCAGGCAGCGAAACACAGGATTATAGCAGGAGGTGTATTTTTTGACACAATATTGGAAATCATGTACCTTAATGGAGACTTTAAGGTACACATTAGGTGAAATTTCCATTTTTGCTGAATAGCCTATCAAAAACTGGCTCCAAGAGAGAATAAAGGGGCCTCATGCAAGTCTCATGGCTGTTCGGTGTAAGATTGTATTTTGCAAAAGGCTGTATAACACGATGTAAAATTTTTGCCCAAATTTGCGTGGATAATCTGGGCACAAATATCACTTTTCAGACTAAATCATATGGTGTATCTAATTGCTAAATAATAACTTTTTGCTTTAAAAAAATACTCGGTAGTTAACAAAGTAAACAAATATTCAAATTAATTTCACATTAAGTGTGTAGGCATCATATTTAATGTTTTTAATACATAGTATCCAAGTGAAGTACTGTGTGGGACCAGTTAAAATTAATTTGCGGAGATGTGCAGTTCTTCTTTAGACTTCACTCAAGGTGAGACTCGCCCCAGGCATAGGAGAAAGGACATGTACAGCTTTAGCTGTGAATGCCATGAGATCTGCCCAGCCTTGTTAGGTTCCCTCCTAGCTGTGCTGTGACTTCTCTTCTGCTCCATGACAATATGTCACATCCCTAGGAAGAAGAAAAATTAGCTAGAAGTTAACACAGGGAGGTATGTATTTCACTGAATAAAAGATGTGACTCTAGCAGTGCATATTCTGGTTCTAAACCTTAAAAAAAAATCCTACTAATTTACTACAGGAGAGTATTGCTTTTAAACAGTTACTTTATAACACGTGAAATTCCCTGTAACTTGGCAGGTATTGATACTGAATGGAGAAAAACTCAGTGCATGCCACGTGAAGTGTGTGTGGATGTGGGAAAAGAGTTTGGAGCAACTACAAACACCTTCTTTAAACCCCCATGTGTATCCATCTACAGATGTGGAGGTTGCTGCAATAGCGAAGGACTCCAGTGTATGAATATCAGCACAAATTACATCAGCAAAACAGTAAGTTCTCACTCTTGTTACAGTCCAAGTGCTCCTCGCAAATCCATTTATGATCATGCATATTTTAAACCTTCTTATTGCTACTATGAGGAAGGGCAAAAATCAGCTCCAGAATGCATAGGAAAAACAGCTGAAGAGACTATTGCCTAGAAGAAAATGTTTAACACTCTTCTCCCCAAATATATTCTTTTTTTCCCCCTTTTTTTTTTAGGGGGGAAAAAAAATGATGTTCTGTTCTTAGTTTTGAGATTATCCATGAAACTTAAATCTATCCTTTTTTTTTGCATCTACTACTTGCCTGCTGTATGAGGCAGTTTTCTCTGGAAAACTAGCCTGTAATTTTATCAGTGAAGACTGTTTTAGGACATGTGCAGACAGGATGCATGTTGCAAATAAAGTCTTTTAGGAACTGAACTTTACAGTATTAGGAGATATTAGTATAACGTACCTATTTGTTTTGTTTTAATGCATCTTCCTCAGGTGCATGTGCGGTTTTATTCTTCAAGTTCAGGGCTAGTGATCAGGTAGGAGCGTGCCGAGATTATGCATTGAGCCTGTGAGCTGCCTTTAAAGGAAAAGCATACATGCATTATTCTGTTTTAAGTAGCTATAACAGTTATCACAATTATCTTACAACAACATTTCCCTCAAAAATCATGTAAAAATACTTCAAAATGTTTGCTAGGGTATTCTGCTTTTCTTACAGTTTTTGGTAGGTTTTTGTTGGTTGTGGGCTTTTTCACTTTTACCTCATTTCTGATACTTTGAAGAAAACTAATTTAGTGTAAATCTTGCTTCCTTTTTCCACTAGATTCATCTAGCTGAAGATGTAGTACATATTTATAAGGAAAATGCACAACTGCAAAGCCAACTATAAAATCATAGCCCGTGGAAATGTTTTCCTTTATCATGAAACTTCTTAGTGCTTTGAGCCTTTTTGAGAGGGGATTAGGAAAAGAAAATGTAAAGAAACAGGAAAAAAAAAAAGATTTTTTTTTTTTTTTTTAGTACCTTTTGTGTCCTCATTTCTCACCAAATCTGTCTGTCTGAAATGGTATATCCTACCAAGAATTTTCAATCCGAAATTTAAGCTAGCGGTAGACAGCCACAGCACAGGAATAATGTAACTCAAATAGCTTAAGCAAGGAAAACTACAACACTGATTTTGTTCAAGCCCATAGTTGTTCCCCCAAACAGCTGTCCTAATTCCAGTTGCTTGAAAGATGCAAATACAGTTTTCATGTTATACACCAAGAAATACGACCTTTTTTTTTTTCCTTGGCATGTATTATAAAGTTTAGCTTACTTGAATAAAGGATGATGTAGTTACAGAGAGAGTTGTTGCATTTAGTACAGATTTCCTGGTCTTTGAGCACCGTGTCAGTTTAGGGTAAATAATCCCTTTCTATTCATCTTTCTGTTCATATCTATTGAGTGAAGTAATTTTTTTTTTGCCTAGGAGAAAATTATTAGACTAGTACGGAGTCTTTTTTAAGTTCTTGATGTCATTGGTGATGATGTGATATAGAAGTAGTTAAAGATTTGAGAGATGCTGAAAAGGAAAATGTTAAAGGACTTACTAGAAAGAAGAAAGAGGCAATAGCATTGTTTTGTTTTCTTACCTATTTTGTAAAAGCAAGCAATTTAATCTCTGAGTTTTCTATCTTGCTTCTGCTTTCCAGTTTTATCTGGTCCTTGACAGAATGCAGTTTTAAAAAAACCCTTATAAAGGAAGAGAGCTATAGCTATATCTCTTCATCTGTCATCATCTCAAATCTTTTTAAAGTTATGTGACCACAGCTTACCCTATATCAGATGAGAATTAGGAAGAAAAAAGTATTGGATTCAAGACCCTTCTGTGGAATTCAGGTACCCTACACACCTATTTTTGCTACTGTTTTCCTTTTATTTCCTGAATGAAATGAGAACAAATGGCTAGTAACCAGGCATCTTTGGGGTTTTTTTGTAAGTCACTATTTTTGTAGCTTTATTTTTGGTGCATAAACTCCGTGAGATAAGCTTCATACTGTTCACCCTGCAGAAAAAGTGCTTAATGGGAAATTAACTTTTCAGCTGGAGGTCTTACTGTGAGGGCAAGCTCTAGCGTTGGTTCCAGACATTGAAATCTAAAGAAAGTTGATATCAGCTTTCATGAAAATTAATTTAAAAGAAAGAGCTAAGCATAGAAATTATTTTTATGGGGAGCAAATAATTGATTGGCAGGAGAATGGGCTAGGTCAGATGTTCCCAGATTGGCTTGTGGAACACCGTGGTGGTCCAGAGAGAGGTCAATAGTTCTCTAGTTTGGGCTGTGCTCCTTCTTTCTAGCTACTTAACTTTATTAAGGGAAAAATAGAAAAGTAGTCTGCTTTGCTTTTAATACTGTTTATTCCACAAAAACTGTTTCTGTAGTTGCTAAGGGGCGTATATACCATCATGATTGGGATATGAGACAATTTCTTAATTAAGATGTGGTACGAGGTCTATGAAAACACTTGAGGACCCCCTAGGCTAATTCAAAAATGCAGTAGATCTTTTTCTTCTCTTTCATCTGTGACACTGCAATAGCCCAATTTTGTAAGTGGTAGCTTGTCTAATAAAGGTCTGTGGGGAAGGTGGTTGGTTGGTTTTTGGTTTTGTGGTGTGGTTGTGCTGCATTTTTCTCTTATTTGTTATTAATCAAATAGCTGTTCTCTGCTTCCATGACACGAGTAATTCAACAGCAGTTACAGAGATTGGAACTACCTGGTGCAGCAGCAGCCTGTCCCTCAGCTGTACTCTTTTATGCCCCACCTATAGGTGCTTGCTTATAGGTTGAAGGGAAGCAGTGAGCAGATGTCAAAGAGCCATCCCATTCCATTCTTTCTCTTGGCTGGCAGGATGGACAGTTTTTTGGCTTCTTTCAGATCATTTGATGTAAAGGTCCTAAATCTTCTTGTTTCATGGTTACAGTAATAGTCCCTCAAGGGAAAACATCTTTCCAAGCAGTTTGAAATTAGATTTAGAGGAGCTTTTCTCACAGGAAACAAGCTAACAGCTTGAAATTGTATGCCATAGTTAAAATGTACATGGTGTTCCTTTACACAATTTGGAGAAGTTATGTCACAAGAATTTTCAGTCATTTTGAACTTTACCATTTATGCCTTTTCCCATGCATTTTTCTATGTTAGACTGATGATTGTAATGATAGTAGGTACTATTAATAGTGGCAGATATATCAGTATAAATTCCAAATGTTTTTTGTTAAAATTTCTGGGAAAAAAAGTGATTAAAATAGAAAAAGATAGAATAAGGAACCCAAGCATGTTAAACAGATATGAAATGTATTATCAGATAAGTTACTTGTTGTATCACACTAAACCTTGAAATACTGTTTTTTCAAAAAAGTTAGATAGTAAAATAAATAATGATGATGTACCGGTTTTCCAATAGCTTATTTTCATTCTTTCCAGAGATGTTTAGAGTTTTGAAATCAAACAGTCTTACATCCTTAGCTGTAAATCTCTCTAGACACTTTGTGCTCCGTTACACTGGTTATATTTGGCCAGCCTTACTGACACTTTAGGAAGTGCAAAGATCACAAGTGATGGAAACTAAGAGTCAATCAATTTAAGGGAAACTCGCCAAAATAAACCACAGTCCATCAGAAGAACATAGTGTAGTTAATGTAAATCTGGGGAAGAAAATCATACATAAATACTATATTTGAAAAGTATCTAGAATGATAAGCTTCCCTCATCCTGATAAGAAAATAAGAGTTTTGATTATTTTATATTTCAGAAGTCAGTGATCATAATAATAATTTCATGTGTGCTGATACAATGGATATTGGCACATATGATGATAGTGCTGAATAAATTAATTTAGCCACTGAAGCAAAGAAATACTTTGTACAGAAATCAACAGTTTTTTCTGGAAAGCATGCCATGAAGTCCTTCTAGGCTAAAGAAGGAGCTATCAATGCAGTGAATCAAAAATACATTCCTTCCGAAGGATCAGTGAGAGGAATATATGGGAAATTTTTTTACAGGAATTCTGATAGCGCTTTTGGTCACGCATTCAGAGATTCCTGTCTGCTGTTTTGGGGGGGGGTTTCCCCTCAAAGGTTAAAATCATGCTGAGCTCTAGGTTGTGGACCAGACTCTGGTCCCACCCTTGTTTCTGTTCTCCACTCCAGCACTATAAATGGCTAAAGAAAGAGTGCTGCCAGTGTGGGAACTGAAAAGAGCCTGCTACAGGGTGGTCTGCGGGACCATGCAGCTCGGGCCTGGAAGGTCTTTGCGAGGATGGCTGAAGAAATCACAAGGTTGGGAAGAAGGGGGGACTGTTGCACTTGGCATCGCAGTAATTGCAGGTTGCGGAGTGCCGAAGGCCAAGTCTGGTTGGGTAGAGTAGTTCAGACACCCCTTTGCCCAGTGCCCTCCTGCTGTGCTTCTCACCTGAGAAGTACAGTACAGAACATACGCACTGATCTTCAAGGATTTAAAAAATTGACATGTAAAAGAATAAAAATCCAGGGAAAAAAATTGTTTGTAGTTGCACACATGATTGTAAAAGTGATCTAATTATTCACTTACCTTTGTATTAGTCTCAAAATTTCTTTAATTATATACCTGTCTGTACTGGGAGGCAGAAAATACAAGCATAAGAAGCTGACGTTCGGGTCTGTATGATGTGCTGCCTTTTAATTTTGGCTGGTGCAGTGGAACGAAGGTTAAGTATTAAGCCTAGAATACACCTTATTGCAGATTGTGTAATCCAAATGTATGAAGAAAAATGATCTTCCTTCACTTCTGAAGATGAACGTTTCAAGTTTGGCTGGGTTGAAAGACAGGTATAAAATCATCTTGATAATGGTCAGTGGGACAGAAAATACATATCCTTAAAAAAAAATTTAAAAAAAATGTCCTGCAACCAAAACTTTTTTAAAATCCATATAGTACCAATGACTGTCATGGTTTTAGTACAAAATTTCTATTTAAGCCATTTACTTTACAAGACTCTTGAATTTTTTCATGACACAGAAAAATGGGGAAAAAACATTTATAATCACACATAGTCTTGTTCAATGGTAAGCGACTCTAGTTTACGCAGCCTAATACTAAGATTATCCAGCACACTCCATTATCAGCTCTATTGTCGTTCTCAGCCTAACTGTGCTATTCTTTAACAATAGGGGTTGAAATGTTCTCTGCCAGATACCTGACTCAGCTTGATGTGTTGTTTTTACTTTTTTGGTTTGTGCTTTAAAATTTCAGCCAAAGTGGTGGTTCTGCTTTTTCTTAAACCGGAGTGAGAGAGAGAAGTGTATAGGGATTTATCGTTAAAAAAAAATTGGGATTTTTTTTTTTTTCCCCTCTGAAAAAAAAAAAATCATGTTCCCTTATTTTAGGTAAAGGATATGACACTTGTTTGTTTGTATTAGAAATGTGTTTTGTTATCTTTGAGACAATCTGCATACTTTTAAGTGTTTAAAAAAAAAGACCTAGGAAGCAAATGGAATTGTTGGGAGACTTGGATATATTTAGCACTAGAACACTTTATAACTTGGAGCTGAACAAAATCTGATGCAGTTTTGGATCTAGGCACCTAAATCCCATCTTCTAGGGAGAGCCTGTCATTGATACACTCACCTTTATCATGTTGGGAAGGAAGGTACCCGATTGATCCAAAAGTAGCTGGGACAAGATGTGCGTGTGCCAGAATGCTAAAATTTGTGCTAAGGAGCCCGAAAAGAGGGAAGGGAAATCAAGCTTCATGGACTGGCTGGCTGAAAGGGAAACTTTGGGCTGAAATGAGGTGAAGTTGGCATGGAGAATCGTCTTACTGGGTGAAGACCTAAGGAGACACAAGGGCTGTGAACACAGTGCTTTGAAAAGAAATACTAGAAATGATGAGAAATGGAAGACCTGCAAGCTGAGTTCTGTGAAAACAGCCTTAGACTGGCTGAATGGCACTGTTAAGTTCTTGTGAAATGCGTTAACTATATTTTTTTCAACTGTTCTTCAGTTGCTGGAGCTTTCATTAGTATGTGTTACGCGCTGAGATTAGTAGTGTGTTACTGAGCTTATGTTTATGATACTAGCTCATATGGAAGAGACTAGGACAGAGCTTGACTGTAATTTGGGGGGGGGGGGTTTTGTTTTGTTATGTATAATACTCTTTTGTTATGCTATCACATATTGCTTTGGTGGTTGTTTCCCACTGGTTTGCTGACCTCAGTGCAGTGTTGGTAGCACAAAGGTGCAGGACAGCATGGGCAAGTTGAGTCTTAATTTTTTCTTTTGAGTATTTGCCTCAACTCTAGCAATGCTCATTTAATGTGCTTAATTTGCTGTTTAATGTACTGTAATTACTAACATTTTTCTCGAAACTGCAAGCAGTAAAAGCTCTCCACTGAAAAAACTGCCCCTACTCCTTACTGCTGTCAGATCTCGTGTTCTTCTGGAGACTGAAGCTTGTTATTTGCAGTCTTTGGTCCTGAGTATCTGTCCTTAGGCGCTGGCCCTTGAACAGACCTGAAGGAAATGTCTTTTCCCTATTGCCTGTAGCAGGAATTAGTACAATTTTTACTATGATTTGAAGTTGGGAAGGGAGAGAAGATTTGGGCCTCTAAGAATACAGTAAAACCAAACCTTTACTGAATGAGGGATCAGACAGAAATATAAGCCACCTGATCCCCCGGAAGAAGGTACCTATATGGACAATATGGGACCCAGCAATGGTACCCACAATCAGCACGTTGCCAGAAAAGAAGAAAGTCAAGAACCAGCCTCATACACAGAGTTATGGTGTATTTCTCGTAGAATTTCCAGATATTGACATTTGGCTGTTACATGTTGACAAACATGCCCTGTAGTGACAACAGATGTTGAGCTTGTTGTTCTGTTGGATGAAGATGATGAGCAAGAAATAAATTACAGATGCTAACAAAACCAGAAAGCATTCCAGAAGGTCAGATATACCTAATTCAAAATGATTTATTTAAAATGATAATTCAAATCCAGTTATGTATATTGAGAGTTTATTCACTTACACTTAAATAGTTTCATTGGATTTGGAGATGCTGCTATCACAGCTGAGAGCAGAATATAGATTTTCTTTGGAATGGATCTATTTCAAAATGCCAGTGATTATTTAAACAGGATTATTCTCCGTATGAATACATTTTCTGTAACAGACTACTTTTCAAGAGTTTATTTCTTGTGAAATCCTTTCTTAATCTATTTTCATTCTCAGAAGAGAAGAATAAATATCTCCTTTTTCAGTAGCATCAGAATATAGTATCCTAATAGCATGTGCAGACACATAAAAAGTGTAGGAAGAACAACCAATAATTCCACCCCCAGTATTTCACTTTCATCATTTCCATTAAGGAAAACAGATCTCGTTTATATTCCTTTTCAAAACGCTAGCTCATGTATCATTTTAAGCACTTTCCAAAAGTGAGGACTAGAAATGTAATACCTTATATAATATAACATAATATAATATATCTCTAACATAAATAGTTGGCTTTGGTTTTTTTACTTATACGTATAAACAGTAGCTACTAATAGGTGATGTAAAATACATTGCTATTAAGGAGAATTTAGTTGAACAAACTGAAGGTAATTCAGTGAGGTCAAGGAAGCTAGTCTACCTTTACGTTGTTTAACTAGGCTTTTTTTGCATTGTACCACTGAATGTGGATGGGAATAGTAGTTAGGGACATTCACCTCTAAACGGATACCTTTCGCAGTTTAAATGGAAGGATAAATGTAGATTGAGGTAATTCATGTTCGCCATCATTTCCGCTCGCAATTGGTACATCTCAGGTGTTTTAGTGACATTTCTCTCAGTGTACTCCTGAAGCCGAAGAGGAGGGCAGTTGGGCTGACAGGGACTCTTTCAGGTGGTTTGGAACTGTAGCAATAGTCCTACGCTGCCATCTCCAGCGGTCTGGAGTCTGCTACGCTTTGCAGTACGGCAAATCGATCTACTCCAAGAACAGAGGAAGAAGAGAACGTGCTCTTTTTCTAGTCAGCTGCGGTTTGGTCCATGCAAAGAAACCACGCTTCTCTTCAGTTACTAAGCTTTATCACTTCTCCCTATAGTGGGTTTTTACTTCAGCTTCGGAAAAGCAAGCTTATACTGTCATAAGAGAGCAGAGAAAACAGAAGATTCTCTCTACGTGTGTAATACTCTAATTAAGTCCATACTCTTTGTTCTATCCCTCAATTCATACATGTGTTTTAGGAATCAGTTTTCTTACAAGATATTTATATAGTAAAGGCTTTCGCATCTGTAGGTTCTTAGCTGTCCAGATTTTCAGAGGTCTCAACAGTTGTGCTGTCCTTCTGAAGCACAGCTTGTTTACAAAAAGATACACGTCTTGTGTATGTAGGTGAGTTTTAAAAGATCAGTATTTAAAAAACAGATACCCAAGAACTCAGCATATATTTTCTCAAATGTGTACTGTATGCAGAAATGAAAGCTATTTTTCCTAAAACATGGTCCTTTCTGTCTCTTTATCTACACACCCACCTTCCGCCTCTCCAATTTCCTAGTTAGCCTGTGCATTGTAACAAAACCTATGATGGCCTTCAAACAGGTGAATATTTAAAAAGAAATTAATAAGTGCATAAAGCTGTTTTGGTATAAAATATTAGTATGAAAATGATAGCTCTGTGTTATGATTATTGCTCTTTTTGGATGAGGCATCTTGGTAAGAATGCCTTTTGTGACTCATTTAAAGGAACTTTTATAATAGATAAGGGTAAAGGAGCCAATATTGGTTTTGGAAGCCAAAAAGGATTATAAGTATAATAAAAAGTTTGATTAGAAAGTCTGTTTCTAGAAGTCTGTGTTGAACTTAGTGAAAACCCTGGAGATATGTCTGGTGATAATTAAGTTTGAGAGAAGCAGACACTGATTTAGGCATTCGTTTTATTGATACCAAACTTTAAACTAGACGTGGACTTGTGTCCTTATCTTATTAATGACTCAAGACCAAAATTTTAAGAAGTGTTATTTATTTTGCAGCTGGAGCAAGAATCCAAATGTTTATATGTTTTGGACAGAAGTCTCTCTAACAGAGAAACTCTTCCATGGTAGCTCCCTAGGTGGATAGGTTTTTTCATCAGCATTTAGAAGATGCAGGAAAACTGTTTTCTGTTTTGGTTTTCCTTCTACAGAAGTAAACATATACAAGTTTGCAATTTTAGATTCTAGTGGGAAAAAAAAACCCATATAAAACTACTACAAGAGAGTGGAACTTTTTGCAGCAAAATAATAGCATTGTAATCCTCTGTAACAGAATAAAATGCAAAATGTAATACTTTCGCCGTTTCAGTTCTTGTATGATGACACCCCCAATGTTAAACTTTTTAAAAGATCCAGTCACTAAATATGGTCAAAATTTGTTTTGTAAAATAGATAAATATCTATCAGAGTTGCTGATGCTTTATACAGTTAGGTATAAGTTGCATAGTTTAGGTCTGTCGATAGTACGAGCTTTATTGTCGGCTGCACAAGTACCCTCTTACCTTGCGGGTACTTGGTGAATACATCCCGCGCTGCTGCAACCTGCGTGCTTCTCGGCGCTCAGGCTCACCTGCGCACTTCAGTGCAAGGTACTGGTTTCAGGACATCCTGTAGATGTACTTCGTATTTTGAATCGTTTGAAATTATCAGTATTTTCTTTACATTTCCATGCTGCCTATATGCCATACTGTAAAATTATTGATTGTAAAAAAAACAATGGCACATAGATTTCAGCTAAAAATGAAAGTCTTGTTATACAGTCTCATCAACTGAAACTGGAATAATAACCAATGACTGTGTTTTTAGAGGTAGTAAAGTCCGCAGAAGATGCAGAAATATTCTTAATATATTTGAAATTGACTAAAACACCTAAAAGGCAACAGTGCATTATTATCCTATTAAAAATACTACCAAAAAATAGTTTTTAAGACTTTGACTTTGACTAAGTATTTGTCCCTAACTTTTCAGGAGACTATGAGATTTGAGTCTTACTGTGAAACCTTCTTAATTTTATAAAGTACATGTCCTGAATTGAATACTGAAATGAGTCTCACTGTTGGTCTGTTATCACACGTTCAGTTTTTCCACACAGTATCGCTGAAGTTGTCCTCTTCCACCAGTTGAACTACATTTCCACTAAAATTAGGATTTATTTATTCCCATACATGATTATTTTATTAATAGTGAATATTTCTTAGTATTCTGAAAAAAAATTAATAGTTCAAGATGCATTCTGTTAGGGTAACCGTGTAATTTGCATTGATACAAATACTGGAAAGTCAAAAATACAGTATGCTGCAGTTCAAAACTTGTTCATCCAAAAATGTTTTGATCCAAGTCCATATATTGCTGTTTTACACAAGCTCTTGTAATTGTGCAACCGATGTATTGGATTGTAGCTTAACCCCTTTTTAAATTATTCTTGTCTTCCAACTTTTTGAAGCACTTTCCAAATGTTAGGTTTTAGATTTTTTAAAAGGCTGCCAATTGGAAGTCACTTCCTCTGAAAAATGAGTCTTTGTACATTTCCTCTTTTAACGTTAGTTTAACGTTGTAGTAAGCAAACAGGCACGTAACAGGAGTTAACACTAAAAATGCTGTCATAACATAGCTATTGTATTCATTTGCACATAATGATTATTTAGCGGTATAATGAATATGCCACCGAACGATGGTAGAGAAGAAAAACCTAAACTTAAATTCCTTATAGCTTTTTTTGTATGTCCTTATGTTATTTTTAGTTGTACTGTTACTGATCTATAAAAAAAGTTCTTTGCTTTGCTTTCCCTTTTGTAGTTGTTTGAGATCACAGTGCCTCTCTCTCATGGCCCCCAAACCCGTAACCGTCAGTTTTGCCAATCACACGTCCTGCCGATGCATGTCGAAGTTGGATGTTTACAGACAAGTTCATTCTATCATAAGACGTTCCTTGCCAGCAACGCAAACTCAGTAAGTATGAGACTTGTCTTTCCTTTCACGTTATGAACAAGCCTATATAATTAGATTTAAAATATTGCTGGAAGCTTTCACAATTAAGATAGGTGAACTTACGCACATTAGTAGTAGCAGAATGCATTTTGCAAAGGAGCTAATATGTTTTTATACAGAGAGAACGTTAACACAGGAATTAACACAGTACCTTTTTACCCGGTGGATAAACTGGGGGCTAGGTCATTTAAAAATGAGAATAATGTTGTTTGTGGGGTTTGTTTCATGGAAGGAGCTACAATGCAATTGAGGCTTAAAGGAAACATCATAAAATCAACTTTTTTTAAAAAAGTAATCATAAAAGCTATCCAAAAATACTTACTTTTGCAATAAGGAGTAGACAACATTTCTCTCTCAAACTGTATTTTCCTATTTAAAAAGCTGTTTAAAAAAGGCCTGGTTTTAGGGAATCTTTGGCTACAAATCTTTTTGGACATCTTCACATGCCAGAATGGGAAGGGGAAATAAAAGGTTAGTAGATAGTCCACAAAATTAGCATATTGATTGTTTGGTGATTTTAAATGCAAGAAGTCACAGAAGAAATCTGGCACTGAAGCAAGTGTTGTTAAAACCCTTGAAGAACTCCTTCCCTTCATTTTAGAGGACTGAGTGATGATTTCATGATGTATAAATATTTAGTAGGCCAAAAATATGTAATAGACTAACAGTTGCTTTATGGAAGAACCAATGACTAGAAGCTGAGCTGGAATTAATCGTAGACATTTTTAATGAGGCGAAGTGAATAGTGCAAAATGCCCAGAGATATGTAAGCTAGGTCGTTTTCTCTCTGTTTTCGTTCAGTTAAAGTCTGGATGTTTTCTGACATGTTCCAGCTAAACACAGATTATATTCTATTTGAATTCAAATTATTTAGTTTGTTCATCAAAACATGGATCATAAAAAGTGGATTAGAAAATACTAGGAAATAAATCTATTACTAGTTTAATTAATTGCATAATTAACAGATTATAAAAAAATCAAAACTCAAGAGTCAATAACAATATCAAATTATGCTGACTGTTGGCAGCTTCTCAGTGCTTCCAGATTGAGAGCAGTAGTAATCACCATTGCACAAGTTTATTCTAGCCAGGAAACAGCTACCTGTAGTTAGAGGGAAGTGTACAGATACAAGACTTCGACCAGCAGTCCCAGGTAGCTGGCTGTCCTGTGAGTAAGGAATCATGCTTCAACAAAGGTAAGACAGAGTAGTACTAGATCAGAATATATACAGGCCTTCTCTACTGTTAAGTACTGTCTTTAAGTTTAAAATCTATGGCTTTTTACAAGAAAATAGAAAAAAAAACACCAAACCCAAGCTATGTGCTTCTAGATTCTAGAAAGGAAAGTAAAGATATTTGCATGTTCTTGGTGGGTGCCTGGATGCTTTTCAGAATCCCACTGTGTTTTTTTAATTTGTACTAAAGTTCTCAATTTCATTTAAACTTCTTATTTTTCCCTTAACGTTTTTATTTATAGGTTTCAATGCTAGTGAAACCGTTGTAAGCCAAACTTGGAAATGTACTTTCTTGTCACAGTGGCACATCTGCATGTCTGCGTGTATTTATGTACATGCTCATTTTAATAGATATATAGAAATGACTTTCTTATGTATTACTGAAAAGAAAAGCTTAGGAGTAGAACCTCTGGTTTTAGGGTAGTAACACTTGCGATCTAATAAGAATTCAAGGCTGGATTATGCCATGATGCACAGGCACATGTTAGAAAGCAGAGAGAAATGACATGTAAGAATATAAATAGAATATAAATAGTTGATCTCTTTATATAAAATATATTTTCGGCACAACTTTATCCTGAGAATTAAGATCTAGGTCTTTGATCTAGGTCTGGATCTCCCACCCTTTTTTCCTTTTATTCGCTCTGAAACGTAGTAGCTACCTCTACGTACTTGCAGAGCTGAGGCAAGTCAGTTCATGTTGACCGGTATTTCAGATAACCTCCTGGATTAATGGTATCTGAAGTTGTACACTCTTCTCTGTTTGTATAGAATGTCATCAAGACGTGCAACTGAGTTAGAAATTTGTCACTCTATTTTAGAAGTTTTGCGATTTGGGGGTGGGGGGAGAGCGGAGGGGCATTCAGTATACATAATTCAGATCCATGTCTCTGTGATGACCTCTTTTTCCCATGGTTTGTAGGTAGGTGCTTACAGAGCGGATAAGCATATTTTTGATGTGGTTTGGATGTATGTTGTACACATTAAATGTGCATTATCTGTCCTAACACTGACGGGTAACAAGTTAGCAGGCTGGTTTTGTTTTAGTTGAGTTGCCAATGATTTGGAAAGAGGTGGTGAAATTCTTTGCAAAGTGGTTTTGCCTCTGATTTTTTTTTTTTCCTAGCCTTCCTGAACTTCCCTAAAATGTTACAATAAGTCCTTTTAAAATTTCAGCCATACCCCCCGTAATTTTCTGTACTAGCAACCAGAGTGGAATTGTAAACAAGCAGTTCCAGTTCCTTTTGCTGGGTGTCTCTAACCCTGATGTTGAAATATGTATCATTCTTTTCAAGTTCTTTGGTAACTTGTGTTTTTTATCAACATTGTCTTCTCATGGGTTCGTGTGCACTTTGCGTTTTCTTCATACTGTCACTCTGGCTTCCTTCTGTAGTCAGTTTTAAACACTCCTGGCTAGAGCCAGGCTGCTCCAGGTGCGAGGTGTTTTTTGGGTTTTTTTAAGCAGAATACAATAATACCTCTGTAAATTATCCGTACCATTTCTCAAGCAGAATCAAGAGGCAGGCAAGAGGACATCTGTGCCAAGTGAGGGAGCAAGAGTGAGATCATTAGCAGAATGAAATCAGGAAACACCAGCTTGATAAAACATGAGGCGATGCAGGGTGATGCTAAACTACAGCAATCTTTACAAGCAGAGAGCCCATTTAATGCGGTGAAGGGGAGTGGTGCACTTGAATGATGATCACGGAAGAATGTCCTAGCACCTGCATTTTTGAATGCATGAGTAATGGTGCTCAGGGGAATGAAAAGTGCTTAAAATGTGTAATGTGTGTGCTGTCTTAACAGATGAGGGTTTTAGAAGTACTACAGAAACAATGAGTAAATGAGACAGCCTGGATGCGTGAAGTTAGGCATGACTTGTTAGAAGCTGTAATGTCACCTGTGGTCATAAAGAAATCGCAAGCAAGGAAGATCAGATAATACAGAAATACTGTATCTGTGGTGTACCTGCTAGCTAAGTTCAGTCATCCTTTAAAAAGAGGCCAGCTGCTCTTAGGATTTTTTGCTTTCTTTGCTTACCACTACCTTGGCTGCAAAACTCTAGTAGGTAAAGAGCATTAAACTGTTAAATTGTTTATTGTCTTGCATTTCTAAACTGAAGAGGCATCACTGCTGAAGTCCAAATCTTTAGATTCAAGAAAGCTGTCAAAGATTTGAGTGGCCGATGAGAAAGAGTCAGTTAATGTCACATAACATTCACATAAAGGGTAAAGGAATCTGACACTCTAATTTTGTTTTAGAAATTAGAGTTTGGTCTACAGCATTCACTCAGAAACTACTATCAGCTGTCTTTTGATGTCTGTATGTGTGAAAATATTTTTGTACTGCAAAAAACGATGTAGAAAATTATGCCTGTTACCACCTATACGGTATTTAGCACGCTCCTATTTTTTTATACGAGTCTATTTTCTATATAAGGCTTACATTCGAGGGTTAGATCTGTTTCCAGACTACATTAGGAAAGTACAAATATCAGCTTCTAGAAGTTAGAGCTGAAACTTGAAATGTGAGAAGGTATCTTCAACAAATGGTTGAAGATTCCTGTAGTGGGGAGAACCTTAATTAGTAACAGACTTGACAGGAGTTAAAAACAAGATTATGAATGAGCTGAAGCTCTTCAAAAGGGTTTTGTAATGGAGGGAAACAAGAGCAATTAGCACCTAAAATCAATTTTTTTCCTTGGGTTCTTATGGCAGTAAATCAACAGTATGTTTCATTCCATAGGTGTCATGTGGCAAACAAGACCTGTCCAAAAAATCATATCTGGAATAATCAAATTTGCAGATGTTTGGCACAGCATGATTTTGGTTTCTCTTCTCACCTTGGAGATTCTGGTAAGCAGTTTTGCTTAAACGATTAAATGTAGTTCCGTGTTTCGATTTACCTACAGAAAAAATTAAAAACATGAAAAGTAAATACTTGAATCTTTTTATTTATCGATACTGTTACTGGTTGTTGCCTGTCTTTTCACATATGTTTGTTCTTAAAACACCTTAAAAGGTACGAATTCGATACCATTTCTTCACTTAAAAATATGGGATGGGTAGAGACAAAATTCTGATAATTGTGCGGCTTCTCTGCTGTATTTCTAGACACATCTGAAGGATTCCATATTTGTGGACCAAATAAAGAGCTGGATGAAGAAACCTGTCAATGTGTCTGCAAAGGAGGCGTGCGGCCCTCGAGCTGTGGACCTCACAAAGAATTAGACAGATCATCATGTCAGTGCATGTGCAAAAACAAACTTCTCCCCACTTCCTGTGGGCCCAACAAGGAATTTGATGAAGATAAGTGCCAGTGTGTATGTAAAAAGACCTGTCCTAAACATCAGCCACTAAATCCTGCAAAATGCGTCTGTGAATGTATAGAATCTCCCAATAAATGCTTCTTAAAAGGAAAAAGGTTCCATCACCAGACATGCAGGTAAAAACTCAGTCTTTAGCCCTTTCATTGTGTTTAAGGTACAAAATTTTGTGTTGTGTCATTAGCTGCCTTGTTGGATTGCTTTGTAGCCTTAAGTAACACTCTCTTCAATTCAGTTTCATCTTCCATGACTTTTATCATCTCTAAGAGCAAACTGCTAGGCAGAATAAGTATTTTAAAGCATGTTTAGTTTCTTGTACTCTTACTACTACTGCATGTGATTTATTTTTTTTCTTTTGATGAAAACGAGCTGTAAGTTCAAGCTCCCTGGTTTTTTATGCTACTTAAAATCCCACTCTATTTTTCCCAAGAACTGAATATTGCAACTGAAATAAGTCAAATATTCCTAATTAGATTTCAGGGGTTAGTTCTGGAGATACCATCATTCGTTTTCACTTCCTAAGTTTTTGTATATCCTTCATTTCACTCAACTGATACTAAAGGTTTATGAGTGCATAAAAAGTCTTATGACTCTAGGTGATTTCTGTGAAAAGTAGACGTGTATAACCATAAAACAGACCGCCCACATTCATCATTTAAAATGGGATTCGGTCAGGAAGAAAACTCTGCAATTTCTTTATATATCACAGGAGCTTTTCCTTCCACAACTGCTACACCCGTAGCGGTAGCAGTCTATATATAAAAAGGTGAATGCCTTTAGGTTCTGAGAAACAAGCAATATTATTTCTGCTTTGTATATTTTGTGAGGAAAGTTTTCCTGTAATGTGAATTTGTTAAAACAGAAACAATGCCATTTGGAGCAGAAAGATCACTTATTTATTAATATATGGGAATTAATTCTAGTATATTAATGACAAATAACAATTCCAGAAATGTTCAGGCACTGGAAATGGAAAATAGAAAATTGGGACATTTAAATGTCTGTGATAATTCGTTGCTTATCAAAAGTAAACCTTATGGGTTTTTTTAATATAACATGTAAGTAGTTGCCAGATATCTATACATTAGTTCATCTTGAATGAAGAAAAAATATCTAATAATAGGAATGAGACATCTGTTGAACTCTCTAAAATAGGGGAAAATATTAATAATAACTGGCATTACCTGTTTTCCTATGTTTTGAGTGGAATAGAAGGGTTGTTAGAAACGTAAGAAATAATTTCTTCTCTATCGTTCAGTTTTTACTTCCATTTTATGTTTGCAGAGGAAAAGAAACCAACTTGGTTACACAAACTTTAGCATGTTACAAAGCCTTAGCACTACTCTAGCGTGCACTTCCAGCAGTGCCACACGTATAAACCATGTGTAAGTTAAAAGAACATTCACAACTGAAAAGGTCAGGCATTAAAAAAGCTAAGAAATGCCGTAATGAATGCCTGATGCCACCTCTATTGATTTAAAGACTTCTTAGTATTTGAAGGAGGGAATTGAGCCCAGCTTTTCTCTGTGGTGTTGTGGTTGAATATGATAAAGAGTTTGAATCTCTTTCTCACTTCCAAGGACAATGCGATATAGGATGCTTTTAGCTGTTTCTCTTTTCTAAGCAGTTGTTCTTTGTGTGGAGAAAGATTGATTTGTATACGGTGTTACTCTATAGCTCTACAGCCAACAGCCCTGTAGATGTTAGCACTGTCAAGGAAAATAGAGGATGCAATCCCTCCTCCTTCTTAAGAAAGGACTTAGCATAGGTTTCTCACATTTTGGCTCCATCCACCACAAGCTTTCTCTAAAAGGAATAAAAACCCCCCAACGTCCTGTTTGCCTTTGCAAGATCCTTTGCTGTTATGAGACCACGTAAATGGAGTTATCACTCTATAACTTTGTGCGAGATGCCCGAGACCTAGACACGAGCAGAATCCCGGGGCTGTGTCCTAGACAGCTCCCCGTACAGAGTAATCCTTGTTGGTTCTGGTTTTGAAGCACCAACATCTTTGTGCACTGTACCTAAAATGCTTCTGCCTCTAATCTTATACCCTGCTCCAGAGGAAAGGAATGCAAAGTCATTTAGAAAGCACAGGATAGGAAGGAAAAAAAAAAAAAAGGAAAAAAAAACCCACCGTAAAGCATACTGGCTTTTAAGGTGATCATGCTATTACCACCACTAAAAATAGCATTTCTGCTTCGGTTTCATCTGTGGAGTTGTTAGACTGGCCAAAATGACAAAGCTGGGCATCCGGTAACAAAAAATCGCAATTACTGACCATAAAAAGAAAGTTGCCACTGACTCACCTAGTACTATACATACTGACTGAACATCTATCTTAGCTCCAGCATGCTCAGATTGTCCTCATCAAAACAGACATCTGTCACATGGAAGCACTCCATAAACAACATTCAGCCTAAATCTTTTGAAAGACCTGGTCTATTGTTCAGCAGAGTTTCCTAAGGAAACCACATTTATATAGTCACAATGACTCTGCTACTATTCACCCTTTGCTATCACCTCAAAAATTTATTTTGTTCAGTTTTGGCAGGGCCAGATAACTAGGCACCTCAGCTGCAAAGCATTTCAGAGGAGGAAGAGGGGCTTTCTTGCTCTGTTGAAATGTTCCAAATAAGGATAAAATTGCAGTAACCCGACCTTGACTGCTGCTAGACACAAACTCACATGGGAGAGATGCTTTATGGCACTCTCAGCTGTAAGTTAAGTCGAAGTTCACAGTTCACTAGGAGGCACAAATGAACTCATATTTAACGATTACATGACTGCTTTTCATTTTGTGCAACATGTCATAGGTGGGTGGAAGAGTTTGGCTTTGTCTGTCTCCCCGCCCCCCGCCAGGAATCTTTCTCTTATTTCATTCTACGGTCATTCAGTTCATGAAATAGACTGACTTTCATGGCAAAGATGGGCAAAAAGGCAAGCGAGTTCAGTGGTTCATCCATTGCATCTCTGTGGAGTACCTTTTTCCCAGGACAAGCCTGCTGCTGGTTGCCCATTTGCTCAGACTATTAGGTCCTTTGGCAAACGTGTGCAAGTCAGTAAAGTTCAGTTGCTTGCTTTCTCAAGTGAGGCTGTGATTTTTGTTGCCTTTTACCACTGTTTCCAAACTGTATTGGGCAAGAGATCAGTAGGGCTTTGAGAGATTTCCACGAGCTGTTACACTGATCTCAAATTCCCATATTAAGTGGCACAAAATAATGTTGCTCCCTTAATTACAGAGACCACACTGGTGAGATAATCTATGATTAATGACATTGAAAACACTGAACAAGATGTGACTAGTTAATAAATGTCATGTTTGCGGTCTTCCTCATTCCTTGTTGTTTTCCTCATAGCCAGGTTCATTGGTTGAACTAGCTGGCTTGAATTAATGCAACTGTAATCCAGACCTCATATCCTAAACAAATTATTGCAAAGTGGTAACTTGGTATCCAAAACAAGCACACAGCATATTAACTTATCTGCAACAATAATAAGAGTAGCCACAAGCCTGAAACAAGAATTGCCTAGGGAAGAGGATAGTGACATTGCCTTAATATAGTGTACCGTAGTGTCTTTGAACTGAAGTAAGTATGAATTATAGTAATAGATCATAATATCAGTGTTTCACAAACAGGCACGCATTATTTAAATACAAGCTTTAAGTATAACTGTGTTGGAATTCGAAACATATACTTTTGTCTTTTGATTCACTGCCAGTGTCTGAAAAAAAACCCCAGACTTGTACTTTGTCTCCATTATACACCAGAAAGTATTTAGCATTGTTATTGTAAGGTTATTTTAGGTCAAGTTCTTGTTTTATTAGAAAAATAAAATAGGAAAAGGAAGAGTTCAGGGACAACCACAGATATTATCTTTGTATAAGTTCTATTTTTCAGTCAAGCAATCCGTGAAGAAAAATTCTGCCGTGTTTTAGGTAGATGTGACTTGTGGTTTAATGCTCTATTTCTGTTAAACTTATTTTAATCAAATAGGGACTATTTCTGTTCTTTTTCCCTTAAGACTTACCATAAACAGGCGGGCTCTAATCTTATTTCAGAATGCACATAGACACAATATGAAGCGTAGGTATATCCCCACTGGCCTCAGAGAGTGGCTGTAGGAGTTTGGCACTTGAAAGGAAGTATGTTCTCATTTTCAAGATCAGAGTCACAGTGTGACATACGTAGACAAATCTCTCTCAGGCTTGTTGCGTTAGTGAGTAAGGAGAGAAACCATCCTGGGTAAGAAGATGGTGGATTTGATTATCACCCGATTTTGG
The DNA here is from genome assembly GCA_009819775.1 of Phoenicopterus ruber ruber. Lineage (NCBI taxonomy): Eukaryota > Metazoa > Chordata > Aves > Phoenicopteriformes > Phoenicopteridae > Phoenicopterus > Phoenicopterus ruber. The sequence goes on from CM020218.1 coordinate 40,419,872, forward strand.
ATTGCCACCTCAACCTGGCAGCATGCAGTAGGTCATAAAAAGCCAATTTGAGTATAGAAAAATATTACTGTATTTTCAAAATCAAAAAGTACTAGTCAAGATAGAATGCGACTACAACCAGGCAATAAGTTAAACGTATTCATGAGTATCTGTTGCAATAGAATAGTTTCTCTTCAATAACATTCATTGTTCTTTTCATTGTCTTTTGTGAAGAATAGTCCAGTTGAAAACGATTGCGAGAGCGTAAGCAGAAGTTAAAAGATATGTATTTGTAGGAATTAAATGTCCCATTGAGAAATGGCAATCTAAATGCGCACAGATTTCTACTCCAGGTTAGCATAAATGATCATGTTTCATTAATGCCCATTTTTTTCTTTTCTTTAGTTGTTACAGACCGCCATGTACAGTCCGAACGAAACGCTGTGATGCTGGATTTTATTTTAGTGAAGAAGTGTGCCGCTGTGTACCCACATATTGGAAAAGACCACTTATGAATTAGCGAAGAGAGCACTACTTCCTATTTTGGTGTACATTTTTCCATTAGAACAAAAGAACAACAGAAACTTTGCTAATATTTGGAATTAAATGTTCACCAGAGACCCTGTGGGGCTTTCAGAGACAGACGCATTGTGCTTTTCTCAAGATGTGGAAAGCAAATGTAGAAAATAACTGGGGTTCATGTTTTGTAAAGAACTCAATAAGGACTTATTTTCTGCCAATGACCAAACAGCCTAGGTTCTTCTTCTTGTGATTTTTTTTTTTTAAAGAGATAATGACTATATAATTTATTTCCACTAAAACCATTGTGCAGCATTTCTGTTTATAGCAGTAACAATTGTTAAAGCTCACTGTGATCAATATTTTTATATCATGCAAAGTATGTTTAAAATAAAATGGAAATTGTATTATATAATGGTGAGAATGTTTACTCATCTGCCTATAGAAAGGAACTACAATTCAGCTTTATTACCAGAGTTCTTAAAAGCGGGGAAAGCGGTTAAGAGAAAGCACTTTTATGAAAGGAAGATTGCAGGCGTTTTCTCATACCTGTTATATATGTCATTTGAAATAGAAAGAGTTATACTTAGTGTTTCATGACCCACTGATATTTCTGTCTCTAGAATGAAAAGAAAAGTAAGTACGATTAATAACTAATGAAAACATTGGAGATCCTGTCCATTGCCCAAAGATAAGGACTACGTTACGTTTAAAGGTCTGCAGCAACTACTCACATTCCAATATATTCACCCTTCATTTTATTTCTTGTTAGCGTTCCTAAAGAATAGTATAAAATAACGTCTATTGAAGGTTATTAGTATGAAAGTGGAAATGCCAACTATGCTTCTATTTGGTATTACAGGCTATATTGTAAAATTTCCAACTAAATAATTCAGAATGCTTTGATGCACTGTACGCTTTCATATAGTCAATCAGATATCTTGATCGACAAGGTATGTGTGTGCAAAAATACTTTGAAGGAAAAAAATACAATTTGTATTCCAAGGGGGACATGAAATGACGTCCACCAGTCTGGTATGGATTGACATAATTGCTACATAAAAAATTGTCAGGACTTCTCTGTGTTAAAGAGAATGCGAAATCAAACATCTACAACTCTAAAAAGAGGTAAGATTTTTAACTAACTTGCATGGGAAGAGCAATGTGCATAGGACAATCTATTCAAAATTAAAATATTTCAGAAGTTGGAAGGATGTTTGTTAAATTATAGAAACTTCATTGGGTGCAGAAGTAGAACAAGCAAAGCTGCAAAGCAAGATTTTTGTAACACGAGTGGATAGATCTGCAGAAATAATTTTAGGTGTCATTAGTCTGAAGTGCTGGTTCTAAGCAACTGTTCTTAAAAGAGTGATCAATGAAATAGTATTATTTCTGATTATTTCCTAGAAAGTTGGGGGGGGGGGTGTGTGCTTTCTTAGATTCTTGCATATTTAGGTATCAGAGTTCCTAAAACTGAGTGAAAGCTATTTTTAATTACTCAGTCCCCATTGTGGGTTAAGCCAGTCTAACAAGTGTAGGCAGGATGAGAGGCAGTTTGAGAGTTCACACTTTCCCCTCTACATCTAGTGTCCTCAATGCTCTTCCTAAGAGGCCAGCTGTTTGTTATCCAAATAGGATAACAGGATGAAGTTTAGGCATACAAACACTGAGGAATGTCTTTATCACTATATTGCTTCAGCAATCAAATGCAGGTAGAACTCGTTGCAGATGACAATTTTACATTGAAATACAACAACTTTCTGCTAGTATAACAAACACCACACAATTCCCGTCGGTTGGATTAGTAGTTATGCAAAGCAACAGCGTCTAAACTGGCAATGTCAATCTGACATCAAGATGTTAATAGTCAAAACTTCATTCAGTATACTAAAGATCCAGACATCCACTGCTATGTGTCAGCTGCTAGAAGGCAACATAAAATATCTTAAGAAATCAATTAAAGAGCAAACTTTAACGAAGACTTGAGAAAACAAGCTGTAGGTGAAGCTCCCAAAGTAAGCTTTTTAATTTCTATCCAAGCCCAATACAGAAGAGAGGCAGCGGGGGAAGGAGAAACCAAGTCTGAAACCAGGAATAGAGGCTAAGTAAGCCAGTATCTAACAGATAAAATATGTACTTGTGGTTAAAAAGGAGGAGGGCACAAGTGAAGACAGAGCAATACTGCCTTCCAACAAGTAATTCTATGTAGATTATAAAAAGTGCATGTTACAATACTGCAAATAAAAAAACTACTAAACTGAGCAATGCTCGCTTCACATGTCTAAACTACTTGAAAGGAGTTCATGAAAACAGAGCTAATAAAACCATTCTGGCTAAGCAGATATTTGGATTTCTACTAAGCCTGCTACACTCCAAAATCATAAAACCCATCAGGGTAGGGAAGGGAGAGCAAGGAGTTTGAAAATGAGAGCACTGAACAGCAAGCTCCAACTTTATTACAAACATCAGCATTCAATAAGAATGGCTTTCTCAAATGCATTTTTTCCAATTTCTTAACTTTCCAAAAACGGAGACTTCTGGGCACCATCAATTATGTAAATCACTAAGTAGATGTAAAGAAAGCAAAGACCTGACTTCTAAAAGTTGCCACCAGTCAGGTTTATGTCTGAGCAAGTGACTGGTCAACGACTCTCAAAGGTATGCAGACCAGTGGCCAGGCTCTCCGATTCTGCTTTACATGAAAACAGTACTATACACAAGAACACAATAAATATCACAATTACTATAACTAGTATAGGCTACAGGTTTCCCATTCTAAATGATAAAATGTGATTCTGTTTATCTCAGTACTGTCACAAAATCATCTATATTTAAGCAAGTGTTTATCTGTGGATAAATACAGAGTAGAGGCATAATCTGCATAGCCGATCTTCCTTACATCTGTTACATAAAGTAGCTGATTGATAGATTTACACCATTTTCAGTTTTGAACTGTTATTTGATTATAGTCGCCTTGCACTTTTCATCTTCATTTCAAATCTTAATGTAGTAGTATTAAAATTATAAAAAAGAGACTATGCAGCTTAAAAGAAGATCTAAAAATACAGGTGATAATTCTATATACAAGTTATTCTGCACAAACTCTGAATAAAAAGGGGGGAGGAGAGAGCATGTGTAACTGCGGTAAATCACATTTAATAGTAAACAGACTTACGCTTGCATTTCATCGGGAATTTACAACAGTTTCTGTACTCTTTCAATATTGTACTGTATGGAAACCATAAATTATGCAGAGCAACCCCTCTCTATCTGTATTAACAGAAGGACGTACTATTTACAGTATGTTTTGTTAGTCTGCTGACATGTTTGTTTAATTCATGGTGAACAAGATAGTAAATCAATTCTCTTAGCAGTATTTGAAAGAGCAGCATGAAATCTTGCATATGTCCTGTATCATCTTGAAAGGCTTAGTGTGAGGATTGATTTCAATATTCTTATTTTCAGTCTTCAGATCTCAGTGACAACTCCAGATGCCCTTGATTTTTTAACATATCTCTCTCTCTCTCTCTCTCTGGTTTTCTGGAAGTGTAACTAGCTATCACATCTATGCCAAAAGCTAGGAATGGAATAATTTATGCAGCCAGTAAGCTCATCAACAGATTAGCCTGAGGAATAGAATATTTTCTTTTAAATATTATTTAATTTAATTTAAGAATATATTTCTTAAAGATTGTTTAATTTATTAAATGTTATTTAATTTTGCATTATTTGGAGGTACAAAAGGTTGCCCTCAAGTAGAAAAGTTTTAAGGTGATCAACTCAGAATTTTCGCGATTTAGTCAATATGATATATTAATAATTTTTAATATTATAGGATTTTTACTTTATTGAAAAAATGAAAATAATAGTCGATAATTTATTTAATAGCATCCTTTTGTTCTCTTTCTCTTTTCCTTTCCCATTTCAGATAAAACTTCTGGGAAAGAACACAGGACAACCTTCTGATTGAGTCATGAAATATTAAGATCAAATGGACCAGGTATTTAATTTTTTTTAATGTAATAAGTATGAAGGACTAATAAGGGCTAATAAAATTAAGCTAGTTTAATGCAGGTTTAAGACTTCAGATCACACTAGAGTTCTTAAAAGCCCTGGATAGATCAAAACATTTTTATGGAATAACATATCTGGACTCATTTTATCTATATTTTCACATCCTAATGTTGTAATGGAGTCTGAAGAGTAGCAAGCATTAAGAGGTCACCAATTTTACAATAGCACATTTTCTAAAATTTCAGTAATTTGTCATTATAAAAATGTATATTTCATCTATAGTCTGAAGCTATGAATTAGGGGACCTTACTTCAGCTTGAGAATGTATTGAATTACAAAACAGCACATTCCATAAAAAAAAAAAAAAAAAAAAATATCATCTTCAAACACAATGCTTTGCTCTTTTGTATAAGCATTGCTACTTGTTGGCAACCCGCTATGGAAATCTCTGAAAATTGTATATAACCATATATTCCCTTTTCTTCTCAGCAAAACAATGTCATGAAAGCATCATCTGGTAGATTCAGATGTTTTTTCCCGGGTAAGAGTACTGTGTCCATTCCTGACAGACACTGACCTTTCAACTGAGTTTCAGCAAACTCTTTATCCGTTTTCTACATTTATAATCAGCCATATGTGGTCATTGAACTCTTCCCCTTTGCCCTCTTTCTCAACTTAAATTACTTCTCTTAGATTTCTGGACCATATCTCAGTCTCCCCATAAGAATATCTGTATTTCCCTTTCAGCCTTTCTCACATATCACTGTTAACTCTAACCCTTCCAAGTCTCTTTTATATCCAATCTCTCACTAAAAATGGCATTGCTTTCCTTTCTATTACCATTAAGACCTCTTTCCTCTCTCTACTTTAATCCCCATGTTGGCATGATTATTTAATCTGTTTGTAGTTGTCTAGTGATGCTCTTAACTATACATATATGAAAGAACAAGTGTTAAAAAGAAGTCTGAAACTTCACACTCCAAGTGTGCAAATCCTATCTGCCCAAGCAAACAATAATAATAAAAATTATTTCAGTTGAGAGCCTCCCAAAGCAAAGTTGCAAATAAAAATAACAGATGCAGAAATCACCGTAGCAAATTACACTTGAAACATGAAAGACGATTTATGGTATCTCCCTCCCTGTAAAAACCACACGCTTTAATTCTGCTGGATGCTGGATACTATCTCTTCAGTCTAACATTGTACTCGTGCAGTCCTCGGCGATGTCCAGCGCAGCATTTTGGAACTAAATTCAGCCTTGTAATTGAGTTTATGTTCACGTCTCATACACACTGTGTGGAAAAAAGCCGGGGCTCAAGGGCAGGTAAGGAGACTTTTCAAACATACCACAAAAAAACCTGAGGTCTGCCCTCTTCCTTAGCACAGGCGTACCCACCTCTGTGCTTCACATCACTGCGAAGACAGATGAAGTGTGGTCACAGGATCCTTCCCAGAAGGATAATGCCACTTTTAAGGATAGATAGTATTTGTATGCTCAGGTTGCCTTCGTAAGATAAATGTGCTTTTCACCAGCCTGCACCCTGTCCAGTAATTTGGATGCAGAGGGCTACCGAGTCACAGAACACTTTAGGCTCAACTTGGTCCATGGGTTAACATCAAGGTAGATACTACATTGGTTTCAGTTGCTCCAATCAGTTTTTAATAAACCATTTAAGAGATACTTATTTAAAATATGGCAAATAACCTGTTACTGAAGCACTAAAATACCTTGCATTTGTATTTCTTTCAGAAAAAAAAATAATTAAAATCTAAACGCATGGGCAGACACGCTGCCTGGAAGCTTATCTGGAATTAAACTAAAGTTAAAGTAAGGTAAGCTTAAAAAAGCCAACAGTGAAATATTTTTCTCAGGCTAAATCGAGTCAGTTACATGTATTAGAGGAAGATGTACTACTAACATTTACTTTCATTTCCAAACTATGAAAAAAATATAAATATGTGCTTTATGTAGAGATTAAGCATTTATCAAAGGTAATTTCCAAAAATCAGAGAGTGAGTTTTCAAATACATATTAAGTACATGTTAGTGTCGTCTGCGGGGGAACTATAAAACTGTCTGACAGCACTTTCGTATATTTATTTGCAAGAACAGACAGTGCAGCGCTGAGATGTTTTAATATTGCTGCAAGTATATATATATAAAAAAATCAGTATTTTATTATTTTGTAAGATTAATAGCAATAGGTTACGCTTTAAAGAATCAAAACATTAAAAGTTCATCTATTCATTCAGTACATTACTGCATTAGATTTATACTGTATTAAGTTTACAAACATTCAGATTTTACAAATCTTTACAATCACAAGTCTTTAGCTATTGAAGATCTACCAGTTAATGTTTCCCTTTACTTTATTAGGTACTTGTCATTGTTCTTTAAAACATACAGGAAGTACATCTTATATTCTTTAACTGTAGTTTATTTTGAAAAATACTTCCGAAATCACTATTTTTATTTTAGCAATTCTAACAATGATATGACAAAAAGCCCATAAATAACCAGCAGGTTAATAAAACCTCTCCTTTCACAACCCGCAGTGCCAGTTGGGTTATTCACCAGCCAGGGTCCTGCAGACCATTCTCTATGCAGGTTCCTAAACCAACATACTCCCTCTGAGTGGTGCCAAGTTGGGGATGCGGCTGCAGCCAGCAGTGCTGCCGAGATCCTGGCTTCTTCCGTGACTTACACATAGGACAGCTTCTTGGACCTGCTTTTAGCTTAGACCGAAGATCATCTGTATTAGGGGGCTTCTCAAACTCCCAGGAAGAAAAATCAATACTCAGGAAAGCAAAACTAAATAAATGACTAAATAAATAAATAAATCTCTTGGCCTCCGAGAAGAACATCAAGAAGAGGTTAGCTAAAGGCAAGTCCAAACCATTACGTCTGCAGGAGACAGCTTGTTGCTGACATCACTGATTCTTTCTTCTGATTTAAATGGTATTATTCATTCGAATGGCATCACTGTAAGACTGCGATCAGTCTTCAGAGTAGCAAGGCCTGGTAAATGTCACCCAGCACTCCTGTTCTTCACAGGTTGTTCTAACATCGTTGACTGCTCGAGGAGGGAAGAACTACACATACCCATGAATATAGCATCATTCTACCTGAAAACTCTTTACATTTACCAAATAGGTAACAATAGCTGTTAGACCACCATAGCTTGAGAAGATATCATCCACAACTTCTGTTACTGTTTTTACACAAAATGAAGCGACAGATATCTACTAGAATTACTGTTAGCTTTTCAAGAGAGTGAGCAACACCGCAAAGCTCAAAGCATGCCTCATGGAAAAAGACTGAAAAAATAAGACAGAGAAAATTAAACATCTTACCATTAATGAAGTGTTAATTAAGACTAAGTGCATTCAAAACAACCCCCACTGACAGCAAAAGTGGTTTATATAAGGTACAGGAAGTTTTAAAACAGATAGTTTAGACCAAATTGTGGTATCATCTTAACTACATTGTTCCTGCTGTGGGAGTTTGCAACATACATAGTGAAATGCCGTACCAGAAGCTAAGTCAGTCTTATGAATACTCATGAGTCAGCACTTAAAATTTCCTTATTTGTCACTGAAGAATCTGTAAAGCCAAAAACCAACGGATACATAGAGGAAAAATATATAAGGGATTAGCTCCACAACTGACTCTATAATCACTGTGAGCGGTACCTAAATCATACACTTAGACCCTAAAAATCCTCATTCATTTGCCCCCAATTCATAGGAGGCAAGTTTCCAAAGTAAGTTTTCCTAACCTGAAGATGCACTTCTGCAAATGCCTGTACTGCAGCCCGACTATATGCCTAAACACCATCAAGATACATAAACTGATGACGTCTCCATTTACCCTGTGAAGTAAAATCCGGTAGATATTCAGAAAGTACTAAAAACATCTTTATGCCCAAAACACATGGAAAAGGTTCTCTTACTCCCTTCTCTTTGAGTTGTTATACTTTGTATGAAATAAGTAAATAAGATTCGGGTCAGAAATGGAGAATATAATATTCAAAACTACTGTTGTTGATTTTAAAATGGAAGACCTGGATTCCAGTACTATTTAATTGACTATCACGTTCTTGTAACACGCCAGCAGACGTTGGAGAAGGGAATAAACTGTCCTGGACATTATCACTTGCTATTACTTTGTACTTCTGGAGACTTGACAAGTATGGGAATAAATTCTCTTCATCTAGTTCATGTGACTAATTCCCATTTCTCACTTTTGCCATACTTCTCTTATCTAGGATATGACATGTTTTGTTTTCTTTGACTAAGAAAGTCTGACTGTTGTGAGTTGCAGTTGTTCTACAATGTACAAAAATCCTCCATATCTTTTTGTATTTTTGCTGTGGTTTTATTAATTTGTAGGGTAAATTGACTCAGTTAGAACTTGTTTATACTTAAATTTCCATCTACCTTGCTCAGCCTTGCCTGGTGTGCACTTGATTCTTTTAAAGCATTTCTTGGTTTACGATGCTAACTGTTGATATGATTATTTAGTACTTTATATGCTTCATTGAAAGCAATAAAATTCCATTTCCTAAGCTGTCATCTTCATGTTTAGTCAGGTATAATCACTGAAAGAATTCAGAAAAGAAAAACATTTTGAACAAAAAACCTCTTTACTTATACTTCAATGGTTTAAAATCTATTAAAGAGGTCAACAACACAGTAGTAATTCCTCTTATGTCAGTGATAAAAGTCTGATTTTTTCCTTCAGACCATCCAGGAAAATCAGAGATCTAAAAGGCAAAATACTGCGTTATTTATATCTCTGCGTGAAGAGTCTGTCAAGCATTCATCCCCAAGATTATCAGTAATTTCATAGTATAAACTCAGGGCGAAAGTCAGGATGAGTTCCAGTTTGACATCAGTACTGTAACACATATCTGTCTTTGGCTAATTGTGATAACCTCACCGTGCTCCTGCTTGTAATTGTACTCTGGGGGGGGAAACCGCCGCGAGCCGGTGCAAAACTCGGGGCTACAGCTGCCATTTTGCAGACATTTTGGCCAATTCGCATGGTAAGCGATGATAACTACCACTCATGTTACAAAAGCAGCTTTCTTGAAATAACTTTCACAAGGATTTATACACGCTCATACAAACCAAGAGCACGTTTTATTGTAGCGCTCGATGCGAAAGAATGAAACGTGCTCATATTCACGGTGCTTGTCAGCAATACCGTGTCGTTGACACCAGTCATTCTGGTGGGATGTTTTGAGGTGATGAATGTTTTTCTCCAGATGTGAGAAAAAGGTTGAAAATCCATTTTCATCTTGTTACTTCTCATCACACATTTTGAATACTGAAGAAAATACAGGATTCTCAGGGAAGGGGGGAGAGTTGGAGTTACAGGAGGTAGCAATTCACTTAGTGGGCTTCAAAAATACTTAACCTGACTTTGTGTAAGATATGAGAGATCTACATATGGCCCATGAATCTATGTTAAGTCTTATTTGCGTTGTTTCTGATGAAGCTATCTGCTAAATGAGAAAGCTGTTAATTTGGTATTATCTGGCAGTAAAAAACCATCATTGCAGCAATCAGATAACACATTGTGCTTGCCTATCTTCAAAAACCCACACGTGCATTGATATTTAGCACTCACGTGTCCAAATTTATCTTAGCTGAAATGAAGAAAAATGTAATTGTCTTTCAAAGTCAAAACCAATACTTTGGAATTGATGAGAGCTGATCCACCCTACCTCTAAAGCCCTGGAAGTATGTTTTTCCCCTTTGAGAATGTTACATTTTGCTTATTTATTACTTACACTGTATACATTTTATTTTGTCTTTACACCAAAGAAAACAATCATCAACCTAAATTGTCATCTGCCAAGTAGAAAACATTTTCATAAGCAGAAGAAGTTATTCAGCTGGATCCTGCCAGCTACTGAGACACGCTGTGTATGAGAACATCAAATATGCCCTTAATGCACTTAAAAAACACCATACTGCAAAAGCTAATTTTTTCTTTAGTTAGAATTCTGATAAATCCTGTTTTGCTTTCAGATTATGCCAAATATTATGCATTCCTAACAGAGATCTAATCTCCCTCTCATGACAAAATAAAACAGAAAAAACAATGTTCTCTATGTCCAAAACATATTCTCTAGAGATGCTTAACTGCAAATAAGACAGAGAACATTGCAAAGTTTTCATATTACTCAATAAAATCATGGTTCCAGTGCTATTCGTATATTTCATAAATTTTCAACAAATGAAAAGAAATAAAAAAATTTAATGACAGAGGCATTGAAAAATAAAAACAATAGAAGCAGCTTTTTGCTCTTGCATAAGCCTTTTCAGACCAGCATTGGGCTAATCTGTTTTCTAAACAGTCTATAAACAGTAGACTAATTCCCACAACAAGACGCAAACAAGACATAGCCTCTATTTCACTGCAAACTTTGATGGGAATTAAAAATGCTTGAAGTGCTGCACGGCCAGGTATTAAGAACTGGTATCCAGCACTGGTGAGACAGGTAGTCTCACTATATGTCATATATAACTCATATATTATGTACAACATATATAGTCTGATGCCCTACAACATGAACAATACAGCCTCTGACCAACTTTTCTGATCCATTTCTGTTCTTTTCCCACAGCTACTCTTTCTGTGAGGAACACCAGTATCTTCACAAGAGCAGAGCAACAGTCGTCTGTCTGGCTCAGTTAGGCTCGCCCATCCTTCCAAATGGAATCTCAAAACCCCACATCTATACACGACCTACTAAGCAGCAAAGTTCTTCCTTTATTACAAAACCTTACAGATAGTTTACCTTCAATGCCTAATTCAAATGCCTGACTAGTTTCCTACACAACCCCAACTGGCTGCAAGAAGGTACCCGCATCCAACAAAATCCACGTCACGGTCCAGTTCTTGAGAAAGGGGGAATGGTTGTCTTTGAAAGACAGCAGGAAAGACAGTGAGAAAAATAATGCATAACAGTCCCAGACCAGTAATAAAACCATCTGTTCCCCTTCCCACAAGAGTGCCAGAATTGTAGCTCAGGAAAGCTTCCCCACACACACACTGCTTTTGGTTGAAATCAGTGATTTCAGTGAATTTGCACACAGAAGTAGGTCTTAGATTCTGACATGCTTTAAATGGGAAATGGTTCATAGGTAGAATGTAGGTACCAGCATCCAAGTCAAACAAAAAGATGCTTATTTCCTCTCTTGATCTATGGCTAAAAAATGGGATCATTTTGAGTGGTCTTCAAAAAGTATGCTATATTTTATGTTCTTACTTACTGTTTCAACAAAATAAAAGGAAAATTTATATTCCCTTTAGAGTATGGAATATAACAGGTTTTCTAAGCATCTTGAACAATACCTGATAAATTCCTACAGCTACATATTTAGATAACCAAGGAAGAGACCAGATAAGTATTTAGATAGCCAAAGAAGCTTGTATAATATATCTCTATAGATATGATATATGCATAAATGTGTATATATAAAAATGGAGTGTAAATATATGTATGTGTACACATATATATATGTATGTGCATATAAATAGATAGGGTAAAAAAATATCAGAGATTTGAGTTTCAAAATGAAGGGAAATCTGGGGAAAAACTGTTGTTTTGGAGTGCTTCCTATTTTGTTAGATAAAATACAATTACAGATAGAAATGAAAAGATTACCAGGAATAGAAAGTATCTCCAAATACAGTAATTTCCTTACGATAAAGATGGCAAGACTTTACCCTGAGCAAAGAAATGAGCCCTGTGCTAGGTCTTTGAGATGATCAGTCTTGCTCTGGTACTGCAGCAATTCCCAAAGCTTTTCAGGTGTGTCCCCTTTTCCCATGATGCACCATCTCCTCCCAGTACATATTATGAATGATTTAGAGAAGACATATTTATTTACCTACTATTGTATAACCACTAGGAGAACTGTATGTTTAGCTCTTGGTAAGAAAGTATATTTTATGTAGTATTACGGGAAATTAACTTTATGTAAAATGTTATGTCAAGTCTCTCCAAGTTTCTCTCACCTTTTAGCTTCAGCACTTAATTTCATACACAATCACTGTACAGTGATTTATGTCCCACCATTGTCTCCTTAGTCATTGGCTGGTTCCATGTTCAAGATAATCTCCCCACTCCCCAAACTGGGGCTGTTTGCTCCGTGATCATACCGCGGCCAGTGTCACGGCACACCTCTTGTTTGCTACTTCTGTCTTCCATAGGAGTAAGCTGTCATGAAGCATCATATAGTTTCTCTTCTAATAAAGCAGCAGAGTCTCAAAATTGAGCTCAGCGATTCAGAACTTCAGATATTTATGCTGCAGGACTGATATTTAGCGTCTCCTCTAATTAGACGCACCTTCTCTTTGAAAAGCTGTGATAATGAAAATATCAATCTTCATGCTACTCTACAAACAGTTTCTCCCACTTTGAATTAATTATTGAGCAACGGACATCAAACTCTCAGTTCTGTTGTCTTACTAGCGAATTTCTAAATTCATGCAGCTGGATGAGAAAAAGTGCTCTCCTGAATGTAGTTTTACGTTTCCAATTTCATTTTAGGTACTAGTTGCACGTTAGTTACAACTGAAGACTGAAAGTTATGCCATTGGGCATAAAATTCTCATTAAAATGCCTGAATTATCTTGATTATATAGGACATAAATACATTGACAAATTAATAAGTAGTTTCGGTTCTTTTCAGCAAATGACAGTCTGTACAAATATTTCTGAGCTCATTTACTTCCCAAGTACAGACTTGTATAGTAGTTGCTTATACAGGATATATAATTCCAGCCATCTTTCCATACAACACGGTAAAACTGTACAACTGGCGGATGAAAACAGGAAACATGATTACTTTGGATCAAAGCCCTCGACCTTTTCTTCTGTGGTAGGAACGTAGGAAAATTACGTGATGTTATACTCCGTTCATTAGTATAACATTCGCACAGCAGTCAAGTAACCACCTATTCCCATGTGAATGACTGTGCCAACAGCATTTTTTTAACCTTTGAGCAAAGGAAGTCTATGTCTTAATTTTTCAAATGCAGCACACTAACCCATGAGTCACATACCCAAATCTTCACATCGGCCAGAGCTCTAAGTTGCCAGGTTCCCAAAGGAGCTGAGAGAAGCCAGAGCCCTGAAAGTGGTGCAGAAGCTGGAGGGGACGACTGCTCCGCTGGTGCCCCAGGGCAGCAGGTCCAGACCTGCACCAAGGCCCCAGGGTGACCTCAGCCTCTGCCACCACCTTCTGCTACTGCCGTTCACGTGCTGTATTACGGGCAGGGGAGCTTACCTTGAAACCCAAGACTTGCAAGGGCCCCATATGGACCACTCCAAGAATAACTGACTCAAATATAAATAAGGAATTAATAAGCAGAGATCACAGACTTATTTTGTTACTCCTTCTAACAGGAGCTGCACTGCTTGGCATGGAAAATACAGTATGCATTCTATACCTGTGGAATGACCACTCATCTTCTAATCCGTATAGACTATATAACGTAACGATAATAATCCTTCTATTTAAGACCAAAAACCAGTCTGTTAAATATTGTATGTTTCTCATACAAAAGCTTTTTTTTCCTTTAAGTATAAATTAAATGTATATTTGACACTTCTGCGTCATTTAAAATGCTTTACAGAAATATTTTTAATAGTAAATCTAGGAATGCTAATTATGCAATGTTCACCGTTACAAAACCTATTTTCCAACAATTACTGTGTTTAAATATTTAATCTAGTTTTACCCTATATTTGGAATAGGAAATAACTGTGCAATCTCATTTTCTGCTTCATAGTATTGGCAAACAGTGACTTCTTAAAAAATCTGCCAGTAAGACCTGATAGGGCAATAACAGTCCAACCCAGATACGTGCCAAGTTGGCTCTGGAGAAACCTTCTAATTGGTTAAAGCATTTTAAAAAAGTGTAGGAAATCCAAATCAGACATCCAAAAACTTAGTTACATGATATTACAGAATTTATTCATTTTCACTGTTCCACTCTAGAATATTTAATCCACTAACACTACAGACAATTTTTGGTATTATCAGGTAAAGTCAGCTTGTCTTTTTATGTTTTATGAATGATGACATTTTTCCCTGTCCTACATTGTCCTAAGAGGACAACAGGAAGAGAGGCACATCTATCAGACTCAAGTACAAAACTTCTTTCCATGTAGTCTGAAAAGAAGAACTCATTATGAACCACACACAAGTCTATGCTCCTTTGCTGACCTGAATGGCTTTACCAAAGGCAAAGTGCACCCAACTAACCAAATTTTCTTCTATCATCAGATGACTGGCTTTGGGGACAATGGGAGAGCAGTGGGTGTCATTTACCTTTATTTTAACAAGACTTTTGGCAGTGTCCCATAGCATCCTTGTAGCTGAAACAGATGAAAAAACTTAGCTTGCCAGCTCAACTGCCAGGTTTGAAGGCTCGTTGTTAATAGCTTGAAGTCTGCGTGGATGACGATTACCAGTGGCATTCCTCAGGGGTCAACAGTTCTCAGGCAAATATTATTGAACACGTTCACCAACAGCTTGGATGATGGAACAGAACAGAACATTATTGATTAAGTTCAGGAATGACACCAACCTGGGGGCAGCAGTCAATATAGTGTAGGGTAGAGCTGTCATTCAGAGGGATCTTGACAAGCTGAAGGACAAGGTTTGACTGAAGCCTCATAAAGTACAAATACAAAACCCCACACCTTGGGTGGAATAAGCCCATGCAACACTACAGCCTGAGGGCAGACGGTCTAAAAAGCAGCTTTGTACAAAAGGATCTGAAGGTCCAGGCAGGCAACAAGTTGAACGTGATCCAGAAAACTGCCCTTGCAGCAATGAAGCAGGGCTGTGTGAAGAGATATAACCAGAAGGAAAAGGCAAGAGATTATTTTCCTCTGATCAGCACCTACAGAAGCATATTTGACATGTTGTGCCCAGTTTTGGGCTCCCCAGTTCAACAACAACAACCTGGGCAAACTGGCGGCAATCAAGTGGCAGGCCACTGAGGTGATGGTGGTACACAAGGCATAGAAGGAGAGGCTGAGGGAGCTGGACTTGTTCTCCCTGAAGAAGACTAAGGGGGATGTCTGACCACTCTCTTCCACTACCTAGGGGGTGATTGTACAGAAGACTGAGTCAGACTCTTCTTGCAGGTCCACAGAGAGGACAAGACACAGTCATCACAAGCTGCACCAAGGGAAATTTTGACTAGGTAAAAGGAAAAAAAGCATTTCATGATGAGGTTCGTTAGGTACTGGAACAGGCTGTCCAGGGAGGTTTCAGTACCTCTGTTCTCAGAGGTTTTCAAAATTCAGCTGGACAAGGAACTGAGCAGCCTGAAGCAGCTCCTGCTTTGAGCAGGTTGGATTAGATTAGAGGAGCTCCAGGGGCCCCAGACTAATTTTTTCTATGATTCTATGAAAAATGACTGCAGTGCTTGAGCGCAGAGCTTTATAAGGACAACTTGTACCTCATTCTTTACTTGTAGTATCTCTATCAAATACAATGATCTAGGGCAGGAAAGAAGAAGTGAATGGTAGGCAGGTGAACTGTGTGAAGACAAACACCCAGGGAAAAATACACAAGGCTACTCTGTCACTTCCCTTCCTAGTAAATTTAATGAAATAACTCATTTTAGTAACTGGTAGCATCCTAACTCCCTTGTGTTTGAATGTTTTGGGGAAATGAGCCTACCAGGGGTATATCTGCTAAAAGCACCCAGCACCTCAGTATATTTTATGGTCACAGTTGATGTCTGTAAACAAGCACGAACGGTAACGCAAGGACTCAAAACCACACCCCTCACTTAAGAGATGTCCCTTGGTCCGGTTTTTGAGCGCCTAATCATTGGTGTTTCACAAAAGATCAGCTACTAGGGAGACACGTTAAAATGTAATGTTCAATACCAACACAATATCTAACTTAGGCTAAGTAGAAAATCACTCCCGAGTTAGGAAAGTATTTGTCCCATTGTTATCTCTCTCTAGGGCTCCTCCAGGGTGGAAGGTTCTATCTTGTACACAAATCTCAGCAAAACTCAAAGCAGTATTTTACTATAAAAACCTTCCTTTTTTCAGTTATCCCTACAGTTTCCATCGGAAAGAATCCTATATTGAATGCGTGAGCCTTTTAAAGAGCCACATAAAAAATATTTATACATGAAACCTCTTAATATTGCTACATTTTATTCATTTATGGTTTCCATTCTATCCTATTTCTTCCTCCTCTTTTTTTCGCAGTGATGATCATTGTTTAATTACGTCATGTCACTCCAAATAAGATGTTTTAAAAATCACTTGATCCTCAATTAATTTACGTTTTCAAAGAACAACCTACTCTGTATTTTTTATGTATACTTTGACGAATTTTCTTATGTAAAACTTAAACTTGTTTGTAGACAGAGCACCAGAATCATAGCTCAAATCTATATTTTTGGAGAAACTATCTCACCAGCAAAGACAGATGATAAGCAATAGTTTAACAGAATGTGAAATTTGAACTTCTTTAAGTATTTTTTATTAGAAAATCTATTAAGCTTAGTGATCATCACTTTTTTCCCTTCAAAGTTTCTTCATTGGACACAGACACCTTCCCATATATTTTACAGTTTGGCACAGAAGAGAAATTACACTCAGCTGTAGGCAAAAGTACTTAAGAAAGAAGGATATATTAAATCTCAGATCATTAGCAGCTCTGTTGAACTATCAAGAACAACTGGTTTTATTCATCCTGTTTTATTAAATAAGAGACAATATTTTATTACTGGCCAGTCAAATAAATCTATGATATATGTATACACTAATACTATTGAATAGTTGGTAGAATATAAAAAGGTGATTTCTGAGACTAAACTTAGATATTTCTTGCCATTTTAGACACCAAGCATATCTGACACATCAGTTCAGGGCTGGCAGGTATAAATGCAAGGCCCACAGGAGACCAGGATTCACTTGGACATCTAAAAAGCCACTAGACAGCTATCTATCTATCTATCTTTAGCCGCCTGAACTGAACCCTGAACTTTTGTTTTCTCAATTAACCATTTTTAATGCTTTAGTTTCTTTTCTTTTTTTTTTTGTTTAAGATATTTAATTATTCAATTACATTATTTAGCTAATTTAGATTTATGACTAAAATTTTACTATGTTCTTGCCCTAAGCTGGTTTCAGTAAGTAGTTTTAATATTGTCTCATCTCCATAGTACTTGCTAAGCTTCCAAATTGTACTCTAAGCAACCACATTAGTATTTTTATGCATTTGTAAAGACACCCCTTGTGAGAAATCCCTATCCTAAGAATATTCTCTCATACAACTTTTCATATTAACAACCTTCCCTGCAACCGACTCTAATCCCACGACTAACAATATTTTGAGTCAATTCCATCATTGTTTGTATCTCCTGTTACACCTGAGAAGGCATTTGATCTCATACAATATGCAGCAGTTGCTATTGTTCTAAAAATTGCCTCTATCGGCTTTTCTGTGTGAACGGTTTCTGAAAATTATGATGGTTGAATTTGTGGTCAAGTCAGTCATTCTGAGAAAGCTCATAAAATCCCGAGAGACTTGCAAAGAACAATCAATCCCTACATCAGGAAGCAAAAAGGAAGTGCCAACCCAGTGGAAATTTATTTATTACACGTTTGAAGTCTGCTGAAATAACAAAACGTGGGACTTAACAGTCAAACGGGGCACATACAAAGGCGATGGAATGAAATCTTATTTTCAACGAGGGAATGGTATTCAAGTAACTATTAGAAATGGATTTTTTTTTTAAAGTCACTCCTATAAAAGTTAAAAGAAAAGGTAAATGTCATCATACAAATTACATTAGGCATCGGTGAGAAACTTTCCTTGAACTATATCCTTGCAGGAAATTGGCTAAATGTAGCCCCTTGGCGCCAAGGAGGTCATGAGCTCTGCGTCAGTGCTAATTCATTTTTCGCGACCGCATTGTGTTGGGAAATCCCGATTCCCAGTGCTGAAGTGTAAAACAAGACTTTGAACTCTATGGGATTATGCATACGATATGCCAAACGTGAATGAATTTCATTTCCTTAAACCTGTAAGGAGTGTGCGAACACAGAAAATGTTCCATGTATCAGTAATCATTTTGTTTTGCAGAAGTTCCAGACAATTCTCTCTTCTGAAATGAAAATTGCATTTGGAATGAAAATACCTAATACAATGCAATTTTCTCTTTTTTTCTTTCTGAAGGTATCACCCAAACTAAAGCTTTCTTAAAGCAAAAATAATCTATAACCGCCTTTCAAGAATCTGTCAACAGCAAAGAGGCATTCACATAAAATGGTAATTCATATTTACAAGATGACTACTAAAATAATCTAATCCAAGTGTGAGCACAATGGAGACCAAAACCACCCAACCCAATGGGTGTCTCAGAGTCAAAACTTCCATCTAAGCCATAACTTCTCCTAAATAAAAGACAATCTTGAATTTAAGTCCTCAGATGTTGAAAAATACCTAAATAAAGATATCTCAGCAATTAAACATCACTGTTAAAAATCTGCAGTGTGTTCTCCAGATAAATTGGTAGAAGAGTGACAAAGAAATGTGACAGACTGTGGTAAAATATTCTCAAGGTAAAGGTTCATCATGCTTTCAGCGTGCCTCCCTGAAACTGCAGCACTCTCCACTAGCATTGACTTTTTAATGTGCCAAGCTTTAGGTTTTGTAGCATATGTTGCAGCTGTGTTTAATAAAATCAGGCATAATTTTGGAGAGTTTCACTTCAGAGAGAAAAGATAGACTCTTTTCACCAAATATGCAACTACCACATGCGTATAGACACAGACCAGAATTCAGGACATTGTAAACCTGCTCTACAGAGTTTCAGATCTTTGCAGACCCTCCTTGAAAAGTCCCACCGGCTCTTCTACTGCTTCATCTGCTCCATGCATCAGTGTTGTTGGTCTAGCCAGAGCTGTGCTGAACTACTTCTAATCTAATCTAATCTTCCTCTATAAAAGACACTAGGAAGGGCACGCCACAAGAAGCCACTAAAAAGTCATGAGAGTCAGTTTCTCTGTGTGTAGGCACTGCAGGCGGAGACCTTTGGAGCGTCACACCTGAAGTGGCATACCAGGCGTACTCCTCCTGCATCCGCTGCCATCCACAAAGCCGCCTCCTGAAGCGACTCTTGCAGAGTTTGGAAAAAAAGTTGGCTTAAGCAGCAGAGCACAGAGAGTCTTAGAGGAGGTATAAGATCTTTTCCTAGTACTGAAATGCTGTGGCAGGGAGTGCAGTAGGACACACAGGAGTTCTTAGGGTTAGGATATACATGAATCATCAGCAATGGGGAGGGTTAATCCCCCCGAAAAAAAACATATTTACTGTCCAAGTTACTTGAGGGGGACAAAGTACATCTCTCTACTGTGGCAAGAGATATAATTTTGGGTGATGTTAGGGAAGAAGCTGACTGCTAACCACATACAGGAGGGGATCTCCCTTTCCCTCCTTTATGTTGTGCTTCCATATGGACGTGCAGGTAATATCTGGATTGCCACAACTTCAGGACAGACTGAGCAGTAACTCCTGCATCCCCAAGGGCTTTCCCTGTGTGAAAGCACTGGAGTCAGTGCAAGTTTTTGTTTGAATGCAAACAAACCAAACTCCTCTACTGAAAAATTGACAGCAATTATGTGTTTAACACAAACCTCTTTCTACCCAAAAATGTCAAAAAGCAATTAGATTTACAACAGGTTTTAAGAGAATATCTTTCAGAGAGAAGATTATGGTATCACCTGCGTGGCAGTTTAAACAACGATTCAGGCAACATCTGCAAAGAAGAATCTGACTAAGTCTACCAGCACATTTAGCATGACTGCAGTGTCAATACAGAGCCCTTTTAAAAATGGAAACAGGCCAAATTATCGTCCAGAGGTTGCTTTTATTTAGCAAGATGACGCAAGACATTTGTAGTAACAATGTTATATCTATAAGGCTTTCAAGCCTTTCATCAGTACTGAGTGCACTTTAAAGACGTATGAGTAAGGAAAGCATCCAAGTTTACAGAATTATGCGCTCTAGTCATTTTAAAATCCATCCATTTTCTATTTAATACTGCAGGGCAAGTGATTTTATAACTATGTGGTAGCATAGCCAACAGATTTTCTAGCGAAAGCATCAGGGCAAACAAACCAACCAAGGGATTGTTTCCTTACTGATTGGCCTGCTTCAGGCTACCTGAAAATGGCAAAAAGGTACTTTCAGAGAAGGCAGGTTTTTCAGAAGACTTACAATATGAATCGCCCTAAGCAAGGAAGAGGAAAAAAGAAAAACAAGAAAAGATGGGAGCCATCCCAGCTCTTAGTTAAAATGTTGTGAAAGCTTTTGTTGGCCAGTGCTCTATCCTCTCCTTTCTCTGAATACAGTTGGTCAACAGTAGCTAATATCTCTTGGGAAAAAAATTCTAATAAAATTTGTCTCCAGTTACTTGTGAAAAAGAAATAGTGGTTCAGAGCTGTTGGCTTTTTTCCATAATGCCACTTGAAACAGGAGGTGAATTCTGCCTTTGGAAAGCAGATTTTCTCCGAGCTCCCTGGAGAAAGAGTTTCTCACTGTAGTCAGTGCAGTAACTTCCATTAATAACCAGCGTTTATAACACATTCATAACATCAGCTTTAATCCCTCTCCAGGCCTCATGGATTAGTTCTTGCTTTAAAAGCGGTAGCAGTGCAGCTCCTATGTTCTGAGGGCCAGAGATCTGCTTTCAATCCCACAAGCGAGAACACTGGAAGGCAGGTTGGTTCAGCAGGCAAGCGAGAAGCCATTTACTATTATTTTGCATCCCATTAGTAGTCCAAGAATCACATTCAGGAGGCATCGGGTTACAGTAGTAAAGGCAAGGCCAGCTCTTTATAAATCTCTGCATAGAACATGTCTTTTGATGAGAGACAAACCGAGGAGTTTATGCAGCACCCTATCCAAGGGAAGGGAAGTTCCCTGGAGGGGAGCTCCCTCCGGGCATCGGTTTCATCCCCAGAATCAAAGTGACCCAGCAAAAAGAAGTTTAGGAGTCCACAGAACAACAATTCTTGCTCTCCCAGCACAAACCAAGCGATAAAACACTCCACTACTCCGCAGCAAGTTTGGAGTGTTTAATACAAAACACAAACCACGATGACCACAGTCGGCACAGAAGGCGCATGCCTTATGCTTGAACAGAGTTAGTTAGGGAGATTAGAAAATACCTCATCACATTACCAGAATTAGAAGTTATCTGATCAAAGGTTCCATTAGTTTAGGAAGATATACCTTTGATGAACTTAAGTTGTACCTTATTCTGGTTTTCTACTTTATTTTTTTTTCTTTTCCTTTACTCCTCATCCCATTTTCTTAATACTTGCTACCAGACCCAAAATGTCAAAACTCTTGAAAGCACCTATCCAATTCTCACTTATAACCTATTACACTCTGAGCTTTGTTACCATCATTAAGGAGGTGATTTCCATTGCCACATGTTCATAACCATTTGCCATCTGGCTTTTGCAGATTTTTTGCATCACTGATTAAAAGTGCATCAAAATACTACTTTTATTTGGGGCCAATACAGGTTACCTCATGCAAACAGATCTTATTCTCTTATTATTTATATATCGAAAGAATCTGTTTGTTTGTTTGTTTTAGTTTCCTTGCAAAGGCCGCTTCAGCTTGACTTCTGGCAATTCTAACCTCTTCCTACTTTCCCTGACCTACAAGATAGGTCTCTCTTTCATGCTGTCTTTGGGGCGGGAGGGGAGAGATTCTTTCTCAGGTCCCTATTCATTCAGATAAGCCTAGAGACTGTATTGGGTTTGCTTGGCAAGGTTTTGGTAGTGGGAGAGCTACAGGGGTGGCTTCTGTGAGAAGCTGCGAGAAGCTTCCCCTATATCTGACAGAGCCAATGCCAGACGGCTCCAGGATGGACCCGCCACTGGCCAACACAGAGCCCATCAGTGACAGTGGTAGCGCCTCTGGGATAACAGATTTAAGAAGGGGAAAAAGGTGCTGTGCAGCTGCAGCCGAAGAGAGGAGTGAGAAGATGTGAGAGCAACAACTCTGCAGACACCAAGGTCAGTGAAGGAGGGGCAGGAGGTGCTCCAGGCGCCGGAGCAGAGATTCCCCTGCAGCCTGTGGTTAAGACCATGGTGAGGCAGGCTGTCCCCCTGCAGCCCGTGGAGGTCCACAGTGGAGCAGATATCTACCTGCAGCGCGTGGAGAACCTCATGCCAGAGCAGGCGGATGCCCAAAAGAGGCTGTGACCCTCATGGGAAGCCCACGCTGGAGCAGGCTCCTGGCAGGACCTGTGGCCCCATGGAGAGAGGAGCCCACACTGGAGCGGGTTTGCTGGCAGGACTTGTGAGCCCACGGGGGACCCACGCTGGAGCAGCCTGTTCCTGAAGGACTGCACCCCGTGGAAAGGACCCACAATGGAGCGGTTAGTGAAGAACTGTAGACCGTGGGAAGGACTCACATTGGAGAAGTCCGTGGAGGACTGTCTCCTGTGGGAGGGACCCCACGCTGGAGCAGGGGAAGAGTGTGAGGAGTCCTCCCCCTGCAGAGGAAGGAGCGGCAGAGACAATGTGTGATGAACTGACCACAACCCCCGTTCCCCGTCCCCCTGCACCGCTTGGGGGGAGGAGGTAGAGAATTTGGGAGTGAAGTTGAGCCAGGGAAGAAGGGAGGGGTGGGGGGAAGTTGTTTTAAGATTTAGTTTTTATTTCTCATTATCCTACTCTGATTTGATTGGTAATAAATTAAATTCATTTTCCCCAAGTCAAGTCTGTTTTGCCAGTGATGGTAATTAGTGAATGATCTCCCTGGCTTTATCTCGACCCACGAGCCTTTCGTTATATTTTCTCTCCCGTGTCCAGCTGAGGAGGGGAGTGATAGGGCGGCTTTGGTGGGCACCTGGTGTCCAGCCAGGGTAAACCACAGAGACCTTCCCTACAAGGGTGATGTTTTTCCTTTTTTCTTTTGCATTTTGACTTGCAATCCTTTTCTGCATTCAAGTCCTTAACCTATTCAGTTGAAGGTAATTAAACAGTACTTTGGAAACAAAATTCTCTTAAAACACCATTTTGCTTTTTTCATACTTACATTTTATACCAATATTTTTATTGTTTGTTTTAGCATCTGGAAATATTTTCGAAGAACACATACTTAGTAATTCTTATCATTTCTTGCTATACATTGAATATATATGTATATATGTATTGGCTTTTGTCACTCATAGACCCAATAAATATTTTATGAATATGAGCATTATTAGACATATACACTTTCACACACTGAAGAAATAACAAACGTACACACATTTTGTAAGGGGCATTTAAGCATGCATCAGTACTGCAATGCAGCTCTCCACAAATTCAGATTATGTTTTGATCCCCCAGACTTACAGTAAAATGTTTATTCTCCTTTAAGTAGTATATACAATTTGAAACCTAAGCAGAATGTCCCCCCTCCAGTTAACAACTATGCTCAAGGGCTGCCACACACGCATCTAGTAGGTCAGACATAACGCACATTAGGTGTTGTCCCACATCCCAAGGATGTTATCTGATGTGTCAACATTACAGTTTTTCTTTTTATTAGTCCCTGGAGTTGCACTAATTTTGACAGCTGCTAAACTCGTTTTCCTGCATTTTAACGGCTCTAAGACAATCATCATGAAGGGACAAATCCTGCTTGGCTTCGTAAGGGAGAAAGGCTTTGCACAAGCCTTTTAAAACATGATGAAAGCAAAGCAATTATTAAGACTTTATGGTTTGTTTGGGTTTTTCTTTCCATTCAAAGCAAGGCAAACTACCCAAGCACTGATCTTTTTCCATCTTTTTTCCCCCCTCAATATCTAGAAGATAGTTACCCAAGTGCTGACTTTTAAAATTACATATTCTGACAGCTGCTAAACTGTGAGGATAAGCTAATAAACATTTGTTTAATTAAACATCTTCTGAAGACAGCTACAGAATCAAATCACTAATGTAAGTATTTAAACAAATCTCTTCTGAGTCAATTCTTTTACCCTTAAAATTTAGTTTATATTTAAAGTGAAATTTATTTTAAAAGGGAAATAGGAGCTATGTTTTATGCTGCTGCTTCTCCAAAATGTGCGTTGTCTTGGCTTTTCCATACACCTCATATGTACTATGTGATAGATGCTGGAAAAGCCCCAAGAAGAATATAAAAATCCCAGCAGTAGACCTTTTGGTTTTGAAAGTGAATAAAATGAGAAGAGCAGGGAGGAAGAATTACCCCAAAGGATGCTGTCATTGCAAGAAAAGGAGCAGTACATTTAGCCAAGAAGACTTGCAATGTGCATTTCAAAGGAGGAACTGAGAAGACATTCATCCTTCCGGAGGAACCACCACCCTTTCAGATAAAGCAGCAAGTAGGGAATGTGGTCTAAAATGTGGTTAATGAAATTAAGCATCCAAACTACTATCATAAGCAAAGCTATACAATGTTTGACATTCATTTCTTTCAGGTAAGGGATTCTTTTGAATTATTATCCAGAAGCAAGTCTAGAAGAGAGTTTCACAGGCCAGAATCTAAAGATGTTGCACATGCTGTCAGAGATCTTACTTCCCCTCCCATTTTCTTCCCGTGGAGCTGCTCAAAATACTAATATTCACATGTGAACTCATCCAACAGGCTGGTTTCACAGAAATTAAAATCCTACTTATGACCAATCTCTACGTGAAATGCACCTTATAAAGCTTGCAGGCATTCTGAAAACAGTTTCCACTACTGAGTCACCTTCTTCCAGCCTCTTAATATCCACAAATGCAATTATTATCCTTGCAGGATTGGCCAAAAAGGAGACCATTCCATGGACCATATTTATTTGCAATAAGTGAAACTTCATATGCTTCCCAAACTGTAACAAATACATTAAGTTCCCTTCTTTGGCTTGTAGCAATCTGCTCTTTGAGGAGCAAAGAAAGAATCTCAAAAAGCTAGTCAGAAGGGAGAAATTAAACAAGAAAAATCTCCCAAATCTTTGCTCGTACATATTCTACTGAGTAAAAATGGCGAGACCTTCATCAGCCTTGTTTGTTAAAGACAGTAAGGGAGATTATTATTTAAAGCTTCCCTCCTTCACTCCTGCTTTTCTTGGAAGTCATATCAAACAAGGCTTCCACATATTTCAGTCCGCAACACAAAAGGAAGAATCACGTATGCCCGATGTGGAATTTAGGGGTAAAAAAACTCTCTGGTGAGCAGTGGAGCATTTTCTCATGTGTTGTAGAAAGTTTTTTTTGTTAGGGAGAGGTTCTTTTGCAGTTTTTTGTTTGTGGGATTCTTTATTTCCCAGTAGAGTGGAGGAAGGAGTTACAAAAAGCGTGGTCAAAAGGTTATATGTGGCAATACTGATTACGCACAGACTGATGAGAAACGCTGTTCAATTCTGATAAAAGCTGATTCATTTTGTATTTTTATTTAATCAAAGATACTTTTCAAAACTTACGAAAATTATCATCTCACCTACAAAGTAAATTTTCTTTTCAGTTACATACTGAAACGCTGTGATGGCATCAAGATAGTGTCACTAAACAGCAGGGTGGAGAAATTATCTACAGGTGACATAGCCTCCTGCCAACAGCGTAATGGGGTTAGCAGGAGCAGATACTCGCTACATCTGCTGCTCTACCTAGGCATATTGCTCACCCCATAGCTGACTTCCATTGAAACGAAGCCTCAAGGCAAATACTTGATTTTATTTCATTCTCAATGAGACTCATAGGAAAATGGTCTAGAATTGCCCTCTTCACCTCTATGACTTCATGAAGAAGTAATTCTGCGTGCTTCCTTGCAAAATACTGTTATTCTTAGTTCACACCTTTTATCTAATGTTCCACCATAGCCTTACCGAACATTCACGTACAAAACCCCTCAACAACACCATAACAGTCACGTCCTGAGATACTGTCATCTTGTGGCAGAATTGAAGGCAGAGTCAAAAAAGACTTAGTGGCTATTTTAAAAGGCTTTTCTTTAACAGCTCCCTTAAAAGCATTTCCTTCTATTGTCTTTGAAAGCTATGTCAATCCTCCATTGTTCTTCAGGGACACGGCTGACAGCATGACTTTTAAGTGTGCCCAAATTTGAGTCTTACCTTCCATTTTCAATGATATTTAGGTTCCAAAGTGTTCAAATACATAGCTTTCAAAACTAGGATTTCAGCTCTTGTGTGACTTTGAAACTGTTTTTACGGAGTGTTACATGGCTACGAAGCATAAGCCAGTGTCAAAGAACAAATGACCTGTTTCCCAAGGGTCAGCAACCTAGTGCAGCATTTTAGTAGGTTCAGGTCATTTTTCGCAGCTCCATAGTACAGCTTCGTGCACATGTATTTTTAACAACAAATACTTCATCACTTCCTTCAGTATTTATGCTGAGCTAGACCCACATCTTTGCAAATTTGGATTATTTCCCAATACTTTTTAATTAAGAAAATGTATTTCAGCACCAATGCATATACTGGAGGATCATGTTTGCATTACAAATTTCATAAAGGACATCAAGTTATTCAAAAGATCAAAGAGTCACTTAAACAAACCACTGACTGTGGGTAGGTTGGTTGGGCTCCTGAGAACTGCAAGCTTGATTTTAATAGATCAAGGCTGCTTTCTCTTTAATCAGTAAGTGAGATTTAGTGAAGAGTTAAATGCACCACCAATTGTTCATATAATCAAAATTTCTCAAGCAACACGTCCACATTTTTCTGTGACTTGGACTGAAACCATCTTAATTATTATAAACCAAAGAATTGCATGAAACACACGCACTACACACCAGTCAGGAGAATTTGAAAAGTCAGCCAAAGCTCCTATATTATTTCAGTTTTCAGATCCTACAGAGTTTTTCTCCTCTTTGCCTCTCCCCTCCTCTTTCTGCTCAGAGGGACATGTACCTGCTAGTTTATAATGACTGTTTTATATCACGGGGAATGAACTTGAATTTAGCTATTTTCAGCTGGGAACCTAAGAGTAGATGCATGTAGCTTCTTTAAATAACCGGTTCTTCTATTGTTTAGCCCTAGAAAATACTAGTTTAATATCTGATTATAGAATTACTCTGCATACATCACCCACAATGCTATTCTGCATGGAACCGCTTGTACATCTGAAATGGTGTATACCATCATATTCTAGACACAAAGGCTGATCCACAACATAAGGATACCTCTTTTTGCTTTGTTACAATTTGCCTTATTCTATTTTAAACAGACTACAAATTTCTTATATACAGCTCCATAGCCATCTAAGGGAATTCTTTTTTAAAACACACAAGTGCTTGGTTTCTCACTCATATTTGTATGCCATCTAATATCAACCTCAAATGCTTAGAACTTGCCATATTTGGGTATCTGCAATGTAATCATGCCAGGGATGCCTTTCAAAGCATCTATAAATGTCTTTAAATTAAGTTTTGTTGCTACTGCCAGGCACTGATTTTATGGTTAGCTTGAAGTCTGTCACTCTTCCTGACATTGCTTTGCACTTCAATACAACTTTTTAATTTCTTATTTTATTTTTACAATCCAATGTTCATAAAAGGCTCCATGAACTGTTGGCATCATAATAGTCACAGCACCCAAGAATATCTAGCAATATTCTTCTTCATTTCCATGTGATAAATTATCTTGTTCCTTTTTTTAGTATCTTGAGGCTTTTTTCTACATGAAATGAGCAAAATATCTCCAGTTCTATCCCACTCTATTTAAACTGGCAATCTGCACTTACAAAACATCACATGTAAGATGATAGACTATACACATTATGTAGACTGAAAACACAAGCAGTAAAAAGAGTAGTAGCAAGACTCTATAAGTGCCCTCAGGATAGTCTCTAGTACATTCCCATATGTTAACGTGTGTGGATCACCCACACTCGCATAATTCTCAAACAGAAAAGTTTAAAAATATAAAGAAATTTTTAAATAAACAATGATAGAGATTCCTCTATCCCTCTAAGCCATCTATTCATCTGCCCTTACCATTGATAATTTTCTGTCTTGCCTTATTTTTCCTTATTGCAATTTGAAGCCAACTGATTTCTGTATGATCGAATCTGAATACAAGAAAAAAAATATTCAAGTAGTGTTTGCCCATATTTATTTGAACACCATTCAACCCAGTCTTCTCTTTTTTTATTCTAAACAACCTGAAGTCCTTCCATTTTTCTTCATGGAATCGTGTCTTCTAAAAACACGTTTACATCTTTCTAACTTAGTTTAAAGCAAAAAGACTATCTGACATGTTTTATATGTAACCCTTCTCTTCATATTTCCCAGTATGCCAATGTGAAGTTTTGCATTCCATCTACTTTACTCCACCAGCCTTGTGATTTTTCTCATTTAGGTGTAAAACTTTTCCTTCTATAATGTATTTCTGAAATATTTTCTTCCATTTTTAAAAACCTTTCTAATCTCTCATCCTGTATGCTTTATGGCTTCCTTCTAGGTCGTTGTTATCTGCAAATAAGCTATATATTCTTTTTATTCCATTATTGAAGCCATTAATTAATATCAAGTAGTACCAGATTTGAGATAGATGATTGAAGAATACCATTCTATACATCCCCATTGCAGCAGTGAACTATCTCATAATGCTAGGAAATCCAGGTGCTGATTTTTTTTTATTATTATTATTTATGTGCTCCTCGCTGCATATTTTTGAGGAAATAATACTTATGATTCTACGAAATTACAAGTGGTAAATCTAAGACAACCTACACTGATTCTGAAAATACATACTAAAATTGCATATGGCTGCCAATTCAATCATGAATTTATTCCTTCTCTGTATTTTAAGATTTAATTTCTATTATGTACCACCCTGTAAGAAGAAGCGGCTATGAAAATTTGAAGAATCACCACAGAAACACAGTCTGAAACAGCAGACACACTGAAAGAATTAGTATGATCCTTATGGGTCCCTTCCAACTCGAGATATTCTACGACAATGATTTTGTATCTTGTAAAAACAATTTGCTTTTATTTCTCAGATCCATGGTATAAGGATAATAAAGACCAAGATTTTTAAATGGGATTATGGATTTGTCACATTTTGCCACACATTTAAAGGTATCTCAAAATAGCTGTCCAAGAACAGAAATGTTCCAAAGTCTCTTCACACATACAGAAGTAATTTTAAAACAGAACATTAAAGGGCCAGAATCATCTAAACCACTCTGCTCACAACAAAAAAAGTTGCATACATCTATTTTACAGTTTTGACCTAATATGACTGCTAGTTTGGTTTTTTTTTTT
This sequence comes from Phoenicopterus ruber ruber, assembly GCA_009819775.1. Taxonomy (NCBI): domain Eukaryota; kingdom Metazoa; phylum Chordata; class Aves; order Phoenicopteriformes; family Phoenicopteridae; genus Phoenicopterus; species Phoenicopterus ruber. Next base: position 40,449,691 of record CM020218.1, read on the forward strand.
TAAATAAAATTCTTATGGATTCCAGTCTATTGTCTCCACCTCAAAGAGCCTAGTTTCCTCAGCAGGAAATCAGGAGATGGAATAGCCTACAAGTAACGCAGGTGTACTTTGATTTTCACTTTATTATTTCCTTAATTAATATAAAGAATAACTCTTAGTTCAGTGAAAACAAGGAAAAAAAAAATCATAGTATGGTGTACATAAGAGTCATGTATTTCCTACAATGCAATGCAGTCATTCAAAATATTTGTTTTGGAAAAGGAGTTCTTTTCCTCACAGTCTAGGTTTCTGCTGTTTGATCCTGCAGGAGAAGGTACAGACCTTTTGTTTGTGATCAAATCTGTGAGTGGAAAGGACTGTACTATCATGAATTTATCACTGGGGATGACAATTTCCCTGCAGGAATGTATAAAACAACACAACAGGAGAAAGCAGGTTTGGTATCAAGCAACAGAGTTGTGAACTGATAAGTAAATTCAAGAGGGGAAAAAAAAGTCAAGTGATGAAAAGTATCATTAGACGTGTATGTTTATACATCAAAACAACTTAAGAAAAAGACATAAACTACTCTGGCTGATTCTTATGGATGATGCGGTGAAAGCAGCCAAGAAATGTGTGCTGCTGTCATGTTCCCATTCACTGAGGATCTTCTAACAATACTAAATCCCACTAAAAGCAAAAAGTAAAATATAAAAAGTATATCTAAACCACTCCCATTTAAGTCATCTTTGGGATCCAAAATTGAGGTAGGTACCGACAAATCCAAACCCTTTATTTCTGTCCAGAAGATAATTCCTCTAGAAACAGTTCCCACTGAAGGGCGCACGCTTTCTTCTGAACTAAGCATTAAACCCAGCTCAGAAGTGAAACGTAGGCCTAAGTAAACTCAAACTGTTCCCCCTTTTCGTGGAAGTAAAAAAAAAAAAAAAAAAAAAATCTGTCGGAAATAGCGCGCACAACTTTGTTGAAAGCAGACCACTGCTAAGTAAACCTTCGGAGCCACTTTGTAAACAGCCAGAAACATCCAGTCAGTTTTCTGTAAACAGCCAAGTCACGCACCAGCTGAAGACGGCCGCCTTCTGCAGAAGCCTTTGGTTGATATTTAACAGGGTTACATTTTAAACCAGCAAATAGTCACAGCTATTATCATTGCAGTTTGATTGCACAAGCCAGAAAACTCTTCAAAGAATGAGCCACAGTCTGTTCTGATTTGGTGATGTCATTTGAGAGCTTGACAGGACAGAATAAATCTGAGAGAAAATCAGTAGATCTCCTCCTGAAATATGACAGGCCAATGTATGCAAGGTCCATCCTTAATCCTCACGAATAAGCAGAAAAAATTTAATTCACCTTGAGTTTACAAGTTTCAACCCCGTGTGACCGACGTAAATACAAATATTTATGCCTTCCTTGTTTGCTGCTTTCTATTTTACACTTACCCTCATTAACATACTTTCAGAAGGAATTAAATTGATCATGTGTGTGATTTCCCTGACCTTCAGAGCTTGAGAGGTTTAAGACTTGTATTTACTCAAAGCACATAAAAACATAATAACATGTTTAATGCAAAAATATTCTCCTCTTACTTTTGATGAGCCTTCTTAATTTTCTTTATAAAGTGAACGTATCACCGTCACTCCCACGGGAATGTAATTGAGTTTAACGACTTAGTCTTTTAATCCTGTCTCTCTGATTGCACCTTAAAAATAAACTAAATTACTGTAAAACACTCAAAGTGCCACAAAAGTAAAGATCTGGCAAATTGACGACAATTCAGATCTAAGCTGCTCTTACAAATTGCTCTGTGAAACTTTTAAAACTCCTGAGATCTTGTAGGTTGAAAGGCAATGTAAAGATGAAAATTGTTAACAGAATGAGTACATTTGCGTGTTTCCTATACATTGTGTGTTTTCTGTAGAAATAAATTCCTTAGAGCCTGTCCTGGGTTTCACTGATATAAACCAAAAGTGACATTGTACAACTTCTACGCTAAGGGCTTTTGAATGTTCATTTTTAGTTATTACAGATGTAAGATCAATAAATATCACGTGGCCTGACTATCCACTGTTCTTGAGCAGTAACGGTGACTATTTTTGATAGTGTGCATAGCCTAGCTCAATGCCGAGTTTAAATAGTCCCCCAAATTCTCCTCCTTTTTTAAAGAATTCAAGATGGTTCTAGTTTTCCAAAACCTGAGAACTGCTAAAGAAAATTGAAGAGATTTACAAGAAAAGCTAAAACTTAACATAATCCTGCATTACTAATGCAAGTTTCTCGGTAACTTCAGTAAAGCACGGACCTAAAAGGAGGAAGTTCAAGCTTTCAAATACCTGCAAGCTAGAGGACAAGGCTGGCTAGCATGTTTAGGGCACCTTGATATCTGTGATTAGCATGCAAGAAATGTCAGGAATTTTGTTATGGCGTGCATTCTGAACACCGTTTCCCGAACCTAAATTCAACAGATTTCTATAAAACTACAGATTTGTTCTCAGAGTTAAACCTATAATTCATTTTTTTTATCTTACCATTATGGTATATTAATCGTAAATTGAAAAGGTGCAATGTCACTAGGCACTTCGACAAAAACCAACAGATGAGGTCATTAAAGATTATTCTCAGATGGAAATTATATTGTTTGCATATCTGGATTGTTACTAGCCAAGCTAACAACTGATTTGTTAAGTTGTGAGTTATAAATAATAAGGTCCTGAGGTTTTTATTTGCTTTAAAAGCCAGCGTTAGAAGAATATAACTAATATAAACTTCTACTTACCTGAGCATTTTCAAAACATTTTATGTCTTAGAGTCACAAAAGTCATCTTTGTTTTTATCTTATTAATCCTGGGGGGAGGGGAGAGGAGAGGGCAGGAGAGGTGGAAAACAGGCTGCGCCTAGTTTCCCTGGTTTTGCTTGCTTGCACTCTTGGCAGGTTTTTCTCCGTGTTTGCCAAGGAACTAATCAAAAGCACATTTGGTAGTTTTTACTGAAGGTTGGTAATTGCTGAACATCATCATCTTTGGCAGGAAGCATTCCATAATTTTGGTCAAACTCCTATAAAAGTTAGGTCTTCCCAAACCTCACCGCATTAACTAACAGCTAATTTTTTTCCAGCAGAATAGTAGTATCATGAGAGACATCAAAGGGAGATGCACCGGAGGGAATGAAGTCTGAGGGACCCTACAGATTTAGCCTTTGAACTGAAGTGATATCTGCTTACGACAACCTGTATTCAGCCTTTGTTTTGAAGACAAAATGTAAGAGAAAAACCCTATAGTGGCCTAACTCTTGCCCTGTCTTTGGACATCAAAGGAACGTAAGTATGGATGTGTTTTATTTCTTAAGCAAACAGAAAGAACTTTCACCTTGTGTCAACTGAGAGAAAAGTACATAGAGGATGTGAAACTAAAGCTAAAAAGGTTTTGGCAAAAAAACCACATTTTGCAGAGAACAGTTATGGAACAAGGAAGGATGCAATATGAACTTTTCCAAATTGCTTAGAGAGATTTTTTGAACATTGCTTCATTAAGCTGCTAGCAGTGTACCAGTAGAAAGTACTACCTACAATATCCTTTTCCATCTTTAATTATATTTATTCTGCAATCATAAAATTATGAGATATGATGATCTTTTGTCTACGTAAACTGATAGCATCTTTCTCATCTCAAAATAGTTGTTCATTGTTTTAATTTCCTATGGGGAAACAGCATTTCCTTACCCTGGCATGCTAAATTACATGATGTAACAATCCAGCTCATTCAAATTATTACAAGTTATCTAATTTTCCTCATCTACTGAAATTAGCCTGAAGATATGATAAAAAAATAAAACTTCTATAGTTACTGGATACTACTCAGAACTGTAAAGGAATTCTTTCAGAAGCCATAGAGAAGACAAGAGGTCTCTGTTCCTGCTATTGAAACAAGAGAAAAATTGAAATTTTGGATATTTTTTTTTTTTTTTTTTAATATGGAACCTTATATAAATTCTACTTTACGAAAAGAGCCGGGGGCGGGGGAAGAATAAACAAGGATTTTATACAGTCTTGTAACTAAGTTCACCTAACAGACTACAGCTCTTGGTGCTACCACAATTGTCCCTTTGCCTGAGACACTATAATGAAGCATCTGTACTGTGATCATGGTGAGCCACAGAATACACAGTCTAGAGGGGGAGCCTGGCAAACAGATACAATGAAAGCGTGAGATACGTAACCTAAACTCTCATGAAGCAGCACAATAGCTTAAGGAAGCAGATTAGATGACCTTTAAAGGTCCCTTCCAACCCAGACTATTCTATGATGTTATGATTTTAGACTGATTCAAAAGAAACATTAGGTTTTTATAGTTCACTGAAAGTAAAAATTTTGTTTCAGAGATGCTGATGTACAGATTTTACAGTTTCAAGCAAAAGCAGCTTTGCAGGTAGGAGAGGGCATCCTGGGAAAAATGTTTGCTTTCTATGTATTTATTAATACAGAATTGTATTTATCCTCCACCCCCTGGAACAGGAAAAAAAAAAAAAAAAAAAAGCCTTGACATATTGCTGGAACTCTCACAAAAGTAGTGGAATTCAGGACACTTAGAATCTTATGGTTAGGGGTCTCCTGGTTAGATGCTCAGGTGAGTAGTGAGTGAGGCTTTTCCCACAGATGGATCAACTCAAAAGCCCCCAGGATTTCTCTGGCGAACCTCATACCACAGCATTTTGCTCAGGAAGCGTCACCCATATATGAAATTCAGATTCATTTTCATGAACCTGTATGAACTGCACAGGTTTGAGACTTCCATTACTCTTTCAAAATCAGTTAAGTAGGCCAACTGATTCAAAATTTATCAGAAAAAGAGAGCGAGCTTGACTGGAAATTTTTTTTTTTTTAATATGGCATTTGAAGTAACGGAAAAGATGATGGTGTGTGATTACTTTCCAATTAGAATGGAAAAACTGAATAAAATGGAATTCATGTCTCCCTTTTGGTTCAATTTTGAGTGCAGACACCTATTGAGTTAACTGTGTATAGTTTTGCACCTAAAACATAAAAAAAAAAGTTAAAATTTTTCAAAAATTAAAGAAACTGAAAGGTGAAAGTACCATTAGAAAGGCAAATCAAAATGTACCCTAATAAATAAGGGTAATAGATAAAACACTGGATAAAACAAATTTTCAGATAGAGAACTGAAAAGCAAAAGTAGGAGCAAAGATTTTACTGACATGGAGGTTGGCAGTTTTTGTGTTAAAACCAACGTAGAGAATTCAAAAATAATCAGTGCTGACAGCTTGCTAAGTACCTTAAAAAGCATTCTATTAATTCTTCAATATTTTTAGATTTAATTAAGTGAAGTTAATTTCTGCAATATTTGCCTACCCAAAGCAAAGTCCTTCTGTCATGATGGTAAACATGTGATGAAACCTTTCCTTCTCAGTGGATGTCAACATGTAACTATAGTTTAATACAGGACACTTGACAGGAGAAGAAGTCTATTTAAATAAACCTAAACAAAATCTGATGTAGTAAAGTAATATATGACTTGTGTAGAACTAATAAAAATATGTAGTTCTTTTGATTTGCTTCTAGGGTATGGGTTCAAACTGTCTAAAAACGTTAATCTAAATGTTGAACTGGAGTGCTCTCACATCTCCCCACACCATTCCCAATTCACATCATGACTTGAGAGTATTTCCAGCTGTTACTGATACGTTAATAGGACCACTGTGAATGCCTACTATTTTTTAAGCCACACATATAAAAAGGAGTACGGCTAATATTTCCAAGATAATTTCAAGCCCTGCAATGACTTTTTTTCTTTGAAAGTTGTACTCAATTTTCACTCTTCTTACTAACAATGAATAGAGAAGTTGCCACATTAGGTATGCCAGTGGTACCCTAATAATGTTGGCTTAAACATACGCTCCTGGATTACAGAAGAGTGAGAAAGTGCTATGGAAGAGTTATTAAACATTACATCATCTGAAAACATACATAGCACGTATGAAGTCTCATTCTCTCATCCTGCCACTTCCAAATATTTTCTTTGTTCTCTTTCCCCTGCTCATGCAATGATCCCCAAGAGGGGGAAGTAAAACACAGTGCTGCCAAAATGCTGGAGATGTTGCATCCAGATTGTGATCTAAGCTGCCCATGTTTGTTGAGCTACAACTTGTGCAGTTTACATGGGCTAAAGAAACACCCTAAGGGTTAAAAATTACAACTCATTTCTGTAAATCTCAAATCGTAACAGTCTAATCAAGGAATTATTATTAGGCCAGATCTGATTATTACAGGGAAAAGAAGAGAGAAAAATCAAAGAAAGATTATTATTATAGAAAAAGTTTCCAAAATACTAATTAAAATTGAGTCCACACATTTCCTTGTACACCTTATTTTTGGTGTTATCTCACCCTTCTTTTGGGAGAGGACAAAGGCTTACAGTAGAACCTGATGACTTCTCTCTCCTCTTCTCTAGGAGGAGTGTGATGTTGAAGTTTTCTCTTCCTCCCCTCTAAGGTCTGTAGCACTATTTTGATGTGCTTTCTAACATGCTCTACACATTGCTCGTATCACTGGTTTACAATTCCACAGTACAACCAATTTGCTATATATAACATGTCTTAACATATTGGATACTTCTCCTCCGTTCTCTCTGCAATCCCTGACACTGGTTTTGACCAGACCAAGGCTACATTTCTGTGGTGACCAGTGACCAACCACATGGAGTGGTTTATAGTAATGGGGCTTCTAGTATAATTTAAAAGGCTTCCATTTTCATCCCCCATCCCCTCTACTCTACATTTTATTCCAGGGTCATACATAGTTCATTCTACATAGAATAACTTTATGATATTATTACCTATTATTAAAATACATACATAACAGTAAGCATCATACCACAAAACTGCACAAAGCTAAGCAGAAGATAGAACAAATCATTCATGGTCATCTTGTCATTAGGTAATTGCTGTAACAGCTAAACAAGCTAAAACAAACTTCCAGGAAGACCGAGACAAGGTCCAGACAGAGCCTGATAAACCTGAGGCTCATGCCGTTAGCTTAACACAAAGACCTGTGGCATTTTTCTAGCAATGGCAACACCTTATATGTGGGGCTACAAGGCTACGTGACTGTAACGTGGATGGTAGTGGGAAGCTAAATCTGGTATGTCCTCCTGCACTTCTGATACGCTTATTCCAGACTAAGTGCAGTGTGATTCAGTGTCACTGATGTTGGTAAAGTGGCGGTACAGACGCAGGCACAGATTATAATGTTCATGGTTAGAAGTTTTTTTGGCATGACATCCAGAATTTTCCCAAAAATATACAACAGAAGGAAAACCCATGTCCAAAACTTAGGTCCTAAGTACAATGAGAATCAAAATCTATTGGACTTTATTTCACTAGACCAAAAATCCAAACATGAAAAATAAAAGCACGCAACGTTGTTCCTACCAAATAAAAAGATCACTGACAGCACCTTAAAACACACAGGAGATATTTAAAGTTTCAGAAGTATTAGGAAATCTATAAAAAGCTAACTGCGACAAGGTATACATTGACAGTAGGAAAGCAGAAGTAAAGCATATTCAAGCAATTGCTGTTGGGATTACAGCACCACCTAGTGTGTTCTGGAACTGCTCCCAAGAGAAGCTTTTTTATTTTTGACTTATGTTTGCCTTTGGAATTGAAATCAAGTCACTATCTTTTTGTTTTTCATAATTCTTGTGATTTGTATTATAAAGTTGCAGTCTGAGTTTCATTAAATTCATGGATTTTGACTCCACAAGAACATCACCAGAGGAAGTGTTACATATTATTACACTAATTCCCACTTTGGTGCCAAGACAAGACTTACTCCATCACCTAATGAAAGGATCTACAAGACCTTCTTTTCCTCTGACCCTCTTTTTAAGAAAATGAACATAATTTTCTTCAGGCATGGAAGGAGGAGCCTGTCTGCAGGAACTGAGATAGCCCAGAGGTAGGACTGGCCACCCTCATAAGCACCCGAACATGGGCTCTCCGGGTTTTCAGACTTCAAGAAGTGAAAGGACACCCTCTTCTTTCTATTTATCCTGAGCATTCTGAGACACTATGAGCAATTGCCCCATACTGAGCAATTAGGTCTTTTTCCCTGCAGAACGGGATAATCCTAGATAACCCTGGGCACAATTTGATAATGATACCCGATAATGATAAATTACCTTTCATATCTTTTTCTCTGATTGCAATGCCTATACAAGAGAGAACAGTGGAAGGTCTGGACAGGGAAGGCAGGTTATTTATTTACATACTTATCAAGAAGGAAAAACTGTGCTAGAATTAGAAAGGAAGAACAGACACAGTGATTGAGCAAGCCTCTGAATTTTCACATATTTGTGAGGTCACAGTTCAGTTGTACCATCAGACTACTTCCAGATTTGAAATGGTTGTATTGGTGGGGATTTTTGTTTGCTTTCCACAAGAGAGAATGATCAGAAGGACCGGAAAACCGCAACCTTTTCAAGCGTTCCACAATGTATTTGTGTATGTACTATTTAAATATATTTAAAAATTTAGGAGTTGAAAAGACCCATTGAAATCTAGCATGTAAATGCTAATCTGAAATTGTGTAGGTTAATCCGTGCCATTGCAAAAGGGGAGCATGCATATGATTGCATGAGACTTTCTTTTCATTGCACTCTTATCTCATACAGTGAGCTTGTTGCTGAACAGAAATGCTGCCCAAAAAATGACTATTTCTCCTTACAGTCTTTATGTAAAGCTTTGCTCTGTCACTGTACATTGTTCAAACCCAATACCGAAGACAAGAGGTAGTCAGGTTTCTAGATTAGGGGTTTTGCCTCGAAGAAGGGCAAAACCAGTTGCAAATGGTAGGAACTACCTATCTTTGTATAATCACCTTCTGATCAGAGCACCTTTCCAGGAAATAACATATCCTCCTAACTGATAAGCTGTGAGCGGGCTACAATGGGACTAGTCTCCTTCCCCTCTGTGGCAAACGGGTCTCTGTGCTGAAAAGATTCAAATACTGAATGCACAAGAGACAGCCTGATTGTGTGACCTAACAAGAGAGACTTTTCCCATGGGAAGCTCCGAGGTCTTGGCTTTTGTTCGCTGCGTCCCTTGTGCGCTTGTTTTCAGTGCCTCTAAGCAAATTGCTCCAAGGATGGCTTATGAAGGCACCAGAGATGCAGTCTCATCTGTCCAGTGGAATTTACTTCATCACAAAGCCACAAAGCTGAAGTTCTTCAACTTTCTCAAGAATAAACATATGTCATTTACTAAATCTTAAATAAATAAAGACCAAAAGACAGCCGAAATATGTAAGGGGAAAATTGCAAACCTGACATAATTGCATTCATCACAATCAGCTTTACCTACATTACTTATTTTTTACCACTGATCATAAATTTCTGGACCAACAAGATTCCACCAAGCTGTTAGATGTTTTAATGTAAAATTTTTTATACATTTCCAAAATTTATATTAACAAGCTAAAACAAGCCTAAACTTCATAACCCAGGAGGAACACAGAATGAGAATTACGATAATACTACTTGTTATTCAGATTTTAAGAAAGGATTCTAAGAAGTTCATGAAGAATTGCCCTTGGTTTTTTTTATTGGACAAGAAGCCTGGCAGGTCAAGAAAATGTAATAAAATATAAAAACAAAATCTAATTAAATTTTACTCTTAGCAGCAAAATAGAACCCTGTATTATTTATGCAGAGTAGTATATACTCACATCTGAATTCAATTACACACTGTACATACGGGTAGCTGAACGGTGATCTTTCCCAACTCTGTGGACGGTGACACGACAACTTGGCTATACCTGAGCTAGTTACCTCTCTGCCCCTTCAGAGACAATGGAGAGCACTGAAAGGGTGTGTTTTATCTCACCAATTTTAGAATGAGATTAGTCATGCCATAGAAATGCGTGCTTCTTTCTTCTGCCTATAAACAAACCCAGATGACTAATTCTGATGATGGTATCTGTATTATGGATGTCAATATTTGGTCAGATAAATCCCAAACCAACTGTCTTTCCTCCTTGTGCCATCCTTATAGCAAGAATAGCATTTTTTTCTGGCTTGAAAACATACATGACTTAACATCTGTGACTTGGGAGCAAAATATCTTAACCGTAAATTTTACCTTACACGTTATAAGTGTGTCTTAGAAATATCAGTTTGAATCTAGTGTGGCAGTTGTCAATAAAAGTATTATTTCTATGGCTTTTTTTTTTTTTTTTTTTAAGTATGAATCTCTGTGAACTGTATACACCCTGTTTCGCTGACAATATTGTTGGCAAGTTACTTCGTGTTACCATGCTTTAAATGGTAAGCTAGTACTTACCATTTAAATGATCACAGGATGAAATAAACAGCAGTATCTGGTTCTCAGAGATAACTACATTGTCTCATTTTATTTAAATATATATATAAAAAAAAGTTAAGAGATCAATTGACTTCAACAGTTCAGCAGTATTGAATCTTTGAGTTTCCAAACATTTTTTTAAACTAACATGTTCAAACATGAGGGAACGTTCTCCCAAGAAAAAACAAACCAAACCAAACCCCAACAACAATAAGTCAACACGTTTTGGGAAATGGGATGAAAATCATCCTTAAGTTTTAAAGCTGACAAATACAGGAGTTCAGAAGAGCAATGTTGTTTCAAATATAGCAATTTTCAGGAAAAATAGCTCAGGGGATATAAATTAAAGACATATTTTTTCTTTCATCTACATTGCTATCCAAACTCTAATTAAATTATGGATTTGGAGAAAAAGAATTGTCTGAAGCGAGTACTGAGTAGGTTAAGAAAGCCAGATGCTCAGAAGTTGATAGGCAATAATTTATAAATCATCAGACAATACCTTTCATTGAATATGTGAAGTAGGAGTTGTTGAGGTGTAGGAAGAATGGAGTGATTAAAAAAACCCCAACCAACCAGTTATACCCACTTGGAAATCCTTATTTAAATTAACAAGACTGTGATAATATAAAAGGGTGGAACAAGACCATATCCTAATCCTATACCAGCATTTTTTTTATATGGGTTACAGAAATATCTGGCTTGTAGCAAGGCACCAAATAAAGAAAAGCAATGAATCAATCAAAATAAACTGAAGTAAAGACTGAAAACAGCTGTGCAATCAAAATTAAATCTAGCAGCAATTTTTATCACACAGAAATGAGATGCATGCACACAATAAGCCTTGGAGAACATATCCATCAAAAGACAGAAGACAAAAACAAAGAAACAGACATGAAATGCAAGATAACATTTAGAATTATTTGTGATACTGTGATGATAAAATATTCTCTCGAGTTAAAAGAAAATTATATCCTCCAAGGAAACAGGCCTTCCTATTTATATGTCATCATACGGCATGAAATCAATTTTTTTCCCATGGAGCCACGAGTACAAAGACCGCTTGGCAGCTCAGAAATTTGGCAATATTCAGCAGTAGTGTATTACAGTGGCATATTTGAAGAACAGCTAAGGCCCCAATTTTTCTTCAATTGTATTCATTAAAGATAAATTCACCATGAAATGTAATAAAAAAACCTTTCTGTGAGCCTTCTTCCATCAGAAGATGTCTTTGAATTTCAACTAAACTTTTCAAGGGGAACAAATAAAGTTTAAAGAGAGACTATCTTTCCTTGTATACTATTAAAAATATTTGAATAAAAAACAAACTTCTCTGCTTAAACTATTCTTCAGTTCCTCACAGATATGAGAGTCGGGGACAGTAACCTTCTGGAACAGAAAGAGGCTAGGCTGCATTGCACTGAAATACAACCACCACATTGCAGCAGCTTTCACTGTAAATATGCAAAACCTGCTTTATTTGTCCAGTCATTATTCAATTTTTCTAATCATTGCTATAATTATTAACCTGATTTTCTCAGTTCCAATAGGATATTCAGTATGTGAAATTCATAGAGTTGTTTAATAACATATTTTCCCGATGGCACTCCTTTCTGCAGGACAGTTGCATCAAGACAAACTCACCTAGTCTATAAATTTACCATCCTCCAGTTTACCAGCACCCAGCACCTCAGAAACTAGTAAAGTTTTTTGAAGATAATATGAATAAAATAAAAACTGCAAACACTAGCATAGGAAAAAACATGAAGCCCTTCCACCTAATTTTCTCTTATAACAGAAAATGCTGGAGGTCTTACTTTCTTCTCATGTGTAAGATAAAGTCAGCAAACTAACAAGTAAAAAGTAAAATTCTAAATAAAATCATATCATACATTCATTTACTCATAATAAATTGACCATTCCTCCAAGAGGCCTTATAATGACAATACACTACTTGTTCATCTAAACCCTTTTCGATCTTAGCACCGGGGTCTTGCTGATGCCTTTGAACTTTCAGATTTTTCCAGGGTAACACCACTACATTTTCTCTCGGTAATACTTTCTCTGTCTTGATTCAATCTCTTAGTGATCTCCACCAAACCCTGAGAGCTTTAAAGTTCCCTGGTACAGAGTATTTAACATGCCTACTCCATTTCACCTTCCATGCCTTGCATACCTTTCTATTGAATCATTTGATTAAGTCTTCACTCATATGACTAGTGTGTTCATCTGAGTCAGATCTACAAGAATGGACTTTGTGTATAAGCAAGGAGAATCAGACAGTAGGATAGGAATGAAAAGTCTGTGGATAGTATTTAAATTCCTTACAGATGTCTCTTTTTCTAGCATATCCATATGTATGTCTTACAGTTTTCCCTCTTAGAAGTTAAAAAGCAAGCCTATTTGCCCTAGAGACAGGTTAGGTACAGTATCAACTAAAATATAACATACTACAGGGAATTTACAGGAAAAATGCACTTAATAAAAGAGTTCAGGATTACTTGTGCCAATAGCCCACCCAGTATAAATATATGCTGGCAACTGAAGATGTTATTGTTTCTCTGTCTTTACTATAGAACCTATTTTTTCCCTGAAGTCTGTCTTTTTTTTTTTTTTTTTTTTTTTTTTTTTTTTTTTTAACTGTTTGGCTGCATTGCTAAAAGATAGGTCATCTGTAAAGACTTGCTAAGTACCTGCTAAAACATGTTCTTTACATGCACATCATGATCATTATTGTGTAAAGAATCTAAGTATAATTTGGAAATAAAGCCTGAAAATGTATCAGTGGGAAGAGTATTTGACCTTCTGGGCATGTGAACATTGCTGTGAAAAGTTTCTCTAGGGCTTATGAGAGTTTCACAGAAAATAAGAAAATTCAAAAATTCAAAAACTAAAAAGTACTATTACAATCAAGTACTACATGAATAACACTTAAATCAAGCTTACTAAAGACGAAATCAATCAAGAAGCAGCAACAAATTATTAAAATAGCAATACAAACACGAATCAAAACTGGGCTGATTCTTACAAAATGCTAACCTCATGAATATAAGGAGCACAGCTTTCTTCCCAAGAACTTAAGTTAATTCCCTCAAGGACGCTGTTTACTGAATGATTTATTCAGTTATTTCTTATTTTACCTAAATATCACACATATTTTGTGATGCCCAAATTCTCTTTGATGGCCCATTAAGCTTCTGCTGAAGTCACTTACTATCTTCTTAGGTTGTAAAAATATTCACAAAGACTCAGATATAGAAAAACCACATCATTTTAACATACAGAAATAAATTTATTTTTATAAATGTAAAACAATAATGGAAAATTGAGTAGTCAAGTAAGTCTTTAGGTGCTCAAAGTGAGATTGTGCAGTGCAGAGACCAGATGAAGTCATCACGGGTCTTTGTCTTTATTCCAACCACATGAGCATAGGTTTCCTTTAGTTAATTTTTTTAGTTAGATGATGTAGCCGGTAAATTTTTCAGGGGTGCGTTAGCGAACCCAGCTTGGAGACAACTATCATCACTAAATATTGGGCTAGGGATTAACATCTGATTGGCGTAGCACCAGGATTCAACATGAGGACAGTTAGTAAAAGAGTAACTCACCTACTGCCTTGCCACTGCCCATATAGACTACCATGATCTTTCTCACATGAGTAAAGGTAAAAAAACCAGAGTATTTATCCTATTTTTTTTTTTTTACATTTGGAAGCCAAGATTAGGTAAGAGCATTACAACCATACCTAGGTGATCTACCACCTCCCACTTTTCTATGCAGGCACGTGTCAAGCCCTTTCAGGAAACCTACAATTCAAACACACCATTTTAGGTAAGCAGAACCTGGTGTCATGTATGTATATGGAAACTAAGAGAAGCTTGTATTTTACCCTTTAAGGTGTTGCACAACAATACTGAATATCAAAATCCAGGACAGTTACAGCTCTCTCTTGTCAAGAAAGGAGACTCCAGTTGTATTTCACACCCGTCATTTGGCTTTCTTCGTAACTCCTCCAGAAAACATCTCTTCTTTCAAAGTCTTTGTCTGCAACTCCTCTGCGCCTAAAGATACTTTCATAAACAAGCATAAACTCTACTGTCGTCATCTTTAAGCTGACAAATAAGAGATCTGCCTCTCTGCTCCAACTTCATCTTCTTCTGTCTAAAGTAAAATAGGTTCAGTCTTTTTCTAGTGGTTCATTGCCCACAAAGAGCTGTCAGAGAACTGACCTAAGGCTTAAATCTCTCTTTCAGTCACTTATTTATCAGGAGTTAAAAATCACCATAAGACTAAAAAAAAAATGAAAAGCTGTACCTCAATGACACTGAAAAGGTTCAAACTACTGTAAGCCAGTTTGACCAACTTGCAGGCAGACACTCTCAACTGAGGGAGCAGCTACAGATTTTGACATTTGCTGAAAAGATTCTTCCTTGCCAACCTTATCTGGGTTGCAACTAAGCCAGATGGCCTTAGTCCAGGGCTTGTAATCAGCCAAATGTAAAGGAAGGCAACAGTCCTAGCATAAGAGGAAATAAAACAAAACAAACTTTAGAAATACTAATGATAACCCATGGTAATGGTAACCCATATCCACCCACAGATCTGCTGTAGCAATTGAAAAGAAAAGATTCAAAACAAAACAAAAAAACAAACCAAAAAGCAACAACAAAACAAATTATGTCTGTTGTTCTGAACATTTCTGAGGTTGTGGCTTTTGCAAGTAGAAAAGTAACTGCCTATAAACCATCATCTTCTGTGATGTCTCAAAGAAGAATGGATGGAACTATATTATAGTCTTTCCTTCTGTACCAAACTCTCAAAATCACAGCAACAGCAGTTCCTGGCTGGTAGGGTTCAAAAGATGAAAAACATTTTTCAGCTCTAAAAAGGATATGTCTAAATGGGGGCAGGGAGAAGTGTATTTTAATCTAGCTGAAGTATTTAGCTTAATCCAAGATGTAACATTTCATTGCATTTTTTGTTTTGATGAATTTAAAATTTTTCCCCTTTTCTTCCTTTATTTTTTAATTTAAGTGGATGTCTAAAGTGGAAATGGTCATTTCAAAATGAAAAAGAGTACTGGTTTACCCCAAGAATAAATTAAATGAAACATTTGTATTTTGTATTTTTCTCCCCATCTTTAAAACAGTCACCAAATTTTCTTCAAATTCTCCCTGCAAAATGTTAAAGAGCAACCCTCTTTAGACAGGACTACATCCTACAGAGTCTGGTTGCTCTGTCCAATGCCATAACGAGACAGGAAACTGACCACTACAAATAAAATCCCATTGCAGATTTAAATACATTTAATTCTTTTTTCCATTACATGAAGTCTAGTTATTCAGTAATAACTGATATCTATCAGTAATTGACTAGACATATTTAAGGAAGTTCTCTTTTTAATTTTCCCCTCAAAAAACCATATATAAACTTGATGGAAAATGAGTCCAGAGTAGGTACAGCTATTTTTCGTCATTTGTCATCAGCCACACAAGGGATGGAGCTAATTAATATTTGGTAACATCCATTTTTACAAAGAGGATCTAGAACATTCAACAATCAAGGAAGTTTTTAGCTGTTTCCTTCTACCCGAATAAACTACCACATGTTTCATTTCAGATGACACCTGCAATTTTAAAAAATTATCTAAAAAAAAAAAAAAAGAAAAGAAAAAGTGGAAATATGTCTTTGATTCATACTCATACTGCTGAAAATGTAGGAATAATACTTCTGAAAGTCTTGCAGATCACTTTTCATTAAAATCATAGAATTGTTCTGGTTGGAAGAGACCTCCAAGATCATCGGGTCCAACCATTAACCTAGCATTACCAAGTCCCCCACTAAATCGTATCCCTTAGTTCTAATCCCACAAAATCAATGGACCAAATGTTTTCTGCAAACTTCAGTTTCTTGCTGAATACTACTATTCTGCAAGCTCAGACTTGCATTCACATGTGTATCTGACGTTTCAGCTACAAGGAAAAAAAAAATGTGAACAGCACAGCAGGCTGTTAATCTCAGACAAGTTTTCCTAAGTCAATACATGCTTTTTAAATACTTTCTGCAAGTCAGAAGGCAGTAACATGCTGAAAAAAACCCCTTATCTTTGAATAGGTTTTTGTCTTTACAGCACAAAAATGTGAAAAGATTCACCCTGGCTTTGACCACCAGAAAAACAATTTCAATATCTTCTGTTTCAACAGATTTATTAAGAAAAACATCCTATTACCAGGTATATTCTACATCTATTTTAAACCATAGACCAAATCCTATATCCTTAACTGAGCTAAAATATTGCTTGTCAAAGTCAAATTAACTTTGACCAAGTAAGGAAGTCAATGCTTAAAATATTTTACAATTTATATGTTCAATAAAAACTTTATTTTCCATGACAATTTTTCTCACTTTTAGGCTTAGACTGTACCCCTACTTCTGATCTGTGCCTAATCACCCTGCCTTGCCTTTTTACCTCCTGGGCCATCATTTGCTTCCTCTGTCCTCTTCAGACGAGCTTCAGCAACAGACTCCCCAACAAGCCGAACCGAGTCTCTCCATTTTGCATGGAGATACCAACAACATTGACGTTCCAGGACAGAGTTGGGTAGAACGTCTTCATTGCTGTAATAAGCATCAGTTAGCACCAAGTAACCCTTCAGTTTCTTGATTTGTGTCCTTTTCCAAAATGTAAATATCTGGTCATGGGTGTATCGTGAAAAGGTTAACAGAAGTTCACCTCTTTCTACTTCTGTTACACACAGAATTTTACGAGGGACTCTCCCAAATGTTATTACCGCTGATACACATCTATTTAAGTAGAAGGCACATTACACCTTGGAAGATCAATATCTTTGGGGAAAATTTCCAGTCAAGCATTACGTGTTTAGCATTTCCCCATAACTAGACTCAGCCAGTCAATCCATTACAAAAGCCCAAGTGTATAAAAGTCTCAGCTTACCAACTTGGGCTTGGAATTGATCAAGGAACAACACACCCTTTCCCTTTCTTATTTATTTATTTTTGAAACACTAAACACCCCACCCTCTAATTCCCAGAAAAAGAATTTGACAATAGTCTTTCAAACACTGTAGAAGTTCTACAGATATATAGAGCCAACTGTGTGCATTTATAATTACCTATAATTTCTCAATTTATTTATGGATAAAGTTAGTTAACACCCTAGTGGGGATTGAGCTGCTCAATTCAAGCGTCACAATAGCCAGAGAGAGCTGCCAAGTTCCAGTACAACCTTCCAGAGCCAAGATTATTTTAAAATTATTTTCTACCACAGTGCAAGCTAGTTAGACAGATATTATACTAACTATATCCAATGTCAATGTCAAAACTGATACAGCATTTTCTGAATCTGAAGCTTTTAAATTACCTGAGGATTTAAATCAAGTCACTATATAGGAAAGTATGGGTTTTTCCCATTATCATTCAGTTGCCTCTGTAATTAATGGCAGGTTTTGTCTGCTAAATCATTTCTGAATCTTAAGTAATCACCTGTGTTGACAAAATTTGCTGAAGGAACACACCAAATTTCAGCATTATATTATCATCAAGGAGAAAAACCTAGTAGAATAGAACAGGTAGAGCTCAATTTACTTTTCTTACTCAGCCACGAGGATGTGCATAAGAATAGCAAGGAGACGTTTTTAAATAACAAAATATTCTAAGGCAGTCGCTTTCTTGCTTTTGTTACTTCTATTGCCTCCGATTAGATCTTTCATAAACAATAAGAGGACATTATTAGTACTTTTTGTTAAGACTCAAGTAAGGACAAGAAACTCTGACTGAAAATGTATATCGAAACAAGCTTGTATTTCTGGCCTTGGGAGTTTTGCTTTCACACTGTTGATATTGAGATATGTGTGCGTGTGTGTTTAAGATATAGCGAGGCAGAAAAGCAACCCTTCAGCCTTAGTCCGACAGCCCCTCAAACCCTGAGGGACATCCAAGCAAAGACTCTTTTATCAGTACATCTGGAAGCGGGCAGGAAGCACCAGCCCACTGGACCTCCACCTATTACTTGTTTGACAGCTGTGAGTTAATGTATGAGCAGGCAGACAATGGGCAAACATGATGGGGTCATCCTTTATGCAGATAAATGAAATCTGATAAAACACAGGATTTTACAAGGCCGCTAATGAAGGCACTCAGGAAGTAATGGAAGGAAGACACGCACTATACAGGGTTTTTTCCCCACTTTCAAACGTCTTGCAACAGGACTTAAATTTTAAGACCAAACAATTTGCAGATGAACTCCCTTCCAGCCTTGAGGACAAGAGAATACGACATCCCGTTTCCTTCTACTCTCACAAGTAAAACCCACAGCTCAGTTCCTGAGGGAAGAGGTGTACAGAAATACAAAGGAAATGAAATGAGATCTAGCCAATTTAGTCACTGAGCCTTAGTTTTCCTAATGATTACGCTTAGCACAGTCAGATAACCAGTGCAGTATTCTTTGGGACTGTCTCGTTCAGAAACACAGACTTAAAAAAAACAACCAACCCACCCACCCTACAAAACTCTTACTATTTCACTCTTTCAGGTGCCATAAAGTGACCAGACCAGCTTATCCATCTTCAGTGACAATGACTGACTTTGAGGAGCTGCTCCAATATTGCCCAGTGGGAAAAAGAAGACAAAAAAAATCTTCAGCAAAAATATTTATCCTTCAATAAATTGCTTATAAAAACCCAGGAAAGCAACGAAGGGCACTTGGTTATCTACACACTTACTAATCAAAGAATATTTTCTAAGGCTGGCATGGGAGTTAGACTGCTATGTACTTCAAGAAAAGGTCATAAGCCAGTGAAGTGTAATCAATGGTTTCCAATGACACACAAATATTCTACAGCAACAGTGATGATTCAAATATTTGGGGGCTTTTTTCAGTGATGGGAAGAGTATATAGAACATAAACAAAAAATCACAAAACAAGACAAGACTAAGAGGTTTTATATCTAACAAGTCACATACACCAGAGAAGCATAGAGTTTATCTATATTTGAGATAGGACAAAAGAAATATTGTAGAATATATGTGTATAAATATATACATATATATTAAATTACAATATGTATACATATAGTATACATATATATACTATATACCATACATACATTATATGTGTGTAGTTACATTATATATATTTTCAATGAATTTTTATTATTTTAACAGAACATCTGTCTTGCTTTTTACATTTGTAAAAACAAAAGAAACTGATGAAGAAACCAAACACTATCATCAACTACTTGAGCCCATTTAAGCTGTTAGGGTGAAAGATCCTAATGAAATACAAAACACCTAGGTGAATCTGAACTGAAATTAAAAAGTAGTCACTGTAGTTAACTTCTGTTTGTTAGCTACTATATATCCTATGAAAACCCACAAGATAAGGAAATACTAACAGAAAAAATAGGAATTTGTCAGTTATAACACTATATAAGTATACATACGCACATAAGTATACAATACCATTTTTGTGTTGTACATATAATACGTTGTATATAGTAGATATATAATATAATAACCATTTTGGAAAGGGTGCACAAACAAGGTAGAGAGAAAGCATGGATAAGGGCACACTAAATAATAAAAAGCCCTACTTTTTTAGAGTTTCTAATAAAATTAGGTTAAGAAGTCTTGAAAGCACATCCAAATCCACCAATCTGAACTCACTTATTTGTTCAACAGAAATGAAGTTGTAAGTGAAGTCTAAATAAATCAATACTAAATCAACATTACATTTTGGTATTTTTGTCATATGTAATTTCCAGCTGATTTTTTTCTAAATTCATCTCCTTCCTTGTGATCTGCCATTTCAGAATTGTTTTATTGATATGCTTTGCTTTTATTTTCATTTATACACAATTGACTACCGTTCTTTGTTGACCTAGAAAAGCAACTAATTCCATGCCATTTTGGAGCTGTAACTGATTAAATGCTATTTAAATGCTATTTTTATCTGGAAAAATCTTGAAGTCTGAGTTTTATTGTAACCTGACATTTACTTGCAAACAGGCATGCACTCTAAAAGAGTATTTGATTTTTCTATACATTCACATTTGATTATATTCA
Source organism: Phoenicopterus ruber ruber (assembly GCA_009819775.1). Lineage (NCBI taxonomy): Eukaryota > Metazoa > Chordata > Aves > Phoenicopteriformes > Phoenicopteridae > Phoenicopterus > Phoenicopterus ruber. Next base: position 40,470,145 of record CM020218.1, read on the forward strand.
AGTTTTAGCTTTCATCTATTAGTCTCTGGCTGATCAGGCATTAGAAGACACAGATGGGTTTGATTAAATAATTATTTAAAAAATAAACCTGATTTATACTGAATCTCTATAGAAACTTATTGCTTTCATATTTTTATGTAATAAATTCAGCCTTGATAAATGCCAACTCACAGCTGGTTGTAAAACAGGATCATCCAGTCAGAAAATATTTATGTTTTATAAAAAATACAGGAGGTGGGGGTGGGTGTTTTTCTTTTAAACAAATGTGTAACATTTCTGTGAAGTCACTAGTTTTTGTTAACAAATATTGCTCTGGGGGAGGAAAAAAAAAAAAAAAAAAAAATCTCAATTTCTATAAAAATAATCCTGAGTGAAGAAAGTCATGAAGTTAAAAATATTTTTATATTATTAATATATTAAAACATATTGAAGGATACATCTGACATTCAAACATAACTTATGTTTCCACTGTTGAGCCAACCCTATATTTTTGCTGCTTCTTGACCAAAGGAAGCGACCAAACAAGAAAGTCTCTTTCCTATAAGAGATATACAAGATCAACTCGCAGTAACTGTCTCTGCCAACTGAGAAGGACCCGTGCTCTTCTCAGACAAAATGAGGTGTCTATATTAAAAAGATAAGCCACAAAATTATTCAAACCGTTGCTGTAACCTTTCTAGAACAGGCTTATGAACGTTGCCTGTTCTCCCTTCCAGCTGCGCCAACCATTGCTTTGCTGCCAATGGCACGACAGTCACTGAAACTCAGTGCAGTTTTAAGAAGTAATTCTTTAGTAATTTCCGCTTTACTCATAACTTCAGCAACAATGCTAGAGATGACCTGGAGAAAGAAACAACGTGGAACAAAGTAACCAAAATAAATGAAGAACAGGAAAAACCCCGTTCCAGGAAGAAAAAGACTCCAGTCTGCAAAGCAGAATGTGAAGGAACACCAATGGTAACGCATTGAGACAAAACATTTCCAGAAAATAACCCTCAGGCCAGGTCCTTTCACAGATTTGGTTATGTATCTTCTATCAGTTTCATAATGTTCTTCTTAAGCACTGGTAAGGATCTCAGTATTGAGGGCAAATAAAATAAAAGCTAGATATCTAAATAGATACCTAAGGTAGCAAAGAAGTATAGTTTGATTGCTGTTATAGATGACAAGTATTTGTCAGGTACATATGAAGAGCTTGCATACAAATTTTGGGTTTAAAATTGTCTTCACAATTTTGCCTTAAAAGGTGCATCTGACAAATGTTTTTACTTCACTGCTTTTGAAAAGAAAAATTCTTTCTGCGTTCTGAGAATGCAGTGTATTAACAATTATCTCCATGCACCTTTTCAGGGCTACTCAGACTTCCCTTAAGTTTAGCTCAGCTAATTTAGCTAATTAGCTCAGCTAATTTACCTTCTTACTTTGAAAGGCCACCAGGCCAAGTGAGTAAATTGTGTCATTACTGTTGATTCATTCTGCTATCATCACAGAATCAATTTTTTTTTTTCTTGTTTTGAAACTGTTCCACCTCTTTCCCCAAAATATATCAGTTCTGGGACTCCTGCATTCAGGTCAGCCTCATCTTTGTGTGTGAGCGATTCTCTGCTCTGCTCCGCTCACAATTTAGGCTGGTCTCTCCAAATGCAGGCACTAGATTCAGCTGGGCAGCAGAAGACAATACCAATCAATACAATACAATACCATCTCTCAGATATTACTAATCTCTGTATAAAGGAGAGCTGGAGCAACAAATAATTACAGTATTTACAGCGAGATCTTAATAAACTTCATAGCTACTTCTGAGCATTTTGCCATTCTACGCACTTCACAAACGAGAGGAAGCTCCAGCTAATTTCAGCCAGCTTTCCCTTCTGTGACCATAGAAGCCTAGGAGGACTTCAAGACCCTGTATCCCATAAATAAGGGTTTCGTGTCAGGGGCAGTCAGCAAGTATGCTGGAAGTCTACTCAAGTTGAGGTCACAAAAGCAGTAGTACAGCTATAATGTATGTTTCAGAGCAGACAGCCAAGACTTCCAGATTTCTGTATGCAGATAGGACTAATTAGAACAGGACTTGGAGAAAAACAGAAAAAGTCTTTTTCATTTCGTCATGGCTCAAATGAATAAATTTAAGAAAACTGTCTATGCACATGAAGTCTGATACTCCTCTTAAAGCTAGCCAGACCTTTGCAACACACGCAAAGACAACAGTGTTAGCACTAACCACTATAGGATTTTAGACTGCATAAAGAGTACTATCAACTGCTGGGTGTTTGCACAAGGGAAAAGAAAAGTGCACACAAAATGCTGATTAGGGCTCATAATTATAGGGGAAAAATTCATGATGACTAGGATATCCTGCCTCCACCCTACCACGTAACTCTGCCTGCCTACCCAAACAAATAAAGTGTTGTATGATTTACGCTCCTTAATGTTAATTAACCTTCTTTTCATGTTTCCTTTCAAACTCAAATTAAGTGTTTTAAAACATTTAAAAGTGTTCATTTTTGCTTTACTTTTTTAGAAATACTAAGTGAAACAACACTTTGTAAAGTAGACTTTGACATTAGGAAAATGTATCAATGATTTAAAACTCTGTAGTACCCACAGTATTGTTGAATATTCAAATAGTGTTTTAAGGGTATGGACTAATGCTTTATATAAACTGTGCTTCAATATCCACAAGTAACATCTTACCCAATAATGAAAAGCATGTGTATGGGTGTGTGTGAGAAAGAGATAGGGAGTTAGCTTTAAAAAATGCAGTTCTTAAATTAAAATATATTTTAATTGATGTGAATTTGGCAGTACTTAACATGCTTATGTCAGTCTAAAAATTCTTAATTGGTCTGATTTAAGATCAGAGATTCTCATACTGGCTGGGTTGTGAAGAGTCCATCTAGAGAAGAAAAACATTTACTTTCAGATGAAACTTTGGGGATGAGTGTTGATAAAGAAGTTTCCTCGCATTATATTCATTGTGTTTCTGGCTTCATTACCAACTGCCTCAAAAGCCAGAAAACACATGGTGATTTTAAGAAGCAGGCTGAAGAGCCAAGTTCTTTCCAACATGACGCTATGCTTCAAAAGTTTCTCAAAATTGTTTGCTTGGTAACTATTGACAACATGGGCCTGGGACATGTGTCCATTGAAATATCACACACCTTCCTATTGATAATGGTGAGTTGGTAGCCACCACTTTGTAAAATAGCGGTTAATTGCTCCCCAGCATGAATAAGATACCACCTATTCCTGCCTAATAGAGAAAGAAGTTCCTCAGAAACCTCATGACATTTTCATTTTAATAAACAGATTTGTGTCTCTTATAGAAAGTAGTCACTTGAAAAGGTTAAAGTCAGGAGCAAATAAATGAATTGAAACAATCTAACCGTGGCTAGAGATTTTACTGTTCTCGTCACAATTATTTTGGTGACTTATTACACAGGCTGTCAGTGAGTGAATAGAGAAGACGTATTAGGTTCAACTCTCTCCACCATCAAATTTAGCCTTTACAGTATCATGGTTTCCCAATGACTATTTGGATGTAAAAGAAAGGAAGGTATTTTCAGCAGCTACTCAAGTGCAAGATACTGATACATTTCACTACTGGGTAGATGAATATCACGAGACTCATCAGGAGTATCCTGATGTCCTGAGAAAAAGATCATCTTTCACCCAGCACTTCTTAGCATGAACAAGAGCTTATTTTGATAACCATTTCAAACAGAAGTGGTGGTAGTTCTTAGATACAGCAGATAAAGATCTATGTCTTTACAAGCTCCAGTTCAATTTCAGCCTGTCAAAAACCACCCAGCTGTAACTGCTGTAATCATTTCACATTACATTATTCTTGAATTCCAGTAAGAAACTCTAGCTAGCCTAAAATAGTTGTTTCAGGAATAGAGAAAGCTCCTGTGAACCCAAACACTTTTAATCCAGTAATATACTGGCTTAGTTTTTATACTTGGAGACAGTTTAAGTTGCTGTTCAGAGGCTTCTAAATTTAGATCCAGTTTCTGAAGTTAAAATTTCAAATTAAAACCTTATGTTTATCACCTAATGGAAACTGTACTTTGAACACTCCAGTCTTTTTTCTCATTTGAAAAACCAAATTGTCCTAGAAATCCATTCAGCTTCATCAGTGCACAATGAGAGCAGATTAATCTTTCTACGTCTCAAGAAACAGTTGCCTTTATTATATTTCAGAATAGGACAGCAGTGACTTTCTGGGTACGATGTAAGTATCAGTCTTCTTACATTTTCCGTGCAGTATCTCTGACATTGTTGTATATTTTTGCACAACACCCAAAGCAAGAGCAATATAGCATCATGTAAAATATTTTTTACTATTACACTAATAAGTATTTGGTTTGCCATCTGAGAAAGAGATAACTAGCTGAATATCAACACATAGTTACTACTTCATAACCTGCAAAGCTGGCTGATTACAATCGTCTTGTGCACATACCAAAACTAATTACTGGATTGAACATTTAAGGAAATAACTACTGTACCGTGTTCAAACAGAAATAAGACTTAGCTATTCCTGTGTTTTGAGCTTTATTGGTATCCAAGTTGTCATTTAATCAGAACACTGCCAAAGCATTTAATACTGCCAGTACAGCCTAATCAAAGGCATAGTGTGAATAAAACATTAAGACAGATTAAAATTAATTAATCAGTGAAATTAAAGCTTCTTTCCAATAGAGGAATGTAGTTGTTTAAGGTCTGGTGGTGTGATTATCTTGATTGTCTTTCTGGCCTCATTTCAACAATTTATTATCTCAGTTTCAGATGAAATAAATCTAAAGGGGAATAGACATCCGCTTTAACTTCGTTTGTTTTGGCAGAGCATTCAATAAAAGACTTTCGTTTACGTATCCATATGATTTGATAAAACAGGTTGCAATTACTGCACAAAATATGCCATCGTTCTCACTCATTAAATCCAGGCAATAATTTTTGCTTTTCATAAATCCACAGATTCTTTTCCTCCCATGTGAATTTGCTTCCTAATCATTCATTCATTAATGAAAATACAATTACCATAGAAATCACAGTTTCTGAAAACCTCTAATTTAGCACATATTAGGCATTTTATTTTACAAAACATGGAAAGAGGATTTTAACTCAGAGTGTTTTTAGAGGTTAAAAATGAAACTAGTTAGAGAACAATTGCATTTTACAGGATTATAATATCATCAGCTAATCATTCCAAAAAATACCTATTTCAAACAACAGTACAAAGACATTTAATTCGGACATAATCTTGGAGATCTAGTCAAGCAAACGTTGTTTTAAGATCAAGATGCTGAACACGACTATGACACTTAGATTATAATTGGAACAATCCACAAAAGTAAGTGTCTGAGTGACATGGTTTTCCAAAACTTTACTAATAAAACAACTGCAAAACGAAGTTATGGAAAGTCTTACTATAAAGTACACAAGAAATACCTTCTCATCTGTCTGTTGATGCAAAAGGAGAATCCAGGGAAAAGAATGTTTGATGTCTATTATTCCGTCCAAACAATGAATTTTGACCGCTTTCCCTCTTTGGAAAACGGTCTTAGCTAAGAATGCTGAGACCTTTAAAGGATCTCATCCTTAAGAAAGGTGGCCTGATAGATAGTATGTTTCCTGATTTCATAACAATCCTTATAGCTTATATCCAGAGGCATTGTTCTGCCTGAAGCCCTACCAGTCTTGACAAGCACTGCTGTCACGGCTAGCTAAACACCATAATGCCAGTACACAGCAAACCACTTTTCTGTTTCCGACACTACTGATATCAACAAGTGCTGGTTTCAAAAAGTTAATTTTCTTCTAGATTCTCTGCGTTAATTAGTGTTTTACAAATATTTTGCTTGCGTTGAACAATGAACTGCAACAACAAGTCTTTGTAGGTTTTACAGAGAGGGATCATTTTAGCCTGTGTTCTGCTTGCTAGCAGCCAGAATGATCAGGTGAAAACACTGAACTAAGACTGAAATAACTGAAATCAGTGGAAATAAGCTGGAACAAGAAGCCCTGTTTAGCCAATATAACATTCTTCAAATACATAAAAGCAACTACCTTTGAGATATCTTATAAGATCTGGGTAATCCTAAGGTGATCAAATAAATTGTAATATCATTTTACAGAAGGGTCTAAAGAAGAGATTGGTCAACAAGACTTCAGTTTCACAATGATGGTTTCTAGAAGAACAGCAAAGCACTGGCACAAATTGTCTACGGATGCTGGAGTTCTGTGCCCAGCTGGATCCTAAATATCCATGAGGGAAGACATATATAAGTAATACTGCTTTGGGGTAAGAGAATAAACTAGACAAACAGTTGACATGCTTTGAAGGCCTACTTTTTATGTCTTTCTACAATTTCTGTTATAGAATAAATTCCTTAAAAAAGACGAAATAAAAAGTGCTTCTGACTCCATTGCAAGAAGTAGGAAAACATAAGGTGTACTGGTCACCAAAGCAATGAATCAACTTTACTTCTGTAGAGTTTATGTGGGTTCACCCCTGGATGTCCGTTTCTCAGATCTTTTTCTAGTTTTGCATATCATGTGTCCATTGACACCATTTCTAACACAAACTCCAAAGATCAATCCAATTTCCTGAGATGAGCTCTAAGTCTCTGGCAACATTTAGATATATCTTCTGTTACCTTCTACAGAATATTGTCATTAAAAAAAAAAAGGTATCAAAGTATCTGCTCTTTATACAGACTCCTGTTGCTAATAGATGACCTGCCCTCCCCCTCAGTGATCAGCCAAGGTTTGAGACGTTACTCTTATTCTACATCCATTTACTTCAACAAACTCAATCAACCAAATTTTCACTGACTAAAATTGCAAAATTCAAACTAAACGTTTTATTTTACTTCTATTAATTGCTGACTGTAAATTTAAACAGCATTAAAACCAATACAACAAAATCTCCTATTATTTCAATATTTCAACATCAATTCTTTCCTGGAGGAATGTTAAGTTTAACAGTGTGCATCAGCCATTGCAAGAGTGAAAACATTATATGTATGTGAAATTACTTCAAAATCTAATATTACAAATCAAGAAAATTCAAAGTAAAATTTACACTGAAAAGAAATCTAAATACATAAAGGAAAGAAATACACAGTAAGGCACTAGAATAAATTCTGGATCATAATCACACAGGTATTCTATACTGCTTTTACATTACAGTGTTCTTTTAGTTCAGTTTCTATTTTCTTCTTTTTGTTTTACTTTTTTCAAGTGAAAGATCCTAATTGTCCCTACATTTAACAGAATATATCATAAACCAATTTAACAAAGTCAAAAATAAATTAAAAACAGCCTTTGAATTGTATACAAAACTATATCTAATAGTAGCGCTAACATGTTAATCTTTATAAAACCATATGGTTTTGAAAGAATAAGTCCCTCCTTATTCCAGAATAAGAACCTGAGGTATACACAAGCTAATTGACTTGCCAATGGCAGAACACAGAAAACCTCAAAAGAGAGCTAGGAGTGGAGTTGTTTACATCTAATTTACTTTCTTGTACAATTTACATGAATCAACTGATTTTGATAATGATTATCCTCTTTCTTTTATAAGTACAACAGTTAAGCATCTTTATTATAAGTCATTAAGATTAATCTAACTGAAAAGATTATATATATTATAAAAGACTATCCAAGTATTTCCACAGGTTTATATATGATCAGAAATTCAGATTTTAAAAAATCATTACGTCATCTACAAGAGAAGGCTTATGCATTGACTCCTATTTTCCATATAATTCAATATCATGTTTCATAAGAAAATATTAATACAAAAAATAATATATTAAGTATTGAGATTAAGAAGTGTTACATCTCTGAATTTTCCTTAAACTACCGTAGTTAACTGAGTGTGGGTTTGGATGCACTGACTGGAGACTGAAGGTTTCATTGAAGGCTTATTAAACCCAGTGGCAAACTGTTCTTGGATCACCAATATAGACATCAGGACTAGTTCCAAGATCTTCTTCCAAAATTTAAAATAAAGGTTTTAATTTTCTGCCACTATCCTCAGCTTTTACGACACCACAGATGGCTTTAAAGTATCACTTACACGATGAAACATGGAACATCTGTTGAAACCACTTCGGGGACATGAAAGAAAACAATTTCTTCAAGTTTTTTGTTTTTAATATAGAACAGGTTACTTAAAAAAACCCAGGGATTTTCATGGGACTAAACTATACATTTTTCCCATGTTCAATGCATGTTTTTTCCATTAAATCTGTGTTTGGTATTGTAATTTGTCTTTAAACAGTGCTTACAGAGATAACATTAAAAGTTGCCGTGTAACAAATGAGATTTCCTCTTATTGTGAAGAAGAAAACACTCCCTCTTAGTCACAGCTAGTGGAGAAGAGGGGGGAACACAGTTACAAGACTGTTTCTTTCTTTAGTTATGGTTGCCAAATTGGACCACATTCACATTCATCAAGTATTTCAAGCAAGATCCTTTCTTAAATTGTTTCAAGTGTTTCATTTTTTGAGTATAGTTTAACTACAAGTGAGGCAGATTAACACTGAAAGCTAATTGCAGCATTGAGTTGAAAGCTCTGCTTTAACAGAATACTGACTTTTTAAAAATTAACACAGTCTTTTTACTATGGAAATTAAAATATACAATAATATGACAATACGAAATTACATTAATTTAGAAATAAACTTTTAAGACTATGTATAGTCCTAAAAGTTCACCTAGAAAGGATACCATTTCAATAACTTACACTATATTTCAATATTCCAAAACAGAAGCCCCCACCATAGTCTATGCTACAAACATCAGCACTGGAATGTTTCACTGGTTGAAGGCAATTTACAAGATAATATTGGTTTAACTCACAAAAAGCAACTTCAACTTCTTCTCTGTTCTTTTCACCATACAAGCCCAAATTTTCATATGGATAAAAGAAGAACCTAAAGCTCATAGGACAACTGACACTTAGCTATAACCATCTACTTATAAATACAATATTTGACAGAATTATACTAACAACATTTTGGGGAAAAACAAAGTTCAGTGATGTCTTTATGCACTTGCTGAAACTCCTAATACCAAGTTCAATTCTAATTCAAGTAAGAAATATTGATATCTCAGTTCTGAGTATTCTTATTACCATACATAATCACCAGGGATTGTATAGGGAAAATACATAGTGTCCAATACAAATGTCCTCATATATCACCTCTCATTATTTCCTCACTTATCTAAGCATTAAACTACCCGCACCTGATTTCAGGGGTAAGCAGCCTGTGCTCCCTTCCTCTTAAGAGGACTCACACATACTCAATATCATTTTTTCTCGGCTCGTCTGCCTAACCATCCTAACTCACCTCAGAGCAATTGCTCCCAACCTGCTCTTAAACTGAAATTTGCAAATTCATCTTGGATTATGAATAAAGACCTTTGTCCCAAAAAGTTAGGAGAAAAAAATTGGTGTTTTTTAATCAGTTGGACTCATAAAAGTAGCAGTTTCTCTAAGCTCCTATAACTCACATGGCTATGAAGTTTTACAGTTTCATCATATCCCTTTCTAAAACAGTCTACCAACATTTTCTTGGCATGTTTCAGAAGGGAAGCAACTTTTTTGGTTGTTTTTATTGTTAAAACAACTGTCTTTACATTCCCGTGACCAATTCACTTCTTGGCTTTCATTTGGAAATTGTTTATGCTGCCTATTTTGGCCAGTAAGGGGCTGAAAGGCAGTACATAAATACATAATGGGCTACCAGAAGATGCAAAAATCACTTGTCTGATGGCCCAGCAGAGAAAGAAAAAAGGATCACATGCCACCTCTGTTTGAGATAAGCCAATACTTTCAAAGCTTCCTTGTCCCTGACTCCTGCCAGGACTCCACTTTGAAGGGTCACCTTTGACTTCGGGAGTACCATTAAGGAAAAGCCAAGCCCTGGGTAAAGGCGAGGAGGGCTATAAACCTTAGGGAGGGCAGGCCACTCTGGGAAGCAGCCACCTTCGGTCCTGTTGTACCACCAGGACACTAGATATCAAATAGGAAATGCCACTGAGAGTCATTTTTACATCTCCTCTTCACTGTCCTATAATTTCTGCTAGAGCAACAATGGCAGCACAGAGGAGTCCAGATATCAAATAAAATAAAGCAGGAGTATGTTGTTGTGCCCATATAACTCCCACCTAGCTATAAGCCTAACCAAAAGCCTCTTCAATTTGATTAAAAGAATTTTATTTATTCTTTTGTAAGCTCCATGACTGCAATTATGGAACCAATGCCAATTCTTTGGGGTAATTTTTTTTAAAGTGAATAAAATACACACACACAGAGGAAACAAATAGTTCACGGTGGGAGAGCCTCACAGCATTAATAAAATTATTATTAGTAGGCTTATTAATAAATGCCAACTTATTTGCAGATCTTTAAGTAACATGCTGCACTGGTATCTCGTTTTGCACTGGTGGACCACTTTTGAGTTTTCCCAACATACTTTCTCATTGTGGTCTCTCCTAGAGCCTATAGAATACTATGCACTCTTCTTGTGAATAGTTAAACTTGAATGTGTTCCAAACTAAAAATAATGTTTTTTCCTCTTATAGAAAAGCCAGAATGCTGTTAATATCTCCAACAGTCAGAGTCAATCCAGGCTGCTACAATCTGTTTAAGTAATTTCATAGCAAATTATTATAGGTAATTAAAATGGAATCCTTTCCAAATGGCAATGTCTACCACATTAGCCAAACAAATTATTACACGATAGGCACTGAACAACATGAAACCACAAAACTTTTTGGAATATGCTTGGATACCAGAATGTCATATTAGATTATCACTTTGACAGCTAGTTTGCATTCAGCTTCTCGTTTGGAGGTTGGTTTTTGTCATTATATGACAAAATCAAAATGATCCCTCAAGCTTTCCCGACAATAGCATGAATAGCCCAACACCTTTATCACGGTAGAGTTTTAACCAAATCAGACAACTGTATGTGGATTTGCTTTGGTTTATGATAGATGAATACTAGGTCCTTCAAGTACTAGTTATCAAGAGTATGAAGTGACTGAACAGGGAATTAAACACATCACATGAAAATTGAAAATATCTGAAGCAAAGTTTCTAACTCACCCACACTTCTTGTCACCATCTGTACCTGAACAATGAATTTGATCTGAGAAGTCCAGCTGTTAAAGACAATGCACTGAATACAAAGCTCCAAAATATAACTCAAAAACTTTCATCACTTTTGAAAGAGATGCAGATAAACGGCATCTCTGCAAGTGCAACAGTACAAGTTTCAGTGATATTTTTGTGATTTGTCTGCTTTAGTTCACTGCAGAAGAACAAGATTACATCTAATCTAAATTTGTAATTTCTAAACCAGCTAAAGGAAATATTTTTCTTACAGAATGCTGGTAAAATTGTGTGAATGAGACTCAATGATACCAAGATAAAACTTGACAAAGTAAAAAAAGTGTATATTTTTATGGGTATGAACTTTGCGTTCATTAGACATCACTGTTTTCCACCTTTTGTAGTGTTTCACCCTGCTTATTTCACTTACTTGAGAGAATTCAAGTGTGTGTTGCAGTAATTGCCCTAAATCTACACACCACAGCACTTTTCAGCATAAGGTAAAGAAACTGATTATCTTTAAATGCGTTTGTCTGGCTGTCAGAAATAGTCACAATAGCAGATACCAGAGATTGCACGGGGTTCATCTGAGTCTAAACCTTTCTTTGCTAATCTTTCCTTAACGCCTCTTCAGTCCCCCAGTACTGCCAACTTCTTCAGTTCTTTCTCATGCTCTCGTGCTCATTCTTTTTTCCATGCACGGGGGAGAGTCCAGAATAACCAAAAATAAAAAGACTTCAGGATCAAAACAGCAGTCTCACAGTTCTAATGTAATTCCCACTAGAGAAGCTGTAACTTCTAACCTACATATTGATGGCGCAAACAGGCTGTAAATGCAACATGCCCCTACCTGTATGACAAACAAAAACCCACAAAAACAGCTTTCATAGTTATTTCCTTCAAACAGGTCTGAAAAATACATTCCACCTCAAGTACCTGTGTAGAATATCACCGTATTGTGGAGCTGTTTTTCAGAAGAGTAATTTTAAAATTGTTAGAGAAAACTTTTCTGATGAAATCAAGAGATCACATTAAGCTCTTTCATATGCTCCACACAGTATGTAAACTACACTGAACGCAGCAATGTGTACATTTTTATGTGCCTGAGTTTTTCAGTCATCTATTATTTCTAACAACCAGAAAGAACCCCTTCAAGGCTTTCATCGATTGGAAAGCCTGTTGTTTTCTTTGGAATCAGATTCAAAAGACATCACTTGGCACATAACCCGTGACACGCACTGACTAATCTGTCAACGTGACAACACAAATGAAATTGAAACCCTGCTGTCCTCACCATTACACTATGAAACCTGCAGGTTAGAACCAGATGATGTTCTATTACACTTTCTGTGTATTCAGTTAAATATAATGAGAGGCTGCATCTGACTTAAAAAAGATGAAAGGAGTGGGTGGAAATCAAAGCACATTTCTAAACCTTGGGAAGTAACAATTTTCCTTTAATTAGATCACAAGATTGTATGGGTACACCATAATAAAGTTTTATATGGTCAAGCTTTTGATTACTTAGAATAAACCTTATTCTACTGGAGTCTAGTAGAAAAAAAATACAAAGGGGATGTATGGCATTAAATCACATACAACTGCCAGGGCACCTTGTTCTGAAATTTTGGAAGTGATTTGCATTATGTCACTGACAAATATGTTTCAAGGTATAGATTTTTGCACACTTCTAACTTCTGGTATTGGAAGATGTAGGAAAAAAGATTGTAATTGGGGAAAATCCAGTTATCTTTTTAATCTGGAAACCAAGTCACTATACAGTTAAGAAAAGAATCCACATGGAAAGGAACAATACAATCAACAAAAAATAAATCAGTGTGCAAACTGAAACATAAGAAGAAACAGATGAGTAATTTTTCAGATTTTCATTAATTTTTAGGTACTCCCTCAAGTATTACTTGAAGTAATGTAGGAGTGCCACTCCTACATTATTTATCTTTTCGCCAGCTGAAAGCGAAAAGGCAATTTTTTTTTTCTAGATTACACAAATTCACCAACTGTGCCTAGCGTTCCAATTGCTAAACTGGAAAAATCCCTCTGTGTTCCAAAATGCGTGCCCTAAACTGAAAAAAAATTAACAAGATGGAGACCTTTTTTTATAACATATAAATATCCATTTTACTATAATGTGGATCATCGTATTTTAATAACCATTTCTACACCATTTTGATAACCATTTCTGAATACACTCGGGTATTTTTGCCTGTGTACAAATAATTGTGAACAATGCAGAAAGAACCGGTAACTTTTTTTAATCAAATACCATTAGGTTGGGTCTTCTAGCACATTATAGGTTCTATACCTACATTGCATATATATATTTGTGCACTTATGTAATATACGAAAGAATGCACTTGTTCTATTCGTACCTCAGGCCTGCCAATTTGGCAAATCTAAAGACTATTCTAAAAGTTATTGTGAGATTTTCTAATTCCTTGAGCTAAACCACGGCAAAGCGCATCTTTCCTTCTTTTGGTATATAAAAATCTACCACGTCAACATTTTTCTGAGTATACCTCATTTCTATTTACAAATGGTTTGGATTTCGCTCTCCTCTTCCTTCAACTTTGTTAAATACATTTTCTGTACAATAGTTTTCTCAGATTGTATTTCTTTCTAGTGCCGATGGTTAAACAAGCTATTTCAGTGGCAAGGTATCAGACTTTACAAGTTCTCACCCTTTCACTTCTTTCCCGCCACTTCCTCAGCTTTACCAGCATAACTATTCGTGCAACTGCTCTCTAACACATAACCATTAAGTGATCTGGTTAAAAAGACCTACAATAAAGCAAGCAGGGGTAGAACATGGCCAAAAGCAAGCAGAGACGGGGAGAAAAGCCGAGATTGGAGACAACCTACACAAACCTCGTGCTCTGGTGGGAAATCCAATTAAATCTCAGAATTACTAAGGATTATAAACACGGATTATAATATCTATTAAACACTTAAACTGCAAACTTTATTTGTATTATCACAATAACCAAAGCAATGTACACGAAAATTGTCTTCTGGGGGAGGGTTTAAGCATTCGCACTCAAATATTTTTCTTTCACATTTATTGTATTGAATAAGAAAAATCTTAAATATACTTGAAGACAGTCATTCATAACATTTTGTTTAAAGAAGTGACCAAAAGAATGCCAAAAGAAAAAGTAATCAAGTTGCAGTCTCAGACAACAGTTGGCATCGCTCAGATTATCATAAAAATTATCAACATCAGAAAGAGACAAAACAGAAGCAAGAGAACAGAAGCAGCATATTGGTATACTTATTAAACCAGTGAAATTCAAATACTTTGCATCTTTATGCTTAATGTATTCTAATTTTTGCCATACTAGAGAACCCTCTTTCTATCATATAAGGTGTTGAGTTACAGCTGTAGATCATATCAGAGAAAAAAAAAAATTATATGTTTTTTAGTAGATACTTTGTAACGCTTTGATCTTTAGGAGAACGCTATGCATTTTGAAGTAAAAAGAAAAGAACTAGCTGGAAAGTTCCTTGTCCCAGTCACTGGAAAGGAAATGCATTTTATAGCTTATTCTTTATATAATTCAGGTGTCTGATCCCAGCTGAACAGAGTGTGACCGCAGAGCAGTTTGCACACTGGATAACCTGAAGTGTACCAGCTCAGCACACCCCCTGGTGATCTGAAAAGCCTGAGTGACACTTTGTCTGATGCACAGTTGTCACAAGTGAAGTTATTCCACTGATGAAATCCATTTTTTGTAAACAGCGTAAGTTTGATAGAGAGAGAATAAGTATATCACTTCTGCCTCTCTGTTTGTGACATTATCATTGTAACAGATATTTTCTTTCATTGTTACAAGTTTACGTTTTCTAACATCTGTAAGGTCCAGAAATATAGCCCAAGCCCCACTGATTAGTTTTAGGTTTCTGGAATGTTGTTGTTTGTTTGTTTGTTTTTAATGCCTCTCATTCTCACAGATCTATTTTCCAATTAATTTGCCCAGCAGTCTTTATTGAATGTATTTTGTAATCTTATTTTCCCATTCAGGAGTTGATAAAACTCTTCCATTAGTAGTAGTAGCAGCAGCTACATTTGCAACAACTACCAGAATTAGCAGCTGACACTCTTAACTCTGTACCTTGCCACATGCCACTTCAATAAATTTAGTGATATACATACCACAGTGTAAAAGGTCCTGCTCTAACCTGAATTCTTTGGAGGCTCCCCCAAAGTTACTACTTTTGCTTACCTCTACAATGGCTCATTTTTTCTTATTAAGTTATATTTTCCTCTGAGCCCTGCAGCAGAGAGATCAGGAACCAAGAATTAATTTGGATTAGTATTTCAAACACCTCTCATTTAAGATTACATTGTTTTAAAGCTTGAAAGTGTTTGACCGACTTAATATAATGTGAAAGCGCAGGCACTATGAACAATTTCTGTGCCCATGTTTGTTTTACACTAAATCCAAACCAACTGAATGAGAGAATTAATCTTGGCTTACATGTACGTATATCCATTAATGAAGAAATAAAGTATACCCAATGTATATTTCGGTTGGCAAATAACAATTTTCACCTAAACATAGTGAAGTTTCTGAGGAGGTCCCCAGTTTGTTCAAAAGCTTTCATCGGTTTTGCAGCTGACACTACTTCTGTCTACCCATATAAAAGAGATTTCCCATGTCAACAGATTTCAGATTTGGCACAAGAAAAGAGGGTTTGCATTAGTTTCTATACTTGGGCTCTTTCTCCCTCTGTACAAAGTTCATAGATCTATAAATTTTAAGCTGCAAGGTAATGTCAAAATTCTAGCAACCTTACAAAAACAGAATGCACCAGCTTTGAATTGACATATAATACTATGGTGGGTTGACCCCGGCTGGCAGCTAAACCCCCACCCAGTCACTTGCTTACTCCCCCCCCAATGAGATGAGGGAGAGAATTGGAAGGGCAAAAGCGAGAAAAACTCATGGGTGAAGATGAAGACAGCTTAAGAAGTGAAGAAAACCCAAACCAAACAAAACCCCAAGTGATGCAAAGGCAGTCACTCACCACCTCCCACCAGCTGACTGATGCCCAGCCAATCTCCAAGCAAAGGCTACCTTGCAAAAAATCTCGACTGCCACTTTTATTGCTGAGTGTGACGTTATACGGCATGGAATACCTCTTTGGTCAGTTCGGGTCAGCTGTCTCAGTGCTGTCCCCTCCCAACCTCTTGCCCACTCCCAACCTACTCCCTGGGGGGACAGAGTGAGAAGCAGGGAAGGCCTTGACACTGTGCAAGTGGTAAGCAATAGCAAAAATATCGGTGCCATCAACACTCTTTTGGTCACAAGTCTAAACCATAGCCTCATATGGGCTGCTATGAAGAAAATTAATTCCATCCCATGAGACCCAGTACAGATACTAAGAATGAACAAAAGGTGTATTTAACCCCAACAAGAAGTAACAAAGTATGAATTCAGAAAATAGACTGACAGTATATTTGTCTTAATATTGCTCAAAATTAAGTTACAAATCTCTTCAAAAAGTATTTCACTATTGATACACCTACGAGTAAGGTTCTGTATACAGCCATTTAAGAAATACAGCCCTTCTAAAGTTAACACATTTAGTGGGCTCACCTCAGCCCTTTTCTACAGGCTAGTCTGGGAGCTATCATTTGGGGTTTGTTACTAGGAAAATCAGTTAAAATGGCAGTTGCAGCTGGGATGCAAATGAATCAAGTCCTAACGTAAAGCTACTCCAGTGGAATGTTTAATCTAAATCAGTCATAGAATTAGTTCACTTTGTTTCAAATGACATTTGTATACTTCATCAAAGGAAGTGCTTATAATATACAATCATTTTCATTTTAACATTTAATGCCTATAAAAAGTAAATGACTGGCAGCAGGAAAAGAGGACACAATACAAACCTCCTGTCCCACCAGTGACCTCTATCATGAGTTACAGCTACTGGCTTCAGCAGATGCCAGAGACAGTTTATTATTCACGCTCCTTCGTCCCAAAGCAGTCCCCAAATGCAGAATGAAGGGGGAAAACACGAGTGGCTCTGTAACAGGCACTGGAGTCTGCAGACCCCTGAGCCGGCTGAAACCAGCCACAATCCTATCCTGTTAAGATCTAAACTATTCGTCACTTCAACTTAAAACAAGTTTGGGGAAAGAACCTTGCCTTTGTCAAAGCAAGCAAAGCATAGCTGCATCACAATCAATAACATTTAAAATGAGGTTTTCTTGAAGGAAAAAGAAAAGGAATTTGTCCATATAACTCACATTTTTCAGAAAAAAAATCTTGAACGTAAACTAGTTTTGGCTACTAATTCTTCACATTACAAGCAACCATTTCTGATCGGCAGCGGGTCAGGTTTCTTCCCATTTCCTAAATATAACGGAGAACATGTGCGAGCACAGCTGGCTCCTGACAGAAAAACCGAGCAGGTTCCACACCAAACGGGGAAGGCAGACGCCATCCGGAAGGACACAGTAACCTAGCCAAAGCTAACCAAAAGGACTGATGTACGTGCAGCCACTGAACGCATCAGCGCTATCATCACAACCAGAAAATGGTTATGCAGAAATTTCAAATCCATGACAGCTACAGAAACACTGCAACAATATGGGGTTTTTGTGTTTTTTTTTTTTTTCCCTTAGAGTTGAAAATCTTTAGAAAGCAACTAACTTTATATCAGCCTTGAAAATTCTGAGTAATGACTACATAACTGTTACGTCTAAATGCTGATGCTCTTCTTTTATGTAGACCTGCTATTTTCCTCCATGAGAAGGTTTTGAATTAGATAAACTCGATACACCTTAAAGATGTCAAATAAAACTGGAAATTTGAAAGGGCAGTACAACATAACACAAGCCTCAAAAACCTGAGAGCAACTTCAGTGGCCAGTTAGTTGACCTGAGAATAAAAGCAATCTTGAAATTAAAATTGTAGGCAATCCAACCTATCTGTTTTAACGCTTTATCCTTACTAGCAAAGTTAACTACTGCAGCACACACTGGAACATTCTTATACATATTTCCCTTCAGGCTTCTAACAATGCAGAGCTGTAACAATTAAAATACTGAGCCAGAGGTGCAAACAGGACTCCTTTCCCAGGTCAACACAAAGGCTGGACTGTCAAGTTTTTTTTTTGTCCTTAAGCTTTCTCTGTCCTTAAGCTCCAGATCCTCTCACATAATTCAGAGATACCAAAAATACTAAGTTCTATAAGTCTTTCTGCTAAACAGCTTCCGCTTGCCTCCTACCGCAGGGTGCAACCCACAGGAAACGGGAGCGAGACTCCGCCGAGGTCGGCAGCAGGACCCCGGTGAGCTGAAACAAAACCAGAATTCCATCATTTCATCCTTTTTTTGTTCCAGAAGACAGGCATGAGAATGTCATTCCTTGCTTTCCTGTAGGTTCTTCCACACAATTATCAAGAAGTAAATAAAGAAAAGGTTTTTACATTATTCAAGCATTTCCTATACATTTGTAAAGTACCCGTTTGAGGGATGAGACTGTACCATTCCTGTTTAGCACTAGAAGGCTCAGCTTGTTTAAAACACGCAAATAGACACTTATTCACAGGAGTGTGTTGCAACAGATAAATAAGAGAGTATTTGCAGTGCAAGAATCTAGCCAAAGTATAGTAACAATTTATTTATCCTATGTAAAACTACAGACCAAAACACCAAAGACTTTAGTTAATAATCCACTGGGGGGGGGGGTGTCACAGGGAAGAGTGAATCTTGTCATAGTTAGCTAAAGCTAAATCCATAATCAGGTTTTTTCTACAAGCAGGAGCAGAGATGACACAATTACATCCAAAATAGAAATCAGTAATATTAGGGATGGAGATGGGTATACCGTATAACAAATGCATTTTATTTTCAAAGTGGACTGTTTATTACACTTGGACAGGAAAATCTAAATCTCAACAGTTCTTAAGGCACACTTCTATGAAGCCCTCTTAATAAACAAACCAACTAATTAAATGATGCTGTGGCAACAGAATGTGTGTTTCATTCATCTTCAGCCAGAGGAGGCCAAACCTCCTCTCCCTCTCTGTTCCCTTCTTGCTGGAAAGGAGGAACTGAACATCTCAGCCTCCTGTTCCTTTACATTGGCTTTCATCCACGACTCTCTCACCTAGATTCACTTAATTATCACTTAGCCGCTTATCAGAAACAGCCTAGTCATTCCTATGCAAGGACTGATTATTTCGCGCTTCTCTGCATAGGTATCTTCAGTATTGATCGTGTTAGTCCTGTCCAGTTTGTACTGTATTTTTTGCTTTTTAGAGAAAAGTTTCACCCAATAGATTAAAAAAGGGGGGGGGGGGGGGGGGGGGGGGGGGGGGGGGGGGCATATGTACATACATATTCTGAACAAATATCTTTGGAAAAGGATTTTAGAATGTCATTACTGTAACATAACTGATGTAGTAGGCTTTTATTTCATGCTTCCAATTGGTCTAGTAGTGTTGGTCCTTGCCTTACCCATCTTCCACAATTGCTTGCAAACTACCTTACCTTCCCACTTTCAGAAGGTAGACACTTGCACCTAATGCCATGCCATTCAAACCCTTAATTACACAAATGATAACCTCCTGTAGTTATCAGGGTCAACACGGAGCAGTGAGTCACACGAATGAATGGTCTTAATAGTGCTATCTGTTTGAAATATATCAGGTACGTGAATGATTCCTGGATAGGCAGGCACTTTCAGAAAGAGGTTATTATCAGACAGGAATAACAGCTATGAAGCACAATAGCTGATAATTTTCACATAATAATAGTTCTGCCCCTAGCATGTCTTGGCTGGCATCTATGGGAAAAGCAAAATATTCTTTAACACCAGGATATCCCAGTGCAACACGGTAATTCAAAACATGGTTGCTCCGAACGTATCCGGTGCCAAAAAGTGAAAAGGCTTTCAAAGAGTTGCTATGAAAAACCACAGTAGGATTACTTTAAAAATGGGGAAATAAACTGTTCTGTTTTTCTATAGAAATGATGTTGTAATTTTGTTTAGTTTTTCACTTCTTTTCTGTGGCACTGTGGTCAAATAACCCCACAGCATTGTTCCCATTCTCCCAAACAAACAAACAAAAAAAATGTAAAAAGAGTTTTGTGAGAAAAAGAGAAGGTAAAAAAAGACAGACAGCCTTACTCCAAAAAAGGTGAGAACCAGTCTATGCTAGCTGACATTCAGTTGCTCTAATTTTGAATTATGTGTCACCCCCAGCGCTGATTTATTAAGGTTAGATTTGTTGCAAGCAACTATTCAAGACTGTGCTATGTTTTCTACTTACTTCAAATATAGCCCTAAACATTTACAAGAACACACAGTCTATACCAATGTTTATTCATCCACTTCTTACAACATGCCATAATAAAAGTGTTCTATTGCGGTTTCCAGAGTCATAACATTTTCTGTTACACTTGCAAAAGCAAACAAATTCAGATTGTAGCCTAAAAAAACAGAGCAACTACTTCATGTTGATTTACGTGACTTTTCTGCCCAGGTTCCTGAGATAAAAGGGCACAGGCTCAGACCAAAGGATCATCTGGGCAAGCACCCTCTTTCTCAGAATGAGCAAAATGACTGGGAAGAGTAAATAAATAAAGCAAGCATACAGCGATATTTCCCCTGAACACTCTCCCCACCTCCAGCTAACCTGCAACTTAGTGACGTCCTGAACCAGAGGTACCGGCTTTGCCTTTGACAGATTTATCTTGAGTCAACTTAGACGGCCTGCCTTTCAGCCTATATAGTTTTTTATCATTTTAAAAAGTTTTCAGAGAGCTCAAAGGGCGGGGCATAACCAATTGCAATTTCCTACTGTTTATTTTTTGAGGTGGTTTCCTCAAATGCAGACACAATACATACATTTGGATCACACATGTTACTTGTTACTACAAGCAAGATGTCTTGTTATTACAAAAATAAAACACACTTACAGTATAGAAGTTGCAGATGTATTATCATCTTTAAAAAAAAAAATACTGGAATTAAGATCTTAGCATTATTTCAGTACCTTTGACTCTACTCATCAAGCTACCTTTGGCAAGAGTTCTTATATCTCTGTCTTCATTTCCCTGCAAAACCTTTGGGTGAAAAACCCTCTACTTTGAGGTAAAGTAATAATCCAAATAATTGAGCAGTGAAATGCACGCGTGTACACCCGCACACATACACTAGAGTTTTGATACAGGACACAACACGCTATAAACATTATTTTTTCTGTATTGCCTATTTTCTAAAATTATTGACTGGCATATACAACTTGTAAGTATATTCAGTGCATGGAAAACATCACTAATAAGTGCAAAACATATTATTCTAAAGTGTGCCACATTGCACCAGTGAAAGAGACTGTGTGAGCTGAAATCTGTAGGCTTGCGTATAGGGCTTTTATCAGTCAGATGGCAAAGCACTTCTGTCGATGAAAAAGCGAACCCTCTTGAATGCCTTCCCCTTTCTAGCCCCTCTCTCTCCCCAGCAGAGGAGAGCTACAACAAGACACCACTCCACCACTTCCAGCAATGGAAGAGCTTTTGAAGACAGAACTATTGGCGTCATCAAACCAGGCCTCACAGCTAGTCTCTGGAAAAAAAAAAAAAACATTCTTATTCTGTAAACTGGACAACATTTATTTCTAAGAACAAAGCACGCCCATTGTGAGTAAAAGAAAGAAAGGGGTTGCTTTCACAGTCAAAACGTTTGAAAGGCAAACACAGCTGCACCTGCAAGCTTGCTTCACCGCAGCACAGGCATTGCCCTGCCCTTTCTTAAGGGCTGCCTACAAGCCAAAGGTGCGAAATAAGCTGAAACCTCGTATGTGAGGAAGCGCAATGCTGTCATTGCTCCGAGTACAATTTATTTTTCCTGGATTTTTTGTTTGTTTGTTTTTAAGGACAAAAACTTATGCAGAGAATTCTCGGTGCTGTTGCTATCCCAGCTCCTTTTGGTTCCAGTCTGGCAAAAAACTGCAGGCCATTTACAAAACACACAGGCAACAGAAGAGGATCTGGGTTTAAGAGAGTTGTTTGGAAATTATTATAATGAAGGTACTATTGCAGAAGAGTAAGAGGCTGAGTACCATACAGGCATGCCCCTCTGTGCTTATGCTACAGTCATGCCCCCCTCCAGCATGTGGCTAAATCCTGCACTTTGCCAAAAAATTTCTTGGCAAACCTGAAGTTGGTTTAGATTACAGTGGTCTCTGCAGCCACAAAGCTGTAATGATTTAAAGGGCTCAAAACTCTGCCTAGAAAATGGAAGAACTTTAAAAAGTCAAGCTAAGAAAAAAAAAATCACACCAGAATTTGCCAGCATCCGTGTAAAAGTATCTGGGGCTCCATGTTCAAGAAGCAGGTCAAGTCAGAAAATACTTGGTATATTCATAAACAATTCCCGGGCAATCTAAGCTGTAATGAAATTCCATGCTTTCCTGGCAGAATCCTTAAGGAAAGAAATAATGCAGCTACCACCTGCCCTCCTGAAATGCAGCAGGACCGTGCAAGTCTGAGCTCTCCTACATCAGCAAAGATTAACCAAGTCCAATAAATGTCATGTGTTCTAGATCAACATATATAAATACAGCTGACAGGATGCATTTGAAGTCTGGATAGCGTTAAGTTTATACCTGCACTTGAGGCTGGTTAATACTTTTTGCTGCAGCTGCTTTGTAGGATGCTGCATTTCAAAGGCAGCCAGAATTTTGAGAAAAGGTTAGGCTCACTTGTCCTCCCCATGGGTGGTCCTCTTCCTCTTCAGGCTGACACACAGAGCTAACATTCAGCAGGTCGTGTGATTTCATTCTCCCTCCTCTCCCCCTCCCTGGACTTTTTTCTTTTTGCTTTCTCTTCCTCCTTTTCCCTCCGTTCTCTCCTGCCCCAAAATCAGCTGTATCCGGCTATAAACATTAATTCTTACAAACAGTGTACATCGGGTTGTAAGCTCTCTGTGTTCTCGCTGGCTGCTATTCCAAATGCTAGCCAAATAGCCTAATTTAAGAATTACAACATCTGCATTTGTATACTGAAGGACTTTCTAAAAAGATAAAGCAGGAGGCCAAATTCTGATCTCACTTATGTCACTGAATAATTTCACTGGCGCGAAAAAGAGTTGCTACAGGCTTTCCCCCCGGATCACCGAGATCAGGATTTGACCATTTGCTTTAGTTATGTGCTGATATTTGCTTCAAACAGATCATGAGAAAAGGAAAATAATTGATGCTGGCATTCCAAATATTTGCTCCCTGTGAATGCTCAGAGCGTGAATTCCACCTATAGTGTGCCTTAATTTCTATGAAAAACTGCATTTTATTGTTTCTCCATTCTCAAATCTACACCTTTAATAGATGGGAAATTGCATGAATATCTCCCTACACTGGCCCTTTCAATTTACAAGAATAGTATTTACAATTCAAAAGAATAGCAGGAAATGTCTAATAGACTTAGCACTTGGTCTCTAGGAAACGAGAAATACCATGCTAATCACTGAAGGCTGCACCTTAACTATATTAAAAGTGTTTAAGCAAGCATGAGAAAGTTTGTACTTTTCTGTGGGCAGCAGTACTCTGAACAGACAAAGTACAGATATTAAAAGAAAAATAGATCTGAAATCATTAACCTTATCAGTTGTAAACATGCAAGCAAATTGCATTCTTCTGTTTTAGACTTAAAAAGAAAGATCAGTGAGCTTAATTTGCACAAAAAACATCTAAAAATTGTCTTGGACATCTTGAAGATGTTTATGATATTTAAAAAAAAAAAAAGTTTCCATATCAAATATGTAGTTTACAGGTAAAATACCAAAAAATGTTAAACTTCAGCCCTGCAAAGCCTAGTAAAATTAACCTTATGATTTGTAAGTATTCAGGCAAATGTACTCCATTGTTTGTTTTTTAAAAAGCAGTAACCTTGATTTGCAGCACGAAGATTCTGAAAGCAATTTTACAAATCCTAAAACTCTCTAAGATTTTTTTTTTTTTTTAAAAGGTTTTCATGTCAAATATATAGTTTACAAGTAAAACAGCAAAGAACATTAAGCCTCAGCCCCACAAATCCAACTGAAAACTAAAAGCCAGATCAGGTGCTCTCATTTTCGTGCACTTTTACCAAGACTAACGTGTATTTGACCAACTTAATCCCGGAAATGTACCTCTGCAATCTTATTTTCTTCTGCTTGCCCTTAATGGCACAGACGTAACAGCATTAGCCTTCCACAGATGTAATGGATTAGTATAAACAGAAAATATAATCCTCAGTCTGAATGAGAAATAAAAACATTCTTCGTTTACTTGCTTTGGCGAACAAGATTAAAAAAAATATTTTACTACCAAGACAAAAAAAATTCGCTGTTGAACATGTGCATAGAGAAGACCCACCTAACAACACAGGCACACCATCTTTACAGGGTCAGGCTACTTGATCAGCAACTTTCCAGCTAAAATTATGCACAGAATTGGGAAATAATGCAAAGTTGCACAGATAACATGTTACAAAAGTAAAACACTTTACACTGAAGATAACAAAAGGGACAACTACAATCATCATTATCTCTGCTGAAAGTTTTCCAGAAAAAAAATTCCAAAGCATAGACAATGCATTTGATACTCACATCACAGACACTGATAACACAGGTATCACGAATATATTTGATGGTTTTACAGATCAAAACTACGTCTTCCACCCCGCACAGACTCATGGCTATATGAAGTAAAATATGTGGAAGAAGAGTACTTCAGAGTATTTTCACAAGAATCTGCTGATGTCGATATGTTCGCGTACCCTCTTTAAGTCTCTAAAAGTGAAACACAGACCACATCATTTCTTTCATTAGTCTCTAGCTGACACTATTAGAAGTTTCAAGCTTCTTTATAGCGCTCCTTTAAAGTGCACTAGGTACGCAGGGGAAATAAGTTGATGGAATTGGCAGTTTCAAGCAATAGCCCCTGCGTAAGGATGGCAGTTCTGCCCCTTAGTAGCCATCTCGCCTTGCTCTGATTGCAAGTCCCTGTTAAGAAGCCCGTCAGGATTTCTAACAACATGACCTATTCTCTTCATTTCCAACACATGCTCAAAAGATTTAAAAAAATTTTGTTGGTTAAATTTTTGTTTGGTTTTGGCATGGCCATATCAGCCTCCTTCCATCATGGTGAGTCACTACAACTCACCAGCATAATTAATTATAGCAACCTTTGGGAGCAGCAAAGGACTTCTAATAAGAACATATAGGATTGACACGGGCTACAAAATAGCCAAGTAAGTGGAAGAACAGCTCTCTTGCGCACAGTTCACATCACAAGTGCTCTCCCATCTCTTCAGGGGTGACAAAGTGGCAGATGTCATATGGAAAGAGATTAAGTAAGGCTGTGGGATAGACATAGTCACTAACCAAATTGCTAAACCCAACTTGAAATTAAAATTCACAATATGTACAGCAACACAAGCTGGAAACTGAAATCTCGTGGAGTAACTATACAATTTTCACTTCAGCCACAAGAACCTGATGCGCTACAAAGTAGTCTGTATCCATTATAATAAAATCGTAAAGATTTAGAGCATTGCAGTCCAAACTAAAGGCAGCTCAACCAGTCAGGGACGGAAAGTATTGGGCATGTAACCACTATTACTGTGATTTTAGCTTAAACAGCAAATTTCAGTTTTTGTTTCAAGAAAATCGGCCCAAATACAAACAAGCTTGAACCACACAATTTTGTAATGGGAAAACTCCTGAATTTGAGATCAGGTACTATCAAGCGAGCTATAAGCCTTGTTTAATAGTTCACAGCATCATGTTAAATAGCATCTTTGTGGTAGACAGCTAACGTATTTACGACTTGGCAATATCTTGCAGCGTGAAGATCTTCTTTTAAAAAGACATTCGTGAAGAATGGCCACTCAAAATAAACCAGTGACATGTAGATGCAGACAAGGAGTGCCACCAAGGCTGTGGAGCCTCCTTGAAAGTACCAGAACATGGGGGAGCTGAGCAAGCCCCTTGCTGAGGTCCTGAGCACCTCACTGGCTGCCGGCACGGGGTGGACAACCAAGCAGAGCCAAGGGAAAGCTGCGACAGGGCCAACCCCAGCCCTCATCAGCCGCTTTGGGCCAGGGCCAGCACAAGTGACCACCACCAGCAAACTGTGCGGGACCACGGGCCCTGACCCAGCGGGCCAACGTCCTGTCCCCATGGCTCTGCCCCACCATCGTGGGGCTATGTCTGACACTGGGTCCCCTCATGGGACCTGATCCTGATCCCCATCTCCAGGCTGATGTTCAGGCCAGGCCGTGGCCTGTCCCTGGGGACACGCCCGGGGCTGGGTCTAGCCCCGGTGGCCCTGCTCCTGGCTGGGGCAGTAGGATGTCCCTGGCTGGTGAGGCCCTGCCCTGTTGCGGGACACCCTGAGCTACCCAACCTAATGCCAAAGGCAGCCCTACTTTGAGAGGAGGCTTGGGCTTCCTGAGGTCTCCTTCCCCTTGAATTATTCAGGGATTCCGTGACTTAAAGGCATCATATTTTATTATTGCACCAACGCCAAGCTCCTAAGGTATAGGAATCACAGGATCATTTAGGTTAGAAGGGACCTTGAGATCATCTAGTCCAGCCCCCAAGAAACTTTAATTTTTGGTAGTTTTAACAATGCAGGTATTATTTACAGATGTTTTACCATTCATAAAAAGCTTTAAAAATCAAAGTATCTCAACAGCAACACACTTTTTTCCACCTTTCTCATAAGTACATGGGCTATTTTTAGAGCAAAGTCAGTGCATTTCTGGTCTTAATAGGTGCATTTAAGAAAAGCCTCTTCACAGATACAGTACATAACTAAATACTCCTAATTACACTGTAAGCTGCATACTCTTCAAGGGCTTATTCTATTAGTAAATGAGATTCAAGTTTGCACTCAGAAGATTAGTCCTGATTATTACATGTTACAGTAATTATGTATGTATTTACATGTTACAGGAATCATAAAAACTATGATTTTTTAAAAAATAAATCCATAAATCCCGAGCTAGTTATCTGCTTTATTTCTAGCTGCCTCAAAAAAGAAGGAAACAGAATCAAGCACCAAACCTTCCCTTCAAAAAATAACACAGTACAGCATTACTAGATTTTGTAAAATTCCACTAGCTATGAAATATCACATGCATTCTGGAAATTCAACTCACACTAGACTACAACTGAAATAGCCTTTTAAATTACAGCATTTACCATTTTGACTCTTGGTAGAAAATTACAGTTAACCCATGGCCTCGGGATTATTTCATTACAAAGAGAAAGGTCTGAGCAATTATTTGTAACAAAAATCTGATGTTTATGGCTTTTTCATCTCGTTTATCCTCTGCCATGAGAGTTTGAAGCTAATAAAACTTAAGCAAACTGCATTATATTTCTTTATAAGATAGCAGTAACAAGCAACACTACTATTTTGTTCTTGTACATCATTTTTCACCAAGGGATCTCAAAATACTTTAAAAAAAGGAAGGAAATGTCATTAACCCATTTTACAGGTAGATAAATTTCTCAGATTTCAGTTTTTCTTTGCCTATTTCACATCCTCCTATGCAAGGAGGAACAATGGATACTATATTTAGCAGCAGATTCCAAACCGTGGTCTGTGAGAATTTAGTAATTCACAGAACCATATTCAAGAGTGCTTTTAGGGTGCCCTTTAAAAAGCACATATTGATCCAGAAGTTCTGAAATTGGATAGCTGTCAATTGGGCCCCAAACTTTTGCAAGCCACTGACCATTTATACATGTTCCCATATACTGTAAAGTGCTGAGACACAGAAAATGAGATCCCTGATTCCAATACTCTAATATTTTAGGCCTACCCATTAATAATTGTTACCCAATTTATACTGAAGCTAAGCTGAAATTTTTCTATCTCTAAAACTGTTTTCCTTTTACAAATTAAAGACAAAAATCAAAGTCAAAAATTTGTGGAAAGAAGTATTCCAAAGTATTGAATACTTTAGTTTTATTCTAACTGAATTTTTGATTAAAAAAGTGGATTTGTATTGAAAATCAGAGCTTTTAAATTGAAATTTGCAAGGAAGAACTCTATCTTTTTTTAATTTTTTTTTTTCAGTAAATGAGAAATTTATCATCATTTATTTGAGGAGGGAAATAAATCTGGGAAATCTGCATTTTTGCATTGGGTGGGGAGGAGAGAAATTTTATTAGTAAACATCTTTAGAACTCCCTAGTACAGTAATGCTGAGTATCTCCATTTTTTGCCAGTGGACTCTCAGTAGTCATGATCCCAAAGAATGGGCTGGGGTTTCATACTCACAAAACCCAGTCCCAGAGTCTAACATACCTTATTAGCTGTCTCAGGTTATATGAAGGTCTGTAGACCTAACAATAATTTCAGCAACAAACATAAATAACTATGTATACAACCCCAAACTTCATTCAAGTTCCCAACCTATCTTAAATGTAGGACTAGAAGACTAACTTTAGAAATTTTAGAAAAGAAAAGAAGAAAAGAGAAAAAAAAGTATCTTGGATTTGTGGGGTTTGGGGTTTTTTTCCTCACCTCCATCCATTCGTTTGGCATGCTAAATAGCAACAGCAGCAAATTATTTCAAATTCATATTCTGGCCACTTCTCTTTTCTTTAATCATCAAAACAAGTGACCGATAGTTACAGCACGGTTGTGTAACAAGTTTCAAATCTAAAAGTTCAGTGCTGTGTCAAGGGAAATCTTTGTACACCCAACCATCTCCTAAATGCTTCCTGGCAAGAGTTGAGCAGGTTCCCACTGAAAGATTGAGGCCACCTCAGGAAACAAAGTGGAATTAAATGTTTCCACATTAAGATTTGCAAGAGTTTAGATGGTCATACAGATGGTTTTCATGACTATTTCAAAAGCCTGTAATACACATCTTCCATAGGAAAGTAACAGAGTAAGTATCCTTCCTACACTCCGCAGTCACCCCCTCTGTGTACAACTTAATACGGTGAAGCTCTGAGATTCTTCACCTGTATCAATCCACCAAAATCCAGAGAGATGGGAGTCTGTTCCCAGTGTGCTACAGGGCTTTGTTCCCTCAAGCTATATAGCAGAGGGGAAAACCATGCCCCACAGATGTAGCTCTGGAGAGCTGAATGTTGGCTGTTGTGTTGCAAATGCCTCTGGACATCAGCTCACTTCTTACACCACAAACCAAAGAAGAAAAAGTTCTTAGATTGACAGACAGCTTACAGTTCCCACTGTCTCTACCTGTGAAGTTGCCATAATCCAGTTGTAAATTTTCTTGCTGGGAGACTGTGGATGTTCCTAGTCACCGTAGCTGCACCCCTGCATAGCCAGCGGTGCCCAGGTCTGCCCTACTGGGCTTGTGGGGGGAGGCAAGAGAGAGGAGGAGCGCGGTCAAGAGTTGGAGGTGGAAGAGCTTAGTACTGCTTCTGCAAGCCCTCAGACCAGAACGCTAACGGTTCCTGGCAGCAGTTTTAGACTGCGTCAAGTCTGAAATAATGAAACCTGTTGTCCCTCACCATTAGGGCAATTTAGGTTTTAGTTACACAGCTTTATTTTTGATACAAACGTTGGATAACAAACATTGAAACTCTAGCTTATGAAATTTTCTGCTCAATAGCAACCTTTTGAATATTTCAGGAATAAATATAACAACAGATAAATTGGATTTATTATGAAATACAGCCCTTTTAAATGATGACGCTCAAGAGTTACAGAAGAGATGAGGGAATTCAGCCACACAATTTGTAACAAAAAAATAGCTGCAAGGTTAAATCCCTAACTACAACTGAAAAAAAAAAAAGATATCACAGGAAACATATAACAGGAAACAAGTAATCACGCAAGTACTAGCCAGTATTCTGTTCATCTACGTCAATTTTAAATATTAATACTTTTATTCAGAGGCTATCTACACAGATGGAACCAGGGCCAGAAGAAAGACAATTTTGCTTCGTGCAAATCTTTGATATAATCTTTTCAGGATGAAAAGGTCTTCAGGGGTCCCTTCAGCACTGAAACACAACCTGCCTTAGAATTCAAAAGAGAAAAGGAAGAACGGAATAAAACCCTCTTCTACCACTCTGAGAAAAGCTTTGGGCCACAAAGAAGATGTTATACAATTCCTAACATTATATTTATTTCCGTAACCATAGTTTGTGTTTTAAATCTAAACTTTGGCTGTTATATCAAAGACAGAACTATTTCTTCTATAATAAGCACGCAGAAGGTGACTGTACATATTTTTATCCCAGGATGTAATGCATAGACATAACAATTAAAACAGAGTTTAACTGTTTCATCCACTATGATCTTCATCATTCTGTACGGAAGTGAACCTCAACACATCTGATCCAGGGAAAGGACAATATGAATAACAAAAAATAAGTCCTAACCACTGACTTCCTGTCAATCCTACCAAATACCAAACCCAATGCCAACAAACAGCTTAGCCATGGAAGCCTTTAAAAATACTTTCTAGTGATTAAGAAAAGGAGGTATTTTACTAATACACTCACATTCTCCATTCCTGAATGCTGCTACTTTGCACTGCTGGAGTGTTTTCCAGGGCTCAGCTTGTAAGTCATAACCAGATAAGGAGCTTGCAGGAAGTAAATCTGAAGTAAATCTAAGTCCTACTGACCTAACTTGATCACAAAAATAAACAAACAAGAGCGTCTGTTCTTTTTTTAAGATGTAAGTATTCTACATACCTAACATGTGACTTGAAATCCAGATGATTTTATATGTAGTTTTTCACTCAACTGAATGAAGTTGAATTAAAAAAGACAACTTCAAAAATATTTAATTGCCCAAAGATCTGAGACAAATCCCAATAGCAACGATCTCCGAACTGCATTTCACATGCAGTTGCTTGACCTGCAACAGCAGAAGAGTGTTCATTTCTGATTACTATCATAAAACATATTTGACTGCACATATTTTTAAAAGAACATCTTCATGTGGAAGAACTGGAAGTTATTTTAAAGTCATAAAATCCTTTTTCAAATTTTAATGAAAAGAGTGGATCGCGATTCAAATTTCATAACATAATAGAGACTCTTGCAAAATATTTTTTAAGTATAAAAACATTGGCTTTATCTCAACATTCAATATACATATAGAACTGATCTGTTAATAGTGTTATATGTATAGCATGTGACAACATAAGTGCTTTAACTGAAAAATTCACATGCTTTTTCATGTACCCGCATGTTGCATGTGTGCTAAATACACTGCAATACCTATTTTTAACAAAATGCATCTTGTAAGGAAAGCGACAGTGAAGGAAAAAGCCACGCGTCCCCACAGTTAGGATGGAAACACACTTCGCAAACTAGTCGGGGTAGGTTCAGCAACCAAGACACAAAGCAGAGGAGCTGCGCGAGGCCCAGGGGACACTTCCAGGGGACCCAGCACCTGCTCACTGGGAAGACAGCAGGAAGGATGAGGAGCAACCACCACCCGAAGGGCTGAATCCCTCCTCCAACACTGCCTGGCAAGAAAATGGGCAGAGAACACATGGCGTGGTGATGAAGCAGGGGCCACCTTTCTGTCCCCCTCTGCCACTCCCTGTGGCAGCAGGGGATGTGGCAGGTCAGGGGGCCTCATACCCTGCCAAGGGGAGATGAAGGGCAAGACCTGGCATCCAGAGTCGTGATGGCTCGGAAACACACCGCTCAGTCGTGGCTGGCGGCAAAAGTGGCTTTCTGCGTGGCTGCACCCAGCAGCCACCCCCGGCTGCCTTTCTAGGGCAGCCTCGAGGAAAGCACTCCCAGCGGCTGCTGCCCTGGCACCGTAAGGATTAGGGATGCTTGTACATGGAGGAAGGAGAGGGGCAATACTATTGCAAAAGAGAAAGGAAGCCATGAGTGCAAGCAAGAAGTATTTTAGCGGAGCATTTAATGCTACAGAGAGAAAGAGCGTGCAAGTCATCTCGGGTGTCAAACAGTAGACACTGAATTTCAGAAGTAAAGCATTTTGTCTCCAGGATTGGGTATTACAAACTGATCAGTAGGCTTGAGAAAAGAAAAACAAGAAGGCACAGATAGTAATCTTTCATTAGTTCCTCTGGGGGTGTGTGGGGGGGGGAAATCAACTTTTGCATGTTTCACACCAATCAGAAGGTGAGAGATAGATATATACACACACACGCGCGCTCCTACCTATGGGAGGGCTGAATTTTAAATAGTAGAATGTGCACTTGTGTGACAAGCCTGTAGCCGCAGATTTTGTCAGTTTCCTGGATTTGTCTGGTTTTATCAACTCATTAAATTCTTAATTAAACAAACATAAATGAAAAGGTAAGAACATAGATAGCAAACCATAAAAGCAATATTAGTTGAGACCAATTGTCCATATAGGCAAGTACCTTGACTGCCAACAGTGGAAAATGCAAGAACAGGGCAAGTTTATATGAGCTTGTGCAAGTAAGAACCCCCTCAATTATTTTAATCTCAAAGGTTATCCCAAGGCTGATGTATTTTTTTGTTTAGTAACCACGCATAGATCTCTCTTTCAAGTACTTAGCCCCCCCGCCCCAAACTCAAGCAAATATTTTTCATGTCATTCATGAACAGAGTCCTTGTTACGCAAACAGTTCTGGAAGCACCTCCCAGCTGAAACATCTCTAAAGCATCATTGACTCTGAACTTGCACGCAGAGAATTCATCACTGCATAAGCAAAAGAAAAGTGACAGAATTATTTCTTAAAGTCAGAATATTAGGGGGAAATATCTTTATAATATGCTTATAAGAAGGTTAAAAGAATAATACTTGCATACACAGAGAAAAAAAGCTAACATTTGGTCTTAGAGAGGAGAGGACTAATTATGAATTTCTTGCAGTTAAAAATCAGTTACCATTTGCCTCTTAGCCTGAAGATTTTTTCATTATTTCAAATATGCATGTTGTCACTACAGAGTATTCTGTTATTTTCATACAGAGTAAATTGCAGATAATATGCTAAGTCTATTCCCTGCAGAATTGGCAGCCAGAAACTTGTCTTCTAAAAATTGTGTAAGATTGGGCACCGCATGAAAACATTGCCAGTAGAAAGCTTAGGGTATTATTTTCCATGTTGTTTTTTGTAAATCATGGTTTGTACATTTTTTACCTGTTTTTCCTGCTACTGCTATCAAGAATATACAGATACATTCAAAGTACTTCAGAGGTGAAAAATCACATGGGAGATCCAGGTCCAGAGTGACAGAGCTGACCCTGAGGCACAATTCTGCTCTCCCATTTTTGAAGTAATGCTAAGACCTTAAAACCCCCAGGGAAAGAAGGGTGGGGGATGATGGAACCATATGTCATATTATCTAGGCAATTGGGTTAAAGATTACAGAAGAACAAGAGAACATTTGTTTTTAGCTTACATATGAAAAGCTGAAGCAGTCAGTTGCAAGAATTCGCGACACTAATTCACATCTTGCTCACGTCTGGAAGAACCCAAAGATTGAACAAGAGAATCAAATTAAAACATTACCCTTTGTATACAAACATTTCAGCAGCTTTTAGCTTGTTTGTAACCACAACTATTTCATTAAATAACTTTTATGGTACAACCAAGTATCTGGAGCATTACGTCAGCAACAAGTAGCAATTTCTCAATTTATCTCCAATCAGCTTCACTTTGTTACCACAATTTAACCAATGCTGCATGTATCATAATTTATTGCTTACTGTGGGAATTGATTTTTCCGTATACAGGTATATCTAATTCCTTGAGGCATCTTTTGTCAATTTACTGGCAAAACTAAATATCTTTATTAAAAAAAAAAATAGCTTTCTGGCATTGCTAACCGGATTGTAACTGGACAAATATTCATCAGTTGTTACTTTCTTGTTTATAGCCTGAGGTCCTGTAAAAAAGAAAAAAATCCACCCCAACAAAACCCACACAACCACAAAACCTAACCCCTACTAAAAAATGCACAGTGCCTTACTTTATTTCATTTTGAGATACAACGTATGTCCACTGTATGATAATCAAAGGCAATTTTAACTAAGTAGCCACAAAACTTTTTGGTAATCCCCGACAAGCCAGGAGCAGGCTGTTGTAAGGCATCAACAGAACTTACACATCCTACCTGTAAAAACCGCATTTCCAGGTGCCAGGCAAACACTGCCCAGTTTGCTAACACAATACAGCTTATGTTGCCATTTGCATAGGCGGTGAAATAGGCCTTATTTAGCCATTTTTATGATTTTCTATTCACTTTTACCAGAAAGTGATGCTATTATTTTTATTCTATTAACTTCAGCTCCCCGCTGTTCACCTTCTTTCTACCATTGCTGGTAGTTGTCCCCTCCCTGCAAGAAGATCAGACTTCCATGTTTTTCTTACAAGACCCAAATCATAAGTTTCCTGAAACCCCCAGTTCTTTAACAGTTAAAAAGTCATTTGAAGACAGGACAGCCTTCCTATAGCGACCACAAGCCTATGGACCTGTTTTGTTTAGTCAGTCAGGTTTTTTGGAACACTCATAAAGGACACCATGGAACGGGTTCCGGGGGGGGGGGAAATGTATGTAAATATAAAAATCTGAGGCAGGCATGGGGAAAAAAAGATAGGACATCTTGAAGCCAGCCCTAGCTTCCCTGCTGAAGAAGTGGAGACAGCTGTTTGGGCAGGGATCCACATAACTGAGCTGCTAGGTCCTGGCCACTGGAAGTTTGTGTGTGTGTATGCTGGTCTGCTTCAGCTGTCACGAAGCTCTTTGAAAAGAAACTAATGAACCATTAAAACTTCCAGTGAGGTAAATAATTATCATCCTTCTTTCACAGATGAGTAAATAAAGATAGTAAATAAATAGCTGGTCTGAAGCCACAGAGAGAATTCAGTAGTTCCAGAAACAGAATATCAGTTTCCATGTTTATATATTCCCTTTTAAGGGCTTCTATCCCACTCTTTGGTTCAGATTACGGATTAGTCTGTTACTGCTCCCAGCTAGCACACTTAGCTCAGATTCACAGAAAAACCTTATTATAAACCATTATTATACAGTATTGTACAGCATAGAGATCCCTGAGCCGGATCCAGAACAAGCAGCAGGGCAGGCGCATCAGCACAAACTAATTTATTAGTAGAGGGAGACTCAAAAAACTGTTCCTGCAAAGGTCAGTTTTTAGGCGATGACAGCACCAGCCATCTCATTTGCAACACAAGCATCTTCCCACTACGCTCTACTACCTGCTACAGGCAATAAGTCACTCGTTAGGAGTTGGACACCTAGCTCTATAAGGAAATTCCAGCCCAAGTTATTTAACCTATAGCAGAACATTACTTGACAGACCAGCTTTCACGCTACCGAATTACATCCACACGAACCAGAAGCTCAGCACAGGCTTCGGATCGACTGCTGACTAATCTTTTCAAAAAGAGAAGCACCGTGAGGAGCGCGGAAGAGCCGCTGAGCTGCTGTAACGGGGGGCTGGGTTTACGCTCTGGAATCATAGAATCATAGAATTGTTCTGGTTGGAAGAGACCTCCAAGACCATCGGGTCCAACCATTAACCTATCACTACCAAGTCCCCCACTAAATCATATCCCTTAGGGCCTCCTCTAAACGCCTTTTGAATACCTCCAGGGATGGGGACTCCACCACCTCCCTGGGCAGCCTGTTCCAATGCCTGACAACCCTTTTGGTGAAGAAATTTTTACGAATGTCCAATCTAAACCTCCCCGGCGCAACTTGAGGCCATTTCCTCTCGTTCTGTTGTCTGTTACTTGGGAGAAGACTGAAACCTCAGCACTACTTCTGCAGAGACAAAACGGAAAGCTTTGTGTTTTGGGTTATTTACGAACAGCAGCACAAAACAAGGTAGAACAAAACAAGGTAGCACAAAAATGATACATTTAAACAGTACAACTCTCAGCAGCAAATCATGGCCAAGCAGAAAGAAAAATAGTCTGATTTACTTAAACTATTTATCGGTAAAATATGCCACTCAAAAAAGCTTGATGGAACCACAAGAGGCTGCTTGATAAGGATGGCTACACAATATCACGTGTGGCATATAGAAATGGAAATGAAGGTACATCACCTTTAAAAATAAAAGCTGGGTGACACTTGAGGGCACTGCACTTAAGAATGGGGAGAAGATCGAGCTTTCATTTCACAGGGAGGCAGAAAGTTAGGTTATTTCTTACTTCATTTGTGTAATGCAGAATGAAGAAAAATTACTTGGGGTGGGGCACACAAATCACTGTCCTCTCCTCCTTCCACATTCCATGCCTCTCTTGTAATGAAAATTTGAAATGAAAATTTTTAACATAGAAAAGAAGGGAAGTATAATTTCTGTATTCAACAATGTAATGTTTTAAAGCATAAGAATTTGAATTGGTTTACAGTAGATGCATTTTAACACTTTTACTTTCCAAAAGATTTCCTTAAAATTGGCATCTTTCCGAGAAGTGTTCCGTGTTTGCTACTTCATTTCTCTACCAGAAAAATGTTTAGGAATTTAAGAACAACGTAGCATCTCGATCCATTTATAGGTATCCATTTGAAACTCTGTATACAGTTCATTTATACAAAACAAAGTTTTTAAGACTGAACTGACAGTTCAAAGCAATGAAGTTTTGAATAGTTTTTTTTTAAATAAACTTGGTTCTGCAATAGACAAAACTTCCAAGAATCCAAGTGTGGTCCACAGGCATACCAAGGGAACATAGGAAGATACCGATGTCCCTCTTTGCAGGTTGTTGCACCAGCTTTGCAAAATTGCATTAGTCCACTGAATCGAGTTTAGGTGTTTGATCAGAGAGCTTGGCACATAGGAATAGCTGTCAGGGGCAGGACAAAGAAATTGTAAACACACAGACCTATCAGAATGACTAAAGCAAAAAAAACCCAAAAGCATACTGATATGTAGAAATGAAAAGTTCACAGAAGTCAACCATATAGCCTCTGTCTCGAACATTATCTCATTCTAGTGATCCAGTGCACATCTAATAAGCATCACAGTGTGTCTATATATTTAGGCAATATTGCTCTGTGAATTTGGATACATTGCCTTTCATATTTCACCACTTCCGTGCATGGTCTGAGGTTGTATTTGTATTAAATTGCTCAATCTACAACATATCCTAAGATCTTGAAAAGATTTTCCGTAGACAACCACTGAAATATCTGGTAATATAGGTAACAAATAACTTCGTAACATTAATACACCCATATAAAAAAAAGTGGGGGGGCTTAGTTTGTTTTCGGCTACAAAAATAAAAAGTCAGAACACATACATATTTAGGAGTAACTCTTCCAGATGATATTTTAAAGAGTTTGCCAGACATGGTTAAGGAGCACTGATAAATTAACCTGAAAATGACTGTATATGACACAGTATGTTTTCTGTTTAATGGATTAACAGACAACCTTAGCCTATTAGTGTTCTCAGTGCTATATACACATCAAATCACCACTAAAAATACAACTGTAATTTTAACTTCAACTCCTAGATAAACAAGACTCCTTTAACATGACGGCTACAAGCATTCATGAGAAAATGTCTTCTAAGCAGTCATGTAACAGAAGCCATATGCAGAGCCACATACCAGCAGCAGATAAAAATCTTACTACATTGAACTCCATTTCCCCAAGATATGATTCTGTTCCATTTTCCAACACAGAAGAACCACTATCCGCAGGAGCATGTTTCTCACCAGTAAAACCAGGTGCGTGACTTAGTTTGCTCCCAAGCGTAGTCACAAAGAGGAGCATTTGGGAAACTCCGGTGGGGCTGTACACGCTAGCTAGGAACAAGACATTTGCGGAAGAACTTGGAGGGAGAGGGAGTCAGAGAGTTGTGTTTGCAAATGTCACTCCCTCATCACAAAAGTGTGAAGCGCGTAAAAACTGAAACACAAAAATCCATAAGTCTGTGGCTTACTGCATTACAACGTGTACTCTTCTTTTGGTCACTGTGTTCCTGTTCTAGTGGTACTTTTTGTAATATTGCTATACTGAATGTAACATTCTAAAGACCTAAGCCTTTGAAGTATTAAACATATTCTGCTAAACACTTCAAAAGACGGCTCCAAAGAGTGGAGAAACTTAACTCCAGAGAAAGCATTTGGCTCTTTGCAGAATCCAACTCCTGCAAGTCTTCAAAGAAAGGGCAGTCTCTGAAGACAATGGATTGGGCAAGCAATTTTTAGCATGCCATTAATCCAGAAAAAGTTCAGAACAAAAGTACAAGCAGATTGGGTTGTCTCTCTGAAAACAATACTTTGCATGCCATAGTATTTCTTCAATATAATTTTGATTTGGCTAGAACATTACTTTGAGTTTTCTTTAGCAAACCTTCTTTGAAAGGTGGGAATTTCTAAAGCACAGACTTCAGTTGTGAGTCATTACTATTGTTTCCTCTAAATTTTCTCACCAGCTCATCCTGCATCATTTCCCTTGTTCTCATGAATGAACAACAGTAATGGAAACATATCCATTGGTAAGAAAGACTAAGAAAACTATTGCAATGGATTTTCAAATGCCCTGTCAACAAAAAGTTAACATTTAATTATAGTTGCTAACATTTGGGATTGTAGGTAGGAATTAAAGAAATGCGTTTCCTTGTTTAATAAGAACTTATTTAAAATTTGCAGCTATGTGACTTCTTACCAGCAAATAAAATGCATCCATCTTGTGCAACATTGTTTTATGATCCATTACAGTAAAAAGGAAAGGGAATATGATTTTAATCTTAAAATAATATGCCATTTGTGCAAAGTCAATGCATCATCAAGGCTTCATTTCCCCATAGCATCTCTGTATTTCAGCACAAGGGGAAAAAAATGTCCTTACATACCATGAAATCTTACCTCCCTTCAAGATTAATGGGCACTAGTCTGTACGTACATTAAGAGGTCACTCGACCCCATCTGTTGTGCAATAGCCAGGCACGCTGGGATAAGTGAAGGAGACTGAAAAGCTTAGTTTCCCCTCTATAATTCATTGCATGCAATCTTTCTGTTGCGGGCCCTTCGTGCGCTACGCCTGTGGAACTCCCTTCGATACCCGTGGAATTTCTGAGCACGACACGAGTGCAGCACCGTCACATCGGGCTCTGTCAAGTGCTGTTTTCCTGCAGCAAGTTCCCCCAGTTATTGGGTCCCTCTTGATACCGGGTCTGGAGGTTAAAAAACAACCAACCCACCCCCCACCAAACAAACAGAAAACAAACCCCCTTGAAAATAAGGGGAATGGTCTAGTTTTACTAAATATGTGTAAGGTTTAACAGGCTGCAGCCTAGACACAGTGTTACTCAGCTACCGAGAAGAGCAGCAGATGCCGAGATCTTTCAGGTTGCCCTCTCATGAAGGAGCACGAGGACACAAACTCTGAACAGACACCCAGTGCAATGTCTATTTCACTCTGACTTCTGAGAGACCTCAAACGCAGCTGACCACAGACACCGCTAACACTCCTCTCTTTTGGGGATCGTAAAGAAATGGTTTTTAGGGAACAGCCCTGAGACAAGATTACCTCTTTTCTCGTGTGCTGCACTTTTATCCATGAAAACTGTCTCAAAAAGCTGCTTTCTCTCGGTGTTAAAATCTTGCTTGTACACTTCAGAAAAAAGCCCCCGGTGCTATATGTAACAGTGCCATCTAGTGACATACTGCAAGGGTGTTTTCTGCTGATAAAATATTCTCAATCACTTTTTTCCTAATGAAATCGAGCTTAGTTTATTAGTACAGAGTGTTAACAAAAGATTATTCGAATCATTAATGTAGTTTAATAAGAAAGGAAATTTTATTCTTTGATTGGTTTTAGACTATTTCTCACTGTGTGTTTGCGCTTCCATGATTAGCTCTTCAGAAGTCTGGTTGGTACCTTTTAATATTGCTAATGAAAAAGACCTTTATATCAGTAGGAAGTGGAAGCTAGTATTTTCTTCTTTGGAAAGAGATCACACAGGACTATTTGCGTGGTTGCAGACCTTGCTGTTAGCACTCTGAACAGTCATATACATTTTCACTTGTTTTACATTTAAAATTGAACCTTTTCCTGATGCATGTCTTACATGGCCATTACCTTAATCAATACCAAGTACTTTCAAAACTACAAACATAAGGCCTAAGAGTCTATGTGGAGAAGCCAGACTTAAGCCAAAAATGAACGGGCTTGTGCGGAGGATCAGCACCATACACCCACTGCTGGGTTACAGCCTTCTCTTGGGCAGAAGTCAGTCCCAGCAGGTCTCAGCAGTCCCAGAAGCTACTCCAGCACCATCTTCCTAAAGCAATAAAATCTCTAGGGAGTCACAGTCAACCCCAACCTGACAGTAACCCCTGCATACAGCCTCCCCTCAGCTTTACAAGCCCTGCGGCGTGCACTCCAGCCTTCCCAGCCCTGGGGAGATGTCACTGCACCGCCTCCGGCCACTCTCATGACTGGTTTATAGCTAATAGTCCCCCAGACAGAGGACATTTCCAAGGGCCTCTCATAGTTTACACAAATTAATTGGTTGACAGCGTTATTGTTACACACCTCTTAACGCATTATTTGTTCCAAGCAATGTTTAAAATACCGGCTCTTGCCAGAAGTTACTTTGTGCACGTGCTGGCAGGGTGGGGTGCCCTGTCCGAGTTGTTCTTCGGCTTTGGACCCAGCCACTGACGGTGACCATTTGGTTAAACTTCTTGCAGTTCAGGGATGAATAAGGTCCAAATGAAATAAACGCAAACCTAACCATGCCGTCAGTTACAAGAAGGTAATACTGAGCACCACAAACGGCTAAGTGAAGTTTTAAGCAGATACTAATCGATTCTCTATGCATGACTAACGAGTAGTTACACTGATAAAACACAGCTTTCTTCTGAATGAATAAAGTTCTCTACTTCCCCACCACTTACTTGGTGCTACAGGGGCATCAGCTCTTGAGCTAGGCTGTAAGAGGTGGAGGAATTGTGTAAAATTTCCTTCCCAGTCTCTTACCTTGACACAAGGTCATCCTCTGTCACATCTCATCTGGGCATTTTCAAAGCGGTTTATGAACACCATAGATGCCTATTTGTAGCATATCTAGCCTTTGTCTTTCCATTTTGTTTTTGATCAAAAAGACTTTCCTAGTGCTTGTGCATGAGGGAAAAACCCGCAACATTCTGGAACAGGTACAAAAAAGCCCAATAGATATAGACCTCCCCCTTTCTTTCACATATATACAGACTATAATATTTTCTTATGCCAGTTATTTTGGTCCTTTTCATTTATAGTGGCTAAAGTTGGGTAGGGAGAGGATAAAAATAGTGATTTGTTTTGAATACAGCGGGAACTGCCAAGGCAGCAGTTCTCATTTCATGCTCAATCCTTTCTGTTGTTTTTAACCAAGACTGCTTTGAGACTCATGTTGCTGCACCACTAGCAACTGACTTGTATCTTGTCTCCTTGGGAAGCAGCTGTTCCCACTTAGCAGGGGTAGATGCGCAGAACACAGACGTTTACCTTAAAGAACGGGGTCAGCGTGGTTATCTGTATAGAAATACCACCCCACTTCAAAGGGCAGCTATCCGTGCTCCGCTGCCCAAATATTTAGGAAAAATATTTTTATTTTGTTTCCTACAGGAAACATTTAACAGGCAATTAATAAGTGCACGGAAAATTGCCTTAAATCTATTCACAACAACAGTGAAGTATTAGAAAGAAGACGATGTTGTCCAGTCTTTTCATTCTCTACAGTGACCCCTACCCACACAATTCAAAGTTGAAAAATTTGACTTATATTCGCAATGAATTAGGTTTCAAAGTGCTTGTGAGTCAACCAACCGTTGCTCCTATATATTTTAAAACTCTGTACCATAGTTTTGTCATCTGCAACTTCTTCTTTGGTCCATGAAAGAACTGTAGAGGAGCCAAGAATAATATCCCGGAGTCCTGACTCCGTCATGGACTTTAACTGTAAGGATTCTTTCATTTGCAACAGATGACTGGTCAAGTCCCAGGGATAAACTAAGCAGTAATATCTTAAATGCCACCAGACATTTCGTGTCTAGAGAAGACAAATGCAAGGGTGTCATTTATGTACATATGTACATCATTTTGACTCATTTTTAACCGTATTATATAGGACATTCACAAATATGTCAAATATTCAAAAATATTAAGATTAAGCCCATCACTTTTTAACACAAAACACCCTGAAAATTCATTCATTAACTTACAATCTCTCAGGTCTAATGGGTGAGGAGCTGCACACTAGTGTTATATACCTAAATTTAAAATGAAAGCTTCTTATATCCTGCTGTGAAAATGGACACTTTTCAAGCTCAGCTGTTTTGTA
Source organism: Phoenicopterus ruber ruber (assembly GCA_009819775.1). Taxonomy (NCBI): domain Eukaryota; kingdom Metazoa; phylum Chordata; class Aves; order Phoenicopteriformes; family Phoenicopteridae; genus Phoenicopterus; species Phoenicopterus ruber. Next base: position 40,512,563 of record CM020218.1, read on the forward strand.
AAGCGAATGCCTGACATCTGCTGGTAATTATAGAAACTCTATATTGTTGAATCAAACTGCCTTTAGTTTAGCTTTCAGACTAAGGAAGATGCTTTAGAATATACAAATTATTCAAATAAAATGGTTTAAGTTACTACACTCATGATGCAATGAGGTTTCAAAACTGAACTGCATCAATATTGCTTTTACTTGTTAGATGCAAGATAGTGAGTGTCTTCGGATTTCCTACAAAATTTGCCTGCAGGAGTGATCAAATCGAATCCTCAGAAAAACAGGTTTTCCCCAATATGATTTCTGTGCACATTATTTTTAATCAATTAGCAGAAGCAATTCTAGTGCTATTGTGCTTCACATTCCCTTTTGGTTAGATTCAACATTTTTTTAGAAAGCTATTTCTAACACTATTCTGTAATATTTCAATCATGCTACCAAAAAAAAATACAATTGCTGACTGAAACAACAGGACTGCAGAAATGTTCATTAAAATACTGAGCTACAAAACTCCCGTCTGTGGCGAAGGCTACAAAATGTACCTTTATTTAAGCAGACTTCTTCGGAGCCAGCAAAGACATGGGAGAAAATGAAGGATATTGCACCGCAAAAAGCAACGAAAGGGGCCTGCTCAGAAAATGATAAACTGAAGGTTTTCGGTATTTCACTCTTTCCTGCGCTGCACAGTTCTGTTTCAAAAGTTTTGGGACTGATCAGTACAAATCAGTAGGACTTGGTCTTACAATATCTGAGCGCTTGTGATTTTATGAAGCAACATGATGTCTTTGCAAAACATAATTCAGAAACTAATTTTGTGCATGAGGGGGTCAGCATATCAGAATGAAAATAATCCTGCTGGATCACAACCAGAAAATAGGAGAGAAAGAAAGAAAGAATATACACAGGAAAATGGGAAATTGTAGAACACTTTATGAATTCTTTAATATGGAGGTAGCAAATAAAATGCTCTGTTTGACAAAGTTTAGAGGGGAAAAAAAACCCAACCCTCAAAACTTCCGAAGTTAACAACTGACCTTTACTGAAAGCCTATATGGATATCAAGTAGCAGAACTCCTTCAACCACAGGAACTGATCTTTCATTCCAAACAAAAATAAAATTTTATTTGACAAGATTTTCTCCTGCCCTGTAGAATCATCACCACGAACCCAATGAAATGAAGAGGAAAAAAAAGTAACAGCTATTGCCTCCATCCATTTTTACTTTCCCATTTTTCCTCTGTACCAACAAAAACAATAAAATAGAATTAAAATCCAGTAGAACATCTGTTGAATCCCTATATCATAACGTGCAGTTCTGGCAGTGTGCAACATAAAAGCTATAGCTTGCTACAATACTACCAAAAAGAGAGCACAAAAGAGTTACCTTGAATTTAATGACAAATGCTTATCAGCTTTCTGAATGCAAACTATCTGCAGTTCTCTTTGACAGAAGGAAAACAACCAAAACAAAAAAAAAAAAAAAAAAAAAAGGAAAAAAAGTAAAATCAGAGCCAGCAAAAAAACTTTACGTATCAGCACGAGGAAAACAAGTCATTTATACACCCTGCAGCTCCTCAGGAGCAGAAGTTTTAAATCGGTGTTACACCCGGCAGAATTGGCCAGACAAGTCTCAGTGTTTGCCCCTGGTTCCCCAGATATATAAGCAGCACCGAAAACAAACTGCTGAAATTCCCTGATACTGACCGGTCCTTGAAGGATTATGCTGACCTATTGATACACATATATACCATACACAGTTATTGGGTCTCCCTGAAAGGATAACAGTTTGTATGCCTTTTTTTTTTTTTTTTTTTTTTGGGGGGGGGGGGGGGGGGGGAACATAACAATACTCAGATTTTAAAATATATATCAAAGAATTTAATTATTACATGTTAAATCTTCAATCCCTTTTACCTCAGAGACTTCAGAGGTAGTATAGCTTATTATTATTCCAGAATATTGTGATACGGAGTTGCTTTGCCAGTGTTTCTAGTTACTTGATATGCTTCTTTAAACAGTAAATAAGATAAGGTTGTTTGTTTATATAGCAAGGAAGTGCATTAAAAATCAGCTTGTTACAATGTCAAAGACATTAAGACTTATAAACATATCCTATATGTGGGTCAAAGATGTTATTCTGAATTCTAAAACTAAGTGGCAGCTCATTCTTGAAGCAGCACAGACAACTGCTTTTAGACTCTCCAACCAAGCTCGTAAGAGACACACTTTGCTTTCTTACAAAATTAACTTTAAACCCTGTCATAGAGCTGTGCTCCAAATACAGAATAAGAATGACTATAAACTTAATCACAGAGTCAAGGATTTAAGTTTCTTTCTAGATATGAGGATTTTCTTTTATTTTCTTTTTTTTTTCCCCCTTCTCCTTTTGACAGAGAGATGGCCTCTCCAGGTGCCAGAGCATCAAAGAACCATTGACCATTTGACCACGTGTGCTTTTTCCAAGACGTAGCACTACTTCACTTGGACCTGCTCAGAATTTTTATTTCATCCATCTTCTTGGATTTCTAGCAATTATAAGCAATGCATTTCTTAGACTCAAACCCAAGGATGAAACTCCACAACTACGAGAAGTATAAAATATGTATTGACCTTATTTATGTGAACTTCTGCCTGTACTGAACAAATGTTTTCAGTGACATATGCTAAATTGCATGTAACAAATTCTCCAACCACTTTCAGCTTGAGAGCAGAAAGTTCCTTTTAAATATAATTATGGCAAAAAGCACTTGAGTATCATTAGAAAGCAGTATTTGTAATACCTCCTACTCAGTCCAAGATTATTACAGCATCAATTTGTTCAGTTGAAACCCAGTCTCAGATCTGTGCTTAAGATTATGCAGATATAATTGCTCGTGTACTTACATTGCATGGGTTTATGCAATGGGATACCTACAGGGAACAAGACTAAATTAAATATAATAAAGAAAACGTGCATTGACCGTGAAGAATGTAAATATCACATAATCCTACTGATTATTAAATCAACATCTTAGCATTAACAATCACAAAGGCTATAAAAATAGCCAGAGTCATCTTTAAGTCATTCATTTAATCAGTTGTTCAAGACATTAGTACTTAGATTTCTAATAAAGATTAATTGGATGAGGTGGTGGGAAATTAAAAGTAAATACTCAATTACAAGTACTTCATAAACCAACTTATTTTTGTTATCCGATGTTACATTCTGCTTTTACATGTGTACACATTTTTAAAAATCTAGATGGCAATAAACCCAAGAATATTAAAAATGTCTTGGCAATCATCCCTCCATCTATTCTTATCCCCTAGTTGCCCCAAAACAAAAAAATAAGAATACTTTGGTTAGAGACTTATTTTATTTTTTTCTCAGTGTCTAGAGCTTTTGCTACCAGCTCTATGTTCCTAAGATTGTATTTAGCAAGTAAGACTCTATTCCTAAAGCATATTACAAGGTCACATCCACTACATACACCTGAGGAGTTAAGGGATCTATTGTCTCTGACTTTTCTAGAGCCAGATACGTAGGGAGAATAACTAAATACGATTTACTGACTAACTTTGCTCAAATATCCAAATAATTGCAACTTTCTATGCTGAGCATAATCTCTAAGTTTCATTAAGCATACTTTCTATTCTATCACCCACGCTACTGATGAGTAGTAAATAGCATGAGAGCCAGGAAAAAGTAAAAGAAAGAACAAAACCCCCCCGCCTCTAAAACATGAAGCCCAACACAGTCTTCCAGTCTGATATTGAAAAAAACCTTACAGTTACTATCTGTGTATAATCTTCTAAATAATTTTACACCTGTCTTCAAGCATTTTCCCCTTTATGGATCTTTTCCCCACAGCTCATTAATAGCACAGAAGGCAGCGTCAAAAACCTTATTTCAATCAAGGTATTTTGGTAGTCTTCACTGTTTCTAGAGCTGCTCCTTTGACTAATTCTTCAAAGCCATTTCGCTCTTAAATGCCTTTGAAAAAGTGAGTCCTAGTAAGAGACTCCATTTAGGAGTGAGACTGGGCAATATAGAGAGGTGGCAACGAGGCAAAGTTCATTGCTCACATGGAAGTGGATCAGAACTTGTGAAACGAGATAGTCCTTACAGTGAGCTCACGTGATATCTCTGATGAGATCTATAACTTGAAATAATTTTATTACAGCTTGAAATTGTACAAATTGCTTCATCTTTTAATCTCAACATTTGCAGATGTAAAAAATCCAACCCCTAAAAAGACGAATGCCAACGTTGGCTGTTGCCACTTATGCAGCGAGATTGCAGGTGCCAGCATTCCTCTATGTTTCTTAGGATTTCCAAAGCAAAAAATAAATTATTAAGTAGCATTTAATTAGAGACAGGAGGCTGGAAGGGCAGGGAAGAAAAAGAACATCAGACTCTCTCCTTCTTTCAGAATTGGGAGAGAGAAAGACATAAACCAGGAAGGAAACTACCTTTTAGAAATAAAAGTAGAATAGGAAAATAAAAGAAGAAAAAGAGACTGAAGCAGCCACAATCTCATTGCTGTTATTTCCCAATCACAGTTAAACTAGTTTCATCTTAATATTCAATTACTACCTTACACAAAGGAAAGCTCTTCTCCCTGCCTGCTTTGCCAACCACTCCTAACTACACCTAACAGAAGTCATTCTTAAAGGCAAATATTTTTTACACTTAAACCAAACGCTCATTTCTGAAATGATCTTCCACAGCCTCATCCAAACCTCTTCTTTTTCTCATAGTAGCTCCTATCACCACACTCCGAAACCTCTCCCGTGTACCAAACCCAGCTCATTCACCCCAGCACAAGCGCCCAGGACCGGAGCAGTCACTTAACTCAGAAAAAACCCAAACCCTGACAAAGCGAGAAGAAACACCGAGCAAGGAGGCAGACTGAATTAATAGCGCCGTACCTGTTGTTCCTGTTGCGACGCAGAAGCCGAAGCCCACACGCGGCGTCCAAAGCCTGTTTCTGCAAAGGGAGTCCCCGGTTCGGAGTCCCTCATTACCCATTTGCCTGCCAGCCACCTGTGAAGCCAGGTGGTAGAAGCCTGCGGTAGGTTAGTCCCGTCCCGTCCCGTCCCGTCCCACCCCACCCCACCCCAGGCAATTCTCGCTACCGCCGGGTAGTATTTTTGAGATGGTCGCTTGCAAAAGCACTTCTTGTACGGCTTAAGAATGCCAGCCCCTTTCTGGAAATAAACATGGATTTTTCCTGTAAAGCACTTGGAAGTCACTGGGTTACAACTGCAAAATACATGACAATTGCTGCTAACAAAGTTACGGGTAGACTATAAATACCTCTTCAAATTACAAAAACGCTTGCTCACTGTCATGGTCCTCTAGCGCTGGGAATATATTTATTCTCTCTACTCCGTTTCTGCCGGTTTTATGATTTTCGAGGAGCGCCAGCTACTGCTGCAGGAGCCGTGGCCTGGTGCCCGGCCGACGAGCACAAGGGGGTGCAGCTGGACGGAGAGGAGAGCTACAGGTGACTCTGGTGTGCGTCGTTTGCACCGAGCCGGGGGAGGGAGGTCAGGCACCCCCTTTCGACCGCAGCCGAGTTTTCAAATATTCTCTTAATATTTGGCTCCGTTATGTTTAGCTTGAATCAATTGCTTGTAAGTCTGGATAATGTAACTATTGATTTGGGGGGGGTGTTTGGTTGGTTTTCTCAATAGCTTATGCATAGAGGATATAGAATTCATTATTAGACCATCAAAGTCTGGAAAAAGAAATCGTAACTGCAACTCTCTTGGAGTTTGGAGTAAACAGAAGAGAGAGAAAAAAAATTCTGACTATCTTTCCATCCAAAACAAAAGCAAATTAAGAATTGCTAATTAAGAACAATTATTAGTGGATAAACTAAATAATAACTTGCATAAAAGGAATTATTACTGTGATATAATCTTAAGGGAAAAAGAAACGTTAACAATGGAATGCCTACTTTATCTTTACCTGTGCCTCATGTCTTCAAGAAAGTGCAGATTCAGAAAAATGGTCCCAGGGAAGTGGTGGAAGGTGCCAGAGAAAGATCCAGCAGCAGTTTGGCTTGTTCGAGCTCAGTTTTGGATTTTTTTTTGCTTAATAAAAATATGCCTGATGTGACTACTGTAATATGAGCATTTGCATGTGTGCTTAGAATGGGATTCTTCATGCTAAAAAGTATACTCCTGTTTGCTTGTTTGTTTGCATGAACAGCTTTAAATGTTTTAAAAACAGTTTTAAATTGTTTTTAAAAGGTTTTAAACTGTTTTTAATGGAGAAAATGGCAATTTTCTTCCAAAAGAAAGAAGTCAAATAAATCAGAAGAACATTCCTGAAATACCAAAGACTTACAAATAGTTTCCATGTATTTTCTGACACAAATTTGGAGTAAGATTGCTCCTCTGGTACCTGAATTTTCAATCTAAATAGCTTTCATTTTATAGAACTGTGCCTGCAAAACCTCTCTTGAAATAATTTTCAAAAGCATAACATTTTCAACATTTCTAATCCAAAAACAATGCAGGAACTCTACTGGAATCTGGCTGTTAAGCAATATAGTAGCTAGCTTTAATTTTATTGTTCAGATGAAACTTATTAAAAGAATAAACAACCAATAGTTAGAAGTAATTTATTTTCTCAATGTCTTTCTATTTTCAATATCTATAGTGCCAATCCATAAATAAGGCTGTATGTGAAGGGGAGCAGAGCTTTAAATACAGATTTTTAAACAGTTATTTTCCTTTCCTGCGTAGGGCTTTCCGTGTCGTGCTGTGTGCTCTCAACAGTGAATGGAAACCCAGGCCATGTGAAGAGTTTGCGTTTTTCAGTCCTTAGACAAGAACTCCTGTCTCCAGAACCTCAATAAATTGCTATCCAAAATGTATCATCAGAAGTGTTTTCAGTTCAAATTTCCTACAAAAGGGTTTCAAGCCTTTTGCCATTAAGCAAATCGGTTGCTAGGGAATACATCTTTTGTACACATCATTATATAAACCATCATTATTTAGTTAGTAACACATCTAAAAGAACAATCAGCTGCCAGAAATAATACTTATTTTTATACAATGTATCAGAAGAGACAAGAGGAAGTAAATGCCATTAGTTTCCATAAAAGAGCGTTCTTTTTATAAATGGATCGAGAATTGTCACAACAAAATACAGTAGTCATTTTACTTTTTGCAAGGCTTTGAAGAGACCAACTGGGGAATTTGCCTTCTTGCTCCCTGAAGCAAGAAGAGAACCGAGAGCATCCTGTCCCTCTCGCTGGCTGAGAAGCGAAGAGCAAGCTATTACAGCACCATTTACGCGCTCATCTACGCTGGCCTTTCCCTCAGGATAAAACCGAGTTCTTCTAAGAACTTGAACATAAACTCAGTGATGGTTTCTTCCTCAGCCCTCTCAAGTGCTTACCTCAAACATTGTAATTTCCCTTCACTGGAAAATGCTAGAAAAGCTTCAAGCATCATGTTTGAAGCTACAATTTTAGTGTCTTAAAATTCCGCTACTATCTGCTGGGGGGAATATACCATTTTTGAGGAAAGAAGGTAGATTTCTCTCTGATGCTTTTTGACAGCAGATCCTTGTCTTTGTAGTTAAAGCATCTCTTTCCTAGACAGCCTTTGTATTCATTGGAAGAGTAGTGCCAAAGGAATACAGGGAAGTGGTTGAATGCCAAGCCACAAGAAAGAAGTTTCAGTAAACATTTCAGGAATATAATTTATGAATAAACCAACCACTTACTTGGCAATTAACAAAACAATTCCACAACTTTGCCCAACTATCTCTAAAAAAAATATTTTTTTTGTTTTCCTTCTGTATGACAGTATTAAGTTCTCTACAACAGTGAGATTTTTAGAAATATATACACATTCGATACCAAAGCACAGAAAAAATAGGATGTATTTCACCGTGCTGATTATGCTAATCTGTGGAAAACAGCACAAGTTCAGAGAACTGAAATCCATGTAAATATGCTGGATACAAATGGAAAACTGTCCTAAAATATTCCTGTGAAAATAATTTTTTAGTTTTCACACTTCAAACAAAATTTTGTTTGAAAAAGACAAAGCACTTTTCTGAAATCTTTTCAACACCTCTTTGATTGATACATCAACACAGAGAATGTACTAAACAGTGACTTAGGGATAATTCACAAATATTAATGATGCCTTTTTAAAAGCAAGTTGGCTTCCTCAAAATCCACCAGCTCTTAGGTGAGCTCACAACAAAGGGGGAGACTGTGCTCCAATCTTTTGCACCTCTTCTTTTGAAAGGTTTCTCACACCATAATTCTCATCACCTTTCCTATTATTTTTTCTGATTTGCAGCGTTAAAAAAACCTCAGTTTTAATTTCCAACTATGTTTGCTCTTTTTGGAAGTCCCCAGAGCATCAGAACATTTGACATCTGGCAGGAAGTTAACTTCTACCATACTTTGAGTATATATGTGTATGTTAAGAACTACATCAGGAAGGCGATAGCAGCAAGCGCTCCTCCTTCTGGGTACGCGATGAGCAAGAAACACCGGTCGCTCAGTATAAACCATCATTATGGCCAAGAGGCAATTCTGATACCCTGTTTCTTCTTCCCGTCCTCCCCGCCACAACAAGCGTTTGCGGCTGTAGCTGAGGGGAGGAGGACACGAAGAGCAGGATGTGCAGCCACACAGAGGCCGCTTCTTCAGCAGAGACGCTGACCGAGACTGCGACACGCTGCTTGCTACCTCTCCTGGTTGACGCAAATCAGGAAGGCTTCCAGGTAGGCTCACATCCATATTCAAGCTGGAAAATCTGTCTAAATTTCTCTGTGTTCCCATAGGAAATCCTCTATTTCTGAAACACTTTCCCAGACTGTTTGGGAGAACGCCTGTCCCATTCCTTGCTATGGAAGGGCCCCTCTAATATTAGTTGTCCCAGCCCCCTCTGGAACAAGTGTGTTCATTCTTCCTGCTGAGCAGATCCCAATAAAAATCAAGTGGTTGCTTTGTAGACAGTCTTTCCTTACTTAAAGCTTTTACTTTTCTTACTGACTTATGCTTAACACACTGAAAATATTTCTTTTTATTTTTCCAATTAGCTGCATTATAAGCAGTTATTACAATGTTTTATAATATAGGATTGCATGTGGGCTACATCAATGGCACTCAAAACAAGATCTACAGAATGAATGACAGATAATGAACTATCAGTTTTCCAAGTAGCTGTTGGCAGTCCTAGAAAGGAGCAAGCTTACCTTGCTGTAACACGCTAAGCGTGCACTTAGCAAAATGCTGTAAAACAGAATAGCCGTTTCCTTCAGGCACTCACGAAACTGACTCCAGAAAGTCTATTTGAGTTCTACAGAGATTAAATAACTATCACAGCACCTCAAAAAAAGCCAGTAAGACTATTTTCTGGTTTAAAAATGTTTATTTAAAAGAAAAGGAGATCTATACCCAGATGGCCAGGAAAAAAAAAAAAAAAAATTCCTCAGTTCCCCCCCCCAAACCATTATTCTGCAATTTACCTTTCCCTCAAGATTCAGCTTCAATGTTTTATTTAAAAAAACCCTGAACTTTCATTTCCTTTTCCTATGCTGTTAGACCTGAGGATATTAAGTACCTTTCACTGAAGGGTTGCATGGGATGTGAGAAGAAACCGCAATAAAATTTATTCACAATATACAAGTATAAAAATATCTTGCTTAGGATTCAGTATTATAATTTAATAACTTTTTGTTGTTTCATAGGTATCTGGGAAAGGTACAGACACGTGTCCTGATCCTGTTACAAGAGGTAGAATGCCAGCATTTGGTACAACATTCCAGGAGAGAGTCAAAGTGACGTTCCTGTTTCCCCTGCAAAAGCAACGAAGATTATCAGCACAAATACACAAGTTAACTAATTTAATTAATAAATACTAATATTAAATAAATTAGGACACAAATTGTTTTCCTGATCCAGAAACAATGGGCTTTTTAATTTTATGTAGTTACTTCATGAAGTATTGCCCATTTTCCAGAAAGATTTTTCTTTTTTTTTTAATGTTACCTAACTCCTTTGGAGTTGAGTGCATCACAGAACCAATTCTACACAGACAAGAATACTGGAAGCAGAAACCCAGAAGCCTATTGCTCACAATAGCAGCGCATCTTCTAGTCTACAGAAGAAACGGGGTATCTTGTATCCCTAGATCATCTTCTAACAATCAAACTACAAAGATGCAATAGACTGACAGAATATCGGATCGAACATAGGTACCTTACCACAGCAATAAAACCACATATAAAATGCAAAGTATGCAAGTAAATCAAGACACCATGAATAATAATTAAAAAAGGATTTACTTACTTGAGACCATTTCCATCATCAAAGAAAAAGTACTTTGATTTCATGTCTTTTAAGAACAGCCTTGGGTTATCCCCTCTCAACATGATCTTGTCCCAAAGGACCACCTGGTTTAGAGCCTAAAAATACAATTGTAATTAAGTCAGCAAGGCACCTTACAAGATCATATTCAGTCACTGGAATTTCATAGCATTATTCACCTAAAACCCCTGAAGTTGAAGTACAGGCTTGCAATCCATAACTAATTTAACAAAATAACGCTTTACAGGCGGGGAAACTAGTACTACTACACACTGAAGTGTGGCACAGAATAAAGGGAAACAACAAAGAACAGCTCAATAAAACATGAGAAAGCCATTTAAAAAAGTCATAAGCTTTCGAAGACTTACAAAGTATGATGGGTTTTCCTTTTGAATTGCAAAGGTAAGTTGCTTTTAAAGCAGTATTTAGACTTGGTTTCAAATAAAGAACTTAAATTGAGCTATCGTGACACTGCCTAGGTATATAACATTTTTCCAAGTTTAACAGAAAAAACGTTTACTTGAATTGCAAATGTAATTCCAAGAACTGTACGAACAACTCAAAAGATAGAGCCCAAATTCTTAAATATTTGAAACATTACTGCTCTTTTAAGTAGTTAGGTGTGAAACAGTCTTGTTTAGTACCTTACAAAACAATTTAGAAAAAATATTTCTCAGTATTTGTGAGAACTAGTGATTTAGGTGAAAAAAAAATGTAACAGATGAAACAAAACAATGAAGTCCCAGATCCTAATAAAGAGTACTATTTTAGTACAGACACAATATCCACCAGCATGTATAAAATGTTACTTTAAAAAAAAAAAAAAAAAAGTAGGGAGATAGCTTTGCACAGTAAGTTAAGAAAAAAACTCAAGCCTTCGCTATATCCTTGCAATGTGACCACGGCAGCTTAAACTAGAATTCAGTGGTACCCTGGCAGCATGGTGTTTCATTAAGATAATTTATTTCCATAGGCTGTTCCACACAGCTCCTACCAGATCAGTGAAAAAAGCCTTCAGCTATCCAAAGTGAAATATCAGTAGAAACCAATTTAAAGGATGCAGCAAGGCCCATTATTTTGGGAAGTATGACAAGATAACATAAATGTATTATGGGGCTACAGTAACTGGTACGGGTAAACACTTCTGTGATGTATGAACAAAAGACCCACCACACTTGGCCGGACCAAAGGCCACTATATCTTGTTTCTGACAACAGTCAACTGCACAATGTTAGCGAAAAGTAAAACAGACAGAGCAAATAGGTGAAAAAACTCATTTACAGTCCACTATTGTAAGTGAACAACAAGGCATGCGTTACTTTTCCTCCCACGCTGCTGGGCACGTATGAAGTTAGGTTTCATCAGAGTGAACTTCCCACCCTGCAGTTAAACTGTCAAGAAAGTAACAATCATGAAGGCCAGTAAAAACAGCCCAAGCTAGTAGGAAATGCTGGTGCCTTAACTCTTCCCAGCAGAACTTCAGAATGTTAAAAATAGCTGCAGTACAAAATGGGTAATTGCTTCAACTTTCTTTTTGATACTTACATTGTTTTTCGTTGAATATTCTGCAGACAAATATAGAAACAATTGTTTAACATTCCAGTCAAATATACTCTGCAGATGTATGTGAGTTAAGAAAAATACCATATTGTACTTACATAACCTTGTTTTATTTTTACTAGATCTAAATAGACTATGGTAATTACAGTGAGTTCTTACATTTCAACATACCTCATCTTATTTATAAATCAGAGCACTTCCAGGAGTTCTAACATAGATTTTAATCATATTAAAGTGACAGGTTTTCAGTTTGCCTTTTTTTTTTTTTTAAACTTATTTATGAAATCTAACAGCTATTTCCTCCAATGATTTAAGAGTTCTATATTTGACAATGCAAGCTAGTAACCATAATCTGCTGTCAGACAATCTATTATAAAACCTTAAACATAAAAGGCAAGACAGAATTCTTCAGCAATTATCTTCAAAACAATTATTTATACTATCAAAGAACCCTGGTACCCAACTGTGGATCAAGACACAATAGCATTAAGCGATATATAAATACAAAATTGGCAGAGTGTAGAGAGTTTGAAGAGCCTATAATACCCACATTAGAGAAGTTAGTAGATGGAAGTATTTCATATTGGAAGGGACACCAGGAATTAGCAGATTTAACTACCCACTTGCTAGAAAGAAAGTCAGCTTATGAGACTGGAACAAAACTCTGCTCAGATTTTTGATCAAGAGTAAAGAACTGATGAATGTCATTTGAGACTGTCAGTATAATAAAGCTGACATTCTAAATACTTGTCCGTTGTTTATTTAGCAATAAAATGCACCATGTGTGACTGCTAAGGAAAAGACCTTTTAACTCAAAATAAAGACTAGCTGTAACCTTTTATTTCACAGACCTTTTTCATTCTATATGCCACTATCTCAAAAAATAAATGAAACAGATTCCTCAGCCAGCCTCAAAATCCACTCTTGTTCCACTCATCCCAAGACTGAATCATGTTTTTAAGCCTCTAATTCAAAAGTCAAGTAAGGAAAGAATTAAGTAATTAACTGCTGTTGCTGCAAGAATAGCTACAGCTATTTTATGTGAACATTTTTCATCACCTAACTCAAAACAACGAACAAGATTCTGAGGATCTCCTTTGTGGGATTTCTTAACACTTGCTACAGTTAGCCATGAATTAAGTAAGCTAAAAGGAGTTTGTGAAAACTGTCTTCTCCCCCGTCCTTTCCCTAGTTTCTTTTTCTAATTGTCATTTTATTGATGTGCCACTACTTCTTTACAAATTTCGTCCAAAAAAACCCTACCAGAAAGTTGTATTTTACAACTTTACACACTGCAAAGTTTATTTATGCCAGCTATGAAAGATTAAGTTAGTTTTTATAAAAAAATTTAAAACTACTGCTACTATTAAAACATGGAATCTTTATGTCCACATACTGTAGACTAATCCTTCTATAAGAACATTTCTTTTAGAGGTCCTGTCCTGCTCTGCTGCCCCCTATATAAACTGCATACAATTCAATTCATCTACTTTAGAATTTTAGTCTCTAGTTTTAATATGTATAAGCATTTCAGAGGTAAAACTTGGACTTAGGAGTCCACCTCTCCTGCTTCCAGCTGATAAAAAAAAATCCCTCTTATTCCTGGGCAACACACACCTGCAAAAATCTGATTAACCTGTTCCTCCAGCGTTCACATGCATTCAAGATTTGTATCTTGTTTGGTTTGCTTACACAATGTCCTATTCTCCAAAACAGGGAAATCGAAACACAGAGGTAATCAATGTCTTGCCTAACACAGTGACAAAAAACAGCAGACAGGGAAAAATCCCAGGAATCTCAGCCCAGCTGCAAAGCAAGGCTTAGTGTAATCACCTGAGGTAAAGCACGCTGCCTCGTATTTGGTACTGACTTCTGCAGAAAAACACTGATTTTTTTTTCATCTCAAGACCCTAAATCCTCAGAATGATTCCCTCTATTGTCAAAAAACCAATCCAAAACAAAACCACCCATACACAACCCTCTTTCCCCCCAAAAAACAGACTAACAGGGAAGCAGAGAAATACAAAAGAAAAGTTGCAAAAAGGTAACAGCAATGAGAAAGAGGCCAAAAAGTAATTTTGTAGTACCTGGTATGCTTCCCAATGAATTTCATATTATTCAATGTTACAGATTTGATAGTTTAACATCTAAGCAAGTAAAGGATTATGACATCTTTTTATTTTTAAGGGAAGACAAGTATTTGTATGCAACTATGACACGGCCAGAACTTTGAAAGCCTCACAACAAAGTGAGTTTAAAAGTTGCATCAGAGTTTCTAGATCCAGTATGACAGTCAAAATAGTATGTTATATAAACCCTATAATTAATGCATACCTCAAACCACCAATACAAACTTCACTTAACGATAATACTGTCCAGATGTTAAACTGCACTTCCCATTATTAGATACAGCACACTTCACTATAGAGCCCGATTTTAAAAACGGACATTAAAAAAAAAAAATAGAGAAAACAACTCACCCTGTGTCATCTACTAGAGACAGAATAGCTATTCCAAGTTCTGTTTTACTGCCCTAGCTATGTAAAACACTACTTTTCACTGCTTTAAATTTAGATTCTAAAGACAAATCGCTAGTTTTCCTCAAGTCCTGAATATCTGAAGATTATAAGGTAACAAAAACAGATGTCAAGATGTTCTTATTTCAAAATGTTCGCAAACCATTTTTTCCGTTAAGGATATCTGCAGTAATGTCAAATGTGACGAATCCCAGATCACTTCTTTCTCTAGGTCCAGTGAAATCTTCTACATTTTTTCTAAGACAAAACAAAACACAAGATTATCCTTTCTCATTATTTCTCTTTCATGCGTTATATAAATTATTATTCTTATTACATATTTCCCTCATTCATTTTCTGTACTTTCTTTTAAATACTCTTGGCTAAAATATAATCAACATAAAATAAAACCTGCCTTCCAGAAATTATGGAGCCCCAGTTTTGAATGACAGGCCTTGCCACCAACAGTAGTCTAAGTTATATAAATAGCCCATAGACTTTTTCCTGTAAAAAAAGTCTGTATCTATCTGTACCTAAACTGCACTATATTTCATTTTAGTCAAATATGCGTTAGCCATCCCCAAATATATAAAGCTGACTGGAGCACTGACAGCATAACTGTCTGCTGGCAACCATTTTCAATATTATTTCTCAACTTTCCATTAAAAAAAAAAGCCTCTAGTGCTCAGGCTCATACTAGATACTCCAATCATTCCGATAAAACAGAGTTTATGTTTGCAGTTCGCACAACTTACAAGATTTCTCCCTGGAATATATTTAAGTTGCAGTATAAAGAAAACGCTTTTCTTCTTCTACGTTATGGAAAATCATATCGTTTTGGAAGACTTTGTTACAAATCCACATTTGGAGGAATATCTGACATTGCCACACTAAACCACACTAGAAAGAGAAACTGGAAAAATAACAGAGACATGGTAGGTATTTTCATACATACCCACAAAGGTTATCAATTTACCAAATTTACCCTCCACAAAGAGGAATACCATAAGCAGGCTGGCAATCAGCTATGAACCTTAATTCCTCATGTAACAAAAATTTTAGTAATTATGAACTTCTTAGTTACATTTATTCCAGTTTGAAAATTAGTCCATTAAAACATAATTTCATTAAAACTAAGTTTAGTAATCTCAAAGGAAAAAAAAAGTTTACTAGCAGAAAAACAACACTTTTGGAGACAGTAGTTAAGAAAAACACCACCAAAACTTCCCAATTTAAGACTTGCTATGAATTTCCATCCCTTTGCAAAAAGCAACATCTTTTAAAGTAATAACCCTTATCAAACACTTGACTTGATTTCTGAATCACTGCCAAATCTGGTGGAGCTACGGGCCTTAAGCCTGGGGTCTGCAGAACTTCTCAGAAGTTCAAGAAAAGCAACTAAGGTGTAACACCTCTCATTAATATCACATCTGTGCATCACGGAAGGGACTGGCAATATAACTTTCATCCAGATTAGGCATTAGTATCCTACCTCACATATGTCAAGTTCACCGAAGCACGCAAAGAAATCTGCTTTTATACCAGTTTTATGCTGTTCGCAGTCCTCAGTCTAGCATAAATATGGGGTCTGTTTTCCTGATGTATTAAACCAATCCAAAAGGTGACTGCAGTTCCCACTCTTCATTTGTATTCACTTCCCTTCCAAACCCTGCTGCTAGCCATCCACTCCTGCTGCCTACCTGGGGGTGGCTCCAAAGCTCCATGAGCTGCTTTAGCTCACTAACTTCGCCAAAACCAAACCCAACAAACTCATTAGTTAAGTTAAAGCAGCTCAGTAAAGTATCCTATGAGCCCCATTCCCCTGTGCGGCTCTGGTGAAGGACCATGTGGCTAGAAGCAGGAGCAAAGACCTCCGCTTTTTGGCGGCAGTAGCAGCTGCTCAACTGCTTGTGCAACTGCAGCCCTCCACATCACACATACTTAACTTGACGGAAGTTTCCTGTGAAAAAGTTTCCTTTTCGGGGAAAAAAAAAAGAAGTAAAAAAGGTTCCCCTGGTACAAGTTCGCATCAGCACGTTGTGTCATGTGGGCAACAGGCTTTTGGTGTGGTATTACGTATTCGACACCTGGTGCATTTCACGGGAAGATAAGCCACCCCAGCCAGTCTATTGTCACAGAGCTCGCAAAAAAAGAAAATGTTACCAGTGGAAAAAACCTAATGGGACTAAAGAAACGTGCTAGGGAGATAAACCGTATGTTCATTTAGGTCCTTGCTCCCCCAAAACTGTCAAAAGCTGCTCGTTCGACTCCCCTGTAAGTGCCCACCCCGTCACAGAGAACGCGACTGGTGCCTGCAAGCGAGCGAGCCTTAACGCAACGGCCCCCGCCGGCACCTTCCGCAGGGCCGGACTTTAGGGCGCAGACCGGCAGCGAAACGCCCAGCGCGGGCGGCGCCGCCCCAGCTCCCGCCCGGCCGGGCGTGAGGCGGCTCAGCGCCGTCGTGGGGCTCCCTCATTGGCCCAGGCGGCGAGCGAGGGAGCGGGCAGGAAGCGGAGACCGCGGCGGCCCCGGCCCGTGCAGCCGCCGGAACGGCAGCGGCGGGGGGCTCCGCGGCGCGGGGCCTCCGCCCGCCTCAGCGCCGTCCTCCGGCAAGGCGTTAGCGTCCCCTCGTGCGCCCCGGCCGCCACCTGCCCCGCAGCGGCTCCTCGGCGGGCAGCCGGGGCAGAGCCGCAGCTCCCAGGGAAACCCTTCCCCTCCCCAGCGGGCAGCCGCCGCCCGGCCCAGCCCTCCTCCTCCTCCTCCTCCTCCGCCGCCGCCGCCACTCCCCTCCTTCTCCCGCCCGCACTCACAGCGTGACCCGGGAGACGGCGATGCTGACGGGCACGCTGCGCTCCTTGAAGGCGGTGGTGATGAAGCAGCCGAAGGTGAGCGCCGCCATCACGCTCAAAGAGAAGGCGAAGAGCGAGTTGGCCCGGGACAGCACCGTGTTCATCTCCCCGCTCGGCCCGGCCGCCGCGCCGCGCAGGCTCCCAGGCTCCAGCCGCTGCTCGGAGGGGGGGCGGCTCCAGCGGGCCCGGCGGCGCTGGGACGCGGCAGGAAGCGGGCGGCGGCGCCTTCGCTGGGGCCGCGGAGGAAGGGGCGCGCGCGCGGCCGGCGGGGAGGGGCGTGGCCTCGCCGGAGAGCCCGCCCCGCCGGGGCGGGGCCACGCGCCTCCCGCACCGCGCCTGCGCCCGCGGCGGGGCCGGTGCGCGTCTGCTTCCGGCAGCTGTTGGGCTGCCGCGAGGCGTCGCCGCCGGCCGCCTCAGGGCGGTGGGGCCCGTTGCGCACGGCCCGCCTGCTGCCCGGGGGCCCGTCTGCCGCCCCCCGCCCGCCGTGTCCGCTCATACCGGCTGGCCGTTAGTTTTGCGCCGCGGTGCCTCTTGAGACCCGCACCCCCTTAGGCACCTCTCAGGCTTGGGGGTGTGGAGAAAGGAATGCGTTGTGCCCTTCGGCCCTCGCGTGTCAAAGGTGGCGGCCTCCCATAAAAGAGCCTGTGCCGTGTTTCTGCGTCGGGCTGGTTTATGGAAGAAAAAAATACCCGGAGACGGCGTGCCCGCTTCGTTGTGCCCTGTTTAGCTGTGGGCGGTTTGTTTTCTTTCGGTGAGCAGGCGCCACGACGGCTTGTGTGTCTTCTGCGTGGCTGTGGGAAGGCCCCCCGTGCTCACTCGCAGCCGCGACCCCTCAGAGCAGCGCGTGGTGGAGGCACATCTGTATCCCCCAGGAGGGGTCCCCGATGGAGGGCTTCTTGGGGTTGCTGTTGGGTACTCCCACCATTAATACTAGCGGTGTGTATTGTTGTCCTAGTTCCTTCATAACTTTGGGGAAAAAAAGGGTTGTTATGTGTTGGAGCGTTTTTTGTGAATTAATTCTTTGCCACCTGCTGTGTTTCTGAGGCATTTGTTTTTAGAGGGCAGTTGGTATTTGTAGCTGTGGAAGATTTTTGCATTTATATAATAAAGTGAAAATAATATTTGAGGTGAAGGCTTGTTTTTTCACTTGATGTCTGTATCTTGCTCTCACTAGTATTGTGCCTTGCCATTCACTACCTTGTTTCCTATAGGATGTTCCTATTCATTTCCACTTTGCTACATACTTACTCAGTATGTAAATCATCTTGTCTAGAAACCTCATTTAGTAGCTGGGCATGTCGTTGGAATCCTTTTTCTTTACCAGATGGCTCAGTGATCCCACACCATTCGCAGGATGAGGCAGTCTTTCACCTTACTCCTCCGAGTTGGTTGAAATATCACTTCAGATCGGTGCTAGCAAAGCTTAGCTTATGTAGTGAGGTGGTTTCTAACTCCTCTTCCTAGGCCCCTACTTGGCAGCCATTCCTGCTCCCTGGACCTGCAACATTATAAGTCTGAGAACTGGGGGGAGAGAGAGCCTGTACAATGGGGTTTTTTTCCATATTTCACTGTATTAAGTACACCTGGCCTGATTAACACAGATTTCTCGGGGTGGACAACAGGTGTCAGCAGTGGTTCAGTTATATTTAACTTCCTCTTCCCAGCCCTAAGATTCCAATGCCGTAAATACGGGGAGTAGGAACAGGAGCTCAGATACAGGGGTCTCAAAAGGTGGAAGGCCTCGTGGTGACTGAAGGGGTAGGGAGAAGGAGGTGTGGACGGTCAGGCAGTACCTGTGTTCTGTAATGATGGTGCTGTTTCTTTTCCTCCCCTGTAACTGAGAGTCAGGTCTGATTCAGGGAAGAAAAAAATCTTTGCGGATAAAGGTAGGGAAGGATCGTACTAATGCTCTGTGTTTCTACCCAGCTTGAGTATCTGTAGCACCTCTCTGTTTAGCACTATTATTAAATGTAGGATGTGAAGGTACCTACGGGGACATTCCTTGCAGTTGAGAACCTCTGTTCTACTATGCTCCTGATTTCTGTGTGTCTGTGCAATTGCCATAATGAAATCAGTTGCAGGCCCAAAGAGGACAGGCTCTAGCAATGTTCTGATGATAAACTCTTTGCAGGTTTACATTTGGTAATTCTAAGCCTTCCCAATACTCCAGAAGAGTTCCAGAAACAGAGTGTTTCTTGTGTAAAGGTTTTTGTTGGTTTGTTATTATTTTATGTTTTGATTTGCTGTTAAAAACATTCATTGTTGTGAGGTAAAGGTTTTTGATTTATGGTCTGGAGTGTGGTGTTACTGAAACATTGGGTAAGTATTACTGAAAAATGGGTACTTTTCTCCAAAATATTTGAAGACTTAGAAGCAACAAGGAAACTTTTGCTGCAAACTGGGGAACCTAAACATTTCAGAGGTTGTAAAATCTCTGCTGTAATCAAAAAGATAGTTCCAAATGTGAACGCTATTCTTTTCTTGTATTGACAAACAAAAGGTTCAATTGCCTTTGCTCTGGCTTTTAGTTCTTATAGGTGCTATTTAGAGTTTTTCATTAGATATTAAACAACTCTGCTGTTGGGGAAAACTTAAGTTTGTTGGGGAAAACTAAGGCAGAACTTGTAGGAATAAAGTAGTGAAATTTCCAAAGCAGAGTCAAGTACCTGAAGAAGACCAAAATCAAAAGATTTAGCCAAATTCATGTTAGCGTGTGTTTTTAAGACAAATGAATAAATATGGCTGATGCTTATGGAGTTTTGGATTTATTTTAGTACAACTCTTAAGTAAATGTCACTTAAAAGCACAGTATGCAGGGGAAGGCAGATGGTGTAGTTTATTCAAAGACTGATCTGTTACTGTTTCAGAACAAAGAAACCTTCTGCAGCTTTTTAATGACTGAAATCTTGCAGAATCAAAAGAGGAGAAAAATTTTGAAACAAAGGCAGCAGTTGTGAAGGAAGAAGGAAAGAGGATTATTCACAATAGCTGTTTGCTAGTAAGTTCCAAATTGTTCTGTGAAAAACATAAAATCTGTGCTTTTTGTAAAGAATAGTGGCATAATATTAATGTCAGAAGTTACTGTCAGCTAAATAAGTTGTGTTAGTCTGAATGGATCAAACATTATAATTATGAAAACAAATTTATAGAATCTTGGGGAGGCAGGAATGTTTGGGAGACCATTTCCAAGATGCAGTGGTGTAAGATATTCAGTATGCCCGAGCAGTGTACTCAGGCCCAGACCAGCAGAGCACCTAAGGCATGGCAGTGCTCGGGCTGCTTCTTACCTCAAGAAATTTCTTAGTTTTTCGTTACAAACTAATTGAACAAAATGCAGAGATGGGATTGGGAGCAGGTCTGAAACGTAGAATTCTCCCTTCTCCTGTCCTTCCCCAGAATTATCCGACTTCAGAATTGTGTTCTTACGCATTCTTTTATCTATTAATTGTGGTGTTTTTTTTTTTTTTAGAGTGTCGGCACTTCAACAGGATTGATTGCAGTCAGCAGCTGATGATTGGAGTAGTCTTCTGAGAGAGAATGGCTTGTTTGCTTTGGCTGAGATGTTTCTACTCTGATGTTCAAGTTAGTGAGTGATTCCTTTAATCATCTATAAACAAAATAGCAAGTGTTGATGTTGACCATCAACAGAGATTGCAATGAGTTCTTTGTTTTTCTGCTGAAGTCAGATTGGTTCTAATGCGGTCCACATAGATAGGAGCTTTGAGGTGGCTGACAGTTTGGGGTGTATGGTGTGAGGTGAAGGGGAGGTGTTAACTTCAGCCCAGGTGGTAGCACCTTCAGCCTTCTTGGGGCTTAAGTTCCTAACTAATTTTACAGGTGAAAGTTTAGGTGCCTCTGGCATCTTTGGCACCTAGCTAGTTAGATGAGGACTGTATAGATAACTTTTTTTGGTCTACGGCCACGTATATACTTCCTAAACTTTACCATAAATGTCTAAATCCTTTATTGAATTTGTCTTTTATTAATTATTGAAATGTTAACTCTTTAAGAGACAGTAGCAACCCAGCCTCTTAGGCAGCTCTGGGTATGCAGATGAAGATTAAAATAAATGTGGCCATGAGCAACTTGGGGAATTTTTGTCCCTATTGCAACAGCCCCGTTTCAGTTAGTGCCTCTTCTGGGTGGGCCATTTTTACAACTGGTGTGGAAAGGCTGTGGCTAAGAGAAGTAGTCTTTCTGGACTGCATTGAAGGGGTTTTGTTCCTCATCTTCTCACCTCCATTTTTTTTGCTTTGGTTCTACAAAGTACGGAGAACAAGAAGGTAAGCAAACAGAAATTGTCACTTGCCTCTGTATTCTTATTGCTAGTCCTCCAGCAAGGAAATCTCAGGGAATGTTAAATTTCCAATTTCAGAATGAACTTGGTATTTTATAACACTGTCTCATTTAGCGGCATAAGAATGCTGCATCAGAGATGGAACCAAATATTCTTGGCTCCAAAACCAATAAGTATGTTTTGTAGCCCAACACAGTTCATTTTGGCTCCTGGCAGATTTGCTGTTGCCCATTCCATTGCATACGAAGCCACATTAGGTAAAGTCCTCTCATACGTCACTGATTCAGCAGAGGCTTTCATGCTTCATTGTGCTGGGCATTCTGTGGCAAGAAGCCTGTGTGCTACTCATCCGCCTCACTCTAGTTTTACCTCATTCCCTAAGTCAGTTACAAGTTCTTCATCACAAAGTATTTTTATGTCTCTTGTAAAAGCACCAAGCAGAGGCTGTCATGCCTCGGCTTGAGGAAAAGAATGTTTTGCTAGCTCTGTCATGATGATATCACTTAACTGATACCAATTTTAGTGGATGGAAAAAACCTTTCTGATCTGAACACTAGCCATGGGAATCAGCGTACAGTGACATATGCTTGCAGAATAACCTTTTAACTCTCATCCCTACCGAGTCATGAAATTGACTTTGTAATTTCCTTTTATTAATAGCATTCATAGGCACTGGAATATGCTTTACACAGAAAGGAGACAATGAAGCCACTTTTACTTAGTCTAGTAGAAAATTAGGCAAAAGTTTGAAGAAAGTGGGTATGAAGTTAAAGGAAACAGATATCACTGTTTTTAGAACCAATTTGTAATGAAGAATTAGAAAAAAAAATTAAAAGATAGACCGTGATGTAGAATAAAATTAACAATTTTGAAAGAAATTCATATTGGTGACAGAAAGCATTCACAACTTGGAGATACTATTTCGAGCAAACTTTTCACTTTAGA